>JALGBA010004264.1:790000-1990000 GCA_023970755.1 Azemiops feae
TTTGTCATCTTGATGTTTTTTTTTATCACACCCTATGGACATCCTGATGATTATTGTCTGCAACCAATTGGTCACAGTTTTATGCCATAGAAACATTTCTAATTGTGTTGTGTTTTTCTGGTTTACTATTTATTGTTTTCTTTACTATTAAATAATTTAACATTAAATTATATATTGTTAGAATTAAAACAGGATGGAAGGTTCTCAGATACACGTTATAAAAAAAAAACATATTTGTTATTGAACTGCCAGCATGCAAGGAGTGCACCTGTTTACAATCAGCAAGATGGCAGGAGCATTGTGATGCAAGCTCTGCCCTCTTAGTAAATCCAAACTGCGCACGTTCAAAGAGTCGAGTCTGGCATCACATTGCTCTGTTTCCTCTCTTGCAGATTTTGAATGATCAACCCCATGGATACCACTCTGACTTACCCATCCCTTTCTTACTTTCCTGGTAGCATTTGTTTAAAGATGATCTGTAACATAATGGGAAATATTGGGCAGTATTTATGATGTTGCCCCAGAGGCTGGGTGACCCTGTAGAAGCTGAGGGCAGAGTGCTATGCAGGTTGTCTGGTTCTCCTAACTAAAAAGTGGGCTACCATGTACATTAAAAAGAATTGGAAAAAAAAGGTCATCTATATAAAATGTGAAAATAAAAAAATATGGAAAGGCGGGCAGGGGACAGAAAGAATAAAAAATTGAATTTATTGGATGAAGATTTATTGGAGGAAGTTATATTTCATGCTTTTATACTATAGAGAATCTCTCTTGAATGAGTTTCAAGTATATTAGGTTTGTAGTTAAGTAAATGTGTAGCTGAATCTTTGAAATATAATTGATTGATAAAATGACCCTGGTAAGATAAAAGGATAGAAATAATTTATAACTGATGAATAAATTAAAAGAGAGGCCCAAAGGGTGTCCAAGCAATGTCTTGGATAAGATTTTAAAACTCGACTCTGCTTTCAACCTTATTTACCACCAGGCCATCTTGCCATAAGCTTTTTACTTCTGACAGGTCTGAATTATGACCATTGGGGGATCCTATCTCATTAACTGAAATGGAAGGATAAAACATCAAACAATCGTAAAAATCATCTGGCACTGGGAAATGATTTAGGAACTCAGGAGCAGCTGCCAAACAGCTTAGAAGGTTAATAATAGTAATAATAATAATACATCCTGAGATGATACCTTTAACACCATCAAACAACAAGGACTCGGTAGGTGGATAAAAATGCCAAATCCAGTCTAAATATCTGACTGACTGTGCAAAATACCACAATAATAATTGCACATTGACAGTATTTTCATTTGTCAATTATAAAATGACCCTGCTTGAATCCACATATATAATATGCCGATACATTACAAAATCCTAGGTTTTTTGGAAAGAACTCAACATCAGTTAAAGGGTTTGCAGTTATGATTTTATATTTTATGAATACAATAATAATAATCACTTTACTCAAAAAGTAGCTTTACTTGGAATAGCTTACATCCTGTAACAATACCCATAACACCATTAAACAACATCTGCTTATCCTTGGGAAGGACTCGATTGGTGGATAAAAGTGCTAGATCCAGTCTGAACATTTGTGCAACCAACTATACAGACAAGCACCTATGCGGCCAACAATATAAACAAGCACCTGACACATTACACCCTAGACCTAACAATTGTTGATAAGAAAGATAAAAAGTCTAGGTAGTGGACATGGTAGTAGACAGAAACAGCAGAAGAGAAGAGAAAAGAACTAGAGAAAATCACAAAATACAAAGACCTGCATGTAGAAGTAGAACGACTGTGGCAAAAGAAAGCAAAGATAGTACCAACAGCAATAGGCAATCCCAAAACATATGGACCACCACTTGAACCCCCATTGGCATTGACAAAAATCACCATCAGTCAATTGAAAAAGGCAGCTTTACTTGGAATAGCTTCCACCCTGCCACAATATCTTTAACACCATCAAACAACAACTGCCTATCCTAGGTCCTTGGGAAGGACTTGATAGGTGAACAAAAATGCCAGACCCAGTCTAAACGTTTGGCTGACTATGAGACCAACTGTAACAATAAATAATAATAATATATGAATGGAGGAGAGAAAGTTTGAATCCTACCATCTGCTTCCTTCTGCATTACAGATTCCTTGATATTATGAAGTGCCTTCATTTATGCAGAATAGGCCAGAGAGTCCATATATAATATTGATTATGCCTTAACCCCAATTTAGTAAAGCCGTACTCCTCCTTTTCTTAATCAGATAGTGCAGAGCAGTTTTCTGACAACATCCTTAATGCCGGCATATTTTATCCCTGAAGGCCCCATGGCAGGTGATATTGTTTTATCTCATTGCTTTTTGTGGCACCGAGCCCAGTCTGAGGAAGCAAAGACCTGGTGGGCTCTTCCTCCACTGTTTTCATTCTGCAGTTCAAAAACATACATCTTTATCAAGCTGTTATTGTCAGACAACATTAGATAATTAATAGGCCATTTGTCAGCCTGCGAAAAATGTGTTAAAATCCCAAACACAATCAGGATAAATATATTTGCCTGATCTCAGAGGAATTTCTCTCTCCTCCTCCCCCTCCCCCATTCCTTCTGTCACACAGGCCTTGCAGGCACCTACTTATTACAAAATAAAGCTCATTATGAATGTTATCTAATAATTAATTAGCCCTTTCTATACATTGAATATCCCCTGTGATTTCAAGTCACTTTAAAAATGAAACGGGAGCTTAGCTTTCCATCCTAGGCGTAGTTTCTTGGGAATAAATCTCATCAAACTCTCTGGTACTTACTTTTGAATAGACATGGATGTTATTATTGCCTGGATGGTTTTACATATGAATGCAAGGTGGTGTTCTTATTTTGTTAACATTGCAAGATACAATTTAGGAATCAGTTACTTAATGTCAAAGTCTATCTGGTTATGCAGTATAAAAGAGAGATGAATGTTAACCATGAATATTAGTTCAGAAAAAAGGTAATACAGACAGTCCTCGGGTTACAAAGGATTGTCATCACCAAGTGATTTGGTCCACATTGACCAAATAAGTGACCATATTGCTTGGATTTGGCAATCCCAGGCTGTCCAAGAGGTGAGGGTTTTTAAGTGGCAAAAGGTGGGAGTCTTAAGGAGCAGTTGAAGGGATGGGGGAGGCAAGTATGGGGCCTGAGAGGGCTGGGGCAGGCTGCATAGAGGGCTGGGTGAGGGCTGGGATATGCTGGTGAAAGTCACAGGAAGTCAGAGGAGAGCCTGGAAGGGATGACAGAAGCTGTGTGCAAGCAAGGGGTTGCTGTAGGAGGGAGAAAAAATGGAGGCAATTTCCTGGAATGACTTGCAACTTTCCACGTTGGCTTCCCCATTGACTTTGCAGTAAAGGTGGCAAATTGTGATCACCTGATTGCCCTTCCCTGTGATGTTGCAATTACGAACCAGGCATCTAAGAGCCTGAATTGTGATTATGTGACTGCGGATGCTATGATGGCCAGAATTTCAAGGACCTCTGATATGTCCATTTTTTCAGCACCACTGTAAATTTGAATGGTCACTGAAAACGTAGACAAGGCTAAGGACTATCTGTGCATGTCAAATGTATGTATAATCATAAATTATTTTGTATTTTCTTTACTTATTGAGTAGGTAAATTATTAAAAGAATTTTAGAAAGATTTATTCATTAGTCAGGTTAATATATACCAATATAATATGACTACGGTTTATTAGATTGAGAGCAAGCTTTCTCCACCTGTGGCCCCTTTCTCTTTTTTATGTAATGAAATATTTTATATGCAGTACACACACACACACACATCACACCTTTATTATTTTTTAGAAATAACTCAAAGGCGAACATATCCAACACACTCTTTTTCTCCTATTTCCCCCCCAAAAACAACCCTATGAGGTGAGAAGAGTGACTGGTCCAAGGTTGCCCAGCTGGCTTTCGTGGCTAACGCAGATTAGAACTCCTGTTCTCCCGGTTTCTAGCCTGGTGCCTTAACCACTAGACCAGGGGTGTCAAACTGCCGGCCTGTGGGCCGGATGCGTCATGGTGAAACTGTGCCCACCCCATTGCCGGCAATGGAAAAAAAGTCGCGATACATCGCGACACATCACGTGACGTTGTGAGTTTGACGCCCCTGGCTCTCTATAATACATCTATAGTACATATATTTAAGTTTTCTTTTAGAATCAGCTTCCCTACATAGGCAAATTTATCACAGCCTGCAAAACCATGCAACATCTTCATGAAACAAACATTAGAATATTAGCATGAGATAATCAAATGAAATAATTAAAAATATTTGGAGCAAGTAAAACAATATTGCAATAGCAGTGAGAGACAAATTATTTCAGTACAAGAATAACAAAAAGTATTTTGCTCCTAACAGCACACAAGCACAGGACTAAACTTATTTCCTTTGGAAGCTTTTTCTGGAAATGTGGGAGTAAAAATCCTATTTTTGGGATTTGGCAGCCTAACAATTCTTAAGGGTACACTAGAGCAGGATTTGCAGGACTCCAAAAGAGCTTTTATTTGTAGGGGTTATATTTATCAATATTTATCATATTAAAAATTAGAATTGATCCATCCATAGAATATTTTCCTACTGAATAACAATATTAAATCCATTAGATATTAACTTAAATAAATATCTTTCATGAAAAAACTATTCTTAACAACAGAAAATAATAATGAGAATTATTTTAAAGTGTTGCAAATATCTTCATAATCTGGCAAAAAAACTTTGATTTCACAGACCTCTGAGAGGGTCTTGGGGGACCCCCATGGTCCTCAGACCACATTTTTAGAAACACTGTTTTAGAGAAAAAGGTTTCTGATAACATGGAAATGTCTTAACATGATTCTTATGACATCTGAATCAGGAAGCTCATTTATGAAACCTGGTAGAGTGTATCAGCAAGAAAAATGACATAACATACACAAAGTTCAAAAGAATATAATTTTTCTAAACTCATATCTTACTTAAAACAAAACAAACCTGAACTTGGGATATATAATGACCTCAGTATATTGAGCAGTTGTGAGAGAAGGCAGAATGTGAGTTCTCTGTTGGTTCATTCATTCACTCTCATAATAGGAATAGAATATTTTAGATAGCAGTGCGGTAACGTTGTGACGGAGAAGAGGGGTTGCTTAGGGTTTTCTTGGAATAAGAAAACAGTGAGAGAAGAATAATGGCGTAAGGCCTGTTTAGAATTTGGCCCAGATTAATTTAATGGGACTAGAATGGGTCTATCAGGGCACGTTTTTATCCTCATTCATTTCAGTGTCTTTGGTGCTCTCTGAGTTCGGTTGTTTTCTTGCAGACATCATCTGCACTGCACTGATGATGTTACCTAGTTTGGGTAATGAAACATCTGCAAGAAAACAACCAAACTCAGAGAACACCAGGGACCCCTTAATTTATCCCCGAAGCTACAAATATTTTCCTCTATCGATTTCAATGTCTCTCAGACCATCAAGCCTTAGGTCATTTAAAAATTTTAACAAAGAGAATTTCAAGGGGTGTGGATGAGCTGCACCCATTCTCTCTATTTAGCCCCCAACTGATAGAATGCTTCCCCTTCCATAATTCAGAAAGAGTTTGGTAACACCTTTTGATACTGACAATTTTATTTAAGGCATAAGCTTTTGTGAGCTGCAGCTCACTCCATCAGGTGCACAGAGTGACTTGACTGATATGGGATTTGAAACATTCCCCCAATAATATATGCAGTGCCCACCTTGCTACAATTCGGTAAATAAATCAAGTTATTTTATTGCAACGTGCTTTCATTCCCAGCTGACAGACGGTAGGTGCCTGTCTTCGGTTTCATTTGTGTCTCTGTGTTGTGTGTGTGTGTGTGTGTGTGTGTGTGTGTAGTGCCTTTGAGTCAAACTTCTGGTAACTACATGGACAAATCCATGCAATTTTCTTGACAGCAGCTTTGGAAGTGGTATGTCATTGGATTGAAGAGGGAATAATGTGGCTTTCTAGCTTTGCTTTTTTGTGGGCATTTTTTATTAATGATTTGAATTTAGATGGTGATGATAAGGATGGTAATGGGGATTTCTTTTGGGGGGGTGATGGTGCGTATCATTCAAGAGTCTTTTGGGATTGGGGTAGGCTGCAAAACAAACAATAGCAACATATTAAAGTATGAATTATCACTCGATAAGCAGTGATACTCATGTCACACGATCCTTGTACTTTAAACTGAATAGAAGTGTGGATGCTGGGCAAGGAAAGGATTGCATTTTCTCAGCGTTGTGGAATAAGATCTTCTCCTTTTCAAATGAAAATTGCTAGCTGTCAGAAAGGTGTTCGTAGACTTAAGCCAGGAAGTAAAAGACCTGTTTTCCTTTCACAGTTGCCTTCATGATACTTAAAGGTTGCTTCAGACAAGGGAACAAAAATATGCAAGGGAAAAAAAGACAAAGCTGATATTAGAATTTTCAAACTCTGCACAGCCCAATCATATTAGATAGCAAGTAATATGCTGCATGATTGACTGCTTCCATCTAAGTTCTTCAAAACTCAAAAAATAGTTATTTTGGAAGAGCGCTATCTTCTACCTTAGATCTGATATGCCAGTATTTTAACTTGTCGACTGTTTCTGCAGAAGTCATGTATGTCATTCATAATATGGGAAAAGTACAGCTGTAGTTCAGTGGTAAAGTTAAATAATTATATAGGGAATTCTAGGAGAATTCCAACAAAGTTTAGGAGGCTTCACAGCAAAAAGTCCCAGTTCAGTCTCTGGAATCGACAAGTAAGCTTGGGAAGTCATGTGGTAACTCTTTAAAAAAAAAAAAAAAAAAAAAAAACTTTAGAGCACATCAAGATTCCATCACTGAAATTTGGAAGCGGTCTGTTGAATTATAGCCGCATGATTATCTGCTTTATTTTGTAAAGATAAGCTAGAACACAGATATGTTAAGATTCTATGGTTTACATTCTGTGACTCATAGGTCACCCAAATGAAGAAAAGGGCTGAAGAGATTTACAAGTAAAAAGACATGGGAAGAACAAAAGTTTTGCCTCCCCCCCCCCCATTGTGGACAAACCTGCCTAAACAAGGTGTGGACAATTCTGATCTATATAGACCAAATAGGAAATTCCCTAAAGTTTGAGGCAAAATTTTGTGAGATGAATAGATTTATTGTGCAAGCATCTGACTGATTCTGAAATGGTGGACTGGCTAGAATGCCTTGCTCTGAAATGAAGGCCGCTCTCTAGAAGTCCTGTACTTTTGAACTGATGATGAATCCAACAACAGTGAGCCAAAGACACAGATTGATGTGCACCGTAATAGAATGTCCTCTTTTTCTAGAGAATCAAATGACTCTCTTGGCTTAGAATTTCTTCCTGGGCATGTCAGAAGAATGGCATGTCTATATTTGTACTGCCAGCCACCTATTCTTAAGGGTGACCTTAAATTTATCTTGGCATTGAGTTTGAGCTGGAAAGAAGTGCTTGTCCTGAGAAAGAGAATATTTTTGAGAAATAACTTGGTTTATTTTTGACTCTGCAAGAGGATATAATACAGGGGGGAGGAAAGTTAAAAGAAAATCTCATCCTTCCTGAGGAGTATTGAGTCTATGCACTTAGTACATAGTGTCTTCAATTCATGACATTTAAAATAACTTGCAAAAATCTTTTATTGTAACAAACATTATTTCTTGCCAGAGACTACTCCTGGCTAGTTATTTTAAATACATATATGCCTTTTGGCCTTCATTACCTCTAAAGTTCCTATCTGTATTTGTTTCTCTTTTCTGTCTGACCTTACAAAGTATTTGCTTATCTTCAGGCTTTTATCTTGTTCTCTTCTTCTGGACTGCTTTTTCCCCCCCAGTTTTCTTTCCCTAATTCTTCCATCTCTAGATTTGTCATCCTGATATGTTCTTTTCTCCTTCTGTACCCTGTGCTGTATTGCTTCAGTGTATGATAGGCGCAGAGGAAAATGCAGTCCATCAAATCACACTATTTGTCCTCCTACCTCAGGACTGTATTTTGAATGGCAATAATTTTTCACATTATCCATCACTTAATATTTTTCCTCTGGACATTAGACCCTTCAGTATAGTCAAGCCAGCTAATAACAGGTACAAGACCTTCTGTTTGTCCTCCTTCTGTGTGACTTTAAGGATAATATTGATAATCCCTACAAGTAGCTCCATCCTTATTATAGCAATCTTTTATTATATTGGACTATACATTTACATACTTAGAAACTTATATATATTGTGTGTGTGTGTGTGTGTACAGTTTTTGTATCCCCCCTTTATTATTTTTACAAATAAGTCAACGAACATATCCAGCACACCTTCCTCCTCCTAATTTCCCAACAACAACAACCCAGTGAGGTGGGTTGAGTTGAGAGAGAGTGACTAGCCCAAAGTCACCCAACTGGCTTTCATTGCTAAAGTGGGAGCTGAACTCACAGTCTCCTGCATTCTAGCCACTAGACCAAACTGGATCTCTCTTACTCTCATTATCTATCTGTCTGTCTACATGTATCAGTTTCAAAGTATGTAAATTATATATAAACATCTTTTTTAAAAAATAAAATAAAAACTAACACATAAGAAAAGAAAAGGAAATACAACAGAAAACTGAAAGTGCAAGAAAATAAAAAAATAGAAAAGAAAGACAAAAGATACAAAATCTTTACAGCGCTTATAAGTAGAACTATAAATTTACCTCTTACTTTATAGCAATAGCAATAGCACTTAGACTTATATACCGCTTCACAGTGCTTTACAGCCCTCTCTAAGCAGTTTACAGAGTCAGCACGTTGCCCCCAACAATCTGGGTCCTCATTTTGCTGACCTCGAAAGGATGGAAGGCTGAGTCAACCTTGAGCCGGTGAGACTTGAACTGCCGAACTGCAGGCAGCCAGCAGTCAGCAGAAGTAGCCTGCAGTACTGCATTCTAACCACTGCGCCACCACAGTTCTCTTCTTTCTATAATTTAATCACCTCTCTAATCATCAAACCATAAATCATAAGTTTATTTTTTGTTTCATACAAAAAGTCCATAAGGGGTATCCAGTCAGCAATAAATGTAGATTTGTCTTTTCTCTGATAAAAAAGTCTATTTAGCCTTCTCAACGAGTTCCATTAACTTCATCAACCATTCTTCCATTGTGGACAATGCCAATTTTTTCAATTTTTGTGCATACAATAATCTTTCTACAGTTATCACATTAAAAAAATGAAGTTCTATAACATTTTTCAAAGTATCTGTCCATAAAGTATCTGTCCCCAAGAAAAACCATTAAAGAAAACCATTAAAATCTTCTCAGTTAGTGTATGCATTTGAATCCTGAATTTTCTAGCTTTGTTACACATCTATCAAAGATGATCAAATGTCCCACCTTGTTCACAATTCAAAATAAATCTGAAGTGCCTTTATTGTTGCTTCAAGAGGATATGAACCCAGTTTGTTAAACATAAGTATAACTCTGTGTGACTTTGTATGTGTGTAATTCCATGTATAATTTCCAAGGGAATAATAAGAGTTTAAATAGTTCATGCCCAACATAACTGTGAGGTTTAGATTGTTTTATCTTTGTTGAAGCTTTGAGGTTAAAGTACACATAATGGTTGATTTCAAGAATGATTACAAAACAAAACAAAGCTTCTAGGACCTTTTAAGAAGAAAGAAAGAATAACCAAATGCTTGAAAGGAATGAACCATGCATGGTTAAGATGTTTAATTAAGGTGACCCAACTTTAAGTTCACTCTTATGAAAGGTTTCTGGGTAACTTTGGGACAATCACCCTCTTAGTCAAACACACCTCACAGGGTGGTTGTTGTGGAAGAAAGTCAGGATATTAATCTAACATTGCCCTAATTACACCAGATATACACCCTGGATGGAAATTTTCAGAGTGGTCCTAATGCATATAGATAACACTATGTTGTGTTGACTTGATTTGGATAAATGGAATGTCAGAACATAGTAAAGGTTGTTTAACCTTCTGTTAGAATGCTTTTGTTTTGATATCCCTACTGGGATCATGTGCTACTAAGACTTGGAAGCAGATTGAAATGAATGGTGCTATCAAATTCAGACTCAGGGATCTCCCCCACCAAAGATGTAGCAGACACCTTGTCACACAGAGTAGCTTACAAGTTTTGGAACTAATCAATTCACACAATCACCCAAAGAACCCTCTTCATAAGACCAGTAAATCCAGAGTCCTCTTTTAATTGTACCACTGTCTGTCACTCAATTAGAAAGCAAAGAGAAGAATCCAGCTAGATTTTAAACTCATCTATACTTCTATCCTCATATTTTCACCACTTAGTTTATTTTCTCTGCTCTAGCATCTATCTATATTGGACTTTTATGTCAGGGATAGAAGTTTAAAAACTACTGTGAACTGCAAAAAAGTGACTCACCTCCTGGACATTTGTCAGATTAGTCTTGTGCCAGTATATAAAAATTAACTTGTGTGGAATGTGCCTTTTGAAAATGGCAGCCTGGATTGGCACTGGTAAGTCCACATAGATGAAAATAAACATTTTGTCCCCAGAGTACCCTGTTCCTTCTTTCTTTACACTCTGGTTGTCATTTCCCCTTGTGTTGAAGAAGAAAAAGGCTTGCTATCGTTGAAAAAAGAGAAAGGGGAAAATAGTGTTTCCCCCCCCTCCCCTTTGGGATGTTAATTTCAAGGCCCAGTGATTTCAAGACACTGGGTTTTGTTGGAGGTATCACTCAAGACTTGCCAGATGGCTACAGGGAACCATTTGTCTCACCTGTAGGCTGCTGCAGCACTAGGAAGGCAGGCAGAACTTTCTAAGGGCTCTAGACTCAGCACTTGCTCTTTATGTGCAATGTTTATCCTTTAAGCCTCAACCTAGTTTTATGAGAGAGAGAAAGAGAGAGAGAGAGAGAGAGAGAGAGAGAGAGAGAGAGAGAGGAAAGAAAGAAAGAAGAAAAAAAGAGAAAAAGAAAAAAAGAAAGAAAGAAAGAAAGAAAGAAAGAAAGAAAGAAAGAAAGAAAGAAAGAAAGAAAGAAAGAAAGAAAGAAAGAAAAAGAAAATTTCCAGCCCAACTGAAAACGATCAGGCTTAAGTGTTTAAGCATGCTTAGGCAAGTGCTTTGAACATGACTCAGAACTTAACAATAATGTTTGCATTGGCTTGGGGTAGGTAAATATACAATGAAGATACAAACCAGACACATTGTCTAAAGAGCAAAATGCTATTTTGAGTAGGAGTTTGTCCAGCAGTATGTCCAAAGGATGTTGCTACGTAGTCTCAAGGCATTTTGAAATCTTAGGGATGGTTTAAAAATCTTAGGTTTTTTTTATTATTTTACTCTTACATCCCAAACAGCTTAAATGCCAGCTTAATTTTAATAGCCTAACTCTTGTTCTATGCTTTATGTGATGTTTCTACCTCTCTACAGTAGTTACCAAGTCACCACTTGTTGAATCTTCCTATTTATATCAAACACATACCGGCAAATATGATAACGCTGGGGAATTTTCAGTCACTTTTTCTCCCAGTTAGGAGTGCCATTGTGGTCAAAATACCCAGCACAGATCCAAAGTCCCAAATTCTAGAGCAGGGGTGTCAAACTCGCAACGTCATGTGACGTGTCGCGACGTATCGGGACTTTTTTTCCATTGCCGGCAATGGGGTGGGCGCAGTTTCGGCATGACACATCTGGCCCATGGGCCGACAGTTTGACACCCCTGTTCTAGAGGATCCCGCCTCCTCAACTTTATCACACAGATTAAAAATAATAATAAACCCAGTAGATATCCTATCCTTTCCCGAAAAGATGCTCAGACAAGACAATTGTCCCTTGTTTTGGTCATTTACCAGTATACCAGAAAAAGAGACATTTTAAAATTGATTTTAATGAAAATAATTTTACTTAAATATTTTAATAAATATGTAATAAATATTATTAATTTCAAATTTCTGGATGCTTTACTTTAGGATCTTAGGCTGAGCAAGGGTTTGGAATAGACTCATTATTCCATGACGTATTATTACATTTGTGCAAGTGTCAGAAAAGGAAGGTTGTAGAAAATTTAATTAACAAAAGTTATGGTCTTGAGCTGATTACTTGCCATTAAAGTTTCCATTGTATTATTACTTAATGCTTTTTGTAGATGTTTGATAAAGAAGATAAATTAAGCAAGTTTGACAATGAAACCATGGCAGGTTTGATAGAGTTAAAGTCACGTCCTGTGGCTAGAAAGTGGGAGACTTGAGTTCAAATCCTGCCTCAGCCATGAAAGCCAGCTGGGTGATTTTGGGTCAGTCAATCTCAGCGCAATCCTCCTCACGGGCATGTTGTTGTGGGGAAAATTGGAGGAGGATATGCTCACTGCCTTGAGTTATTTCTAAAAATAATAATAGAGGTGGGATACAAATCAATAAGAAAAGTTTTTTTAAAAATCATGGCAGAGTCACAGGAAAAAAGCACTGAGTTGAAAGAGAGCTGCATGTTCAACCTATCACCATCAGATCTTTGCATAATTTCAGCCAATCTATATTGTATTATTTTTCTTAAAAATATATTGCCTTTTTTGTTTCATATAAGTGATATTAAAATAGCTCATGCTGCAAACATATTATCTCAAAAGGTTTGTGAACTGTAACCAAAGGAGCATAAACTATCCATGATGTCTTCTGTGTAAATTATTTTGGAAGAATGTTAATTGTAGCAAGTTGTTCTAAGAGCTTGGAATACCACTAGCCACTTTATATAGGTATTCAGCCCTAATAGATTATGGCAAGAATAGGGTCCAATGTTTATTCATAATCATTTTCCTGATATTTTGGGGAGCATTTGGAGTGAAATGGATGGATGGATAGATGGAGGGAAGGAAGGAAGGAAGGAAAGAAGAAAGGAAGGAAGGAAGGAAGGAAGGAAGGAAGGAAGGAAGGAAGGAAGGAAGGAAGTGAAAAGGGTCTCCAGCCACTTGAAAACAAAAAATAATCCAACAAAATATATATTAGATTGATTGATTATTGTATTCTAATCCATATTAGAGGTTTAAGTCTTTAGGTGTGGCTCTTTAGTTCTAACATCTCATAAATTATGGCTATAATGAAGCAGTCATTTATCCTGAGCTAATGATAAATGGCTTGCCCTAGGAGAAACTGAAGAATAGGAAAGTAGATCATTTTCATATTTGGTGAAAACAATATTAAGTACTCAGGCCTCTGTGATTGCCCTAATAAATGAATAATCTGAGGTGAGGGGCTCGGCAGTCAGTGTAAAAAATAACCTGAGCTTTCTCTGTCATTTGTCAGGCTTTGCTATGACAGCATGCATTATGGGTAAATGAGCAATCAGCAAGAACTATGTTATGGCTGGGATGTTTGGGAAGAATTTATCATATGCATTGCTTCATACCTTTAAGACCTTAAGGCTTAATAGCTATAGTGCATGACGGCAAGTGAGCACAGTTCCTATTTACTATCACACGCTTCATTTCCACCAGATCCCCTTTATTCCTAAACTTGGTGTGTGTTTTTTATTATTAGTATGACCTTCAATTAGCATTGTTTCTCAGATAATGCTTTCCTTAACACGCTTCTGTTGTAGCATTATATTAAAATGTCTGTTAATTATAGAAAGCTTGTTCAAAGTCTGTTGTGAAGGTTCCATGCCAAAGGCAATAGTTACATCAATGTGTAGAAAACTGGCCACTGTTATAGGATAACTGTACACAAGGCATCTAAGTAGAAAATGTAACAGATATACACAGTGCTTGCAAGGTGTAACTGATTGAGTGTCAAGCTTGGACTGGAAATCTCAACCCAAACCCTTCTTCTTCCAACATGAGGTTCATTAGATAGTTTTGGGTTAATTACTATTTCCTTACCTAATCTACTTTACTTTAGAGTTTATATAAGGATTAATGATGTCACTTTCCATGGAAGCCCTATGCTTTGCTAAAGGCAATCTGGAAGAAGAAAATGGTAAAGGTTTGAGCAATTTTTTAAGCAAAGATGATTAAAAGATGAACTTTCCTTAAAGTTGAACTTGACTTCTGATGACTTCCTGGACACATCCATTGTTGTTTGGCAGTAATTCAGAAATAGTTTGTTGTTGCCTTTTCCTGGATGTTTTCCCTAACTACTCAGCTTAGCTTATTGCCTTGGTATTTCCTGATCATCTCTCATCCAAGTATTAATCAGGTTGAATCCTGCTTAGTTTTTTGAGTTCGGCCAAAGTGATCTTGCCACTTACCTGATAAGGCAAGAGTAGGAATTCAGTAATAAGATTAATTCTTATTAATTCAATAGCTGTGAGTGTGGCTGCTGAAATTGATTACTTTAATATTTGAATAGTGCATATTCACCCTTGGGTATAATTTTCAGTAATATACCATTTCCACATAATACCTTGCAAGCCAACTTCAATTTCATCTTTGGATGAATCTGCTTCTTTGCAATAATCAATGTGTTACTCTCCCAAGTTCCTTTCACACCCACTGGATTAATCATAAAACGAATTCCTTTGATGGCTGTGGTCCTCTTACAGGACTCTATTCTCCTTTACCTGAGCATCAGTTCAGGGCAGGCTAGATTCTTGTCGACTATGAAAAAACTTAATGTTATGCCAATTGAAAAATACAGATTCAAATCTCACTGCAAGTTGACCTTGCCAGACAAGATATGAAAAACATGGGAGAGATGGTTTGGTACTTATTGTGAAGCAGCTCCTATAGACCATATAGAAAAAGAAATTATGGGCTGATGTGCTTTGGCAGTTCGGTATTCCTTGCTCTCCTCTGCTGCAATTATAATGCACTTCTATCAGCACTTAGTAATATATCTGAATTTCTCAGTGTGAACATTGAATACTCCCCCCCCCCCCGGAATATAGTCCCTATTACTTTGAATATTTCTTATCACCTTTTTCAGAAGATCAAAGATTTTGTGAAAAAAATGCAAATAAGGATTTATTTGTTTGTTTATCTACATTATAGAGCTGATCCAATCAATTGCCTCTGGTGACTTCAGTTAAAAACAGCCAATACAACTCCCATTAAGATAGTAGACCATATAAAAATGACAAAACCAAAAGGAGCAAGGCATGATGATACCGACAGCCTTAATTTACCAATTGCCTTGATTAGTGACAATCTGAAGTCACGATTGTAAAAAAACAACAACAAATCCCCACGTTTACAACTGTTGTGCTATCTTGTGGTCGCATGATCATTATTTGCATGCTTTCCAACTGGCCTGTGATAAGCAGTGTTAATGGAAAATGTGAGAGTAAAATTGCAAGTTGTGCTCATGTGATGCCTTGCTTAACAACTAGATCAGGAGTGACATTATATACTGTTGCAATTATATGATTTTTTTCCTATTAACAATCTCAGCACTTAACAGTGGAGTCGCTAGTCCCAACTAATTGAAGACTACCTGTAAAATTACATCAAAAAATCAACTCATTCCAGGCCCAGAACAAAAGACTTCAAAGTTTGCTCCAAGAGCACAG
Organism: Azemiops feae; assembly: GCA_023970755.1. Classification (NCBI taxonomy): domain Eukaryota; kingdom Metazoa; phylum Chordata; class Lepidosauria; order Squamata; family Viperidae; genus Azemiops; species Azemiops feae. The sequence goes on from JALGBA010004264.1 coordinate 805,513, forward strand.
GGTAGGGGCAATGTGAACTTTTGAATGGTGCCATGACAGAGAAGGCACAATACACATCTACTAAAGTTTACCTCACATTTAAAATAAATAACACACACACACACACAAAACAGCAATGAAAAGTAGCCTTTTTAGATTTTTCTCTGCACTAGCACCCGTTAGTGATTCACTGATGAATTTTATATATGCAAGTATACATTTTTTTTCCACACTTGCCAAGTACGGAACCTGTGCATTTTGTACCCAGTACAAAATATTTGGCTACAGATTATAAAGTAAGGATCATCATGAAATATGATATTATTAGATTTTAAGTTGTATTTTGATAACTTATGATGATCTGGATTTTTTTCTAAAGCTCAACGGTCATGTATGAATAGACATTGGAATTAACAAAAGCTTCACTTCATAATCTTGAAAAGCCAAATGTTCAACTGACCTTAAAATCCAGATAAGTTGTTGTTTATCCTAGCAATGCATGAAATAAAATTATAAAAAGAGAGAGAGAGAGGGAGACAGAGAAAGTGGAAAACACTGAGGCTATTCAGCAGCCATCTTCAGATGGCTTTGTTTAGCAAAACTGGCTCAGTTTTGATTGACTTGCTGGTCTTGGTAAGTCATTCCTGCATTTTTTCTTCTTCTTTTAAAGCTTATTACATGTTACCCTTCAAATGTCTACATCCATCACTGGGTTTGTGTCTGTTTGTGTGTTGGCAGACCAGCACATTCCCTTAATAGCAATAAGGGGAACAGCACCATTGTCCTGCTTCTTGGTCCTTGTATGGATTTAATTGCTGCATCTAATTCATAAAGACGGATCAAGACTGGAGATAAACATGAGAGTTGCAGACCTGAGCATTGGTGTTTCACTCATATTATGTCCAGTTTTGAGAAATTGTTAGCCTTTGAGATAGACCAGACTTGGATACTAAATTTATGAATACTAAAATTACTTTTATTATATGGTTACAATAACAGAATCTTGCAAATCTTTCCCCTCTCTGCCTTTATCCCAAGGGTCAAGTCTGAGACATTTTTTCAAATTACATTTTTATTTTGGACTCAGATTTCTTTATCTTGGCTACAGCTCTTCTTCCTGTTCTTCAAGGTTACTCTCATAATCCAATACAAGGTACAGATTTAAGGTACAGGACTAAGCAAATGCAAATTATTTTTTGTTCACGAGGTTGTTTTCATGTAGAGGTAATTAGTAGAAGTCCACATTCAGTGTGATGTCTGCAGAAAGGGCAAATAACAAAAGCAGGATTGCCTCTTCACAATGTAATCTTCTGTATGTACAAAAGAAGTAGAAAAGCATCACAATAGTGATGATGGTGTTTTTTGTAAGATTTTTTTATGGGCTTATATTTAGTTTTTGTTTTTATACAGTGTTGCTGTGAGCCACCTAAGATTATTATGTAGAAGATAGGTAGCCATGTAAGTTTTTTGAAATAAACAAAATAAATGATGTTTTCATCATTTGGATGAGAGGGGTAGTTCAGGCAGATACTTGCATGTCCACATGTAATACATAGGTTGCTGCTGTCATACTTTTTTTGCCATTAATAGTGAAATCTCAGTGTGTTCAGTTTTGAATTTATTTATAACATATATATTTTGCCTAGAGAGCCAGTCTGGTATAGGTACTAGACTAGAAACCAGGAGACTGTAAGTTCTAGTACTTAGGTGCGAAAGCCAGTGGGATGACTTTGGATAGATGGATAGATGGTTCCTGCTACTTCTAAGTAAGTAGGAAAAGAATCACAACCCAGAACATGAGAGAGAAAATTCATGGCCCAACTGCCACTTAAGTAACAGGTAGCCAACTTGTGAAATCCAGATGTTGACCCGTGCTCCTGGACAACATGGCTGACTAGTCATGCTTCACAGTAACTGGATGACTTTACATTGTCTACTCTTATCCAAGTCCGCAGGAGCAAAGACGGAGGTTTTATTCCTTTTTTCTTTTCCTTGATTCTTGTCATTTTTTTTCTTTTATTTGGAGCAATATACAGTGAATTCTCTGCATCTGGGGCTCCCAAATTACAGCTAATCCCCGATTTACCACAATTCATTTAGTGACTATTCAAAGTTACAATGGCTTATGACCATTTTTCACAGTTATGACCTTTGCAGCATCCCCATGATCATGTGATCAAAATTTAGATGCTTGGCAACTAGTTCATATTTACAAGCATTGCTGTGTCCCAAGGTCATGCGATCACCTTTTGCGACCTTCTGACAAGCAAAGTCAATGGGGAAACCAGATTCACTTAACAACCAGGTTACTAACTTATCACTTATCTGCAGTGATTCACTTAACTGTGGCAAGAAAGGTCGTAGAATGGGGTAAAACTCACTGAACAATGTCTCACTTAACAACAGCAATCTTGGGCTCAGTTGTGGTCGTAAGTCGAGAACTATCTATATATGCTTTTTCCCTTCCACTACAATCCACTACTAAAATACAACTTGCTTCTTTGTCTGCAAAGGATAACATCTTAAGTCTCATTGAAAGTGATGGAATGCAAACAAAAATTAAAAGTTTCAGTAAGATTGCCAACTTTTGTTAGACTGGAATCTTAGCTTAAAAATTGTCTCAGTATTTTCTCCTGTGATATACACATTTAATTGTTTTTATTGTGATAATGAAACCTCGCAATAATTTGATTGTAATCAAATGAGATGACAAAGGTATACATTTTGAAATAAATACACGGACACAAAAGAACTGAAACAAACAATATTGTTTTGCAATTTGATCATTTTAAACTCAGCTTTTGAAATTTGACAGCTATAGTCTTTAAAAAAAAACTTTTAAGAGCTTGATAAATGAGCACGATGCAGGATTTTTCAGACATAGGTTATTTTTCCCTTTTTCTTGTAAAATCCAATATTATTCTCATGGAGCCAAATGTCAAAAAGTGTGAATGAAAATAAGCTTTTTGCTATAAGAAAAAAGAATAGCAGATTTTTTTTCTAAATATGTCTCTCCAAATCTGTTTCAACCTGAAAAAGTGTAAGCTATTAAAGCCGAAATCCTTAGCATTACTGTTTGTGAGAAAACCCTGTTGAACTCTTAATTATTTCTGAGTAAAAATTTCATCAAATAGACTTATACTCCTTATCCTAGGAGTGAAGCCAATTGAAACCAATACAGCTTTATCTCAAGAGAGCATTGTTAAAATCAAGACCAAACATTGTTTTAGATCACACACTAAAGAAGGATAAATAATAGAGAAGGAAACAGACAACGTTAGAGGACAAACAAGAATATTTTTCAGTATATGCCTTGCATAAACCAATTTTCAAGTGACTCCCTAACATTTGGCAGACATGTGCTCTTTGCTTAAAAAAAAAGAACCCAACAACTAAAACCAAGATTCTAAAGAATAACCGGAGTTGAAATAGATTTTGATTAAGAAAATTAGATTGTGAGGGTAATATTCATGCCACTTAATTGCTTGTATTGATCACAAAAAAATTCATTGGAAGAGGCCGAGAGGGGGAGGAGGGCTGATTATACAAACAATTCCCTATATAATCCAGAGGCAAAATTCCTTGACTTGATGGGACTCTCCCTTTGACAGTTCTCCTAAGGTAGGTTATTTTGGAGAAAACATATGTTTCCATTTTCTCTCCCTCCGCTTCCCTTTTAGTCCCCAGGCTCCGTAAGGGTCACAGCAACATTAAGGCTTTTGTCAGTGTGATTAATAGCTCTTTAGATCATCTTTAATTCACTCACTAATGACTGAGGGTCTTTCTGCTCTCCAAGTAATCGGGTGATGTATGAGCCGATAGTACACCTTGTGGCAGAGGTGAAAATCATTCAGGCAATGCAAATATTGTCACGGGGACAAATGTTTTCCCTGTTAATAAAAATTAATGAATTTTACCCAGAAGCTAGTTACAAAAGCAGTGGAAAAAAAGGACCCATGAACAAGATGAGGGGAAGGGAAGGAAAGAGAAAGGGGGAGGGGAAAGGAAGGAAATTTAAAAACAGCCTTTATTTCTTAGAGACATTTCTTTTGTCTTTTGACTTACATAAGGATATGTATTCCTAGGTTTTTTTTTATGAATCTGCATAATAGATGAGACCGTGGCAAGTTAATTAAATTATACAAATAAATTGCATTGTGAATAAATCTGCTTTTCACTTGCATAGGCCGGTTTCTTAATTTGCTCATTCATAATTGTCTTGGTATTGGGCGAGAAATACCATATGGTTTCTTTTCCATATTACCAGCATCAGTCATAAATTCTGATGGACAGTAACTGAAATCCAATGAATGTTGGAAATCCAGGTGTAGTCACTGCAAAATAATGCCATGAAGTTTAAATCTAGGGGGGAAAAAACAATCCATGTAATGCACATTATGATAAGATGAAACAGACAAGAAAGTTATCAGGGCAAAGTAAATAAACCAAGTCACAATTGCATTACTGTAGAAATGCATAATCATATTACAACTGTTCTACATGACAAGAACAAGGTCTGTCTAGTCCAGAATTTGTGAAACATTAGACTCTTCAGATGTCAAGAGACTCCAGCCCTCCCCATCCCAAGAAAGCAGATTGAAAGATGATGGGATCCCCCCCCATAAAAGCCGAAGGGACATAGGTCCATCATACTGTATTGTTTCCCATAGTAATAAACTGGATGTCTAGAAGAATATACTGTAAAAGCAATAATATTTTGCCATATCAAATATTCAGAAGTATAGTATCAAATTATAAACTATTCTCGCTTAATAGAATTATGGTAAAACTATTTTGGTGTCTTGTAATCATGAATTCCTGAAGTTAACAGCATATGGTGCAAATTTCTTATGCCAAAAGTTTAAGTTTTAAGATGCTCCCAAGTTCCAGTATTTTGATAGCGGGTGAGCAATATTCCTCTAGCCACTATCTTGACACCATGCATAATTTTATAGACATCTCCATTTACTGGCTGTCCATCACTTGCAGAAGGTCTCAAATGCTCAGAACTTATTAAATCTTCTGCCAATAAGCAGATTGCAGCACAACAGAAGTGAATCTCCACTCACTGATTCCCCTAAGCCTCATGAAAGACTTAGGAGTGCCTCTCAGTGTCTTTCCAAGAATTGCAATCAATGTTTTTCATGTGACAAAATGGCAATAGTGTCAAATAAATTGAGAGCAATCACATTAACTGTATTTAATTATTTTTATGCAATCGTAATTAGATTTGAATCCTAATCAGATTTCATTTTAACTCTGCCTATTGTTTTTAGACAAACAGACAGTATGGAACCACACTTCAGGGAGTACAGTATAACCAATTCAGGATTCATTTATTTACATATTTTATTTGACTATTAGAGCAGGGGTCTCCAACCTTTCTGGGTTGGCGGCCCGGTGGGAAAAGGAGGGGCAGGTACGTTTATGCGTGCATGTGCACAGATGCAAATGTGGCTGTGCACTCGTGCATGCGAATGGGGCTATGAGCATGCACGCTCCACAAATGGGGCTGCTAGCGCTGCGGTGAGGCTAGTGTGGGCGCGAGGCTCACAGCAAGGATAGTGTGGGTGCAAGGGGGGTGAATGCATGTACATGTGCGTGTGCACTGGCCAGCCAGTCATGTGGCCCTGTGGCCAAGAGGTCATGGCCCAGTAGTGGGCTGCGGCCCATAGGTTGGGGACTTCTGTATTAGAGTTTCATCCTGCCTTTATTACTTTATAAGTAACTCAAGGCAGCAAATATTCACATACTACTTCCTCCTCCCCTTTTTCTCCACAACAATAACCCTGTGAGGTGGGTTTTGGCTGAGAGGGAATAACTGGCCAAAGGTCACCCAACCAGCTTTCATGCCTAAGGTGGAACTAGAACTTTCAGTCTCCTGGTTTCTAGGCCAGCACTTTTACCACTATACTAAAGTGGTATAAACCATCAGGAAGATAGTTCACTATACCCTACCTCAGTGTGTGCTGAAAGACCCAAATGTTGAGAGGTTTATGAAAGCCTAAGAGCTTTTGGCCCAAACAAAATCGATATTCACCAAGGCTAGTGGGGCTGCTGGTTTTGTTCATTTTTGCTCACTTTTTCTGATAGTTTTTCCCTCAAAACAAAAGTGATTTCCTCAATGGAATACAGACCATTCCAATGAAATGCTTCCCAGACCCAACCCTATCGTGTATAAGTCAGCAAAAGAAAAGTGGAAACTTTTATAAGATACAATTCTACCTCTCTCTGCAGTGCTTATCTACAAATGAACATATTACGGAGGGGTAGGGATAAGACTTCGTTTGTTACTATTATTTCTTGCAGACACCCAAGGAGAGTTCTTCATTAATGCCAAGGACAAATTTGTTTAAAAGAAAATTATATGAATCCCCCCTGCTTGGAAAACAGGATGGACACTTGCCTCCAATCAAACTTTTTGCAGTGAGCCCCTTAATAACAATTAATCTCACAAAGACTGTGATGAAAACCTTTTGATTTTTGAAGCCAGTTATTTGAAACGTAGACATTGATGCAACTGTTTGAACTCAACAAAATGTTTTTGCATTAATATATTACAAATTTATGTTCAGACACTCAGTCTAGGCTTGTTTTATTTTTTATCTCCAAATATTCTATGTATGTATGTATGTATGTATGTATGTATGTATGTATGTATGTATGTATGTATGTATTATGTATATATGTATGTATGTCTGTATAGCTCAGGGAAGGGCCCAAAGGAAATACTGATTGCAGGTATATAAATGAAATATATATTATATATATATATATGTAGGTCTTTGGTAATTCGGGTTTTCTCCCGTGTAAAATTGGAAGTGTCTTGGCGACGTTTCGACGAAGTCTCATTCGTCATCTTCAGGCTGGTGTCTCTTCGGCCTCGTGCTTCTAGACATTGCTTCTAGAAGCACGAGGCCGAAGAGACACCAGCCTGAAGATGACGAATGAGACTTCGTCGAAACGTTGCCAAGACACTTTCAATTTTACGCGGGAGAAAACCCGAATTACCAAAGACCTACATACAAACACCCATGTGAAAATATATAAAAAATATATATATATACACACACACACACACACACACACACACACACACACACACACACACACACACACATGTGGAAGAGGCCTTCATCCTGTAGAGTATAGACAATGGCTAAAACGAATGAATATAATATTTCATTTATATCGCACCTGCAATCAGTATGTCCCTTGGGCCTTTCCCTGGGTTTATAGTTCCTAAAAAGTAGAATTTATTTCAGATTTCAGATTTTTTTTCTCGGTTAAAATAGACAAACAGCACCTTTCACTCCAAATCATTTTTGTTTTGACAGGATGGCACCCTAAGATTTTTTGGGAGGGGCTGCTGGACCCTTGTGCAACACTTATGTCACTTTATAATTCAGAATAACCAAATACAAGTTTTGTCTTTCCTTCTGTAGTGATGCAAGAAAGGAAAGCAAATTTAAAATTAAACTGTTGCCATACTCAGAACGTTTTCAGAACAGAACCTTGTTATCTAATGATTAGTTTGGGTACCTGAAATAAATTGTGTTGTTTGTACTCTCAACTAGTGACTGAAAAAAAAAAAAAGAAAGGCAAAAGGAAATCAGTTGGAAGCAATACATTACAAATGATCTATCTTAGGCAAGAATGGAAGTGTGTGTGTGTGTGTGTAGGACTAGAATTGTGGATAACAAACTATCAATAGAACATGTGGTGATTTTCCTAGACTTTTAGAAAATGCAGCACACAAAAAAAGTATATTCCGGTGGGTTCCAGATGTTTCTTTGTGCCATATTTTGGATCCGTAGTAAAAGATGAAAGAGGCGAATATTGCTTAGATATCTGTAGCTACTGTAACATTACCCAGTTGAAGGGACTTTTTATTGATTTTTTTTTTTTACAGAAAAATATCTGGCAGTACCTGGTATGTCATTCATATTAGGAAAGAGACACGAGTGAAAATATATCCCCAGAATAATGGAGATCCTTCATTTCGTAAAGCTATCCTATTAACGCTCAGAATTCTTTCTTCTCTTTGTAACTTATTTATTTATATCACAGCTTTATTTTGTGTCACTCAAGACAATGTAAATAATGCTCCTACCTCCTATTTTTCCTCAGCAACAACTCTCTCAGGTGGGATGGACTGAGAGAGAATGACTGGCCCAAAGTCACCCAGTTGTCTAAGGAAAAACCAAAACTCATGGCCTTCCGGTTTCTAGTCAGTGATCCTAGCTGAATCACTACAACATAGTAGCTCTCATTCTTACAAGAAGGAGTTATGGCATAATAATAATTACGGATCCTGATTACCTTTTTATAGTTCAACTTCAAAAATTTCTGGGCTATTAGGGATGAATAAAAAATTGGCCCACCACTATTTTTAGACAAATTTTGATTTTGGACTTACAAAAAAGTATAATTTAGTGAAAACCTTTGGAGTTGCACTTGACTTTGGTGGGGTTGCGCTTATTTTTTAATATCAGGCTGGGCTAGATGAAGATAATCCAGAAAACCATTGACCTAGTGCAGGGGTTCCCAACCAGGGGTGCTCGCACCGCCTGGGGGTGCAAGACAATATTCCAGGGGGTGTGAAAACTTGGGTTTTCAAAATTATAGTGTATATGCATAATTCGTTGCCATTATTTCAAACTTTTGTAAGGGGTGCGAGAATATATCAGAAGCGTTCTAGGGGTGCGGGGTATAGAAAAGGTTGGGAACCGCTGTTCTAGTGGCTGAGAATTGTAGCATTCATGTCTATATGACTTCTGATTGTTCACTTCATAAGCAAGTCCTAAATATGTATGTCTATATGTATGTATGCATCAATGTATTACTCATATGGACTACATCTCTATCAGCACACACACACACAGAGAGAGAGAGAGAGAGAGAGAGAGAGAGAGAGAGAGAGAGAGAGAGAGAGGTTAAATATCTCCTGTGGGAATCCAGGACAGCTGCTATTGAAAAGTCTGATAAAGAAGTATTTGTTAAAACCACCTAATAATCATAAACCCAGCTTAATTTGAAGGTTTTGAATGTTTGTGATGCTTGTAGATATTACACCGCTTAAACTCTGTTTATAAGCAATTTGAACAGATTATAATTTAAGATAGAATTGTTTTTTCCTCTTCATATGATAAAACCTTTTGCCAACACTGAAGCTATGGGTGCTTAAGCCATGATAAACAAGAACATTGCAGTGTCCTTCCATCTTCATATTATATTAATTCATTTCTCATCTGAAATAAATTATCATCATCAACACCACAGCTGAAAAAACATTTGGAATACTAAGGGGCTTTTAATTATTGTTAGTTTAGTTCAAGCAATGTCTTTCTTTTTGCTAGTGTGGTTTCTTTTCCAGAATAGCTGCCCCTCCCTTGGTATGATGGCTCCTTAAGAAAGGAAGAGAACCAAGTAGACTTAAGACTGTGGCATATATTGATGTCACTATGGACACTTTGTGCTATAAGTAATCAACTCGTGAATGATTTGTTGAGAAGTTGTTTCAAGCACTGTGAGATTTATTACAATTTGGATCATAGGGATCATTCTGTTTCCTCATGGACTCCTAACACAAGCCTTGTAGTTTCAGCTTCCTCCTGTATTTTGTAGGGAGTCTGATAGTGATAACATTATTCTTTCCCCTTCCTTTGAGGCCAATAAACTGATTTACTTTATTATTATTAAGGTTACCATTTTGTTCTAGGGGAAACCCCCCCCCCACAAAATGGCAAAAGCTACTTGCATATATTAATTCTTTAAAATATATGGAAATTACATTATTATTAGCTTTGAAAGACAGCAAAACAGCAAAACAGCAACCCACAAAGTCTAGCTCCCAGGCAAGAAGAACAGAAAGCATATTTAAAGCTTTCTTAAGGAAAGGTGGAAAACCACTGGAACTGGTTAAAAATCAAATGAGTCAGAGAGTAACAACTCATGTTTGAGGAAAAGAGGCCCAACAGAAAATGCTTTTTTAGAGCCCACTGGATATTTGCAGGTATAGGGGGCCTTACACAGTCATGGTTCATTTACAGAGTCTGTTTCCTCTCTCCGGGAATGGTTTCTAACAGATTCAAGGAGACTCCAACCTTGTCGTTAGAATAAAGGCAGCTCTGTGAGTGAAAGATTTGTTTTGTTTAAGGAGCAAAGTAGTCAGCCATGTTTCACATAGCGTGCTTCTATTAAAAGGAACCCACCTCCTTTTAAAACAGGGAAGAGGCGGAGTTTTGTACAATGGACATTAGCAACATGTGGAATCCAAAGGGCCTGAAGTGTGGCTTGAGGGTAACGGGTGGCTGGCCTCTCACCCCAATTCCTCCTTTAAATATAGCATATATTTAAGAAAGTTAAATTATACGAGCAAAATAGTGTCACCAAACTGAGCGTTTGGAGTTGAAATAGCACACATGGTGCAGGGTAAAAATATATAATGGAGGCATGCTGAGCTCACAAACTGGTGTATAACCCAGTGGGGGATACACAAAGTCAGGAGCGCAATAGAGTATAAAAGGAAAGGTCTTGAGCAGGAAATGTGGTAGTCCTTATGGTGGATGTTTGAGGCAAATATCAGCCCACTGGGCAGCAGAAGAAAAAAAAAAAGTAATTTCCACGGTGGGATGATTAGGAAAGGTATCAAATATTGTAAGGACAAATGTAGGTTAATGACTTTGGTAATTTGCTAATGAGGTTAATTATAGAGCAATGGTGTGAATGCATTTAGGACACTTTATACCGTTGGGTTTGCTGCACCTTGCAAAAGAACAATGAAGAATTGGAAAAGGTAGTCATGGATTTAAGTAAAAACCTTATTCATCAATTAGGAAATCAGGATTGGGTCTGGACCTCAGTTTACAGTACTGGGGCTTTTTAACTAAGAAAAAAGGTTGGTGAGGTTCAGACATTCTACAGGCATCACACAAAGTGATTGTTGTGAATTGTCCAGAATCACTGGGAATCCTAGCATCATTCAAGTCTTATAAATCATCATCATCATCATCATCATCATCATCATCATCATCATCATCATCATCATCATCATCATCATCCCATTTTTCATGGATGAGGGTGACATTTTGATTTTTTTGATGCCCTCCATATAGGCATTCCTGTATGATACTCTTTGGAATCCAGTACTACTTTAAGGGGGTTAAAATAGTTAAAAATAATCTTGGCCAACTCATAAAGCCTTATATTTGCCTATAAAGTCCTACACATATAGGTCCTGGTTTCTTGAGATATTTATATAATTACATGCTATCTCACTATCAAGCAATTGTGTATTTTCATTATATTGTCTTATTATGATTTTTTCCTGTATTTTTATTTTATGAGCTACCCAGAGTCTCTACACTAAGTTGAGTACTGTTCAAATTTCATAATAAATATTTTTTTTTAAAAAAAAAGTTTGCATGATAAGTGCAATCTCAATCTGCCTATCTACATTTTAAAGAGAGGAAGAACAAACAGCCATATTTTTCCAAGTTGCATTAATCTCATCATGGATCCAAATTTGCTCCTATTAGAATCTGTGGTAGATTTCTAAAACTGTGGTGGATTTCTAAAAAAAAATCTACAAAAGGTCTACTTTTGCAAATTTAACCACCAAGTCCATTATTTCCTTAATTTTGTATATTTTGATATTTTTATTTAACTTATAAAAAGAGAGAAAGAGGGAAGTAGGCAATAAAAAAGCAGAAAAATAAAATAAAACCCCTATCAGCTTTTAACTAAAGTTTAATAAAGGTAGGTTAGCTTAACCTAAATTTGGATGCTTTGGTAAATACAACCCACATACCTGGTGAATTCTCAATCACCAAACATGATTTTGGACGGTAAATCAAGGAATTATCAAAATCCATAATAGAAAATAGATTGTAAAGTCCAAGAATTGAATTTGTCTAAAACACTCATTTCTTCCTACAATTGCTTCCTAAGATGGAAGTTGCCCTGGTTCTGATTTAATTTGATAAGGAAATATCAATGAGGAAATGAGAAATGAGCAGCAGAAATTTGTTTTTTCTAAAAGAAGCTAACCCAAATCCTGATACCTGGAAACTGAACTAGATTTTTTTTTTAATTATGAAGTTTATCTTTCCAGTTAATTCCTTTGTCATTATTATTCAAATTAATTATTTCCATGATTCTTCTTTCATTAAATGCCTGTACAATTTATCAGACCAGCTTCTGATTCATGACTCTTGACACACAAGTCTGTATTGTAGCTACAGATGTCCATTTGAAAGAAAACTATAAAAAGGTCAGCCTGATGTCAAAATGTGGTTCTCTGCAGGACCCACATTTAGTGCCTATTTAAAAAAAATAGATTATTTTTGATTGATATCAGAAGACTGGAAAAGATTATTACTGTAATTTGCTAAATCCAGAGAAATTCTATTTATTTTTGTATTGCTTTGTAAGATATTGTAAAAATCATTAAATAACTGTACACTTAAAAATAAAGCAGTGATAAATTAACATCATAAAAACAAGGATGTGAAGACAAGTATTATAATTGTCAATCTAATAAAAAAAAGTATAGAAAACTTGGAGTCTAAGTTTACCAAGTAATAACAATCAAAAGCATTAGTATAAGAAAGGTTTAAAACAAAAATAAACTCTTTTAAATAGCTTTAAAAGACTGGGCAGAACTGAAGAAAAAAATGCTGGTATGAGACAGTTTCCCTGGAAAGGACTTTCCTTTATATGATCTATCTCTAAAAGGATTTTTTTTAAAGGAACTATCTGGAAGGAAGTAGTATTTAGGGTAAATCTTTATTTTTGGCACCTATAAGACATATATGCAAGAAGACATTTCATGACATACCAATCTACCAGATCAGTTTGAATTCAAAATTGAGCTTGGAGCTTAACTGAGATAAATGAGTGAGTACTTGGATAAGATGATTAAACTATTTTGTCAAAATTATAATTCTGCTAATATATTTTCCACTAACTATACTTTTTAGATTGTCTTTGAAAGCAGCTCAATATGTAACAAGACAAGAATTTAGTTATGGATCTTCTAACGAGGTTGTAGCTGAGTTACCTTCTTAAGCACTATACCGTAGAAATTACCTGGGACTTTAATGACAGTCTTTGTCTAAATAGAATCTTTGAGAGGGAATGCAGCTCTTTTCAGCTCTTTCTTGGTTATTTGGTTTAAGAAAGTTTCTACCAACAGTAATTAGATTTTTAGACTTTACCCATCCCTTTACTGCCACTCCTTTACTGCCCATCACGAGTGACAACCTACCAGTCATGGTAGGGCAAAACTTCCTCATCTGAACTGCAAATTCTTCTGTGGCTTCTCCCAGCTGGCTTGACCAACTAGTTCTCCCAACTAGTTGACCATGTCAGTGATTGCCTTGGACCTGTAGTTATCATGCTGCCAGGGGGCAGGTCAGTTTGGGTTTGTAAGAAAGCTTGAATTAGGCTACTTATTTAAAAAAATTTGCTCTGTGTCAAAAACAAAACGAAAGGGATTTGTCACCACCTATTTGCATTTCTGGGCAAGTGTGTCTGTTTGGGGATGTGTGTGTGAGTGTGCATACAGAATTTTTAAAAAGAGTTGTTAGTTGTCTCAAATGCTGAAAAACTAGCAACCAGGAAGACGCTGAAGACACACTTTCAAATTGTCAGATATCCAGAATGAAAGAGAAGTGGCTGTTTGTTATTTTTTGTGGTCTGCATATGGAATACCAGCCTAACTAGAATCTGAAAGCATTTAGATTTTCTAATAATATATTATTTGGAAATTTTCTTTTAAAGGTAGTTACATTTTATGTATTCCTGTCCCTTAGCCTTCGGCTATTTATTCCAAAGGGGAAAATACTGACCATGATTTGTTTCATATGTCTCTAAGAACAGAACCTCAATTATACAAAAATTTACATGCTCAGTAGGGCTGTATAAGAAATTTGAGGCATTGGGATTTTTATGTGAATAAATTATTTTAGACAGGATCTACAGGAGACCCTGAAACGGATGTCATGTTAAATAGGCATTTTTTTTCAGAATTTTCAAGTAAATTACAACTCAGAAAAACTACCTGCTGGGTTCAGATAGAGCAGGTCTTTCCTGAGCTGTTTTATTCGCATGGTATACATATATTGTAGGTTGTATTTTGTTAGTGGTGATTCACCGCTCTTGTTGTCCAAACTGGGATTAGATTCCTTTGGATGAAGAAGTTTAATTCTGTAACCTGAAACAATTTTACTTGCAACAGATGCTTATTAAATGAAAAACAATCATACGTAACTTCGTTACATATGTGCTCATTTCTACTTGATGGTTATGAATCTGCATAATATTATACCTGACTAGTTTAGGCATATTATTTCAAAGGCTTGTATGTGCACTATGTTTATTACGTCAGGATAATTGTTCAAAGCCATTCTGCTGTTTATGACTTTATTAACTCAGGTCAAATCATCTTGTTTTATGTAAAAGTCACTGTTTGTGTATGCCGTATCTAAATAGAAACCTTACCTTCATTAAAGCAAATGTGCAGTATGCGAAATGATAGAGCATTTGTTCACAAATGTTATATATTTGCTGCATGAAATAGTTCAGTTGTTTTTTATTTATTCTAAACTTTTATATGTTGCCCATCAAAAACAATGTTCTTCAAATGGGCTGCTTCCCAAGCAGATTTTCATGAAAAAAAATATATGAAAAAGAATGTGACTATTATGAAAATCTAATTTTCCATTGAACCATTAGGAATGAAGTACAAGTCTTGTGGGATTCCTTTTATTATGTGAAAAACAGCAGATTTCAGGTGTGTTCCTGATGCAAGATTTACTCAGCCTTTCATTTAGTTTGGTCCAATCGTCAAGTAGGCGTTGCCTTACATCCAAAATTGGGACCAGAATTTCTGTTGCTAAGCAGGAAGGTTGTTAAGTGAGTCGTTCCCAATTTTACAACCTGTTTGCCATGGTTGTTAAGTGAATCATGCAGTTGCTAAGTAAATCATGCAATTGTTAAGTGAATCTAGAGGCTGGATGGGAAGATTGCTAAAGGCAACCACATGACCCTGGGTCACTGCAACCATCATAAATACATGCTGGCTCTCAAGCATGTGAATTTTGATGACATGACTGTGGGGAAGCTGCAATGGTCTTAAGTGTGAGGACAGGTTACAAATCACTTTTTCCAGTGCTGTTGTAACTTTGAACGGTCACTAAATGAACAGTTGCAAGTCGAGGATTACCTGTATATGATTTGCAATAGTGGCGAATATCTGTAGCTCTGGTGTAGGATGAAGCTGAAGGTTCGTTCTCCGAGCTTATGGGTTGGTTTCTGAACCTTTCGTAGGTAACTCCTCTTCAGCGGAGTTTAGGGCAGGGGTGTCAAACTGCCGGCCCGCGGGCCGGATGCGTCATGGCAAAACCGCACCCACCCCATTGCTGGCAATGGAAAAAAAGTCATGATACGTTGTGACACATCACGTGACGTTGCGAGTTTGACACCCCTGGTTTAGGGATGTCATTGTCAGTGTTCTTCTGTTTATAAGGGCTTCGTGTGGTCAGTAGGTCTTGTGATGGGTCAGGTGTGGGTGTGCCAAGTGAAGGTCTTGTGATGAGTCTTGTGATGGGTCAAGTGTGGGTGGGTCAATTGAGGGTCTTGTGATGAGTCTTGTGATGGGTCAAGTGTGGGTGGGTCAAGTGAGGGTCTTGTAATGGGTCTTGTGATGGGTCAGGTTTGAGTCATCAGTGAGAGTCTTGTGATGGGTCTTGTGATTGGGAGGTTACATCAGGTGAGGGTCATTGGGAGGTAAAGTATTGGTTGGAAGAGGGAGGGGGTTTGCTTGGGTTGGTTGAGGGTTGGTGCTGATTGACTGTTGATTTGATTCTAAGGGGTTCATTGGCTGGTTGTAGGTCAATGTGTCTGTTGATGGAATTGCTTGTGGAGTGCCAGCCTTCAATGAACTCACGAGCATGGTGGGTGGTAGTGTGGCTGATGATTGTTGTGTTGCTCCAATCAAACTGGTGCTGTTTGGTGTCAGTGTGGGTAGAGATTAAGGATTTGGGATTGTGGCGTTTGACTGCCAGCCAGTGTTTGTGGATCCTGGTTTTTAATTGATGGGATGTTTGTCCCATGTAGAATCGGTTGCAATTGTTACAGTTAATTTTGTAGATGACGGTTTCTTTCATCCTTCTGTCTTTGGTTCTGGAACTTCCAGAACTTCTCACCTGTATATGAATCAGGGAGAAAATAAATCCCTTTTCTTCCTAGTGACAGAGAATTCATGCTTTATAAAATACATGCAGTAAATATATTTGTAACCTGTAGACATCGCAGAGATGGGGGTCAGGCATTTGTGAGCAAGCCAGATGGCAGAGGTGTTTGCGATGGTCAAACAGAGCAAGATGGTGGCAGCAATAATGCAATCAAGCTCTTTCTGTTTTTATGGGCATTGTGTATGTGACATATAAAAAGAGGCAGAGCTTTGATTGTGATCTGACTTTGCAAACACCCCTGCCCGAGGCTACTTTCATTGTCCCACTGTATGTTTATTTTATCCTCTTTCTTAATATTTCTGCTGTGTTTCATCCTGTGGTTCATTTTTTTGCGCTCTCTCTCTCTCTCTCTCTCTCTCCCTCCCTCCCTCCCTCCCTCCCTCTCTCTCTCTCTCTCCCGCCCTCCTTACACATGATTTATTTATTATTTATATTGAGGGATCCTAATGTTGTAATCTAGAAAGATTCATGTGTAAGCTGTAAACTACTGAATTATTTTCCAAAGCAGCAGCTTTTTCCCACAGTTTTTAAATGCTACAAAAAAATGACTGTGTGAACAGTGGGAAATCAGGATCAAGCCCT
This sequence comes from Azemiops feae, assembly GCA_023970755.1. Taxonomy (NCBI): domain Eukaryota; kingdom Metazoa; phylum Chordata; class Lepidosauria; order Squamata; family Viperidae; genus Azemiops; species Azemiops feae. The sequence goes on from JALGBA010004264.1 coordinate 822,333, forward strand.
TTTGGCCCTATAATTAATGTGCCCAGAGGTTACATATTTCCATGTCTATCCATGGTAAACCGTTCTCTAATAAATATTGAATCACGCATAAAGCAGCATTTCTAATTTGGCTGAATCACATGCAATCATGATTTCCATGTAAACATTTTCCTTTATACAAATGAAGAGCAGATACTTCCCTGATGTCTTGAGTTTGCAATTTGAAATGTTCTTGGTATGGACATTATAATGTAAATATGTCTATCAAGAAATACAGTCATTTTTTTTGTTATTTTCATCAGAACCAAAGTTTGAAGATCTAACTACAAATGACTAATACGATTTGTCACAGCTCTGTATTTATTATAAAATCCACAGAAAAATCTTCTCATCCAATATAGCTGCTGAAAGTATAAATACTTCCAAATGAGCCGATGAAAAGGTTGATCATAGTACAGTAAAGGTTAAAAAGTAACAAATAGAATTTGAAGATGAATTTAGCCATGGATTCAGAATCTTATATATATAAGATATATAGATCTTGAAGTCCAGCCCCCTGGCAGAACAGGAATTCCTAATCTGTTCCAGATAAATAACTGTCTGATCTTTCCTTGAAAACCCCCCAATGATGGATCCTTCTTAATTTTGGGAGGGAGGCTGTTTCAGTGTTTAGGAGCTCTCATGGTCAGGAAACACTTCCTTATTTTCTGTCTGAATCTTCTGGAAATGTCAACCCATTTATTCTTGTCCTAACCTGGAGATAAATCTAGACTCTCTTTCTTAGGTCAAGTATTGCAAGAGTCCTGTCATATCTTCCCTTAGGTGTCTCTTGTTTATGCTAAACATACTCAGTTTCTTTAAATGTTCTTCAAAGGAGTTAACCTCCAAGACCATCGTTATCCTTGTCAGTCTTCTCTGCTCTTTTCCCAGTTGCTCAGCACCCTTACTGTATTTTGGTGAAAGAACTGAACAGAGTATTCCAAGTGTTGTTTGACCAGTACAGCATAGAATGGAACTTAAGAGATCCTTGGTGCTCTCTGAGCTTGGTTGTTTTCTTGCAGACGTCTCATTACCCAAGCTAGGTAACATCATCAGTGCTAGTCAGAGCAGATCTATCATTTCTTGGGATCTCAACCCTACAACTCTGTTAATGCATTCCAAGATTGCACTGACTCTTTTGGCAGCTCCAAAACATAGTTGGCTCATGGTTAGCCTGTGGTCTAGCAGAAGACAGGACATTCTCACAAGTACTACTGCTGAGCCAAGTATTACTTGTCTTATATTTGTTTTTTCCCTCCTAAGTGCAGAATATTAAGGGCCCAATATTAAAATTTATCATGCCTATCTCTAAGATGTTAGCAATGTTCTCCTTCTAGCTATGTGCTATCTACAGATTCAGTGACCATCCATTCTATCCCCTCATCTCAGAGACTTATCAAAATTGGACCCAAAACAAAAGCAGGGCTATCCCATTGCATACAGTACTTCTCTCCATGTAAACATAGATCAGCTATAAAACTTGTGTGGGGTAATCTGTATGGTAGAGAGATAATCCAAAATTGTTCCTTTTTATCAAAAAGGAGAGTATGGTCAAATGTATCAAATACCTTACTGAAATCCAAGTGCTACACATCTGTGGTGTTCCTGTGACATACTAATTGCTTTGTTAAAGAAAGCAATATGATTTATTTAGTTCAATCTATTAACAAATTTATATTGGCTTCTAGTAATCATCTTGTTTCTTTCTAAGTGCTTGCAAACTCATTGCTTGATGATCTTTTCTAGAATTTTCTTAGGTACTGCCTAAGAAAGCTGATTGGTATATAGGCTGCTTGATCCATTTTTCTTCTTCTTAAAAAGGTTCAAATGAAGTTAGCTCTTCTCTAATCTTCTGGCCCTGTACTCCAGAAATTCCCAAGGATTATAATAAGTGATTCTCATTTGTCTCTTAGTTTAGCACTCCAGGATGTAACCATTTGGTTACCATTCATTTCAAGCCTTAGTTCATTCTGAACCTAACTTTCGTAATTCCATTCTTACAGTTTCAAGGTATTCCTAATACTTTGCTTTTGTAATGTCCCTCTTTCTACTTTTTAAAGTTTAAACTTAACACTATTTTCATCAGGTCTATCATATTTTCCCTTTTCTTTGATATAATTGGCCTTTCAGTTTTTTAATTATATCATTTTTCAGAACTATCAAATTTACTGAATTGTTTTCCCTTCAGGAATTCTATCTATGCAATCCTTCCTCTTTTCCCTTTGAGTGTATTAAAGTCATCAGTTTTGAAAGATGCTTAGAAATAAATTGTGTTTATAAAATGTGTATAAATTGTGTTTATAAAATGCATATAAAAATGACAGTCACATCAAAAACAAAGTTGCACTGGAGATATTTAGAACTGCAGCATTCAAAGAAATCTTAAAGGAGTTTACAGTTAAAATAAAGCAGGTTATAAATGCAGGAAAGAACATGATATGAAATTGCAATATGAAAACTTTAGGAATAATTTACTTTAACAGTTGCCTACATTAGGGGAAATGGCATGCAATGGAAAGAAAAGCAGAGAACAAAAATGGATGTGGGTATATTTACAGGTAGCCTTTATAAAGGATCATATACAAACCCAAGCAACTCAAATACTGCTTCAATAATGTAAACAATAAAACATGGTTGCAAAAATATTGATCTGGGGGAAATAAAGTAGAAGGAAATGCAAACACAGAAGCCTTTGTGGTACAGAAAGAGGTGCTACCATAAATCTATATGTGTGTCTGTATGTGTGGTGACTTTCCTCCATATGAGGATTTTGATGTGTGGCAGGAAGGTTAGAAGCTTCATCTATCCCTGTATATATAAACAATATTTGTTGTTCCAGTAACTGATTCTAGTGACTGCTTAGAACAGGAGCATTTGGAAGCTGACACATCTGTAGATGTTTTAAATCATAAGGCCATCTAGGCTATTCTGTTTTTTCAAGTGTTGGCATATGAAGTTCTTTGTCTTTCCAGGCCCACCTGTACGAGAACGCAAAAATCAAAAACAGGAGTGACTCTCAAATTTCACCTCCATTTAATCCATCACAGAAAGCATGGCTTTTTTTCTCTTTTCTTTTTGGCTTTTTTTTTTCACTCTATAAAGAAAAAAAATGCAAGGACATTTAAACAAAGTGACACAGATCATCAGCAGATCAACTGAAAATGACAGCTCAATCAAACAAATGTATGTTGAGAATTTCCACAGGGCGGCTTTAGCTGCAGCCAAACCAAATTTGTTTAGTATACATCAGTTAGCTGCTTAGAAACATTCAGCACAGAGGCTAGCCAGATGATGACTCTTCTAGACAAACATGTATTTAACTGAGTATCTCCATCCATGACTATGTTATGGATACATATGATGCTTTTTCTTCAAAATATGGCAGCATTTCTAAAGGAACCAGGAACCAATTCTTCTACACAGCATTTATGCAAAAATTAAAGGTTTGCTGTTAAATCAGAGGGCTTATAAAACAACATGGAAACTTCCCTGCACCAATTAATTATCATTTTCTATGAAGTTTTCTTATTCTGCTGTTATTATTAACACTACCATATTTGTATGGCTAATGCAAATATTTGCAAGTACAGATAGTCCTTGACTAATGATCACAATTGAGCCCAACATTTCTGTTGCTAAGTGAGATTTGCCCCATTTTACAACCTTTTTTTGCAACACCTGTTAAGTGGATCACTGCAGCTGTTAAATTAGTAACATGATCGTTAAGTGAATCTGGCTTCCCCATTGTCTTTGCTTGTCAGAAGGTCACAAAAGGCGATCACATGACCCCGGGACTCCGGAACCGTCATAAATATGAGTCAGTTGCCAAACGTCCGAATTTTGATCATGTGACCATAGGAGTGCTGCAACGGTTGTAAGTGTGAAAAACAATCATAAGTCACTTTTTTCATTGCCTCTGTAACTTTGAACAGTCACTAAACGAAATATTGTTAAGTCGAGGACTATCTATAGTAAGGGATGTTAACTCTTGCATTTTATATGATAATTTTTTATTGTAACTGCAATTATGCATGATGGATTTGGATTTATATACTGAAAAATCCTAAAGCAATAAATAGACATATAGTATGTATGTGTGTGCGTACACACACACGTTGAAGCATTCAGATTTCTATTATATAGTGATCCCAACCTAACTAACATCCATGATGTTGGATGATTCCTAAATCAAAATCAAATAATCAAATCAAAGGAAAGGAAAGGAATGTTGGAGATCCTTACTCTGAATTTTCATTTCATTATTCATTAATGAAAATTATTTAAACCTGATGCTTGACTTTTGTGCTTCTTATCAATTTCAGGCTGGTATGTTTGATGTCACTCTTAGTGCAAACTCAGCAATTGACTTTTTCAAGAGGAACTCTCTCATTTTCTGATAGCTGTACTATCATCTAATTTTAGAATTGTCCCCATTCCTATTCTGCAGGTCATGTTGGGAAAATGAAAAATCAATATATGCATTGGATTATATTATAGATATATCTGAAAGCCCTCTGGGCATTTGCAATGGTCACTCCTAAACTCTGGAGTTCCCGCTTTATGAAAATCTGTTTTATTCCTTCCATTCTGGATTTCAAGAGGGCAATTAAGACTTGATTATCCCATCAATTACAGGAAGAGGCATTTTGATTTAACATGTTTTGGTACATTATTTGGTTATCATTTTGATACCACATTTAGTTTTTTGGGGGGTGGATTTGGACTGTGCAAAATGAAAATAAGTTCCAGATACAAAACTCCAGTGAATGCTCCCTTAGACATTTTTGTAACTGCTCTTCCAGGTGAAAAGAAACAGATGATCCATTTTCTTTGTCATTTATCTTTCTGATAGTATTTTCTTCCTGTTCCAGTGAAGTGGTTCAAAAGCAGTCAGATTAATAAACTTCTGAACAGTTTTGAGGACGTTGTTTTAATACTGTACTAGTTCCAAGTCTTCTTGGATAGTAAGGTAATCATCATAAATACTTTGGCAGAGTTCAGTATCATCTAAGCCAGCGGCCCCCAACCTTTTGGGCACCAAGGACTGGTTCTGTGGAGAAATTTTTTTCTGCTGACCGGAGGGGGCATGGTTTTGCATGCCGCTTGCATCCCACAGATGGGGCTTTGCTTGTTTGTGCGGCCTGGTTGCTGGCATGCCGTGGACCAAGGACCGGGGGTTGGGGTTAGGGTTAGGGTTAGGGTTGGGGACCCCTGATCTAAGTTATGGTTTGCTTAACATGATGTATTAGACCAGGGGTGTCAAACTGGATGCGTCACATGCAGGCCACGCCCACCTCGGCTCCGCAAAGGCAAAAAATGTTGCGATACATCACATGACGCGATCTAGTTTGACACCCGGGCATTAGACAAACCAGTGTTGGCAGGCTTTTCACAATATAGTAAACACACACAAACAGAATACATTACGGCTTAGCAAGACAAATAGAAATATAAGTAAGTAAGCTACTGTTTATGCAGTAATTGAATTCAGTGGTATTTCTTTCCAAATAAAATGTGATCTGGCTTATATAGGCTAATGTTGCATTATGCCTGGAGCTGCTGGGCTGTGTTGAAAGGAAAAGACATTGATCAATCCCCTAAGTAAGAGCTGTTTGAACCCCACCAATGAAAATTGTGACATTTTAAAATTTATGATAACAGGCACTTAGAATGACCTAGAACAGGGGTGTCAAACTGCTGGCCCGTGGACCGGTTGCATCATATGGAGGCCGCACCCACCCCAGCTCCGACAATGCAAAAAAAGTTGTGATACGTTGCGACATGTCACGTGACGCGGCGAGTTTGATACCTGTGACCTAGAATTTCTGAAAGGTAGTCACAAATGTTTTAGTATAGGTAAAACACCCCAATGCTAAACCATATATCAAGACTAAACAGAATATTAGAAACTTGAGTAACAATTTCCCATGTTCGCCGAGATCTACCACAAGCAAGAAGTTTCATCTTATTTTTATGTATTTATTTGTATTCTGCTTTTATTATTCTTACAAATAACATAGCCAACACATCTTCCTTCTCCTATTTTTCCCACAGCAAAAACCCTATGAGGTGAGTTGGGCTGAGAAAGAGACTGACTGGTCCAATGTCACCCAGCTAGCTTTCATGGCTGTGCCTTAACTCACAGTCACCAGCTTTCTAGCCTGGTGCCTTAACCACTAGACCAAATTGGCTCATGTTACAAAAAGATGGGCTGGGAGAAAAATAAGAAATTTGTTTCTATTCATTCATTGATCATTAAGAAATATATAGACCCACACAAACAGGTTTCCCTAATTTATTAGTGTTTTGGCATTGTTCCATATGAAGAATGGTTTCAGGAACTGGATATCTCTAGTCTAGTGAAAAGAAGGGCTGGGGGGTGACACAATAGCAGTCTTCCAATATCTGAGGGGTTGCCACAAAGAAGATGGGGTCAAGCTATTCTCCAAAGGACCTGAAGGCAGGACAAGAAGCAATGGATGAAACTAACCAAGGAGAGAAGCAAACTAGAACTAAGGAGAACTTTTCTGACAGTTAGAACAATTCAGGGGTCTTCAACCTTGGCCCTTTTATGAATTGTGGACTTCAACGCCCAGAATTCCTCAGCCAGCGTGCCTGGCTGAGGAATTCTGGGAGTTGAAGTCCACAAGTCATAAAAGGGCCAAGTTTGAAGGCCCCTGGAACAATTAATCAGTGGAATGACTTGCCTCCAGCAGTTGTGGTTGCTCCATCATTGGAGGTTTTTAAGGAGAAATTGCAGTGTTTATTAAGACCAGGGGAAATGCTAGCAAGGATAGTTTGCGCTGGAAGAAAAGACTCATTTCTCCCTCTTTCTATAAAACCATGGCTGACAACTGAAAGTATTGAGAGTTTCTAACCAAGTGAGCATATCAAAGATGTGATAAGGCATACCTGTGTTTATTATGCTAAGAGCTTCATGTATCTACTAGAAATAAGCAGAAATTATTTGCTCAAAAGCATTGTAACGAACATTCATGTAATTTAGATAACCCGAATGAGTGTATTGCAAAGTTTCTGTCCCTTTTCTCATTCTCCAACTTGTCTGTCTTTACCCTTTTAGAAACTCTGTTCTTCCGTAAGAAAAGTGAATGATCTAGCCATTTCATTCCTGACTAAATGCACTTTGCTATATTATGGTGCAAAGCTTGTTTTTTGACACTATTATATCCTGGCATGTGAAACATCTCCTGTGGTTTGCCATGCTCATCAAGGTTGAAGACCTCCTTCTGTTTCCTCATTATGTCAAATGATAAAATGTGGAAATGATTGTAATCCTTTCTTCTGCTTCTGTGATACCCTAGAAAACATGATAAACTGAATCCAATTAAAATTAGTTGCCACTACAATAATCCCTTTTTTCCCTTTGACTTTAGTTATTCTGTTATTAGACTTTACTATTTTTGGGGGGAAAAATCAGTGTTTTTGACTGCAACTTTTATTTAGACAGGAAACTTACACACTAATTTTCCAATATTCTTGGCAATATTTCTGATATTCCAATTTAAAGTAACTGGACACTGCTAATGATTTATTTTAATGCATGCTGATTAAAAACAATACTGTATAATAAAGTTTAATTTACAATATAACGTTCTACAATTGAGTTAGTCAAAATATTAGGAATGAAGCTGACTGCAATCCATCATTATTGGTATAATTATATTTTGTTTTCGCTTTTCAACTGCCCATGTGGCTTCGGCTGTTAGTTTTGGATAGTGATTGGAGTTGTTTTATGTCAGAGCAGGTCAGGCTGCAACATTGATGAATCAATCAGAGGTGTGTCTTAGATTTTTGGAGCTATCTTATTCACATGGATATAACACACCCCTGCTTCCCAAAAAATCCATACTCAGAGATAAGGGTATTTGTGGGCCCCTTTAAAATGATTTGAATACAAAAGAAAAAAAAAGATTATGTGGTATAAAAGTCTTAAATGAAATGATAGTAACATAAGTTGCATTTATGTAAGTAATAGTAAGGCTGTAGTATCTAGACCTTTTCCCTCTTGTAATCTCATGCAATCCATTTTAATATCTACTAATATATTAGTAGATTAATATTTACTAATATATTACTCTTTAAACATTCTGTTTGCTGGATTTCTTTCTTCAGGTGGCATACAAGTTTAAATTAAGGTTTAAATAAGAATATCACAAAATGCAAAGACTTGCAATAGAGATAAAATGAGCAAAGAAAGAGTAAAAAAGAGTAAAGTAAAATTTAGCAAAAGAAAGCAAATATAATACCAATAGTAAAAGGCTCCTTGGGTGTAATCTCAGAATATTTGGAGCACTACTTAAACACCATTTGCATTGATAAAAATCACCATCAGTCAATTGCAGCACCATTGAAGACAATCAAACAATTGCTTATCCCAGATCCATGGGAAGGATTCAATAGATGGATAAAAAGGCCACATCCAGTGTAAACATCTGGCTAACTATGCAACCAACTCTAATAATCATCAACTTTTCTTATTCCTTCAAAAATTGACATACTAGGAATTCCACGGTTTGTAATACCAAACATCTGGAGGGTTTCATGGTAAGGAAATTTGTTCTAGATATATTATGGAGACTTATAGGATCAGCATTAGTTGGTCAGCTATTTTCTATTTTATTGTAGCTGTTCTGATTTCCTTATAGTGATTTAACACTCTGATATATAAAATCTAGGAACTGTCATTTTCTATCTAAATATTATATAGAATATCATCTGAAAAATCAGAAGCATAAATATTTTTTGAGCAACCTTTATCAACCAGGGCAAAACTTTGCTGATACTTTTGCTAAAAATAATAGGGCAGTTCAAGACTAGTTAACTGCATATAATCTTTCAATAATGTTTACAATTGCAGTTGAGTTGTAGTAGAAGAAAGTATAAATACACCAATCAAAGTTGGTTGGGCTATACCTTAAATAAAAATGAGATTCGAAAACTGCAAATAAACCCATAGTTGTGCTTTGCAGGGATTACCACTAGTTTTATAAAATGCAGAATGCTTAATTCCGTATAGGGTTACACAGGTGTAGATCTTGCTGACATCAAGAAGAACAGCATCCATGTAATTGTAAAGCAGAATTTGACCTAGAGTCTTTCAGTATTGGCCCCTAATTAAGAGATGAAGTCTGGTGCATATCAATTGCCTTAGACAGCGTTACTCAATTAGACACAACTGACACTACCCAGAGTCCCAAATGTTGCTAGTTATTGCATGAGCTGATATTGACATGTTCCAGAAACAATGTGGAGTTCTAGTGCAGTTAGCATATTATTACATGGTATTAACTGCTAGTTGAGAACGACCACTTACTCATATAGAATCGGTCTTTTCTTAAGCTGCAGCTGGACTCAGTTTGAAGGGGGGGGGAGAGTTATTCCATTTTCAATGTCTTTAGCTTTTATTAGTGTTTTGTTTTATCTGCAGTTCATTATGCTGTTTCAGTAGCTCAGTTCCTTTCTTTGTTTGAGGGGGAAGCAGAATGTATGTTTTGTGGTCAATATTTTTATGGGTAGATTAATCTGGGATATGCAGAAAAATAAAGTTCAGTTCAAAGGATATTTTAGCTTAGTTTCTCTACTGATCAAGAAGCTCAGAGGGCTATGATATCATTTATTTTCACTATAAACCTATGAGGTAGGCAAAGTTGAACCCCAGAGTCATTCAAGTGATTTAATTTGAACACAACTCTTCCTGATCATTGTATCCTACATGGGTTTTACCTGTAGCTAGCACATTAGGCAAACCTAGACTAAACATTGCAGAGAAAACAGACATAGCATCCATTGAGGACCTCTTAAATGTAACTTTTTCCTTAATGCCTTTACAAACTGGTAAGATTTCTAGTGGTCACATAAGGAGATAATGGAGAAGGCAAAGCTTGTTATTCTAACTCTTCTGCTTGGGTTCGAGATCTGTTGCTTCCGGACACTGTTCCTTCAGCCTACGAAGTTGGAAGCCCATGATCCTATTTAGATTGCCGGGCAGGCCTGCGGTAAATCTGAAAAAGGAGCTAAGCAGACATGGCAGGGGGTTATTGAAATTTAACCCTAAGCTAGCCAAACATTGCTTTCAGCCTTTCCAGAAAAAAATCCAACAAATAATTAAGACATTTTAGTTTTATCAGTGGTTATCAAAATGTTTAGATTTGTTGCTTACATTTAAAGGAACAAGATGTATAGAAACTATGTGAAATATTCCACATAAGCTCATAAAACATTATGCAACAATAACATCACAGCATGTCCTTGGTGTCTTTGTTTTTACTGTCCTTCCTTCTTAATATTTTTTTCCCTTTGTTATACTCTGTCCAGCTCATGATTCTATCACACTGTAGCAGGATATGAAGAAGTAGTCTAGGATGAGACGAAGAGACTTTGTAGATATATTATGGGTGCTTCTTGTTGAATTCTATGGGGAAAAACAATCTTTTGATGGGGAAATGTGCTGGGATTCCTATGCACGCCATCTTCAGTTCTATATACTAGAAAAGGAATGAATGAATACATTTCTAGGTTATTTTCTTCCATGCCATTGATATATAATGGTAAAGAGTGCTTTGTTTTTCCATGAATGTACATTAACATTTATGTGTCAAGTGATACCATTCAGCCCATCTTATTGTACATTAACTAGCCTCAGCTGCATTTTCCAAAAGAAAGAAATCCAGTTGCTACTAGATTCAGGTTGCTCTTCTAAAGACAAAGAGTTGCACTTATTACAGCTTCTACTTGTGCTGGATAGACTCTAGAATGTATGCAGAATTTTTGGCTACAGAAAAAACCAACAAGAAACTGTTGGAAGCATGTACTTTGTATGGCTGTCATTAGCATATACAGGTTAAGGAAAAGAAATACACCACATATTCTATGGAAGACTTCCCTCTCTTCTAGGAATTGGTGCTGTGGATTTTTCTGCAGCTCTTAACATCCTTGATAGTAAACTCCTGGGTTGTTTTTTTTTGAACTCTCAGCATCCATGATACAGTTTCCCATTGGTTCTCTCTTATATTTCTCATCACACATTTTTGATTAACTGGACAAATGTCCATCCTTAGTCCTTTCACTTATCGATCAGTATTTCTCAGGATTTGATTTTAGATTCACTGTTGCTTACTTTGCATCTCTGTTTTTGGTTTCTTTGATTTATTTCATTTTATCTTACTGTATATCTTCAACAAGTTGTTCTGCTTTATTTTTCTTCCTCAGTCTTTAATGGCGCAGTGTGGTCTTCCTACTTAATTGGGCTTTATGGTTGGATGAATGCTCACCTTAAATGAGATTATTGTTTTTCATCCAGATTCTCTCTCTCTTTCTCTCTCTCTCTTTCTTTCTTTCTCTCTCTCTCTCTCTCTCTCTCTCTCTCTCTCTCTCTCTCTCTCTCTCTCTCTCTCTCTCTCTCTCTTTCTTTCTTTCTCTGTGGTATGTCATTCAGGAATTACATAGACTAGCTTGGTTACAGCTTATATTTCTGTGCTTTTATCTAGATTATGCCATCATTTTCTCTGTATAAAAAGGAAGGGCCATCCTGTCTTTTAAGGCTTTTTCCCATTATCACTGCTTATACCTTGCCTTTCAATATAGCAGTCCTACTATAGTGTCTCATAATCACTACCAACAAATGCAAATCATTTAAAACAAATATTTAAAAACAAACAATGAAAATTTCTTCAATCATCCCATCTCCACGAAGTATTGTAGTACTATCTATGTAACATTACCTAATGGTGGAACATGTCAATCCTGATTTGCCATTATCTTCTAGAAGGAATAACAGAATAAAAGAGTTGGAAGGGACATTGGAGGTCTTCTAGGAAGAAGAGGAGGAGGAAGAGAAAAGGAAAACTTAGAAATTTGGAGGAGAATTCATTAGTTAAATGAAATATTTTAGAATGTGTTTAAATAATGTCACACTCATCTATAAGTAAAATGCTTTGAATAATATTATTAGCAATTTGTGCTGCTTTTAATCTCCTAGATCCAAAATTCAAAAGTAGTATTATTAAGATGGTGAATTTCTCAAGAATTTACTTGAGAAGTTCAGTAAAGAAATCCATTATTTTCCTGGATCAAAATATCTGGAAAATATATGTTTCTACTCTATCATAGCCTTCATTTTTATTATCATGCGTGTTAAATGAATTTGTAATCACCATATTATTTTATGGCTTGGAAGTTCCCAGATTTTTTAAAATGAGAGTATATTTTTAGATTAGCAAAACATCTGGATTTTTTAAAACATCAGGGTTGGCTCTGACTCTGAAGGCTGACAGGACTCCTAACATCATGCTACTGACTGGAAAATATATTTTACCCAGAATTCCTCCTCTTCTTAAGAGTAAATTTTTCAACTTCATAATCACCTTCAAGCTTAACTGATATTGAAACAAATCCTGCTATGCCACTATGATTCTGAGTAGGAAGTAACAGTTTATTTAAAGAAGTATAGATTTCTGAGGTCAAAAATGTTTTTCTTTTTTAACAGGCACATTGCTGGCATTAAAACCTCTTAAATGGTAAAAAATTCAGTAGGCTGTGGGAAAATTATTCCTTCTTGATTCAGCCACTTGGAGCTACAGTATGTTCCTGCAAAGTCAGAAAAGTTAGGGAAAACCTTGAATTAATAATAGTTTTTAGAATTATTTTGGAGTGACAAGCTATTTTTTTCTTATAAATATCTATTTATTCTGGTTACTGTAAGAAGAAAGAGAGGGAGGAAAACAAATTTGGTATATTATGTATAATTAGTTTTATTTCTGCATAGTATGAGAAGGGGCATACAAAGTACAGGTAGTCCTTAACTTACAACCAAAATTGAGCCACCGTTGCTAAGTGAGACATTTGTTGAGTTTTGCCCCATTTTACAACCTTTCTTGCCACAATTGTTAAGTGAATCTGGACTCTCTATTGACTTTGTTTGTCAGAAGCTTACAAAAGATGATCCTGGGATGCTGCAACCGTCATAAATATGAACCCGTTGCCAAACATCCAAATTTTGATCATGTGACCATGTGGATGCTGCAATGGTTGTGTGAAAAATGGTCATAAGTCCCTTTTTTCAGTGCCGTTATAACTTCGAATGGTCACTAAATGAACTGTTGTAAATGGAAGACTACCTGGATTACTACAGATCCCCAAGTCTGGAGATTCTATCACGATTTCACAAGGCATTTGGCCCCATGCATCTGAAAGAAGCCCTTCTTTCAGTGTTATTCAACCTCACCAATTTTAAAATGGATGGATGCTGGCTGGGTGAATTCTGGGAACTGAAGTCCACCCATCTCAAGGATGCTGAGGCTGAGAAACACTGCAGGCTGGTATGACCATTGCCCAGAATTCCGCAAAATGAAATTCACACATCTGAGAGAGGTTGCGAAGATATAATCTATTCTAGAGATCCCTCTAGGGTAGAACGGGCAGCATTCATCTCTCTTTTAATCATCTTTTTTTCTTTTTAACTATTTGAGCCACCCCGTCATTTCGCTACTAGGTGGCCTTCTAAATCTAATATTAATAAAAATAAATAAACAGGAAGGGTCTATACATAATATAAGGACCAGAAGAGATGATTATTTTAATTGAGACCGCATTAGACTCATGTTACAGTTTGAATATTGGATAGAAAGGTTAGAATCTTAAAAGATAAGACGAAACATTGCTTTAAAACAGAGCAAGAAGGAGAAAAACGTAAACTCGGAATGCTGGATGTTATACTGCAGCCTCAATTTTGCACTTAGCTCAGCATGCTTATTGAAGGGTTAGAAAAAGACAACCTTGAACTTTCCCTCGAATGGCACTTAGCTGTTAACCACAAGCATATTTCTCTATTTAGCTTATTAGCTCCTGCAGCCGAAGGTGAAGGGGGCACTGGCTGCTTTAAATTCTCCAATTCTCTCTCTCTTCCTCTCTCTCCCTCTCTCTATTTCTCCCTCTCTCCTCCCCCCCCTCCCACACTTGCACTTAAATAGTCTGTTGCAAACTTTTATGGCTTTAGGAATGGAAAACGATGCTAAACAGTGACCGAAGTGTTTCTCCAAGTGGAAGGAAGGAAGTTTCCCTCCTCATTATGTTCCACACAGAAGCCCAGGTTACTGTTTAAACTGACCCCAGGCTCTGTGAGGTTAAAACCCTGGCATTACCCTTGGCACACAGCTGCTCTATCATCTTCATCAGGAACATCCCCGTGCTCGCCCCATGCATTTTTTCCTGCCAATACAACACGTTTGTGCCGAATGCTCACACAACAGTGTCCACCCTGGCCTTTTAGTAGCAATTAACCTTTCCTCCAGGGCTTCCTTTGAAGCTCGCTGGTGTTTTCGCTGCAAAATAGCAGTGAGGATTTATATTACTGTTATGTTTTTAATGAAGGGAAATGTCTAAACTTCCCCATTCCCTAATCTGTTCCCCAACTCAGACATTGCAATTATATTATTCAGTTCCGAACAGGGACAATTTTATTATCTGGAATTCAGAACAACAATTGTGTGTGTACAACTTCCCATACTGAGGTTTTTGTGGGGTTTGTTTCATACAAGGATAAATTATGCTGGGTGAGGAAATTAAGGGTGCTTTCCTTCCAACATCTGTTTTCATAAAGATTAGAAGATCAAGACACAAAATACCTTTAGCACCCATGAGGATTTGCCCCTTTTACAAAACATAGCAGGATGCTTTGAATAACAAAGAAAACTTCTCATTAACAGAGAGTTTGAAAGTACACTGTCGTCTGACCCTGTGGCACCTGGAAGATTTGGAACATATTTAGAAATGAAGTTATAATCAAATTAAACATTGAGAATTATTGCCTGGGAAACACTCTTAATGTTTCCTCATTATCCCTTGTAACTTGACCATCTTGTTTTAGCAAAAAGATAGCAATGGTTCCCCCCCCCCCCACTAAACTAAATAAAGGACTACTTATTTTTGTATATTGTAGGCAGGAAGATTTGTGTTCTCAAATCTTTTATCAGCTACTTTAATATTTGGTGATAAATGATGCCAGGCCTAAGGAAATCCATGTAGGAAACAATACAGAGTGGGATGTGTAACATGTATCTAGAAATCCAGCCCTCTTCCTTGTATATTAATTATCCTGGAATTTCTTAAGACTCTACAGTAAAGGAGAATATTTGTATCTCAGGGTTGAAATGAGAGGTCCTTGGTGCTCTCTGAGGTTGGTTGTTTTCTGTCAGATGTTTCGTTACCCAAAATTAGGTAGCAGCACTGATGGTGTTACCTAGTTTGAAACGTCTGCAATAACCCTTAGGCAGACAAATTGCCTGGGTCAATTTGGGCTAGTCACTCTCTTTCCCAGCCCTAGACTGGGAAGTTGAAAAATATCTACATATTAATCTACATTGATGGGGGCTGTGATGGCTCATTGATTAAAAATGCTGAGCATGTCAGCTGGAAAGCTGACAGCCTGGGTTCGAGACCCGAGAACTGCGTGACGGGGTGAGCTCTCATCCTTGCCTCAGCTCCTGCCCACCTAGCAGTCTGAAAGCAGGCAAATGCGAGTAGATAAATAGGTACCACTTCAGTGGGAAGATAACAACATTCCATGCACCTCAGTGTATATTCAAGCTGGCCAGATGACCATGGTAGTGTCTTCGTACAGCACTGGTTCTCTTGGCTAAGAAATGGAAATGAGCACCACCCCCTAGAGTGGGACACAACTGGATAGGAGAAACCTTCACCTTCACCTTTACCTTTTTTCTGTCTGTCTGTCTGTCTGTCTGTCTGTCTGTCTGTCTGTCTGTCTGTCTGTCTGTCTGTCTGTCTGTCTGTCTGTCTGTCTGTCTGTCTGTCTGTCTGTCTGTCTGTCTGTCTATCTATCTATCTATCTATCTATCTATCTATCTATCTATCTATCAGCTACCTCTCCATTGCCCCCCAGTCGCAAATATACACATACACAGAAATGGAAGAGCCAGTTTAGATACATTATTTTTGCTAAATGTGGTGCTGAGAACAAGGAGGATCTTGCCAAAGATATGCAGAAACTATTGCCTAGACAAAAGCAGCTGAAGCATTTTTAAAATCTAGACAGCCAAATAACATTTGGAAGTTGCTCAGGTGGACACCTTCCTAATTTACCGAACTATAAGAAGTTGGAGGTGCAGCGCTATCAATCATGGAAGATTTACTTATTATAGCCACATTCATTAAAAGTACTTTTTTGCCTTCCTGTGGAGTTGATTTTCTGGTCTATCTAGTTGGACTGACATACGGGCACTTGGTTTGGTTAAATTCTAACCTAGGCAGAACTACATTTGACCTTTATGAAAGATGAACTTACTATTTATTTATTCGTTAGATTTTTATTTTACCTTCATTATTTTATAAATAACTTAAGATGTGGAACATACATATTCCTTCTTCCTTCTATTTTCCCTATAACAACAACCCTGTGAGGTATATTGGACTAAGAGAGATGGCTGACCCAAGGTCACCCAGCTGGCTTTTATGCCTAAGGAGGGACTAGAACTCCCAGTTTCCTGATTTCTAGGTCAGCACTACATCAAACTCTCTAATTCCTGGTCTTGAATATCCAGGTTCAGGGTCTGAACATGGTTGTGGATCTAATAAAGAACATAATCCGATCCAAGACAGTTGAAACCTCATTACTTCATTATTTCATCTACCTTGCAACAAATAAGGAATACTTCAGCTTCTCTGGATTAAGCTATAGTTTATTTGTCTTTAACCAGTCTGTTACAGTCAATTCACTTCCAGGTTGGATTAATGACTTTATACAGAGATCTATGTCTGTAGTTTGTGGGATGGACTATTTTAGTCTAATTTTTTCTTCTGCTCAACTGGCTTGTCTTTTGTTTCCTGAACTTCTTTTGGCTTTAAAAATGATGAAATTTGGAGAATTGTGTTCTGCTATAGACAACTACAAATTTCATGCTCAGTTTCTGAAATCTTTTCATCAACAGAAGTGCAATTAGTGGGCAAGAGAGAGAGGGTATTTTAATTGCAGTTCCCCGGCTGAAAACTAACTTGTCAAAACAGGTTTGTCTGACCCCTTGCCCATGCTTTAAAGAGTGTGTTCTAGCAGGCATTTTTGGTAAAATATTTGCATATTTATTTATTAACACATCCTTTTCCTGCTAATTTTTAAATTTGTCTTGTAGTTATTTATGAGTTATGTCATTACATGAATATAAAACAAATAGCAACTTTATTATAACACACTCTCTTAAATATAAGTATATGCTGGGAAGTATATTGCATATATCAGCTTCCAAGAGATTTACAATACGGGGGAAATATACTGAATGAATTTCAAGGGTAAATTTTTTAGGCTATGTATTTTAGGCTATGTATTGTCAAATGTGCCACGGTGGGAGTTGATTCTCCTTATAGCATCTACTGCATATTCATGCTGTTCCTGAGAGTTGGCCAATCACAAATATCCCATCTTAATCACTGACACCAATGATTGACTAAGATGTAGCCCTCCAAATTTTGTTGGATTGTAAATGTTCTTATCCATCAACATAGGCTATGCTGACTATGTTGATGGATATTAGTGTTCAATAATATCTTGAGAACCACACATACCTATAGAACTATAATTACGAACAATCATATAAACAAAATATTGGGGTATTATAGATGAACAACACTAAAACCACTTTTCTAGCACATCCTGTCATCTTGCTCTTGATGTTTTGAATCCTTTTCAGATGAATGTTTCTATCAGAGTTTCCCTGAAATTCCAGTAGAAGAAACTCTTGAAAATGACGGAGAGCCAAGCACTTTGTCACTCAGTATCTGTGAACGGTCTTCTCCAGCAACATCAAGTGAAGCCTTCACGCCAAAGGAGGGATCTCCTTATAAAGCTCCAATATATATTCCTGATGACATCCCAATTCCATCAGAGTTTGAGCTTCGAGAGTCAAATATACCTGGAGCCGGATTAGGGATATGGACAAAACAGAAGATTGAAGTAGGTGAAAGATTTGGACCATATGTAGGAGAACATCAACAAAGTCTTAAAAACACCAATAATGGATGGGAGGTAGGAAAATATTTGTCATTGTAGCTTATTATCAGTTTACTATCTGCTATTAATATCTCGTTATTTTTATTATTTATTCTATTTCTCTTCTGCCTGTCTTCCCAGAGGGAACTCTGTCTACTTTGAATCAAAAAGCAGAATTCTTTATTGATAAATACAATCTTTTGATAAAGAAAAAAAACTTCTGGGTTACAGACTCACATATCTCTGTTGAGCTGAATATCAGAATACAAGGAAAAATGATCACTACATAATTTGCTTTGACAGTGTAATTTTTGGGGTTTTTTTTGCTGATTTCTGTTGGTGATGTTTTGAATTTTTCACAGGAAATGAATGAGTTGTTATTTGAAAATTTTAATTAACCAAATGAAGATTTTGGTAAAATGCATGTGATTTACAGAATGTGGTCAACTAAATATTTTTTAAAAGCCTTTAAAAAAAATAATAATAATAGTGAATATGATGGGGAAAATACTCTCCAAGATAAAATAGTAAGCTCATCCACAGCTCACAATAAAAAAATATGTAGATTCCTTTACTTTCAGGAATTATTCAGAATCTTTTAGCATGAAAGAATAGTCACCCTTGCTATATTTCCTCAGGCAACTATGAACGTCAACAGAAGTATTATGGTATTTCTGACAATAGTATTTTGTGAAAAAAAGCCATCCATTAAAATGACATCCTTGTCCTTATGCAAATAAAGATTTAGTAATCCTTTCTTCCTAGTCCAATGGCTTGTCAAGTCACAACAGCATACCCTGAGTTGATCCATCTTTTCTCCATGTCGTGAATTGGCCCCAACTACCATCATGGCAGGCCTTCAAATGTAACAACCAGGCTTAACTTTGGCCTTTGACTGTATCAGACAATCTATTTTCTTTCTATCCTGAGCAACATTTGCCTCACAAAAGCTCTTTTAAAGCACCCAGAAGTATTGGGATGGTCAGCCTGGGAAGATAGGAAGGAAGGAAGGACTTCCTAATGTCTTTTTCTATATCTGATTGCTGCCACTGATAAAACAGTGAAGGCACTTACTCATCAGGGCCATACATTAATTCCCCAGAGTCACTTCTTTTTAAAATAGAGTTGTAAAAGAGAGGAAAATATGCTCAAACCTCTCCCCTCCCACCTCTTTTATATTTGCAGAAAAGCCACAAGGTGGCTCTTTATCACTTTATTTTTTTGTGCTTCAGTGAGTCAGGAAGGTCATGGCTTCTCAAGCACATCACCTCTTAGTTCACAAAGAGTGTTTCATATGAACTGGTTGATTTCCTGGAGGCAAAGCATAAGGCTGATGGGATGAGAGATATGAACCTCTGAGGTAAAAATGGAATACCAAAACTAATTGAGATCCATGCTTGACATATACAGTACAAACTCTGTAATCTTATTTGTAGTGCACGTTACAGCAGGATGTAAAGTTTGCAGGAGAATGAATCTTATTTTTGCAAGTTGTAAATGGAGAGTAATAAATAGAATATTGATTATTTGAAGGATTCTTCTAAAAAGTGGTAGGTAATGAAAATAAAATGGTGTTTCATCAAAATGTTTGGTGGAGAAAAAGACAGCGGTTTAAAAAGTTGCTGGGACTGTAAATTGAAAACAGTAAGCCACTATGCAAAAGTTTTTGCATAGGCCAATTTTTTATCTACATAATAAACCAATCATGACTTTGGGTAGATCTGGCCAATGTATATTTGCAAAATCAAGGCAATGCATTTTGCTCGTCAGCTTCAGCTATTTAAAATGGGTTATGGGTTAAAATAAAAAGTTGTGACATACTTATGCTCAGGTCATTATTAAAGTGCCGTGGAGGAACTTGAATGAAAAGCTATAAATCTGAGTTTTATCTTAGTTCCTGGGTCCAAAGCCAAGCATCATCTAATCAGATATTGGTTGACTAAAGCACAAATCGAACAAAAGGTTACTGGACAAAGTCAGAGGTCAAGCTTTTTTGCAGTTTGTCATTATGGTTTAGTATTTGCCAGCAAGCCAAATGTCCATTGAATCAAGCATGGGAAAAAATGCTGTCTGTTTCCTAATCAAGAAAGAAATCAGATTGTAAACAAATGCCAGTTATTTTTTTCAAAATGAAAACAGTTAATTATTCATAAATAAAAATTTACTTTGGGACTCCATTACATGGGAACAACCTTTTGGGAAATGCATAAACTGGCAGATATTTCCTTAGTATTCATATAATTTGCCTACATTTGTATACACACAGACATAGGGATTTGCTCAATTTGTTCAACATTTTGATTTCTCCCACTCTGTGGTTTCCCAGTCATGTTTATGGATTCCTAGTTATCTCTAGAGGTTTAGGATTAGCGTGTTGATGTGACTGCTTGGGCTGGAAATGAGGAAAGTGAAAACACAAGAAATCTAACATGAAGGAAACACCAAGCCAAAATTGCTCTAGTAAAAGTGAAATATGTTGTAATAGAGATAATTGCATTTAATTATTTAGTTAAAGGATATGAATAAAATTTGACAAAGTGCCTCAGGCTATTAAGATAGATATAGAGCATTTCTACTAGAATATTTTTTTTGCCTTGTTAATCTATCTGAATGCATGCTCAGAAAAAAATGTAACTTTTGTTCTGTCAATTTGCTAATCCAGGAATAGCCAACTGGCATTCAATTTGATCAGTATTTCAGAGTAGAATAGGGAGGCAGAGAGATAATGCACTATTCTTACTGAAGAAATGATATTCAGAAATACTTTTTCTTTGGTTATTCATAGACCTTGATGACAAGGTCATGAAGAGGTTAAGCATAGCTGGATTGCCTGCTAGGTGGCTACATCTGCTTAACAATCTAATAAGAAGTGCTATAGTTTAAAGAGGAGAATAACTTTTAGTTTTAAGTGAATCTTGCCATGGATATCTACAAAAGATTCCCTCCCTCCCCACCTGCCATAAGCCAAGTATCAGAAATGAATTTGAATATTTACGGGTATCTGAATATTTGAAAAAGTCTAATTCAGATATATTATAAAGTAGAATCCTACCTTTGAATAATATCAATGTAATTTCATCAAATATTTTCAAGATTGTAGCTTGTCACCAAGTGTACTGTCAACAGGGAAGCTTAGCCAATTTAGAATCCCAGTTGGTTTCTCTTTTATCATATGTGTATTTGCAAATGCCACTTTGAATCCTATCACCTATTTATTAGAAATATCTCCATTCTTTTGACTTTGGGATAATGGTAGACCAATATTCTACATGTGTCTCAATATGCGTCGATCCACGAATGTATCACTTGTTTATTCTATGTATTCAACATCTAAAATTTTATAAAGTTATAAAATATTATTTATAACTTGATAAAGAAGTATGATTCAGAAACTGAACAAGTCAAAGATTTTATTATTAAATGGATGAATTATTAAATGGACATAGAATATAGACAGGATAATTTTTATAGAGCAATGGGAAAACTAATGGAAGATAAATATTATATTTATTGCAAATATTACACTAAGAGAAAATTGCTCCATTTTTTTTTACTGATATATTTACTATAACAAATTAGCAAAATAGATAATTCATACTAAAAAAGAATGTGCTGAAAATACAAAAATACAATGATCAGAATTGGTTTTTTAAAATATGTAGTAGAAATTTTATAAAACTCAACAATTCTGGAAGATAATTCATCATAAAATGAATACATACAATACAGACTTCCTGCCCTCTGTTTTTATGTTATGCATTACATGTGGTGGCGCAGTGATTAGAATGCAGTTTTGCATGCTGACTCTGCTCACTGCCAGGAGTTCGATCCTGATGGACTCAAGGTTGACTGAACCTTCCATCCTTCCAAGATCAGTTAAATGAGGACCCAGATTGTTGGGGGCAATATGCTGACTCTGTAAACCACTTAGAGACTGTTGTAAAGCACTATGAATCAGAATACAAACCTAAGTGCTATTGCTATTGCAATTAAATAGAATATATTATAAATTGTATAATCTGAGTATAATTCTTACCATATTGTCTACCTTTGCTAATTATTGATTCAATATTCAATTTAAATTGAATATTGATTCAATTTTAATAATGGTTTTAAAATGCTAAATTGATATGAAATCATCTTTATATGCAGTGCTAATCTAATGTTACATTCAACATTCTTATTTAATTTTATATAACTTTTTTCTTTTCCTTTATTATTCTTTTATCTTGGTTGTGCTTTCAAATACCTGTTAAAATAAAAGTCATATATGAGGTGGTAACTGAATGTATAAAAATAAAGAATAGGATGGAAGTCCCAAGAATAATTCATGCCTCTAGTGGGGATGATTAGACAAAATTGAGCTTCTGTCACTTTAGTAAATGTGAGAATAGAATTAGTTAGAATTATTATAATATTTGGTAGAGTGTAAGCAATATATTAAATTTACTAATGAATATTGAGATTAGTACATCACGTTGAAAATGAGTAAGGATGAATCATTTGAAACAACCAACTCAGATTGCTAGTGGTATTTATCATGTTAGATATTCCTAATGAGAGTCTACTGAAAACATAACTTTGGCAGGAACCACTGGAAAGAGAAAAAATTGTATAAAGAACGGGATCTATCATCTATCTGATGACTTGTAACTTTTTTTCGTATCCTAATTATTATATATTACAGTTGGATTGTAATATGTTTTGCCTTGCTACTAGTTTTCTAGACTAGGGCAAAACATCAAGCCCTTTTACAGCCAACCCTCAAATTATAAATTATAGTGATATGTAAACAGCAGAAGCAAAACATAATATGTATATACACATTCAAAGGCTAATTAAAACCCCCTGGGCCATACTGACATATTGAACTATGTTCCCTGATGTATGATTTAGATCTTTTATTTTTCAGTGAAAGAGTTGAACTAAATATTTTGTCTCTGATTACACAGATTACAAGAAATATGGTACTCCTGATAGGATGAGAGGACTACTTTCTTACTGTCCTTCTAGCTAATCAAGCACCCAAACACATACTGGTTTGGGGAGGGCTTGGCTAGAGTATAGAATTAGTGGGAAAGCTTCCTTGTTGCCTTTGGAGAATTATGGAAGGGAAGAGAAATTGGGGTTAAATTTAGAGAACCAACCCAGGGAAATGCCTGTTTTCTTCTCTGCTGTACACTCTAGGGCAGACTAAACTTTCTTGGAGAAGAGAGGCTCTGGAGGCCTCCAAACACAGTCAAACCCATGAAAACAAAGCAAAGCAATGGTTACTGAAGGAAAATGATACCGTGCACCCTCATCATTTCCCCTTTCTCCTGCTTTGTATTCTCAACTCACAACTTGCTCTCCTCCTTTCCAGGTAGCTGCTCTTTTATTCCCACACCTTTTTCTCTTATACAGCAAGGCAATCCACAGTTACAGCTAGCATCTTCCTTTCTCAAAAATCCTGAGGGAAATGGGGAATGAAGGCATTTCAGTGAGACATCTTTCCCAGTCCCCTCCCCTTAGCAGTAGTCCTGGAGAAGAGGAAGACTGTTTTTTTTTTTTATCATGGTCTTAAAGATTGGCAGGTGTTCTGTTCTTGCAAAGAAGACATCGAGATGAGGCTGGTTCACAACAAAGATCTTTTTATTGAAACACACTCACAGAACAGAAGCAAGAACACAATGGCCACTGGCCTTTTATATCCCCTTGCAAGGGGATGCACATCCAATCATTGCAGGCCATTCTCCTGCCTTGCGCATGCGCGCAAGGCTGGAGACAGCCTGTCTGGGTCCCGGGCAGACACGTAGTCTGTCCGGGTCTCTGCAGCCTTCCTGCAGCCTTCCTGAGCCTCGCTGAATGACTCAGCAAGGCCCAGGACATAACACCCTTCCCCCTTGGATTAAACAATAATTAAACATATTGTTTAACACTTTACACATAACACATCATGGCAGGCCAGTGTACGTTATACAGTCAACCTTTACTCCTTGCAACCCATTACCTTTAGTTCCCTGTAGTGTCCACAGACTTTCACTATTTGACAATATTCACACCGCAGCACTACACTTGTTTTTACTCCTTCAGATGACGAGGACTAATAACCCTCCTGTATAGTAAATAGGGACCTTACATATTCCTTTAAATGCTTAGGAGGACCCTTAACCCGCTCTGATCTCTGTGGAGCCAGATTAGGTGCAGGTGTAGTCGTAGGTGTGGGATTAGGAATAGGTGCCTGGAGTGCCTGCTCTCGGTTTGCGCAAAACAAACCAGGACTTTGTCGCCCAGGAAACTCAGGGGTTCCCCCTGACTGCTGACTGGCTGGATCCACCAAACCCAAACCAGAGTTTCTTGGTGGGGTTGAGTTCCCCGAGTCCCTTGGTGGGGTGGAGTTCCCCAAAATTCCATTGGACTCCTCTTGGGAGCACTGTCCCTCGAGCCCAAGACCAGCAGCAGGAGTACCCTGAGTAGCCGATTTATGGCCATTTGCCCCTAGCCAGGGACCTCTGCCAGAGTCAGGAGCCGCCTCCATGGCAAGACCCCCGGAGTCTATGCCAGAGTCAGGAGCCGCCTCCATGGCAAGACCCCCACCTGGAACATGTGTAGGAACATTTGGATAAGCGCCCTCGTGGAGAGACTGTGGTCCACAACCGTAATTGGGGTCCCCCTCCCCCCCGAGAGCAGAGCAGGAGCGGAAACATGGCCAGCGTCCTTGAGTGATTCTCTTTAATGCCTCCTTGGTGGTACACACCATGCGTTCAGCCTAACCATTGGTGGCAGGGTGAAAAGGAGCAGATGTGGTATGCCAGATCACGTTGGCTTGAAGAAACGCCTGAAACTCAGAAGAGGTAAATTGGGGACCATTGTCTGAGACAAGGACATCAGGAAGGCCATGGGAAGCGAAGATTCCTCTTAGCACCTGGATGGTCCTGGCAGTAGTAGTGGAGGATACAGGAACGACCTCTAGCCACTTGGAATGGCTATCCACGAGGAGAAGGAAGAATTGCCCCTGAAAGGGCCCAGCATAGTCAATGTGTACACGTGACCATGGAGTGGGTGTCTCCTCCCACCTATGTACAGGGGCCTGGGGCATCTCAGGCCGTGACTGTTGGCACACTTGGCACCCCTGAACCTGGGCCTCGATGTCCTTATCGAGTCCAGGCCACCAAAGATGGCTACGCGCAAGCGCCTTCATCCTCACAATTCCCAGATGTCCCTCATGCAGAGAGAGCAAGACTCTAGTCCTCAATGAGGACGGGATGACTACCCTGCTACCCCACAGGATACACCCTTTGAACGTGGAAAACTCATGTTTCCTACACCAGAAACTCTGGAAATCTGTACCAGGACACGTGTCAGGCCATCCTGACAACACCCATGTCAGCACGCGTGCAAGCGTGTGATCAGTGGCAGTTTCAGCAGCCACATCCCTAGCATTGAGGGGAGATTCAGGCAATTCCTGAATGGAAAGAATATGTGCAGCAGGAGCAGAGTCTGCCTCTATTTGCTTTAGAGGTAACCTACTAAGGCCATCAGCGTGGCCCATCTCTGTCCCTGGTTTGTGAACCAGGGTGTAGTCATAAGCTGACAAGAAAATCGACCACCTCAGCATTCTGGGGGAGATGATGTGTGGGGTTTGTTTGTTTGTTGTAAACAAACCCAGCAAAGGCTTGTGGTCAGTGTAGACCGTGAAATGGCTGCCATACAAGAAATCATGAAATTTCTTGATGCCTGAGACTATTGCCAAGGCTTCTCTGTCAATCTGCGCATAATTACGCTCTGCAGATGAGAGAGTTCTGGAGTAGTAGGCCACAGGGACCTGAGTCCCATCAGCCTTGAGATGACTTAACACTGCTCCTACCTCATAAGGGGAGGCATCACATGCGATGCACACAGGCAATTGCTCATTGAAATGCGCCAGGACCGCATTTGAAGATAGCAAGGCCTTGACTTCTTTAAAAGCCCTTTCATGGACGTTTGTCCATTTCCATGGAGTCTGCTTGTCCAAGAGCAGTGTAACGGCTCAGCCACTGCAGCCTTGTGGGGGAGAAATGAATGATAAAAATTAAGTAGGCCCAGAAAAGCCTGGAGTTCAGCTTTTGACTGGGGACTGGGGGCCATTTGAATGGCCTGAAATTTAGACTCTGCAGGGTGGATGCCTTCAGCATCAATACGAAAGCCTAGAAATTCGGTGGATGTTACACCTATCTTACATTTGTCTTGCTGTAACTTCAGCCCAGCGTGGCAGAAATGCAGCAAGACATCTCTCAGCCTTTCAGCTAAATTCCCAGGTGACTCTCCTGCAATGAGGACGTCATCGAAATAAGGGCAGACTCCAGGAATACCACGGAGCATTCGCTCCATCACCCCTTGGAAAATGCCAGGGGCTACATTGACCCCAAACTGCAGCCTTTTTACCTTAAAAGCCCCTCTGTGAGTAATTATAGTTTGTGCCTCAGCTGTTGCCTCATCAACAGGTAACTGTTGGTAGGCCTGAGCCAAATCAAGCTTAGCAAATACCTTTCCCCCCTTCAGTGAGGCCAGGATGTGGCTCACCATCGGCACTGGATATGCGTGCTGCTGCAAGGCTTTGTTTAGAGTGCATTTATAGTCTGCACAAATTCGGACTTCACCATTGGCTTTTAATGGTGTCACTATGGGGGTTTCCCATGGACTAGAATCCACAGGTTCAAGAATGCCTTGTTGGAGCAGTTTGTCCAACTCAACATCTATTTTACTTTTGAGGGCAAAAGGCACCCTCCTTGGTTTAACCCTGATGGGTGTGATGGCTGGGTCTAACCTTAAAGCAATAGGAGGCCCCTTGTATGAGCCAAGCTCTGGGCTGAACACATCAGCAAACTCCTTACAGACTCCTGCAAGGCTGACAGTTTGTAGATGGTTAAGCCCAAGTGCCTCGAACCAATCGAGTCCGATAAGACTCGTTCGATCACCCCCAACTACCACCACGTCTAACAACCCATCAAATTCCTTATGCTATACTCTAAGCGTGGCCTCCCCCTTCACACTGACTCGTGAATTCTGGAAGTCAGTGAGGATGAGATTGGAGGGCCTGAGTTTGACTCGTGAGCCACTCCTGGAACAAACCTTCTTAAACGTGTCAGCAGAAATAATAGAAAGAGCGGACCCTGTGTCCAGCTCCATGGCCAGGGGAACTCCCTGCAACTTTACATCAATGTGAAACTTTTTCTTAAGGGGCCGGTAAACCCCAGTGTTGAATACCCCCCTACGGGATGCGCAGAAACCCACCCTGTGTTGGCTGGGGACCTTGGTACCTTTCAGAGGCAACTCTTCGGGGGACCTGTTTTTCTGGCGACCCAAGCAGGCTGATGCGATGTGGCCTTGCCTGCCACATGCCCGGCAAACAGCAGAACGAAAATGGCAGTCGGCTCTCCTGTGGCGACCCCCACAGCCGAAACACCGAAGGGATGCAGGCGTCTTCCCTCTACGTTCTTGCAGTCTTCTCTCCGCTGACTGTTGAAGTCTGTCTACCTCTTCTTCCTTGGATTCTTCTCCGGAGGCCTCTTGCATGACTTCCTGATGGACGGGGACTGCTGCTGGAGGGCTCTTGGTCGACCGCAAGGCCTTCACTGCGCCGCCGGCTGCTTGTTCAGCTGCAACTTCTCTCAGGGCATCTTGGAATGAAACATCGGCTCTAGCAAACAACTTTTGTTGCATCTCACGACTTCGCAATCCGCAGACGAGTCGATCTCGGAGCCTCTCTTCCAAGTCTTGGAACGCACATCACCTAGCAGCCTGCCTCAGAGCCGCGACGAAGTCCGCAGCTGATTCTCCTGGCCGCTGATCCCGCTGCTCGAATTGGTGCCTCCAAGCTATTACAGAAAGCTTGATCTGAATAGGCGATCGACTCCAATGGTGCTGGGGCTACAAGGTTCTCAGCAATGTCAAAAGTCTCTTGCCCACAGACACACAGCAAAGTAGCAGCTTTCAATTCGTCTTCTTGGATCTTATTCACCCTGAAGTAGTTCTCGACGCGAGCTACGTAAGAGCTCCATCGTTCTGGGTGCGAAGTATCGAACTCGACAAGACGGCCCAGCTTGGACATCATTGTGACCGATAGCCTCTTCGACGTCTCTCGCCGCAAGGAAGAAGAAGGGGTCCCACGAAGCCAAGCCCACCTCCAGCATATTCATACTGGCAGGCGGTTGCTTCTTCTGGACGCCGCGCTTCTCTTCGCTTCAGGCCTTCAGGTGAGTTGGCCCTAGCTTCTTCTTCCTTAGCTTCCTTTGCGGCGAATCCCACCTTCGTCGCCAATGTTCTGTTCTTGCAAAGAAGACATCGAGACGAGGCTGGTTCACAACAAAGATCTTTTTATTGAAACACACTCACAGAACAGAAGCAAGAACACAATGGCCACTGGCGTTTTATATCCCCTTGCAAGGGGATGCATATCCAAGCATTTCAGGCCATTCTCCCGCCTTGCGCATGCGCGCAAGGCCGGAGACAGCCTGTCTGGGTTCCGGGCAGACACGTGGTCTGTCCGGGTCTCTGTAGCCTTCCTGCAGCCTTCCTGAGCCTCGCTGAATGACTCAGCAAGGCCCAGGACATAACAGTAAGCATGATGCAGACTGAGATAGGCAGCCATTTCTCATTTCCTTAGGTTCTCTTCTCTTTCCATCTTTATCCTTCTCATACTTTGCTGTTTCAAGATGTTAAGCAAGAACGCAGTTGGTAGATAAGCAGGCAGATAATTGAACATAGGATCCTAAGTCTAATGGCCTATTAGCCCAGCATTCTGTTCCATATAGACAATATATATCTTCCTTCCCATTCAAATTGCAGGACAGTGTAAGACTTCTGCAGCTTCACATATCCTGCATAAGATGGTACTTCCTTATATTTGTTTCTCTCCATTCAGTTGCATTAGGTGAACTAGATTTACAAAGCCGTGGTGGTACAGTGGTTAGAATACAGTATTGCAAGCTAATTCTGCCGACTGCCAGCAGTTCGATTCGTACCAGCTCAAAGTGGACTCAGCCTTCCATCTTCTGAGGTCGGTGAAATGAGGACCCAGATTGTTGGGGGCAATATGCTGACTCTGTAAATCACTTATAGAGGGCTGTAAAGCACTAAGGGGCGGTATATAAGTCTAAGTGCTGTTGCTGCTTTTGCTATTACAAGGGTGATGAAGGATAACTGCAATACTTTTCACACTGGAACTGTCTCTTGTTAGAATTGTTATCTGTCTTACCAGAAGCTGTTTGGGGATAAATAACAGCAATTCCAGTTGTAATCTGGCAGGGGGGGTGAGATTAGTCCAATTTTTATGCCTTTATGAATGGTCTTGTTTTTAGGTGTGTAGCTAAGTTTAAGCCCATTTCTAAAATGGATTCTTAAGGTAACAGGATAGAAAAAAATACAGTCAATGAAAAGATGGCAGAAGATCTAATTTGCTTGACTTTTTTTTCTTTTTAAAAAAAAAGTTATATTGTTTAGCTATCATTTAGGAAGATACAAAATTTTAAGGAAGGAAGGAAAGATAAACTGAATTAACGAACACTAACACCAAGACATATTTTTTCCCATTAAATAAATGCATGATAAATTTTTTTATTATGAAATGACACATTGCAAGCCAGGATTCAAAGATAAGTTCCTTGCTTTAAGTACAGTAGATGCCATTAAGGAAAACAGTCAATATGTCACTAAGCCACAGCCTGTAAAATTAAATTGATTTGGTAAATGTAAGTAAGATAGATCTGTTTGCTTTCATCATCAATTTTGAGGGGGTGAACAGGTGATGTCACCAACCTGGGAGCGATAAAGATGCAAGACCATCTGGAATGGCTGGTGATGGATGGGCAACTGCTTTTGGATGGTGACAGTGCTGTGGCACTTTGTCACTTGGGATGCAGTACTTAATAACTTTTCAATACCATCATAATAAATTTCACTGCCTTATTAATATAGAAATAGTGAGTTATTACTGTGATGGCCATTGTAAATAACAGGAGATGCAGCTGTCAAAAGCTGATTGTTTGAGCATGTTTCCTTAAGCAACGTAGTTGACTTGGAATATTCAATGCCTGTCTATACTAAGCAGAGTTTATTGGTCTTGTCAAAAGAGGGAGAGAAAGGAAGGTGTTCAAAATGATTATCAAGTTCTTTACAAAATAAAATGTAAGGCATTCGTGGATTTTGTTCAAGGTTGCTTCCAGGCCCTCTCAAATAATGCCTTTTAATATAAAATAATATCTGCAAAAACATACAGTAATGATCAAGTCCTCCCCTAAGTGAAGTAGAATCTTTGGGAGGTTACGATATTGGTTCAGCTCTCAAAACAATAAGAAAAAGAATAAATACTATGTTGATTAAACAGCAACAAAACCCACAATCTGTATCTAAATGAGAAAGAAGGTGGGAAATGAATCAATATGGCTATTAGCATTTATAAACAAAGAAATATGGAAAATAAATTATAACCATCCCTCACAAAATGGTGGGCAGGAAAGAAGATCATGTGTTTGATGAAAGCCCTGAACTGCTCTGTAACAATGGACATCAGCCTGACACCTTAAAGAAACAAAATGTGTAGATAGATGGAAAGGGAAGATGAATGATTCAGATCAATCATTTGGTGCTATTCAGCTTGTTATGCCATTGTTCCCTAGGAAGATAATTAAATCAGTGCTGTCTTTCTTATTTGTTGAAAGGGTGGCACAAACTTGTAGAATATCAAAAGCACCTCAAAGATAACATTCTTTTTTCCCTTCCTTTCTTTTTTTTAAATAGCACACTGACTTTGCTTTTCAGATGTGGGCTTTGTGAGCTTTTAATTAAATGTCTTTTCTTTGGATTTCTGTAAGCATGAAAAGAGAGCCCGCAGTCTATTAACAGGCAATAAAGTTCAGGAAGACTACCACTAGTTCCTTAGGTCAGAGGTGAAAACTGAATGCAAAATGAAACAAAGGTGTGTTTTGATGGCTCAACAAACAGTGAAGAGACAGAGCACAAATACGTACTGAGAAAGTGTGACATTCTTTAGGAGAGGCAAATCTGGACCTCTTGTTTAGTCAGTTAGCAGTGACTCACTAACAGTGGCTTTGGTCATTACTTTTTTCAGCTGGAGTTTGGCCTTGGCATTTTGGTCTCATAGAAAGCTTTGAAAAATTGATATTGTTCTCCTTTTCTGCTCCAATTCTTGTGCACTATATGTTGGAGCTCACGGACCTTTGTGATACCATCTAGCACAATGCCCTAGCATTTCTCCATCTCACAACCAAAAATCCGGTTTCCTGATGGGGTTCTTGTAGCCTCCATTATGGCAGTGCACATGAATAAGGATAGGTCTTCATTAACTTAAAGCTGTAGGCTCCGTGTATAAGAACGCCTTGTCTATATTTGTGTGATCAGCAGCAATGTATGCAAGAACCTGGGATGCTGATAAATTGACTCATGGCATTGTCATTGAGCAAAGGTCAACCTTACATACTTCCATGCCAGCTACTGATAAAATGGTATTAGTTGTAGCATTCATTTTTTGTCATTTGCTCCCTTGTTCCTTGCAGATGCCCATGGTGATCCTCAACAACTTAAACAAGAAGCAGGTATCTTTGAGGAGGGAAGAGCTTAGAACTGCCTCCTTTTTTTGAAAACCATGGCCACCAAAAATGACAAGAATGGGGTTTTCAGTTCTTGTCAAATAATTTGTGTTTGTTTTACATGCCCAACATGTGCTGCCTAAAGGAAATGTAATATATAGTCCTTTCATTATGTGTTAAAATGTGTGTTGCCTATTGAAGTTTAGCGTAGCATCTCTGTTTGATCGCTTTTGCTCCCAAATCACAGAAAGTTGCATTGGTCTTAGCGGATGGTTCCAGTGATGAAATTTTAAGGGGTCTCTGGGGGCAGAAATGCAGCATTTACCACTCATGAATATTTTATTCCATCCCATTCAGCTGAAAGGAGAGCCTCCTGGCTGATGGTTGTGCCAAGGTTGTTCTTTTTATGCTGTTCCTGAGCGGTCTGCAGTTAGCAGGCAGGTCTTTGGGACAGGTGTGATGACAACTATGCTATCAAAACCTAGAGTCGAGTTGTGTGGGTTTTTGTTTTGCATGAGTTTGTTTGTGCATCAATCCATTAGCCTGAACTAGTGCATTACACATGAAATATCGACCATCATCACTGGCAATAATGGTAAAGCTTTTGTTCTGCTCTGAATGACAAAATGGGAGAAGCAAGAGGAGATAATTCCCAGGATAAGCTAAAGGAACTTTATTTTTTAGCTTGGCCATGGTTATTCTGCTTGGATTGCATTGCGATATGGAAGCAAACAGAGATTTATTGCTATCAGTGAAGGACCATTTCAATTTTCTATCATAAATTTCAATAAGACAATAACATATTATAATAAGAATGTTATTAGATATATCTAATATAGAGATTAGCTGTCCAGTTTAGAGGAAGATAACAATGATGTTCTTGTGATGGTAGTGGGCAATATTTTTCAATATATTACTGGATTTCATCATGCTTTATGAGAGAGAGTGTGTGGCTGTAATTGTTTTCTTTCCCCCCCTGTATTATAGTTAACCCCAATTATTTCCATATTATATTGCATCACCCATTCTCACACACCAAACCCTAAATCCTGATAAGTTTTCCCTTCCAATCTCCATTCAACATTAACTCGATTTATGCCAGTCTTTATTTTCCCCAAATAAAGTTCAAAGCTTCAATTGTCTTTGGTGGAAAGAACAGTTTCCACCAAAGGGTGACGGAGATGAAATAAATCTGAACCTCTGACTGCAGTGGCGGGATGGGTGGGAGTGGAGCCGATGAACATGGGGAGATTATGGTGAAAAGTCAAGGAGTAGGCTGGGAACGCAGGACTGATGTTTGATACCGATTTTGCATTCCAGATCCTTGGTTTCAGCCCCTGTACTGGGACAGCAGACCATCAGAGGCCCTGGCTTCCAGCTGCTGCTCTTAAATCATAAGCCAGTTTACAATAAGACCTCCCTTATCAGCAATCTGATTGTGGAAGAGATACTTGGCATGTATTACCAAGTCCTAGTTGAGCCAGAAGGTGTGTGTGTGGGGGGGGGGATAGCCCTTTCTGAGATATGGTTAGTCGAGTTCTGAGTCATTCCATGATTATTAACATCCTTTTCCTGTTTTTATAGTTTTTAAATGTTTTTATAATAAATATTGATAAATATTTTTATATATTTTTTCACTGTGTTTTGTATACTGCTTCTAGTGAGATGGGTGGCCATATAAATTAGATAAGCAAATAAATAAAATATATTTGGGGGAAGGGATTTCAAAATTTCATGGAACACTTTAAAAATTGCCATAGAAATTGCTCTGAACCAATCTATTAGAGGATCCAATCTGGCAAGAGAGAAGTTCCCTGAGGATGGGCTCCAGCACAAGTCCAAAAGCTTGGAAGACTCAACTTGTGGTCTCAGGGACCGACCCAGATTAGATCCTGCAACATTATCCTGGGACACGTCTATTTGCCTTCATTCAATCTATTAGATTTGAACCTTTTGGCCATCCATAACGATGGACTGAGAAGTTTCATGGAATTCAATGATTCATGCTTTCCATTTTTGATTATATGGCAGATTCAGACTTAACTATAATACAATCTCAGATTTTAGTTTCTTAATTTATTCTATAATGAACAGTTCCTCAGATCTCTTCAGTTCCATTGGAGGTCGAGAGGAACTGCTGCATAGACTAATCTAAATTATACATGTATTATTGAAATAGATTATTTTACTTTTTGTGGAGCAGCTACAATTTTAAATTGTTTATAAATAAAACAGCCACATGCTTTTCTGTTTGATGTTCAGCTCAGTATGAATGTTAAGCTATGGATCATTATCGAACAATTGTAGTTCCATTGAATGAAATACAAGTTTTACTTTCTGAACATTGCATATCCATATTTTAAATCTCCATAATTCTGATGGGTGTGTCATTTTAAATATGCCCATGGGAATATTGCAATTTCATCTAGGGACATTTGAAGCAGCGTTTGGTGGATCTAGGGAGGCAACTCATGTGAGGAATTCTTGCCATCATTACAGATGGAATGAAGCTCATTCTGGAATATAAACTACAGGTAGTCCTCACTTACTGCTAAACAACATAGTCATAAAGTGAAACATCATATGACTATGCCCAATTTAGACCATCGGTTCCAGCTGTGGTTGTTAAGCAAATCAGCATGGGTCATTAGGTATGATGTCATATGATGGTGACTTGTGACTTCCTATTGACTTTGCTTGTTGGAAGCTGGCTGTGAAGGTTGAAATTGACAATTATAGGTGAACAGGAGATGCTGCAACTGTTGTAAAGCTCTGATCACAATCACATCCCCACTGCAGGGATGCTGTGACAGCCATAGGTTCAAGGACCAGTCCTTTTTTCATCAATCTCATAACATTGAATGGTCACTGAATGAGCGGTTGATAAGCAAGGACTACCTGTACCCATTTGCTAATGGCCAGCTTTATAATTGTCCAAGGCTAAGACATCTTTCCTTAAGTCCTCACATGGCAAGAATTTATAACAAGATATGACGATTTGCAGAGCCATCAAAATTAAACAATAATGTTGAGTCATTAATGAGTGGATTAAAACTGAAATGCAGTGATTGTGATTTTGCATGGCAGAGATCTGGCTAAAAATGCTGAAATAGTCTTTCGTCTCTCCAGTCTTGCTGATGCTTACTGTTCCCCTGTGTTCCAGCAGTGTCTGAGAATTATAAAAAATGTGATGCAATAGATTTAAGTTTATCGTTTCTGGGCTGCAAAGAAAAGCTTAGCATGATCCAGATTCTCCTTGGTTTCCTCCCATTCTTGCAGAGAGGAGAGGTATTCACATTTCTTTGTCTAACATTTTTATAATGCCTTAAGAGATTAACAGTGAGCATGAATGAGGGCTTGAGGATTAGACAACAACAAGAAGAAAGCTGCCAGCCAGTACCTTGTCTTCAGATTTTAAGGTTTTTTTTTTCCAGCATTGCTGACTATAGAAATGAAGAGATGATAATAGGAACCAGAGTTCCGAAAGTGTTTAGTGATTCAAAAAAAATCAGATGACATGTCAGAATTGACAGAATACTAAAACTTTGTATGGCAGGACTTTATTTTCTTTCTTTCTTTCTTTCTTTCTTTCTTTCTTTCTTTCTTTCTTTCTTTCTTTCTTTCTTTCTTTCTTTCTTTCTTTCTTTCTTTCTTTCTTTCTTTCTTTCTTTCTTTCTTTCTTTCTTTCTTTCTTTCTTTCTTTCTTTCTTTCTTTTTCCTTCCCTTTCCTCCTTTCTTTCTTTTTCTTTCTTTCGTTCTTTCTTTCTTTCCTCCTTTCTTTCTTTTTCTTTCTTTCTTTCTTTCTTTCTTTCTTTTCTTTCTTTCTTTCTTTCTTTCGTTCTTTTTCTTTTTCTTTCTTTCTTTCTTTCTTTCTTCTTTTTTCTTTCTTTCTTTCTTTCTTTCTTTCTTTCTTTCTTTCTTTCTTTCTTTCTTTCTTTCTTTCTTTCTTTCTTTCTTTCTTTCTTTCTTTCTTTCTTTCTTTCTTTCTTTCTTTCTTTCTTTCCCTCCCTCCCTCCCTCCCTCCCTCCCTCCCTCCCTCTCTCGTAAGCCAAGCTTTTCACCCTGAGTGAATGCAGATGTTATCACAGGATTCCAGATCAAGACTCAGTGAAATGTGACAAGCTGTCAGCAAAGTTACACTACGTTGAATTTGTTAAAATATCCCAATGCTTTCTATTCATGTTTTTTTATATCAAGTGCTTAGCCCAGTCCATCAGGGGTAGGAAAGAAGGGAGAAATAACCTTTTGGAGTAATTTCTGTTTTGTCACCCACTGTATGATTTTGAACACTTAACCTTGCATTTTTCCCATCTCGAGGGTGATGTGGCTATCAGTAATGTTTCTACAATGGGACTCTAGTTCAAGGTTTCACGATGTGACTGTTAACCAAATGCTGTGTCAGCCAACCTTTCAGGAAGGGAAATCTTTACTGGGATTTCCACATTAACATTTCTAAAACATGGGACATATTGGAGCCAGGTCTCAAAAAAAGGGAAATTGGTTATATTTAAGTGGAATGACAAATGGCTTCTCAAAATTAGTTCAGCCTTTGATTCTGAAACATATGGGGCAAATGCTAAATTTATTTCTTACAATAAAAATGGGAAATGTATTTTTATTTTAAAAAAAAATATTTTTATTTTAAAAATATATTTTTTTATTTTATTTATTTATAAATTATTTATTTATTTATTTTTATTAAAAAAAATAAAATTGCTTTTTCCAGCTTCTTTTGACTTTTAAGGAGATATAGTTCTTTTTATAAATGTTACATTTTAATATGTTTTCTTACCATAGGCTTGGGCTTTAAGTCATTCTTTAGATAAGCATTCTGTGTTTAATTAAGGTGCTTTATGAATATATTAGTACAATTATTACTCAAACTATTAAGATTCTATATACTTTTCTTTTGTATATTATTGCAACAATTCTCTATAGCTTTTGCTGTTTCGTTTGTTATAAAGACAGTTCTGTTTCTATTAATAGCACATCTGGTCAATTAGGACCGAAGAAAAACTAACATGAAGAAAAGAGGAAACTTAAAGTAACGTTTATGCTAAAGATAAAATTGTAACTAGATAATTAGATTCAGACTGATTGCTGGAAAAAAGATTTAGAGAAACCAGGGAAACATTTGGAATAATTTTCCTGCTTTTTATTTTGTATGGATTTGTCAATAGACATTTAATTTTTTATTAATTTAATTTAATTTATTTTAGGGCTTTTCCCATTGAGAAAAATCTGGACAAACAATAAACACCCACTTATAATCTGTAAATTGCTGGTTAATTCTTAGAAGACCAAGACTGAGTAATTTTTCCACAAAAGTATGCATCAGAATGATGATTTCTGGAAAAGATAATTTTATTGGACAATGTTACATTTAAAATGACTGCAAAATAATTACGGTTTTATTGATAAAAGTGAAATGTTTAATGGATTACTTTTTTAAAAAAAGTTACATAACAAAAAAGTGAGATGAATAGCTTTGTGTTTGATGCTCATGACTGTAATTGCACATTTGTTTTGAAAATAATTATACAAATTAGGCACAGGAATCCCTCACTGTCTATATTTCTTTTCCTATTATTGTTAGAGAAAACTGAAATTTAATAAGATAACTCTTGGTAATGACACAGGCTCATACATTTCCGTGATACACTGTGTTTCAGTTAGTTTATTTTCTGTTAAATAATGTCAGCTAATGTTCATGATTTAGAATCTATTTAAGCCTTCTTGGGAATAGATGTTTTTATATTATTGCTATCCATATATTAAACTACATTAATTCACTTCTGTGAACCAAGAAACACAAGAAGCATTTGTTTAAGTCCAATTTAGGTTTGCTGCCAAGCCTATTATAGAACAATATAGTATGTTCTTTAAAAAAGAGGTAATGTAAGTAATCTAAGCAAATAAAAATAATGCATTATTATTGATTTGTTTTACCAAAAGGCTGGAGCTAAACAATGACTGAAATTATGCACATGACAAAATGATTTAAAATATGTTTAGTTGCTTGAAACGCTCATTCTAAAGTTTTGTATTTCATCCGTCTGCTCAGATCCATTGTGATCTCTTAAGTGGCTTCCTACCCCCTCACTTCACCCCCCCCCCAACTGAACACTACAAATGCAGAGAACTTTTATCCTTTTAATTCAGTCAGCATGGAAATGATTTTCTCATTTCAGACGCTTTTCTGTCCTCTCTTCATTGTGTCAATAAAATAGAGTTGTGCCAAGCTGTTCTAATCAGCTTAAAGTGCTAATTCATTGCACTGGGATGCAATCTCGGTCTGGCTACAGGTGGACGCACTAAGGGGCGAGACTCCAGGGGAGTGTAATTATTTGACTTCTGTGTCTTATTTGAAGAATCTCAAAGTAGAATTAATGGCAAACAAGTATCTGGGCCTGCAGATGGACTAGATATGCACTTCAAATATATATGCAGTTTAATATAAGAGTATTCACTTGCTATGCTATAGTGAATAGTTCCCACAGCAATCTTTATTTTGTAAACTAAAAGGTCAAGACTAAGATGTCTTAATGGCTAAAAACTGTGCTTTAACAATTTGAAAATATGTAATGTACCAATAAAAGAGAATATTTGTACCTTAGGGTTGAACTGTGGGGTCCTCGGTGCTCTCTGAGTTTCGTTGTTTTTTTGTAGATGTTTCATTACCAAACCAGGTAATATAATTAAATGTAATATATAAAGCAATTTTTAACTAGTAAGAGACATAGACTGCAGGATAGGTATAACTGTGGGTAGGCTTGGAAAATAAGTAGGTTTGGCTTTGTTGGAATTTGGATGAGAAATCCCAAGTATGCATAATCTGGAAAGTTGGGGGGAAAATCCTAGAAGAAAGCAGTTTTGGAAAAACAGACAGACATGGACATGCCCATGACCTCAACAAATTTTAGGCTTAATTGGAAGGGAAATTTAAAATGCTTTCAA
The DNA here is from genome assembly GCA_023970755.1 of Azemiops feae. Lineage (NCBI taxonomy): Eukaryota > Metazoa > Chordata > Lepidosauria > Squamata > Viperidae > Azemiops > Azemiops feae. The sequence continues at coordinate 860,886 of JALGBA010004264.1, forward strand.
TATGAGATTTTGACAGATGTTGCTGACAGATTGAGTAGGACTGTGCTTGAAAAAAACCTCCTGTACTGTTGACTAAATTAAAGTAGATATAAATGGCCAGAATCAATAGACTCCTTTCTGTTGACATTGTATTTGTTTCTTTCAAACTGGAAGAAAACCAGCATTGTTTCAGTTCTGAAATATTTGGAAGGTTGTTTCATTTTTCCAAAATATGCCAATTTCTGAAAGACATCAGATTGGGGGAAGATTAATTCAAATCCATCCCTTCAAATGTGGAACAAGTTGACACTGAGACGAATAATGACAACAACTAAGATAAAAAAAAACATTGGCCAGGAAACCATAGCAATTTTATTTTATTCTTCAATGAGTGGGATTTTTCTGCTATGAAAAGACTCTCAGCAGAGGGGAGGAAATTAGCTTCCTAATTAGGCAGAATCTAGTGGAAGAGAAAGTTAAAAAAAAAGTCATTTCAAGCTAATGATAGAGGAGGAAATGGTGGAATTTTTCATGTCACTGACCTTATTAAGCCCAAGGAAAATGTGGTAACTCTTCAGAACTTTTTATCAGGGAAAGGTTATCAATCAGCAATGATTTTGATTTCTATTTTGTCACAAAAGAAATGAAAAAAAAGAAAAAAAATGACTTTGGAGGAACTGCATGGGAGGTATAGCTGATTTCCTAAATACAAGACAAAAAATTCAGTATAATCAACAACAACATTTCTTAACATATTTGTTGGTTTACTTACTACATAGACTTAATAATTGCCTGATTCCAACTGATTCTGGGTGCTTTTAACCTCAGCAACTTTAAAATATGTGGACTTCAAAATTGCAAAATTCCCCAGCTAGAATATATAATAATAATAATAATAATAATAATAATAATAACAACAACAACAACAACAACAACAACAACAACAACAACAACAAAGTTGGAAGGGACCTTGGAGGTCATCTAGTCCAACCCCCTGCTCAGGCAGGAAACCCTATACCATTTCAGACAAATGGCTGTCTAGTCTCTTCTTAAAAACTTCCAGTGTTGGAGCATTCACCGCTTCTGGAGGCAGGTTGTTCCACTGGTTAATTTTCTAACTGTCAGGAAGTTTCTCCTTAGTTCAGGTTGCTTCTCTCCTTGACTAGTTTCCATCCATTACTTCTTGTCCTGCCCTCAGGCGCCTTGGAATAGCTTGACTCCCTCTTCTTTGTGGCAACTCCTGATATATTGGAACACTGCTATCATGTCCCCCCTCGTCCTTCTCTTCATAAACTAGACTACCCAATTCCAGCAACCGTTCTTATATGCTTTAGCCTCCAGTCCCCTAATCATTTGTTGCTCTTCTCTGTACTCTTTCTAGAGTCTCAACGTCTTTTTTACATCGTGGTGACCAAAACTGGATGCAGTATTCCAAGTGTGGCCTTACCAAGGCATTGTAAAGTGGTATTAATACTTCACGTGATCTTGATTCTATCCCTCTGTTAATGCAGCCTAGCACTGTGTTGGCCTTTTTGGCAGCTGCAGCACACTGCTGGCTCATATTTAAGTGATTGTCCACTAGGACTCCGAGGTCCCTCTCACAGTTACTGCTATTGAGCAAGTCACCCCCTACTATACCTGTACATTTGGTTTTTCTTGCCTAAATGTAGAACCTTCCTTTTTTCACCATTGAATTTCATTTTGTTAGATAGCACCCTGGGTTCAAGTCTGTCCAGATCCTCCTGTATCTTAAGCCTGTCTAATATATAGATAATATGCATACATTAAAAAAAAAAACCTATCACAAGAAATAACATGAACATTTTGCAAGACTCACCTTGCCCAGAGTCTGGGAGAGTAGTCAGGAGTTGTGGACCTTTTGGAACTCAATAGAATTGGGGTCATACAAATGTCTGAGAGATTGCTCTTATGTTTTTTTATCTGAAGTCCCATTAAAGTCCCTATCAAAGAACCCGACTTCCAGCAAAATACAAATAAGAATCCAATTTTTATGAGGACCACTACACATACTCGTCCACAAGCGTTTAGTTATTTATAAGTAAAAATAAAACTAAGAAGAATAAAAATTGCAGCCATGCTGTTGCTAATACAGCATGGGGCTGAAGCCTGTTTACTGTTTTCAAAATACTTATACCCTAATAGAGGAACTAGAGATCAAATTGCCAACATACGCTGGATCATGGAGAAAGCTAGGGAAAGCTAGGGAAAGCTAGGGAGTTCCAGAAAAACATCTACTTCTGCTTCATTGACTATGCTAAAGCCTTTGATTGTGTGGATTACAACAAATTGTGGCAAGTTCTTAAAGAGATGGGAATACCAGACCATCTTATTTGTCTCTTGAGAAACCTATGTGCGGGTCAAGAAGCAACAGTGAGAACTGGACACGGAACCACTGATTGGTTCAAAATTGGGAAAGGAGTCCGGCAAGGCTGTATTCTGTCGCCCTGCCTATTTAACTTATATGCAGAGCACATCATGAGAAAGGCAGGGCTAGATGAATCAAAAGTTGGAATTAAGATTGCCGGGAGAAATATCAACAACCTAAGATATGCAGATGATACCACTCTAATGGCAGAAAGTGAAGAGGAACTAAAGAGCCTCTTGATGCGGGTGAAGAAGGAGAGTGCAAAAGTTGGCTTGAAACTCAACATTAAGAAAACCAAATCATGGCATCGGCCCTCTCAATTCCTGGCAAATAGATGGGGAAGAAATGGAGGTAGTGACAGATTTTATCTTCCTGGGCTCTAAGATCACCACAGATGGGGACTGCAGCCAAGAAATTAAAAGACGCTTGCTCCTGGGGAGGAAAGCTATGGCAAATTTAGACAGCATACTAAAAAGCAGAGACATCACCCTGCCAACAAAAGTACGTATAGTCAAGGCCATGGTTTTTCCAGTTGCAATGTATGGCTGTGAAAGTTGGACCATAAGAAAGGCTGAACGCAAAAGAATTGAGGCCTTTGAACTATGGTGCTGGAGAAGACTCCTGCGAGTCCCTTGGACTGCAAGGCGATCAAACCGGTCAGTCCTAGAGGAGATCAACCCTGACTGCTCCTTAGAAGGCCAGATACTGAAGTTGAAACTCAAGTACTTTGGCCACCTAATGAGAAGGAAGGACTCACTGGAGAAGAGCCTAATGCTGGGAAAGATTGAGGGCAGTAGAAGAAGGGGATGATAGAGAATGAGGTGGCTGGATGGAGTCACTGAAGCAGTAGGCGTGAGCTTAAATGGACTCCAGAAGATGGTAGAGGACAGGAAGGCCTGGAGGAACGTTGTCCATGGGGTCGCGATGGGTCGGACACGACTTCGCAACTAACAACAACAATACAAATTAACAAAAGTATTCAGATAATGAATGAAAACTAACAGGGCCTAAATCAGTGTCTACAACTGTGGAAACAGTTTTTCCTTAAACCTCAAATCCCCAAACCACACCCAGATTATAAGAGGGATAAATCATTATTTGATTTGATTTGGCTCTTGCATGCAAACATTTCAGAGACTTCGCTAATGGTGGAATCCAGGAAACAATCCACTAAAATGCTATTTTTCAGAGCAGAGTGATCCTACGTTTTGTGTGTGCAAAGAGATGTTGTATATCTCTAAAATGCTAACTTCTCAGTGTACTTAATTAGAGACTAGTCAACTCTACCTTTTTCTCTCTTTTTCATGGGCTTTTTTCCAATTTGGAGATAGAAGTCAAATCTCACCTACACTGTGCTACAGTATATTTTCTCTCTGCATTCATATGTTCCAATAAGCTATAAAATGGTTGGTTTGGCTGTGTCACAGTGTGGCAAAGGAACCTAGACATTATGCTTTTTAAGCCTTAGTTTATGACAGAGTGCCAGATGTTAAGCCAACAAATAATGGTTTATTCTACAAACCATAGATATAAAATTGTGGTTTAATGTGATGTGATTGTTTGAGCATTAAGATGAAAAAAGGGGTTATATTTTTCAGAGCAGAGTGATCCTACGTTTTGTGTGTGCAAAGAGATGTTGTATATCTCTGTAGCGTCCTTTATTAAATACCCAAGACATAGAGCAGTAAAGAATATTCTGAAGCCAGCTCTTTGCCTAGTTTAAATGTTTATTTGGATTAGGGGATGAAATAAATGGAAATCATTTATGGATTTGTGTCACTGAGGCTTCCTAAGATCAGAAAGGGACAGGAAAGGATATGATGAATGCCACTATTGTTTCATGAAAATGGTTGGTCAAATGCTTGTCGGGACAATTTCTCAGGGATTGCTAAAATATATCCTGCATTAAATATCTGTCTGGAGATCTATAAGGATCTCCATTTATCTATTTAGATTTATCTAAGCTATATACAATGGGACTAATTATGCAGACAAATATAAACATCAAAACCGGGGGAATATATAGCATCTCATGCCCTGACTATCAACATTTAGATGAAATAATAGAATCTGGCAAGAGTTGTGACTCCTAAAATCTAGATGTTAATGGGAGATTGAAATAAGTACATGAAGTAAACCTCAATTTAATAGATTCTTTGTAGGATGAAGTATCAAATCCAAACATCTGCTAAATCCAAATGTAAGTAATTTGTGTGAGATAATTTATATTTTTATGTCATTTGGAGCAATTGAAATCTTTTGCACAATTGTTGTAAATGAAATGGAACTGATATATAAAAAAAAGCCATTTCGTGAATAGTGAAAAATTGGCACAAGGGATATAAATCGATGTAAACAACATGGAAATATCAACTACTTCATTCTATAAATTATTCAGATTACATAAATAGCATCAATTGTCTGGAAAGACTTCAGGATCAACTGGCCTATTATTTCAGGGGGTTAAATCTGAGCACAAATTCACATTACATTACATCTACAGTCTGTTAAATTAAGATCTGTTAAAGCAAAGTTTCACTATGAAAGTTGTGCTAATACCAATTGCATCAAATATTTAACATATTTCCCATATATTTGGAAAACTTTCAAATACATTTAGAAAAAATGTATGGGAAATAAATGGTCTGTTTTCAAATAAGATGATAAGGGTGCATGTATCTTAAAACTGACACGTCCGTGAACTTGAGACAATCTGAATTTAGATTCCAATGACAAGGATTCAGGTATAAACCAGACACTTTCAAAAACTGAACATTATAATACACTTCTCAGTATGTGTTGTTTCCACTTCTAAAACATTTGCCATAAATTGCTGTCACTTATTTATTATTGCAAAGAAAATGAGACATATGTTTTCAAACTGCTTTTTAAATAACATCGTTTCCTAAGCTGGGCCAGTTTTCTTGAACAGCATGATGTTGAAAACCAAAGACAGATTTGGAATGCATTCTCAGTATCAATATTTAACAGAGATTAATTATTCCCTCAAAGTTTTGTCCTCAGCTTTGATTTAAGGGTAGAAGAAGGATTCATCTTTCCATGCTAAATACATTTTTCAGAGTGATGCAGGAATTTTAATTAGATTAGATTAGATAACCTTTATTGTCATTTTTTTTCCTGTGGGCACAACGGCACACATTAAAAATGAAATTTAGTTGCTTGCTCTCAAAGTGTACACATACATAACACACATTTAAAACATACTATATACAACATATATATAGACCTATGCCCTTACATATAAGTAACATATAAATATTAATTACTGTCCATCTTGAATACATAACGGAAGGAGGAAGCTTTAGAGTTCACAAGGTTAATACTGTATGGAACAAAACTGTGACTGAATCTGGATGTTCTGCTTCAGATACCACGGAGCCTCCTCCCAGAAGGTAACAAGGAAAACAGGTTGTGAAGAGGATGTGTTGTGTCCCAGACAATCTTGCAGATCCTGCTCAAGCAACGCTTATGTGCTATATCAGCCATCCTCACCACTCTCTGCACCACCTTCCTGTCTGAAGCAGTGATGCTTCTAAACCAGACTGTGATGTATGACACTGATGTAGTATGTCCCCCTGTAGAAAGTGGTCAGGACAGGGGAAGGAAGATGTGCTTTTCTCATGCAACGCAGAAAATGCAGGCGCTGCTGTGCTCGTTTCACCAGTGTCTTGCTGTTGAGTAACCAAGGCAGCCTACTTGTTAACTGCACACCAAGGAATTTGATGCTGGTAACCATCTCCACAGGTGAATCATTAATGCACAGAGAAGTGTGGCTATGCCTGCCTTTTCTGAAATCAACAATGATATATTTGGTTTTTCCAGTATTTAAAACTAGGCTGTTTTCCTTACACCAGTTCACCAAACCCTCAACCTCCTTGCGGTAAGCACCCTCATTGTCATCATGAATAAGGCCCACTACTGTTGTATCATCTGTGAACTTCACAATATGGTTGGTGGCAAACCTAGCACTACAGTCATGGGTCAACAGGACTTAGGACGCAGCCCTGAGGAGAACCTGTGCTCAAGAAAATGGTGTTAGAAATATTTGTTCCAGCTCGCACAGATTGGGGCTTGTTAGTAAGAAAATCAAGAATCCAGTTGCACAAAGGAGTGTTTAAGCCTAAAAGGCCCAGTTTGTCTACTAGATGCTGGTAATCCGTAATACAGTTTGCAAATTATGCAACTATGGTAGAATCAGAGTTGGTACTTCTGTAGGAATAAGTTAAAATCCCTATATATTCAAAATTCTCAATTTCTCCAAGGACTACGCTTCCAGAATCGGTTGAAGAGACGGGAGAAATTAAAGACAAACAAGGAACTCCCTTTAGGCAAACTTTTATTTAGATAGATTGGTAGGTTGTTCACTTTAACCAAGAATATTAAGAAGAGTTGGATTTCCTGCATATATACAACCTCAGAATAAAGCTATTCCTTCCCCCCCCCTCTGAATCACATGCATCAAACCATAGGAGACTTCACAATAAGACATTTAAGTGTATTAAAGTTCCCAGAGAAAGAGACAGGCTGCCATTGGTGATTAGATGCGGTTTGTAATAGTATCGTCCTGTTTTCACTCACTACGGTAGACCATTTCTACCAGGCTAACAAGGCAGAGGATAATGAGAAACATTCCAAGTAGAATGAGACAGAGGACTCTAACCTATGCACAGGAAACAAATGTGATCAATTACCTCACGTGTGGAACTCACAGATACCTTATCTTCAGGCTCCTTAAAATAAGAACTTGATTGTTACCAAATGCATATCAGAAGCTGGGGAGGTGTAGAGGGGTTGATGTAAAGATAGGAGGCAAGAACATGTTAATAGTCACAGGAAAAGGATGAAGTTACAATGCCTTGGCAAAATATAATTATATTTTGGTCTCAAAGAGGAAAACAAAAGTTTCACAGAGGTCGTTAGCAAGAAATCATAGCATTAACTTCTCAAATGGGATGAGCCCACATTAAATATTGCACTGCTCTGAACATTTTTAAAAGGCCATAACCAGGATGTGGTCATGGTTTCATCTTAGAGGTGGATGGGAAGGCACCAAAATGATTTGACAAGAGTAGTGGTTGTACTTGTTTATAGAGGAAAATACAATTTGTTACAGTCTTAGGAAATAAGTCAGAGACTATCTAGAAAAGCCCCTTAAAATTAAAGATCCCTAGTTTGGCACCATTCGACGACAGTTTGAGACTAATTCTCAAAAATCCGGGTTAGTACATTTACTGTTGGTTGAGAAATCCAGAAATAGCAGCTTCACTTCTTCCAGATAATGCATTGCTGGAGAAGGCTGTTCAAGATCAACACCCAGGACATTGACACTGGGATATTTTGTAAAGTTATTAAACAGAATTATACAAATAAATTTGAGGTATTTCCATTCTTCATCAGGTGTGGAAATCTGTCCCTATTTACAATTGCTTAAGAATGATTTTATGAGACTTCCCCCGCCTCCTCAAGACAAGACTGATAATATTACTGCTCTGGAAAAGAACCAGCTGAATTCAGGTTGACATACAAAATTGAGATCGTTAACTAAAATGGCATGCCTACTGAAGATGCATTAGGAGCAAGTAAGAAATATGAAAAAGCAAACTCATGCTAGGGAATCACCTTGACACACAATTATGTGGCTCTGCACTAGTTTTTAGCATTTATCATATTTTCCTTTTTTGTGAAAATTACTTCCATCCATAGAAATGTCATCCCCAGATGAAATGGATGATCATGAAATGCTTGCAGTCAAAGTATGCAAGCTGTTGACTTCAGAGCAAGATATGAAAAGAAGCATATGGCCAATAGCCACCCACATTCCTGTGTTATGCAATGGACCAGTAGTAGATTCTGACAGAGAAAGGAGGAAGATAAAGCCTTGTGCAACCTTCTTGTATAAAATAAATCTGGAACAAAGGAGACTGCTTGGAAATTATTACATCTAGGATAAAAAGCCAGCACCCCACTCCCCAGATTTAGTAGATTAGCATAAACACAAATATAGAATTTGGCCTTTAAGGAATTTATACTCTAATTCCAGAGACAGTGTGAAAGGAATTCCATGCACAGCAACAAGGATTCCTTATAAATATGACATGCCCGTGAAAGTCCTTGGAATCATAGGGGTCCAGTAGAAGCCATAATAATGTCCAAATCATGTTGCATGAATGCTAACTTCATAAAGGTAAAAGTAAAGTTTTCCCCTGTCCAGTCATGTCTGACTCTAGGGGGTGGTGCCCATCTCCATTTCTTAATTGAGGGAACCAGCATCGTCCAAAGATCTTTCCGTGATCATGTAGCCAGCATGACTATACATTGAGGCGCACAGAACATTGTTACCTTCCACCAAAATGGTACCTATTTATCTACTTGCATTCACATGCTTTCGAACTGCTAAGTTGGCAGGAGCTGGGGCAAGTAATGGGAGCTCACCCCATCATGCAGCGGGTCTTGGGTCTTGAACTTGGGGTGTCAGCTTTCCAGCTGACAAATTGTGTCTTTAACTGCTGAGCCAATGCACCATCCCTGCTAACGTATGTACTATAAAGGATGCACTTGCGTTACAGGACAGGTTCATAATTCTCATTTGTTTAATGATGTCAGGTCACACACAGCATCCCTTATCCCTCACATTAATCCCCTGCAGATATCCATGTTTAGTATCACCACTAACAATGTGCAGTGCATATACTAAAATTAGATTTGATGTGTATCTGAGTTATGTCATTGCCATACATACTTGCATGTTCATCTATTCTACTCAATAAACCAGTTTCAAAACCAAAACAAATGCTAAAACAAATAACTAAAACCACAGTGCTCTTGTTCAGATTTTGAAAGCATCTTTCTTTAGCATTTGAGTTATGTTTGTCTTTTTGCACAGAATTAATGGAATAATCTGTAGTTATTCCTAATAGCTTCTTAATACAGCCCAGACATATGTTTTTTATATATAGCTTTCAAAAATATGAACTTTCATAAATGCATACTATTTTGTATGCAACTCTCTGAAATAAGTGCTGTTTATTACTTTCTAAGTTTTTGAGCAATGAATAGATGCCAATAGACTCTGTTGCTGCTGTCTTTTTCTATAAAAAGAAAGCTAGGGTGGATTTCTTTGACATTTGTAACCCTCAATAGATCATAATGGTGTGGTATTTGTGGGAAAAGAGAAGGAGACTTTATAATGCTGGAAGGGATTCCTTTGCATACGATCAGTGCACTAAGCAGAACATGATATGGATGTTAAATCATAAGTTAATGCTACATTCTTTTAACGATATTAAGTATTTGGCTTAGAAAGGTAAAGGTAGACTCTCTTGAGCTTAACTCTGTTCTTAATGACTACACAGACACATCAGTGCAGTTTTTGACAATGGTATGGAAGTGATTTGCCATTGTTTTTTATTATGTTTAGTTTATAGTCATCCACATATTAGCCTTGTCCAGCCATGTTCAGTTTTTCAAGGTCAGCCAGGTCAGTTGGATATGGCCACCTAGTGCTGCTCTTTGGTTGATAGCTCATTTCATTGTGATCCATTTTGATAATTTCCTGTTTCTACACAGCTTTCAAAGGGGAATTACACAAGCAAAGGAAGTTTTAGAAAGAAAGAAATTAGATTTGGATTTTGTATCAACTTATTTATGGTTTTATTTGTACAGTCTTATTTTTTATGATTGTAAGCTGCTCAAAATTACCTTGAACTGGAACAAAATATGGGGACAATTGGCCATGGTTTGTAACTTGAGAGATCTTTGTCCCTTTAAAAGTGTGTGTCTAGGTCTAGGATAATAGCTGTTACAGCACTACATTAATTTGAGACTCTCAAAGGTGCTTTTCAAAAGGCAACTGGACTAATTTTTTCCTTGAAGATGCTTCTCTTTTCACCCAAGAAGCTTCTTCAGTTCTGAACTAGAGAAGCTTCTTGGATGAGAAGTGAAATCTTTTCAAAGTCCAGTTGCCTTTTGCAAAAGCACCTTTGGGACAATCATGACCTGGATGACTGAAATAGACATTAATTTGAGAGCCCTTCAGAAAAATCAAATGGCTCTAGATCCAGCAGATCCATCACCATTGTAGTCTGAGAATATTTGTTTGGGACTACTGTAAATTAATACTCCACAGAAAACCCCACTGCAATGTTTCTCAAGCTTGGCAATGTTAAGACATGTGGACTTCAATTCCCAGAATTCCATGCTGGCTGGGAAATTCTGAGAGTTGAAGCCCATACATCTTAAAGTTGATAAGCTTGAAAACACCACCCAGGCTAAATATATGTCCAGTTGCGAAACTCATCTTATCAATGGAGCTGAATATCTATTGTACTCTAAGTCTAACAAAAGAATAGACAAAAACTTAGAACTGTGCTACAGAAATGATGTGAGGGACATTCAAATCTTTGTAACAAAATAGATATTACAATTTTATTTCTACATAATTGCTGGAATCCTTCCAAATCAAATAAGCTTTATTTCATAACTCAAAGCCACCATCAACATAATCATCATCATTCTTTCAATCATTATTTAAATGCAAAGGTTGCATTATTGATTACAGCTTATTCTACCACCACACAATTTATGCCTACTTATATATGAACAAATACAAATATGCCTAATCAAAGGTATTTTTAAGTTTCTGTTTTTTAAATTAATTGGAATGCAGTTCTGTGCCAACCTGGAATGCATTTATTAAGTTTTGCAGTTCACCTACAAACATTTGCCAATCTGCTGGCTGCCTTAATATCCATGCATTAAAGTGGAATTTAACAGATTAACTTGTATTTGACCTACTTCAGGTCTCTTGGTAATGAGGGATGCAGGAGCACAGAATTAATCTCTCTCAATTTGTGGCTCTCAGGGGTGCTGCTAAATTTTAGAGAGTTTGCATTTTCAAAGTCTCCCATGGTGCTGAAGACTTTGTGGAACTCAATGGAACTGACTTAATCTCACTAAATGAAGGGAAGAATAATTGTATCTCTTTGATTAATTACATAATGAAGTTCTGGGTATTTAATCATAGTAAATAAATAGTGGCTCCAAAATTTCAATTTTTGACTATGAATTGAAAGGAGTAAATTAGATATTGAAAGAAAAAAGTGTATCAGACTGTTGCATGAATACAGAGAGAATTGCATATTTTCTGTTGCATTTTTAAAAGTTAAACTTAAACTAAACTGGACTAGGGTTATCTATCTAGGATTGCAGTTATCTAATGTCCAGCCTCATTATATTAATTCAAACAATAATTTAATTTATATGCAAAATCAGGAGGGTTTTTAGTCAGTGTTATTTAGATTGTTGTTAAGAGTTCAGTTGGGTAGTTATTGGCATAATATAGTACTCACATCTTCATACATTTAGGAGTTTTGCAAATTTATGTACTAACAAAACTGGGACTTTACCTCATCCCTCCTTATTCCTCTCTTTCAATTCACTTAAATACCAGTGTTGTTTTTTAAAGACCTTCTTTCAATTAAAACCTGATTTTGTAAAACATCATCAATTACATGTCAGTTATTATCTAAAGCTAATTGGAAAATGGCAATTAATCATGGAAATAGACATATTAGGCATTATTGATTGCATGTAGAATCCTCTGTTAGTTAGACATATGGACAGGCTAATAGATTGTGCTCAGATAAACTGTTAATAAGGCATGATCAATGGAGTTTTCACAATTCTCACATAAATTCAGATAAGTCTCTCTGTATATTTAGTAGACGTTATTGTACATTCTGACCATGTTTCCTATCCTAGTCAGTCTATAATAAATGATATTAATACATTTCTGAAACAAATGTCTAAGAGCAAAGAATATTTTAATAATATATAAAAATTCATAGCAATTTTACTTTATTTTTGTATACCCAGTTTTGCAATGGAATACATGTATATTTATACATTTGCCCTAAAGTCTTGTTATGAAATTAACACAAATTCTAAATAAAGCAAACTGGATTAATTAACTTTTAGGGTTTTTTTTTTCCTGGCAGTCATATTTACATATAAGTACTCATAATTCTACTAATAGCCTAGTTTAAGAATGAATCATATATAGCAATTTCATAGTTATAAATTAAGGTTACAATTTAATATATTCTTACCATGCAGCCTAATTACTTAGTAGGGCTTGTTTCTTAGGAAACACATGAAGGGTTGTGTTTTACAGTGATTTATGTTTTGTATTATGAAGCAAACATATATGGTTGCTTCCAGGAAAAGAACCAGGGTTGGTTAGTTCCTATTTGAGCTAGGGGTAAAAGAAACTTCAATAAAACCTGGAGTTTTGGATAACCAGTGTTAATCAAACATAAATATGCTAATATATGCCGGTGGTACCCTTACTTTAAGGAGACATTCGTTCAAAATCATAGAATGTGTTGCAAAATAATGAACCAACGAGAAATAAATGAATTCATCAACATTTTGCCTTAGCAAATTGTTTATTGTTCGTATTCGTAAAAACTTTGAAACTCTTTTTTTTGGGGGGGGGAAGGAAGATAATATGTTGGTATTATTGGTATTATTGTGTTCTAAATCTTTCGAAAGTGAAAAGTCTAAGAAGGCTATGCAGAAGGATTTGAGCAGACAGCAACAGTTATGGCACACTTTTGTGATGATGATCATGATGATGATAACACCAACAACGGCAACAATTTATTTAATATGCTATTGGTCTTTAGAGAAGTCTATGGCGAATTAGCAGATCCTACTGTGTACATGCTAATGTGGTTGTGTGCTTGTGTTTAATGTCTGTCTCTCGGTCTATGTATTTCCACAGAAAGTCACATAGAGTTAACATGCTGCAATTCTCCCAATACTTTCCATGTTTCAGCTAGAGTTGAATTCACTCTTCCAGCAGCTGCCAACATTGTCAACCTTGATCTATCAAAAAGGATTTTTTTTTTCCCCTGGCCCAAAACTTTGAAGCCCCTTTCTAACATCTCCAACAAACTAATTGTTGTCTTCTGCTTCTGAGAACTCTCTGAAGTCCCAGAGAGTTAGTGTCTTCTCAAGGGACAAGAAAGGGGACTCACAAAATCAATTTATCAGGCTATTACGCATTGTCATCAGCCAAAACAAACCCTTAGTAAAGACAGGGAGAAAAAAAACCCAGAAGAAACAGGTCTCTGAGAAAAGGTTACAGAACATCCATCTTCTCGTCTCTTCTGATTGTTTCCTTTCTTTGGGCATTTTCATACCCGTTCCCCTCTTCTAAAAGACACTTTATGACAAGCATTGTAACTTCTTCAAACCAGGGGGGAACCTCTTCTTTTGGGCACGCAGAAACTTTGCAAGGCCTGAGTGACAGCAGGAAGGGGGGCCATTGCCACTGTGGACATTTGGCAATAAATCATCCCCCCACCCCCTACCCCAAGCATTGGGTAGCTGGATTCGTCCCCACTTCCTGTGTGGCTATCATTGCCGAGAAGACAAGTGACAGAACTGCCATTGTTCCTTGCTGTGATTCCTAAATTCTCAGCACCATGTTTCAAAGTTAAGTAAAGATATACTTACTCACCCCAACAACAACAAAAAAGCTAATGGTGGATCATAAAATAAACAAAATAAATGTTAAATGGTTGTTTGGTGAATGGTGGATCGTAACATAAAGAATTTCTCTGACTGAAAAATTGTCACTTAATTGTCACTTAAGTACTGCTGGTGTTGGAATGTATATCGTTTTTTTTAAAAAAAAAAAATGTATAAAATTGCCTTGATGGCTTTTTACCCTATGTACCTGTTGACCTGAAGGATTACTATATTTTTTAACTTTAACAATAATTATGTGTAAACTCTGTGTGACAGCTAAAAGTGTTTCCTGAAGATGAACAGTATTAAATTGAGGAATCTTTCAAAGATAAATGTTTGTTAAATTGCTTATTACTTTCTCTGTGGATGTTAGCACAGAAGAATTGTGTGTAGTTCAAATATTTTGGCAAGCCTCGAATCCCAGACTGTTCTCATAAGGCTGTATGTTGACCACAGTGAGGATAAGTTTTTAAAACAGAAATTGTGATTAAAGTGGAAAAGAGCATTTTCAATATTTATAACAATTGCTGTATGCCACCCAGAGTCATGCTTGTGAGATGAATGGCTATATAAATGTGCAAAACAAAACAAAATAAAGTAAAAAATAATCTCTAGGAAATATTACACACACACACACACACACACACACAGACACACACACACATACCAACACACCAATACACTTACAGTCCTCTCCTTTATGACATTCTAACGCCTAGAAGTTCTTTGTTAGATCAATAAAATGTGTTTTAATTTAGATAAGTTAGATATACTGGTTCTGCTGGTGCATATTTTGAGATTGAAGGGTATCTGACCTGTCCTGGAGGTCTCTATGGCCAACCTAAAACACCAGGGTCACGGTTTGTGACTGCTTGTCTTGGGTGGCCTATTGCAATGCATTGGGCATGAGTCTGCCTTTGAAAACAACCCAGACATTTCACTGAGTTCAAATTAGAATGGTTAGATTGCTCCCTGGGACTTAACTGATAGAAACATATTATGTCAATTCTTCAGCAGCTATTCTGGCTGCCACTCTATTCTTCGACATAATTCAAAGTGCTGATTTTGACCTTTAAAGATGTAACTGGCCTAGGACCAGGCTACCTGAAAGAGCTTCCACGAACAAACCTACCTGGATCTTAAGCCCCTCAGCAAAGGAAGGGGAAGGCACCTTTTCCAGAGACAGAGATTTTTCTGTGATGGCACATTTATGGACTTCTTTTTCTTTTCTTTTCTTTGCTCAACTTATGGAAGATTAGTTTGATTCTGGCACCAGAAGAAGATCTATTTTTCCCCCCAAGATTTTTAGTATTGCATTTTAATTCATATTGTGTAGATTTTTAGCGGCCACCTTGTAGCTTCCTAGTTTACACGGTGTTTTTATTTTGCGTTTCACTGTATGTGTTTTTATTCAAGTTGTATTTTTAAAATGTGTTTTATTGTAAACCATTCAGAGAACTTTGGCTATTAGGTAGTTTTTTTAAAAATTGAATAAATAAATGAAATAGATAAATTATAGCATTATAGAAAAATATCAAAGTAGATACATTACTTATATCTTCTCTTGCTATACTTCTGGACGTTTGCAAAAAGGACAAGGAGACATAAAATTCTCAAGTGGAGATGGTGGCACCTGTGAAGCATCATCTCTGAAGGAGGTATTATTCAGTCCTACAAGGTAGACTAGACTAAGGAGCCAATGCTGTTTAGATCAGGATTCAATTTATTGTAACAGCTACGGTAACAGAATCTTGCAAGTCTGAAAGTGCTTCCGCCTCCCTCACTTTATCGCCATGTGACGTAGGGAGGGGCTTATCTGAGATATTTTCTTAAGTTATTTTCTTGCTCAGTTTCAGTTCCCACTTATTGACCATTTCCTTCGTAATGGTTCTTCCTCCTGCCTTCAAGGCATTTCCTATGCCTGTTACATATATATAAAAGTCAATATGTTGGGTGGGATGTGCGTGCAGCCTTGCTCCTTTTCTACATGGATGGCACATGTCACTCCTCTCGCACACACAAAAACCCAAGGACTATAATTGTGTAGCCATGGCCACTGTTTTGACTTTTTTGACTCCTTTGTCATTGCTCCGGTCTCAAAAGGTTAAACCAGATTCTTACATATGTAATCAAAAGAGAAATATGCACTTCTTCATTCTGCACATCATTTAGAAAGAACACAATCAAATGTGCTGCACATAAAAATTAGGCAGAACATTGATCATGCCATTGTAGCCACCATCTTGATATTTTTTACCATTTACCATTTTGCAGACTATCCTGCCTAGAAGGATGAGGTGAGGAAACATAAACTTTCCCTTTGCTGTGCCTGGGCTTGTATGTTATTAATTGTTTGTAGTTTTCATTGCTTCAGAAAAAAGTATTATTCAAATTTCTTAGGATGTGTCCAAGTGGGTGTAACATTCTTTCCTTCTACCTTGGACTTCACTGATTACATCCCTTGATATATTCAGTTCTCTTGTGTTGCAAGGCTACTCAACATACAGTGTGCACATTACAACAGGCATGATCTGTAGCTAAAAGAAATAATAACTGGATTCAGAGGTCAAGTTAAGCCAAAATCCAGCAGCATATGTTGTAGGAATCCAGGCACTGATTTATAAACCATGATTTGTAGCTAATGTGTGATCCAGACATTGTGGTTCCGCAGTCATGGTTTATGATTAGCATACAGTAGCTTGCTGAGTGAACTATGGCAGCAACCCCCCCCCAACCTTTTGGGCACCAGGGACTGGTTCCATGGGGAGAGTTTTTTCTGCGGACCAGAGGGGGTGTGGTTTTGCATGCTGCCTGCATCCTTTACATGGGGCTTTGCTTCTTTGCGTGGCTCAGTTTTTGGCATGCCGCAGACCGGTGCCAGTCTGCAGACCAGGGGTTGGGGATCCCTGAACTATGGTAAACAGACCTCACTCAGCATGTTAAAGGTAGTCCTCGAGTTACGATCCCAATTGAGCCCAAAATGTTGCTAAGTGAACCATCTGTTAAATGAGTTTTGCCCCATTTTATGACTATTCCTGCCACAGTTGTTAAGTGAATCATTGCATTTGTTAAGTTAGTAACATGGTTGTTAAGTGAATCTAGCTTCCCCATTGACTTTGCTTGTCAGAAGGTCGCAAAGCTGATCACATGGTCCCAGGACACCACAACCGGCATAAATATGAACCAGTTGCCAGGCATCTGAATTTTGATCATGTGACCATGGGGATGTTGCAATGGTCATAAGTGAGAAAAACGATCATAAGTCACTTTTTTGGTGCCATTGTAAGTTTTAACGGTCACTAAATTAACTGTTGTATGTCGAGGACTACCTGTATTAAATGTAGGAGACCATGATTTGAGGTTTGGATTGCATGCTTACCTATGGTATGATAAAATTAAATTTAATGTTGACTTCAGAAAACCACTTTATTAGGCAAGCTAATTTGAGCATGATTTTTTTTAATTTATTGTTCTATCAAGGAATGAGGGAGTGAAAACAACAGGTTGATATGGTGAAATATGTCTTTAAAACTGAATAACTAGAATGAGAATCGAATGATGGAAACATCTGCGTGTCCATCACTTTGTCGTTTTGGTTTCATGTATTTCCCTCCACTCAAGCTTCACAGCCATTAAGGGTGTTCCTTTTAGACAAATCAGCCACAGAATGCTAACCATATATAATTCTTGTTGATGCTGGCAGTGGTGAGATGACTGTTCTTTTTCGAATATGTCCTGACTGAGTGCACTTCCTATATAGAAGATAAGGGAAGAACTTTGAGTGACTGTGGAAATATAAATAATGAATTTGTTAAAGTGGGTCTGACTCCACTATTCTGTTTTCCAGCAGAATGGTAAGTTAAAATCAGTAGCAACATCTGCTTCCAGATCCGTTTTTATTATGTAGACAATAATGGCTAAAGCTCTCTTTTAAAAGAACAGTTTGTGTATGTGCGTGTTTATGTGTGGCAGAGAATGCTGTGGACTTTTTAAAAAGTGTCATAAGTCCCTGCTATGAGCTCGTGACCTAATCAGGCGATTTCTCTTACAAATTTATGCTGATGCAGAGTGGATCTATCCTTTCTGTTTTTCAGATGGAATGTGTTTTTAAAAAAGTTGCTTTTCAATTATCATCTTTGGAAAAATGAGAGCATTTGGTTTCAGGCCTTTGAAAGGCTCCTGCCAATTTCAGCAAGGGACGGTGGTGTTATACCTCAGAGTTTAATAGCAAAGTGGAAAGATGTGCTTCTCATTCCATTTCAGTATGTGCATTGCAAATAGATTCGGGTGCGCCTATCATGCTTGATTGATATCAACTGGTTACAGTCTTTGGCTGGATGTCTTCTTTTTTCTTCTTTTTTTAAATAATAATGCGCCGTGTGATTTAATGAGAAAAAAAGCCTTCAAGGTGCTTTTGGATTTCACAGTCAAATTGTTACAGAGAGTATATGATACACGGGTTTTCTAGGCTTCATGACAGTTTTATCCCAGTTCATCATCTTAACTAAAAAATAATCCTATCTAACTTGAAATCCACATCAGCCATAACTAGAAAATAAATCCAGGCCACAGCTCAGACTTGTAACCTAACAGCTATCATAAATAATCAGAACCTATTTGAAGGTGGAAGATGGGACATTAGAAGCTATTTACACTACTGGAGTGATCCCATCGATCAGTAACAGCAACCCGTAGATAAGACTCATATGATGTCATAGTAATTTATGGCGAGCATCGACAGTAAAAACCCCCATAGAACCTTCTGTCTGACAGCTTCATTCATTTCTTGTTTGTGATGCATTTTGTTGTTAAGGAAGAATCAATAGCAAATAGATGCTATCGGGAGTTTTTACTGGTTAAATATGTGGAAAAATTCCTGTAACAGGCTGCAAAATTAAGGAATACTTTATTTTACACAAAAAACAATCTAAGCTGTTGAATAAGTGAAGTCTGACAGAAAACAGGAATATGAAAATTGAGCAATGTAAGATGTTTTCTTTCTGAACACACACACTTTCCCAGGTTTTCTTAGATTAGATTTTTGATCGGGATAATTAAGACAATAATGTAGATTCCTGAAAACAAAAGAAAAGGTAACAGGATTGAATACAGGCATTTCTAACACAGAAAGCATACACTGAACTTTAACAGTATCCTAAAATACTCAGGAATTAGAATGTGTTGTTATTAATAACTTACCCAATCTGATTACTTTTAGATGTATTAGATTGATTATAACGCTTTTAATCTTCAGACAGCAATGAAAAGAGCATGTTATTTTACAGGGTACTAAGACTGTGGTCCAACTCACTGAAGCAGGCTAAGATGCAACATCTGAACCTCTCCCATTTAAATTAAACTTTTGGAATTACATTACAGTGCTTTGTAAAAATCAAGAAAATGGTTTTCTCTTTAAATTAGTGGAAGAAATTTCCTTCCTTCTCCCCTTGATCTTTGTTGATCAAACATACCGAATTTTTAACTGTCAATAGTTTTAAAGGTTGAAACAAATTTATCCAACCATTCTGAACATATTGTGACATTGATAATGATCTTTGGAGGCCCCAGAATGGAGGTGGGGCAAATGTGCTGGATCTCTCATGGCTTTCAATACCATTAATCATGGCATCCTTCTGGACTTACTCTGGGGATTGTGAGTGGGAGGCATTGTTTTGCAGTTGTGATGATGGGAGAGGAGAAGTCAAACCCTAGACCAGGGGTCTTCAAACTTGGTCCTTTTATGACTTGTGGACTTCAACTCCCAGAATTTTTCAGCCAGGCACGCTGACTGAGGAATTCTGGGAGTTGAAGTCCACAAGTCATAAAAAGGCCACGTTTCAAGACCCCTGCCCTAGACCCTGCAATGTTTGTTTAGTGACTGTTCCAGGTTATAACGGGCACTGAAAAAAGTGATTTATGACCATTTTTCATACCTACAACTGTGGCAGCATCCCTATGGTCGCAAGAGCAAAATTCAGGCACTTGCCAACTGGCATGTATTTATGAGAGTTGCATTGTGCCAGGGTCATCTGATCATTATTTATAATTTCCCAGCTGGCTTCCGGCATGCAAAGTCAATGACCACTTAAGAACTACAGTGATTTGCTTAATAACTGTGGCAAAAAAGCTTGTAAAATGAAGCAAAACACGACTGCCTTGCTTAGCCAAGGACAATGTGGGTTCAGTTGTGCCAAGGACTACCTGTATGCTACTCTAGGCCAGGTAAGTGATGTTACAGTGTTGTTCAAGTGCCTGGAGACTGGATGGGGATAAATCCATTTTGGCTCAACTTGGCAAGATAAAATAGCTTTAGGTTTTGGCTCCCCAGGAACTGGTGATTTGTTATCTTTCTTTCTCAATGGGGTTGCACTTCCCTGAATTGTCAGGTCCTGCTTGATGAGCAGGTGGCAGCCATTGCTAGGCGGCCTTTTGCACAGATTTGTCTTGTGCATCCATTGTACCCTTTCCTGGAGATATGCTCACAATCACTCATGCCTTAGTCACCTCCCAGATGGATTATTACAATGCACTTCACTTAGGGCTGCCCTTGAAGACAACTTGGAAGTTACAACTGGTCCTGAAGACAGTGGCATGAATAGCAATGGGTACCCATAGGTTGTCCATGTTACACTATTGTTGCACAAACTGCATTGGCTTCCAGTTTTCTTCCAGATGCAATTCAGAGTGCTGGTTCCAAGTCATACAATCATTTTCTACAAGCTTTTATATAGAAGGCAGTGAAAACATTATTTTTATATTATGTAAGCCTCACTAAGAGAAAACCTTTCTTGGTGCATGGTTTGCCATGGGAAGGCATGGAAATCTAGAGAGCCACCCCTGTGATCAGGCAGTCCACCGAGTCAGTGTACTTGCTGTATATTTCAAATTGTCATTGAGGTCAGTTCCATGTATTATTGAAGTCTAGCCTTGAGCCACAAAGGCACATTCTGAAAATGATATCACAATTTCATGGCCGGAGTATTTATTATTAGCCAAATCATGTTTTTCATGTTGAAAGAAAGTATGGAAGCAACTATCTTGCTGCTAAACCTAGGAGTCCAGGCAGGTAAATTAAAAAATTTAATATTACTTGGGTGTATTACTTGTAAATACATGACACTGTAAGTAAATCATGTATCTGCATATTTCATGTGACTGATTTTCATGATGAGCTTGCAAGTGGATAGTAATCTGAAGAAAGTTTTTTTGTAAACAAGAGGAAAAATAGTATATTACCTGTTCAGCATTATGTCTTAAATGAGAATTGATTGTTCTGGTATTATCATATAACCATTTTGGAGTTTAGAGCAAAAAACTGAGATAGATGTTCAAGTAATTGTCTGATTCCATCCATCCATCCATCCATCCATCCATCCATCCATCCATCCATCCATCATCTACCTACCTACCTACCTACCTACCTACCTACCTACCTACCTACCTACCTACCTATTCCTATTTGAACTCAGTTTTGACAATAGTCATCTCTTCAGCAGGCCAATGGACTTGGCATTGTATATACCTAAGGTACAGAACCCACAATAAAGATCTGTGAATCTGGGCACTAAATTAATCCAGTGCTCAGATTAAAAAAGATGATTAGTCAGTGTAAATCAGATTTCCATCACAACTACCCAGCCAGACAAGGAGGGCAAACTCATCTATGTTCCTTGTACATGTTGGAGAGTTTGTTGCTGAGTTAATGTGCATTTATTTATCATTTATTATGTGCACTCTTCACTGTGTGTTGCAGGAGATCAGAACTGACAAGTGATTAGTCTAGGAAATAACTTACCATTGATCTGAAATGTTGGATCAATCTCCAATAGAGAAGAACTGGCAGACACGGACTAAACACCATATGAGAATCACACTCCAGGCATTTTTCCATTAAGAATCTGGGAAGTGCTTTAGAGGCTCTTGAAAGTCACAGAGGTTTCTGGAGTTGCCCATTATTTCATGAATATGAGAAATTCATTTCAAGAGCCACTAGTGTTATTACTTACTTACCTGCTCCAATCTTACAATTCTGGTTTGGAAACAAAGCAGAAATAATGCAACAAAGCACGGGTGCCAAACTCGCAGTGTCACGTGACATGTTGCGACATATCGCCACTTTCTTGCATGCTGGAACTGGGGTGGGCATGGCTTCTGTATGATGCAACCGGTTTGACACCCCTGCAACAAAGCAAAAAAAAAAAAAACACACAACAAAAATATTTTTAAAAAGCTTGTTGAAGCTTGTTGAAGAAGGAAGATTTTCATCAATGGAGGGCACTTGTGGGGTTAGCATAGGACCCAAGAACTCAACCCAGTAGGCAAATCATGGAGAGAGAAGAGTAGCATTTTTTTCATGTATTTTAGAATCGAGCCCAATTGGCTAAAAAAAAGCTCAGGACCGTATTGGTTAGAAACATGTGGAAGAGACCTTCATCCTGCAGTGGATAGACAATGGCTAAAATGTTGTTAATGATGATAATTTTAGTATTCTAACTAACCTACTTAGAAGGTGTATGAAGTCTCCCACTGTCTCAATGGTTGAGGAAGCTATAATTGATTGATATGATTGAACTATGGTTGAAGAAGAGAATAAAGGGGCAGGATACAAATGCAGCTGAAGGTAGGGAACCAAAATATTGTAGATAGGGAAGTTTGTTGTTTGCTTTAAAGGAGTTTTTTTTTTTGCTCCTAAGTCTCCATTTTGCCTTTTTCGTACATAAAATAGAAGTTGCACAGGGGAACCAGTTAGGAAGCAATGGTGTCCTGTTTTAAGTTCCTTGCAAGCTCTTTGGTTGTTTTATTACAACCATGAAAGAATGCAAAAGATAGCCAACAACTGTGGGAAATGCTTTTATAGACAGTTCACTAATGGACATAGATTCTTCTTTAGGAATCAGCAATGGCATTGAAGGTAGAGTTCCCTATGTGGCCTATGTGAAGAAGAAAGGGACCAAATTAGCCTTTGGCTTTGATCCTAGCTCAGGAATTCTGGGAGTTGAAGTCCACAAGTATTAAAGTTGCCAAGGTTGGAGACTCCTGATCTACGTGATGCAGCACTTTTGTCAAAATAGTATTGTGTCCTTATGATATACTGGAACCTCTGCCCCTTTCATATATGCATATCATCATGGTGTACATGCTAAAGGGCAGAGCTTGCACCACATCAGTGTTGATTTTGTTATTTGCCTCCTTGTTCTCACTGCAGGAGTTTATGCAGTGATTCGTTTTAGATAATTTTACAATATTGTAATTTTTTGTTATTAAAACATAATTATGATAAACATAACATTAACACTACAGTTAACAAAGCACTCAACAGAAAGTTATTTCTCCAAATAAAGCACTTTATAAAGTTATTTCTACAAACAAAGCACTTTATTTGTACCCTTTAAAAATATACGGTTTAATTTGTTTGTATCTTATTGTTATGGCATTTATATTTCATTTTGCAAGATTCAAACTCTCTCTCCCCCACCTGCAGCAACTCTTGATGTAGGCTGGATCAAGAGACATTTATCTTGTACATCAAACTTCCCTTCCAGGACAGAATCTGTCCTTGTGTAGACGTTGTTAGGGAGTCAGCTTCTCACATTCTGCTGAGTTATTCATTGTGCCATACATGGCATTCTGAATTAATATCTCTCTTCATTAATGATTCTAATTGTAATATAGAAAAGAACAGGTCTTTTTATTCATTGATCAATATTCAGATTACTCCAAAAAGGTGGCAAAATATTGCTTAAACCTGATCCCAGGGTATAAGAAAACTTTGGGTATAATTAAGTCATGATATATACATTTCTCTTTTTTAAAAAAAATTAATTCATGAATTGATGTTTTATATTATACTAAAGTGTATTGCCATAAATAAATGAAATTTTAAACTTTGCCAACATATAGCAGACAATAACTTGATATAAAAATCAATTATAAGAATAATTATCTATTAAGTTTAAGTTTTTAAATATTTCCTCATACTTTCCTGTGTGTCTGATAGTAGCAAGTACTATGAAAAGGATCTTTGTACATCAAAGACCCCTCATATTGTATATAGCTACTTAACTTTTGTATGATTACATTTGTTAAGGAACTATCTCCAAGTCAGTACTGATAAGTATTAAACTTCATTTAAATGGATCAAAGTTCATTCTTGTACCCTCGCAATGTCTGAAAGAAGATAACCTGCTCAATGATTAGTACAATTTATCATTTTAAGTTGGACATGTAGTGAAAATGAAGTCATACTTTCAGGACGTAAGTGCTGTATTTTGATGGAGCATCAAATAATGCTAGAGCCAAAATATGATTGAAATATATACTGCACTCTCTTGAAATATATATGCACATTCTTACACAAGACACCTCTGATGGCTTAAATTGATACAAGTAGTATTCATTGCTCTATTTATTTGTGTAGAGTTATTCAAAGCACTGATGATCATAACAAAAGTTTTGCTGACTTTCTTTAATCACATTAGTCAAAATCCTGCTTTCTCTTTTAATAATTCTGAGGAACAACAGGAAAGCATGAATGTGTTTGTTTATGTATTTGTTAGGGTGCACATATCCATGCTAAAAGAAAGAGAACAATAATGTCTTAAAGGGATGAGATGGTGCTTTGACAGCTATAGAAACAGGAACATACAACTTATCTTCAGAAAGAGTTGATTTTTTTAGGATTTTACAAAATTCAGCATCCAACAGATCTTCAAACCAGTACGGCAATATTTTTATGGCAGGAATACCATTTTTCTTTTAATTTGACCATGGGGGGGGGGTCACATAAATTATGCCAGTGATAATGATAATTTCATTGGAGTAATGACTAAATCTTTAGCCATTTTTTTGAGTTCTTTTTATTAGTTGTTCCGTTAAAGCAAGTTAGATGTAATAATTTTTATGGAAGCTTAAATACCTATTTGGTTACTTATGGTTTTGTTAATAAATCCACAGGTGGGTCTTTGGGAATGGCACAACCCTCAAAAGGACAGTTTGAATAGTTTGTTAACAACTAGATAGGGACCACCATTTTTTGTTATGAACCTAAGATTGTTAGGCCCAAAGCATTTTACAGCTTTTAACGTTTAAAACTAACATCCTGAATTCAGCTTGGGAAATAGTTGGCAGGTAATGCACGTCTTTCGATGTTTGGGTAACATCAGGGTCTTTTAAGTGTTTTTGTTCTAAATGAAACATTGGTTTGGGTTAATGGTCCAGTCAATAGTACTCCAGAGTTTTCAACTGAAGAAACAAGACGTGTTCTGGAAGTTTGGTGTTGATATCTCAGTGACTTAGTAGCAAAAGGGGGGGGGAAATAACACTGGAGCTGATAGAAATGAAAACAATATATTTAAATGATTAGCTCATTTTAAAAAATCAACATTGGCAGCAATTAGCAACATTTTTAGGGGACAAAAATGGTAGTTATTTATAAAAAAAAGTAGAAAGTACATGCAATCATTTCTACTTTGTCTCTATATAACAGGAAAAGATGAAGATAAGGCTCTATTTACTTTTGCTGTTGGTGAAAGCTGATCTTTTGCTTACCTGTGCTTATTCATATTCTTAAATATGTCATTCAGAAAAATGGGCTCTAGGTTTCTGAAGAGTAAGCTAGCCTTAATTAGGCAAATAATATAATGGAGCCCTTTGTGGGTTTCTTGTTTCTTTGCCGATAAAGAAATATTGCCCTTATTAATATTTCACACATTTCATAGTTAATAACCTTGCTTCTATGACTTCATACTCCTTTCCCCAAATGGTCTCTAGATTGTACTCAGGAAATGTTATTACAAGACTTTCTGTCATATTTCTTGAAAAGATGGTTTCCTCTGAATGGCATGGAACAGTGGGGTATTTCACTGGAATTTTAACTTCCCCATGGAAGAGGTCAAGGGGTCAGACATCATAGCTATTTTGCCACATAAATGTCTAATACAACAAAAAGTTGGCAGGGGAGCTTATATGCGATCTGAATAAATAACATTCTAAGGCAAAGTCTTCATGCAATTGATGGTCTCCTTTTTACTGCTCACAAAAGTTTGCTGAAACAAAACAAGCAATTTGCAATTGAGATTTGGCCCTTCCAATTGTGAGATGTCTGTCATATATACACGCACAAGGGGAAAATTGGTATATATGTACAGGAGAAGAGAGAGAGAGAGAGACTCGAGCCCATAGTAGATTCAAGCATATGGATGGGTTTCTGGAATTGAATCAGTGAGTGCTGGGCTAAATAGACCAAATGTCTGATGATATAAGGTGACTTCTTATGATCTTAGTACTTTCACTTTTGCACTAATGAAAATAGCAGTGATATCTTTGGGATTCATGACAAAACCAATATTCTTAGATATCCTTATGAATGAGTCGTCTGTGTGTGTGCACACGCAGGCATACATATCTTAACATGAAATGCAACTTAATTACCCAAGTATGCATGCTGGTTACCCATCAGTCAAATCTATTTCCTGTGCCACAGAAACAGCAAGTATAATTGATTTGGGCTTCCTCTTTTTGGAACTTTTCTATCTCACTCAAAATATTATTATTGATTTCTCTTGGGGAAAATGTAAGATCAGTTTCAGAGCTGAGAGAAACAGGAAAAACCAGATTTGCGCTTCCTTTTCTCTGGCCTTATCATCATAACTGAAATTAAGCATGTTATTATAATAATCAAATAGTGGATTTTTCCATTATTTTACTCCAATTTCTAGATGGAATGAATTTGGGCTTGAATTTAAAAGAATTTGAAGTATGTAACTTAACAGAAACATTGAGGATTATATTTTTTATTAATCAGAGTTGCAGCTGAATGAGGATCCTGAGGAAAAATAATTGGTAACAAAGGGCTCATTGAGGTAAAGTTATGCAAATATAAATCTATAACTGAACAGCAGTTCTAACTATAAAAATAAATTCCAGTGGAATTAAAGAGACTTACTCCCAGGTAAATATGCTTCAGATTTATGATAGAAAACTATGTATCCAGATGAAATTTAAGTACATTTGACTTCCTTGAGAATATGGTCCAAAGCTGCAATCTTCAGAAAATATCTGGAATAGTCTTAGTGACTTCACTAAAAAGTCAGTGTGAGAAATTTAGGATGACAGATAATAATTGTCAGATGTGATAGAATTAAGTTTTCACAGTTTGGAAGATAAGTAAAGATCAACTGAAATTACATCAATTGCTATTTTAGAAGTCATGCAGAGGAGCAACAATAATGATGAAGGAAGATAATCAGATATGATTAGTGAGGATAACTGAGAAGCAGGCAAGCAAAAAACAAAATGAACCAGGAGAGAATGTAAATAATAATAACAACAACAACAACAACAACAACAACAACAACAACAACAATAACAATAACAATAATAATAATAATAATAATAATAATAATAATAATAATAATAATAATAATAATAATAATAATAATAATAATAATAATAATAATAATAATAATAATAATAATAATAATAATAATAATATTGGAAGGGACCTTGGAGGTCATCGAGTCCAACCCCCTGCTCAGGCAGGAAACCCTATACCATTTCGGACAAATGGCTGTCCAGTCTCTTCTTAAAAACTTCCAGTGTTGGAGCATTCACCGCTTCTGGAGGCAGGTTGTTCCACTGGTTAATTGTTCTAACTGTCAGGACGTTTCTCCTCAGTTCCAGATTGCTTCTCTCCTTGACTAGTTTCCATCCATTACTTCTTGTCCTGCCCTCAGGCGCCTTGGAGAATAGCTTGACTCCCTCTTCTTTGTGGCAACCCCTGAGATATTGGAACACTGCTATCATGTCCTCCCTCGTCCTTCTCTTCATTAAACTAGACATACCCAATTCCAGCAAACGTTCCTGATATGCTTTAGCCTCCAGTCCCCTAATCATTTTTGTTGCTCTTCTCTGCACTCTTTCTAGAGTCTCAACATCTTTTTTACATCATGGTGACCAAAACTGGATGCAGTATTCCAAGTGTGGCCTTACCAAGGCATTGTAAAGTGGTATTAATACTTCACGTAAATGGAACCTACAACAATAAATAATGAAAAGTGTCTTCTACACTAAAAATATAGGTGTACTAAAGAAATTAGGGTATTTTAATTAGAGTAAATTTTCCACCTATATTCTTTAATGCAACTGCCTAGAGTTCCCCCATTTTTTTAAAAAAAATTATTTAGGTTTAGAAATGCAAAGATAAAAATAAATATTAAAAAAAGAAACAAAAAAGTGCAGAGGAAAAAAAAGAAAAAAGGGAGAAAGGGAAAAAAAGGGAAATATTTAAAAAAAGAAAAAGAAGAAAAATATGGAAAGAAATTACTTCCTTTTTTATCAAGACAAATTTAATAACCTAAAACTTTCTCTAATATTCAACCAAAAGATTCTTCATGCCATATCTCATCCTTTATTAGAAAATAATAAAGCCTCGTCATTCAATCTTAATCAGCACAGTATATTAAGAAATATCAGAAATAACAATATATATACAAATTCAAATAAATCAATTTTATTTCTTTATTTCTTCTTCCCATATTTGGGCCAACCGGGTGCATCGAAAAAAACACACTTAAGACATATATGTATATATATATATATGTATATATATATGAAATATGAAATCAATTTCATATTTCTTTGCTTTATGTTACTACCATGTCATTTTTTCTAAAAATGCATAACAAAAGAAGTCTCTTCTTCCCTTATTGTATACCTATAAATAAATCTTTTAATATGTCATCATTCAGATTTAATTAAGAAAAATTTCATTATCAGCTATTGGAAACAGCATATTAGAGAATGTTCTGCCAAATTTTTCTCTCATTTCTCAACAGAGATTTCTTGCACTTAAAATCTATCTATCTATCTATCTATCTATCTATCTATCTATCTATCTATCTATCTATCTATCTATCTATCTATCTATCTATCTATCTATCTATCTATCTATCTCTTTTCATAAGATTTTTAAATGTTACAGGAAGCATTCCTATAATATTTAAAATCTCATTTCCAGTCAATCTTGCCTCTTAGTCCATTTAAAAGTTTTCCAAAATCAACATTCTAATTACCCTTTTGCTGCTTGTTTCCAAATTGAAAAAAAACCTTTTAAGTTTTAAATTTACATAAAAATTCTTTTGCTGTGGATTGAAGAAAAACCATCCAGTGTGATATAGTGTGTCCTTTTGAATGTTCTAAATATACAAAAAACAATTTATAAGCCATTTCTGGTAAAAGTGATTAAGAATGCAAGTGTGCAACCTTTTGAAAGCTCGTAACCAGGGGTTGGGCTAAGCTGATTGTCCTGACTTCTAAGGTTCTAAAACTTGCCAGACACTACTACTGTATTTTATGGTCTTGTTGCAGGGAATACTTGTAAGGAGCACTCTGGGTGATCCCAAGTCCTCTCCTTAATCTGGAGATGAGTTCAGGGTGACAATTAATTCATTGACTCTACTTTCCACCATGATTGTCAACTCTGCTAAAAGCAAAGCCATCTTCAGTCCAACATTGTTGCTCCAGAAATCGGTTCCCCAAAATTTTAGAAAGTGGGTGAGGACAATTTCTTCCCATTTAAGGATACATTTTTGTCTCCCAGAAGTCACTCATGTACTATACAATGCTGTATTATTCCTCTGCTCAGTAGTTTCTCATACTTTAACCTATTAAGATGCTTTCAGATTGTATTAAGTGGCCATACTAAGAGTTTGCTCTCTTTTCTGATACTTGAATATTATTCCATTCATGGAACTTATCTGAATCCTTCTAACTTTGTTTACAATATTTGCTTTATCTGTTATTGTCCCCTGACTCTATTAATGCAGCCTAAAAACTTATTCAGCTTTGTTTGCAGTCATACGATACTAGTGTTTTGTGTTCATCTAGTTACAGACTACAATTCAGTCAACCTTTTCACACTTTATCTTCTCCAGGCCAGGTATTTACCATCCTGTGAATATGCCTATTCAAGGCGTTCATTTTTTTAGTTTTAGTTTTAGCATAATTTCGTTAGTTTCCATTCTGTCAAGATTTTTATATGTAAAACTGACTTATACTCTGTTGGTTTTCAAGTTTTTACTTACACAGAAGTCTCACCAGGTGTCTTAATCTGGCTGGAACATAAACAGATGATCTCAAGCTCCATCTCTGGTGAAACAGACTGATTATAAAGTGCTGGGAATTTTGCCCAGAAAAACGCTATTCATTCTGTTAGGATTCTTGTTCTGATTCTAATCTACTAATGCCCCTAAATGCTCTTCCCCATTGAAACAGGTTGGGCAACATCCTCATGACAAAGAACACTTGACAGTCTGCCAAATGGCATGGTTATATTGCCACTGCTGGATGAATAGGTGTTCACCTGAAACGCGGACTCATCCTTTAATGATCTAAACATGTGAATCCAGGAAAAACTGGATCAACAAAGGAATTACTTTATTTTAACATAAGACTGGGTAAATCCAGTGGCGCCTGCAAATTAAATTAACAGGGAAAGAAAAATGTAGCTCATACTGGCCTAAACTAGAACCAGGAACAATTCTAGGAAATAAAAATAAAAATAAGATGAATGTGAGCCATGACTTGGTAAATAGCAGGCACTTCCTAGATCCCATGAATATGACTGCTGATTGCTGACTTTTGCTTTACCTTTTGGTCTTCATGAAAGAAAATTTACTTTTTAAAACCTGAGGTAGTTCCATGAGAACCAGAATAAACAATCAATAATGCTCATCATTGGCATATATGCCTGGTTCAATATAATAGGCCTCTTTTCAGCAAATTAACCCTTCTAAAAGTGATTACAGACATGCATGAAAGCCTGGAGGGATTATATGAGCTAAGTTTGTATATCAGCTAGACAAAATAGGCAAAACATATCTTTTAAAAATTGTTACAATGAGAATCCATATTAATTAATATTGTTCAGGACTTTTTATGAAAATGACCACAAAGTTACTACTATGTTGACTGCAATACTTGTAATACACATCAGTTTTGCACTTGCAAATTATTTATAATTTACAATGTTTCTTTTTTCCCCAAAAAGAGCTAAAACAGCAAACAATTTCAGAATTAGCGGGTCTTGGAGAACAGATAGGTATACGGAAAAAGCATTGAAAAGACAATGAATTTGTATTTTCCAACATTTTTAAAATTACACATTAATGAATGAGTGAATAAATAAATAAAAATAATTCATGAAAATAGGTATTATAACGTTCATTGGATTAAAACTGCTTCACACATTAACATTTAGCCTAATGTGATCATACCTTGAAACTAAGCATGATGGCAAAAAATTGTTCAGCTGACACAAATATCTTTCATGGATGTTCATATTATTTTGGCTAAAAAAATATGTTAATATAAATGATCAAAATGTGACACTCGAGTGTCCACACTTTTTTTTAAAAAAAAATGTGTCTAAGAAAAACAGATTTTTGCAAACAAAATAAGGCCTTTTATTTAAAGCAAAGAAATAAAGCAACTTCAAGTTGTTAGTCTAGTCAAAAATAATAATAATTGAAGGGCAACAGTGTTTATCATGGAATTTTTAAATTCTTGAAACCAACAAAGGGAAGCAAAACCTTTAATGAGTAGAATCATAGGACCATTAATAACACTTAAACTCTCCCTGATTTCATATGGTAAAATAGTTGATAGGATACCTTATAAAGTATGAATTTCCCACTTTTCACCTTGAATTCATACAATTTTTACCCACTTGAGAACCTGTGGAAACCGCTTCCAAAATCCACTTAAGTGTACGACTGAAAGATTTCTTAGAACCATATGTTTTCTCTCCAAATGTACATGGTGACCTCGGAGCCATCCAAATCCCAGGACACATCTCTGTTGCTCACTCACACTTTTTTTTTGGTGAATCAGAAGTAAAAAATCAAAAGGCTCTTTGAGGATTACTGAAAAGGAATTCCACATGTGCGAGTGTGTCTATACACACACAGGCTATTCCTTTCAGAGGAGCAATCTCGCCCAAATCAAATGAACAGTATGGCAACATGCTTTTAAAAGATTAAACCCCAAAGATGAAACTGGAAAGGCTTTTGAGCTTTTATTGGGCATAAGACAATTTATGTGCTCCACCCTGGTGCATTTTTTTTTTTTTAGAGCAGCTTACTTGGACAGATTTTAACCTCGTAGAAATCATTTCATTATAAGCTGTAGATCTTTCTGAAGTTTTATTGTTTAAGCCACATGTACCTACAGACCATACGCTTCGGTATGGTAGGTAGAGTAAACCAAATGGCTCTCTGCACAATAGTGGCTTGCTTTTATGTATATTTTATGCATATTTGCAGTAGCTCTCTAAGGACGTACGATTTTATGTAAATATTTCACAGATGATGAAGAGTTCTTAGGGAGTTTATAATGATAATGTAGAGACCACAGGCTTCCATGCCAAATTAGTTCCCAATCAATGCTTCTCATCATTCCTTCAAAAGTTAAGCAATCATTGGCTTCCTTCTCCAATTCCACTGAGAGCTCTGGACATCCAAATATCTGGACACTGAAAGGCTCTTTCAGTGGTATCAGATTCTGCATTTCATGCTTAGGACTTCTGTAAAACCGCCCTGAAAATCCTAACTGTGAAGGCTGGTTATAATCCTCCCATGAGGACTTTTCCTGAAGAATTACATTGCTAATTTTATCTTTAATTGGATGACCCCACCTTATTTTGAGTGTTCAGTTGGATATCAAATCAATTGAAGTTAAAAGGATAGGATTTAAGTAAGCAAATGGGTCAATCAATAGCATTTGACTGATATCAGGTAAAAATGTATTGGACAGTCGGAACAAAATGAACTGAAATAATATAGAAATCAATAATTATATTATGTAATATTTGTAACTTATCTACATATTATTTAAAAATATTCAGCCGAACTATTGGAAACTGTAAACTATTTTAGTTTTTTTTTAAAAAAAGTTAGCTATTAACTATTTAGTTAACTAAATTTAACTATTTTTAAAACAGCAAGGATAAATGGCAAGTGTAAGAACAAATGAAAAACCCAACAACAAATTTTCAAAGCAAGAGTAGGGAGTCCTTATTTAGCAGCCAAAATTGGGACAGACAATTCAGTTGTTAAGCAAAGTGGCCACTATGTGAAATTGTGCTTATGATCTTACTTCAGCTTTCTTTTGCTTTATGACTAGTCTTAAATGTGAGGATTAGTCACAAAATTACTTTTTTATCATCACTGTAACAGCGAACAAGCACTGTATGAGATAGTTGCTATACGAAAACTACCTAACTTTTCAAAATAAAGAACAAAATACAAATAGTCTATACATATTTACTTAGTGTTGGCACAATCTTATACATACATACATACATACATACATACATACATACATACATACATACATACATACATACGTTTTCACAATGGCATGGTTATACTGACACTAACATAAAATCCCTTCTACAGTTTAATATTCTAATTAATTACAATAATTGTTCATTCATTTTTAAAATACCTTAATAATTTCCTTAATCATTGTGCTTCATGTATTTTGGAACCAGTCAAACAAAATGAATGAATAAATAAATGAGTAAATATTTGAATTGCCGCAATGCTTTTGAAACTCCCCAACCCCAAAAATATCTCTACCCTTGAGACTGCAGAAAATGTAGTAGGGATCCTACTTTGCATTTTAGAAAATTGATGTAGAAACTTCTATATCCACCATAGAAGTTATGAAGGTACCCACTATATGTTCTTACGATTCAAAAATGCTGTCCTGTGGCCCATAAGAAGATGCCTTTCTACATTATGATTTAATTTCAGTTCAGTTAACAATCACATTTTATTTCTATTTTAACACGTCCTGAAATATAGTTCTGTTTCTGAATAGCGTCTCCTTCTAGCAATTCCAGAAATGAACAACCTTCTGATGTAGCTTATCTTTTCCCATCTTAAAGTTGAATGGCTTTAGAAAAAAAAGCCCATTTCTGCATTTGAATTAAAACAAACTGGGATTTGTTTAGCAAATTAATTATTCTCTGGTGGGGGAAAGGGAGATGATTAGAAATGGCCACCATTTGTAAAATCACAGAGAACTTCTGAACCAGTGGCTGACAGAGTCACAGTTTAGTTTTAAATCCTCTCCCTTTTCTTTTAAATTTAACAGCCATGGGTTGATTAAGGTTCTTAGTGGACCTGCCTTCATACAGAAGCTTGGAAGGACTGATCTACAGTATATATTTGTTATAAACCACACACATTCCTTTTCCTGATTCCCATGTGTGCTCATGGCAAACTTAAAGGATTGTAGAGCTGGCAAATGTGAACATTTCTGTTCAACGTACTTAAAATGTCCTACTTGCTCTTGACAGGTTTTATTCCCACATTTTCACATTGATGTGAAGAACCAAAGCAACAGGTTCTAAATGTCCCATTCTGAAGTTGGAGGGGCAGGTGGAAGTTTTTGCTTGAATGTTCTCCTGGACAGAGAGAGAATAATGATAAGTTCCGTTTAGGAAAAACTACTTACAAGGGAAATCTGAGATTAGGATTCTTTCCTTATTTTCTAAAAGACAAACTAAATCTTATATATGAATATACGTTTCATCAACCTGATTATCCTTTTTAAATAGAAGCTGTTTTAAGAAGGATAGGGGTGTAACCTTATTTTCTCCCATTTTTCTTAATCTAAGTAACTCCTCCAAAAATGGCATTTGCAAAAATGGCTGTCCAAATATGTTATATAAATTGCATATAGAGAAGTTTACACAGTACTTAAATATGCAGTTCTTCCACCAATAGGTTGACTTTGTTTAATCCCAACAGAGCAGTATCAAATAAATATTCTAAAACAGCAATCCAATTGCTATATCAGAGCATTCTATCATTTGGGTAATCTGATAAACTCAAAGGCTGCCGGCACTAGACCAGCAAGAGAGAAATGAAGAAGGAATAATGTTCACAGCTGCTTCTTTTAAAAGAAAAATAAATGAAATATATTTTTACCATTGCTCACAATTACAGATTAAGTCAAATTCTGTCCAGAATATCCTAGTGGAAATGAAACTGGCTGTCTTCCAAATAATATAGATAATAGTTGGAATTAATTCCTTTTAAACATATTTATGATCAACAAATATTAATCATCATAAGAACATAAAGGAAATGAAAACCAGAAACCATCACAGAAGGAAAACCACACACAGACATAATTTGGGAGCATATATAAATAAATACCTTTGGATGGGGAGATATAAAATGTTAAATATCCATATTCAGTGTTCTATCCAAAAAGACATTTGCATAAAAGTAATCTGTTTGTAATTGGTTTGTTGATGGAATACACTGAAAGGATGCAGTAAACAGAAAAGGAGATCCAATGTGAACTAACAACTTTAACTAATGGATTCTTTAAGAAACTTTGCTCCTGTGGTAATTTTTCAACCCCTGCTATTTCCCATACTTTAAAGAAAGATGTGGGGCAGTAAATATGGCACCTAACAATAAAAGATAAATTTATTTTTCTGTTATACCATTTTATATCTTGCAGAAAATGGACACTAAAGCTACACTAGCATTTATTATTAAAGATATCAGATAACATCTGTGATTTCCTCAACAATCTTAACTAATTGTGCTTTGCCACCAGAAATGACCTCATGTACCAATTTTATTAAAAACCCTTCAACAATGCAATTTTAAGGAGATTAATATCAGCTATGATTTATTTTTACCTTTGCTTTTTAACAAACATGCTGAAATATTTAAAAGTAATTTTATGTCATAAAGACCGCCAAGCTGATTCAGATTCAAATCCAAGTATTCTTTGCATCCTTTTAAAGACCCAAAGGTGATTTTTTTCCCCAAAAGACAACTGGATTTTCTTGTTTCTTACTTTGAAAATGTTTCACTTCTCACCCAAGAAGCTTCTTCAGTTCTAACTGAACTATTTTAGAAATGAAGAAGCTTCCTGAATAAGAAGAGAAATATTTTCAAAATCCAGATGCCTTTTGGGGAAAAAAGCAACCTGGATGATTGAAAATTTCCATAGACATTCTTTTAAAGGCTTTCAAGGAAGTCTTCTGCACTTGACCTAAGAATTTTATATACTATTTAAAATTCTTGTTTTAAAACAATCTAGACATATACCATTCTGTAAATACTGGTAATATTCTTAGCTGATAAGTTATTATGAGTTTAAGAAAAAATGATTTCACTTGTTTCACTTTAATCAAAATGGAACTTATGACCAAAATTTCCTCCAAGCAAAAATAGTTTTCCCTATAGTACTCAGATTAAGTCCTCTACCTTCATATTCTTTGAACTAATCATATTTAAAACTCTACAGTGAATGAACAGGATTTCCAAACTTCTAAAATAAGCTTAAAGATTGAAGTTGCTAGTAAGATTCTGACTAGCATTCTTTCTGCAGAAAAATCTGTCATGGGGAATATAGAAACCTAATGTGACTACTGAGAGATCCTTTCTTTTTCTTACTATTTGAAAAGTCTGAAGTGCTTATACATACAATTCCTGGTGGTTCCCAGAATGACTGTTATATGGACACCTTGGCCTCTCAAATCAGGCAGTTACATCATTTAAATTTTATTCCTACTAATATCCATTTGCCACAGTTGGAACATAATGCCCAGAGTTTGTTAGGATTTGACACAGACCATAAAAATAAAGAAAGGTTTTGTAGACAAGAACCTTTTGGTTGAACTATAGAAGATATTGGTGACACTAAAAAAATCAACAGCAGAGTCTGGCAGCAAAGTGGGAGGGAGTATCAAGTATTGCATTTCCACACCCCAAATTGGGCCCTTTCTTCAGGGTTAGGGTTACGGCTTCTAGAACAATGTTCCACACTAAATGTACCACACTAGACTGACCATCTTAAACTCCATAAATATGTTCTTGAAGAAAACCTTGGACTTCTTATTCTGATGCATCCAATCTTTGGTTGTTTGTTTACTTACTTATATCCTGCCTTTACTATTTTTTTTACAAATAATTCAAGGTGGCAAATATATCCAAACACACCTTTGACCTTTCTTGCCATGTTTTTTGAGTGAACCACTGCAGTTGTTTAGTCATACAGTTGTTAAATGAATCTGGTTTCCCCATTGACTTTGCTTGTCAGAAAGTCACAAAAGGTCATTTGCCAAGGGTCTGAATGTTGATTACCTGACCACGGAGATACTGCAACGGTCATAAGTGTGAAAAATGGTCATAAGCCATTTTTTTTCAGTGCTGTTGTAACTTTGAATGGTCACTAAAAGAACTATTGTAAGTTGTAAGATTATCAGTAGTTGGGCAGCATTTCTTTCACCTGTTTTCATAAGTAAAGATTTTCTACTAACTTTCTATTTTCTAATGGAGGGAGATTTTAGATTGCTGTGAATGCAGGACTTAGGCTCTGCTGTTCAAGACAATAATCTTCCACTTTATTTCGCAAGGTGTATCAGAGAGTTCGCAGTGTTCAAAAGAACTGAGAGGAGTTACATAAAAGCCAGTCACCAGTGGGTGACATTCCTTCCTTTAGAACACTGGCAGTGCCAGGGGAAGATTGTTGTTCTTTAGATACAGACTCCTCCCATTACTTTCTTGGAGATCTATCTCCACTTCAGGCCATTGTGTTTTGCACTCTGTTCACCCTCTTAACTTTTACTGGAATAGCACAGAGGACATACTGCGGGAACCCTCTTCAATAACCTTGGCCTCACCCCTTTTAAGCTGTGAGTTTGAAGTTGTTTTTGTGTTGAGATACTTTTTTTTTCAAAACTGTCTTTTCAGCGTTATCATTTTTTTTTTTCAAAAAAAGAAGCTTGCTTAACTTTTATGTATGTACTTGGCAATGAGTTACTATAAAGCAAATAAAGTGATGTCTCAGCTGCCTGGAAGGGGTGATACAGCAGATAGCATTCACACCCTCATCTTTGTATTCCATTCCTTCAAGGATATCAGTAAGTAAATAGTACTGAGACGCTAATATGTTTAATAAAGAAACAATTTCTCAGTCCCCACAGTTGTAACTGTGGGAAAGGTAATGCATTCCTCTAAAGCTGTTCAGGTGTTCTAACTGATATTATTGACTTAATTTTAGACTGTGTGACCACCAGAATCAAGAGTATAAGATATTCTTATACTCTTGATTCTGGTACAACCTACCTCCATCAAGAAGACTTAAATTGGTTGGTTTTATTCTCTTTTTAATCGTCCAGATACTTCACAAAAGAGGCATTCACTGATCATTTAACCTCCCTATGAAATACTTACTTTGAAATGAATTGAGGTGCACCAGTGAGCCTCTGTGTTGTAATGGGCTCACTTATTTAGAGTGGAGGGGATGTTCTTATATGTCATATTTTAAGCTTTGACAAGGAACCCTCTGCAGGAAAGTGCAGAGGAAGGTACAAGAGCTTTCCTTGTTCTACTCAGTATGTGTCTTGGTAGGTCAGAAAGCATTTGGCAACTTTCCATCTTCATTTGTGCAGAGTGAAAGCAGCTTCAACTGTATTCCTTGTGCAGCCATCTAGATGCCCATGTGCCTCATGCATCCTGTTTTTACTCAGCTGCTAGAACAGTGAAAGCTTAATCCATCTTGCAAAAGCTTACATTTGTGACTTCCGCTTCTGATACAATATGTGACCAAAAGAATCAGATTATAACTCTCCTGGCAGTCTTAAAATATTTTATAGATCTGCATACACTTTTCCCTTCCACTTGCTTTTGGGTGCAATCCATTAAAAATGTTCTTGTTCGTTGAAATGAGCACTGGCATTGGATCATGACTATGTGGCATAGATGACAGAGATAACCATGGCCATAATGAATGGACAACTTACAGACTGAGGGTTGAAATTACATGGAGCCTCCAAACGTCTGTTGGGAAGCCCATCCTGTTCTTTCTTTGGTCCACCCGCTATCTTCTCTTGTTTATTGCTGCCTCTGCCATAATTAGAACATAACTGCTAACAGGCCTTCTCAGAACCGTGAGAGTGTTAGCAGTCACTTTGGCATCTCCTGTGATAAGACTCTATGATGGATCATAGAATCCACTCAGAAGCACTGCCAGAGCACCTGCAAACATTCTCCAGGCTCAAGCAGACCTTTTATCAGCCCCATGTTAATTTCATGGTGATTTGCAGAGGAAACCTTTGTCTGGAAGTTTCGTTTTTTATTTGGCCTCCAGAATGATGTCTGGGATGCAATGATGGGATAAGAGGCAAGGTACATGTCCAAAAATGTTCAGCCCAACTGTTTGTGGAGAATGTTGAGCAAAACATTAATTAAAAACCCAAAGCAAAAGAGCTCTTTGTCACTTAGCAGGGAAATCTGGGGACAGCTCATAATTAGGGTCTCAAAATGGAGGCTACATATTTACATACCTATTATACTATTTCCTTTTTGAATAGCCAAATGTATGCAGAGCACAGCAAAAGAAAAATAAGTACTATAGTAAGACAGGGAAATTAAAGGCATAAAAGAAAAGAAAAACATATCAAGAACTGGCTTATATCAACATCATTTGCTGAACCTCACTGTACCTTTCTCCTCTTGAAAACTATGCTTGCTTCTAATACATCCATACACTTCTTCATTCACTTTCTACCTCTCTTCTTTTGTGGTTGTCATCACTAAATCATAACATTTTTGCCTTTCTCCTCCTTTTGGCCCATTCATAATTTCTTTGCATATTAAGAGGATATGAGAAGTGACAGTGAGCAAAATCGGGAAAGTGCAGTGTGGTTTTATCCTGGGCGTGGAATGTGCAACTATATTTTTGCTCCACTGCGCATCATTGATAAATGTAAGAATGTGGGAATCTTATTGCATGCTTATTTAGTTGTTAAGCAAATCCCCATTGACTTTGCTTGTTGGAAACCAGTTTGGAAGGTTACAAATGGTGATAACATGTCCCCAGGACAAGGCAACTCATAAATATATGCCACATGCCAAGCCCCTCAATTTTGATCAGATGACCATGG
Organism: Azemiops feae; assembly: GCA_023970755.1. Lineage (NCBI taxonomy): Eukaryota > Metazoa > Chordata > Lepidosauria > Squamata > Viperidae > Azemiops > Azemiops feae. Next base: position 900,788 of record JALGBA010004264.1, read on the forward strand.
AGATGCTGCATAGTCATAAGTGTGAAAAAAAGTCACAAGTCACTTTTTTCGGTGCTGTTGTAACTTCAAATGCTCACTAAACCAATGGTTTAAAGTCTAGGACTACCTGTATGTCCTTCTGGCTATATTGAAAGACATTCCAAGGTACAATGGCTAACCAAAGTCTGTAATTGTGTGTTTATATCTTTGTGAGTGTGTCGGATGGGGAGGGAGAGAATTATGAAGGAAAGCATGTTATTTCACAACTGAATACTTAAAGGAAACAGTGTGCCCTTGTTTTCCAGAGAGCTCTGCCACTTTCCTTTTTACATTTTTAAAAGATTATTTTAATTTTAAGAAAAACAAAAGGAAGCTGTCAAAGCTATCATCTTTATTTTCAGGAATGCCCTTAGCTTAAAACAGTCTACTGTCAAGAGAACTGGGGCCAAGGATTTTCCAGCCATGGAACATAAGTATGATTCCTTACTTCCTTCAGTTAATCCTGTTATTTGATTTTCATTAATCTATCACAGTACAGAGCATAAACTCCCCAATATCTTAACACACCTTTTTTTTTATTTTCCAGTGTCTTTAAAAATTAGTTTGCAGACTGGAGATCCCAAATCCATTTAATCAAATGGTATAATAAGCATGTAAAGACTTATTTCCAATCAGTGTAACATCTGAAAGAGCTTTTCTCTGTACATTGAAAAATATCATGAACATTTTATTCATAGTTTTCATACTAGGCGATTTATTTAATGTTCTTTGGCAAGTCTTAGAAAATTATTTTCCTTTTTAAGAGGTCACCACCTTTTAGATGATGCAAGGAACCTGTTATATTCCTCTGTATTTCCCCCTCTATATATTTACTTATTGATTCTGTTTTCTGAATAGTTGTTGAAAGAACAGAAGTTTGTAAATTACACAACACCAAACATTGGACCCACTTCATGGCAGCAAGCCCAGATGCTGTCAAATGTTTTTCCTCTTTCTGGCTGATTCTTGACAATTATTATGGATTACCAGAAGTGTTAACATTTCTGTATTTAAACATTTTTGGTTGTTGTTCCTGTTAAGTATCCCATGTACTCTATTTTATAACAAGTAGTCTGTTTTAAACAAAACAAAACAAAAGCAAAAATGTATGGTATTTCTGATAGCAACTGATAGTGAGGCCTAAGAACCATGTTTCATTCTTTGTTCATCAGCATTACAATTTTTTCTAATATTTTTCTTCAATGCCGTGAAAAGAATTAAAAAAAAATTACAGTTCATTAGGAAAAATGGCGCATAAAATTATGCTTAAGGGAGAAATAGAAATATACTAAATTTTGTTTTTTCCACAGTTATTTCCACACAGTGGTTTATTTACTACGTGTATGTTATTTTTTTCCCTTTTCTCTAAGGTATCAACATAGTGATTTATTTTCTTTCAGTATTTCCTTTTGAAGATGTTGCTGCTGTAGAGTTTATATGCTTCTCCAAAATTGTCTGAACATTTGACTTATTCTATCCATAACTTTAGTATCTGTTTCCATCCTGACATGCTTTTTCAATGCTTCTGATACCATTTCATGCTTATTTCAGACAGCTGCCATTCAGGGATCTGCATAGCACAATGTTTGAAGATTTTCTTTCTATCACAGAGAGCTTCCCCCCAGAATGGTGAATACTGAATAATAAGTCAGTATAGGTTAGATTGCCAATGCCAATATCAGAACACAATTCAGAACACAATGTCTACAAATACCCCTGGATTTATTTTATGTTGTCCACATGAAATAAAATTAGTGAGTTTTTTCTTCTTCACAGAAATCTCATGAAATTGCAAAACTGCAAAACAGTCTTTTTAAAAATCTCACAGTTGCCCCATAAGATTGAGTTTTGGGGGATAGAATATCCAGATCAGAATAAGTTACCATAGTTTGTATACATTTCTGAATTAAAAGGTAGAGAGTTGTCTTGGTGCTCCAGGATTTTCAGTGGTGCCTGGGAAAACACTTTTTCACAGTATAAACTAAAAGTCTCTGATGTATTAATGGCATCGCTGGGCATTATGTCAGGCATTAAATCCTCTTCTTCCAATTTCATTAGGTCCTTTTTACTTCATGTAGTTAACTGAATAGCAAGCAAGTGCTGCCATTAATGATAGTCAATCAGTTTAAGCCTAGGAAATGTGTTTTAGAAATCAGGGTTGAATTTTAATTTATCTTTTAATTTATCTGATATCAAATAACAGTGCCATGTAATTTGTCCATTTGTTTCTGTGTTTTGCCTGAAATTTGAAACTCTTGGAATAATTGTATATATGCATTATATAGTATCATCCACAAAGTGAAAAATAAATACCATCAAATCCAACAAAATAATAAAGTGAACATTTGCATACTGTATGCATCTTAATTGGAATTAATTCATAAGCATGTGGGAGCAGTTAAGAACAACTGTGTTCTTTTCTTTTCTGATATGCTTCATCCATCACCAGCATTTTGCATTTTAAGCGAAACAAGCAATCTCAAATAGGTGTCTAAGAGAATTTGATGTTGCATTATAATTTGTTGCAATGTATTACAATTTGTTAGTTTGTTCTTTCATTCAGAAATTCTTCAATGAGCTTATAAATTATTTGAGTTATGCATGTGTTTGCCAAGCTTTTCCTTCATTATTCTACAATCCCAAATCCATAAATTATGTATCTGAAAAATATTTGTATTTCACCGAAACAAAGTTGAGACACTGCTTGTATTAACTGATGTAAGATAACTGTATAATACCTTTCCCCTGATAATTATATACCCCCAAATGATTACTTCTTGCAACTGTCACTTTTTTTAAACTTACTGTACATGATGACTTGGTGATGAGATCTTGCAAGGATCGATCTCACAATGTTGACATTAGATCTGAAGTAGGACTAGATTAGATTCTTATAGACAGAAGTAGAGCCACCTGTGAATCAGTTTGGAATAATCTTTTTTAAGGGGCCAAAGTATGTCTTTGTTTTGCTGCTGCCAAATGATATAAGAAAAGACCTATATAGTGCCTGATCACATTGTCCTTCAAATATAGATCATCCTGCATAAGTCTATAATTTATAGAAAATCATTTATAAAAAAAAGAAGTGAATTAATGATTTTAAAAAACAAATAAAATATATGTGAAATATGAAGGAGGGAAGCTATAAAAAGTAGGTAGAATCAGAACAAAAACTAAATGTGATTTAATTTCCTTTAAATTGCCTTGAAGTTGAATTAATGCATTATTATTCATTATTATTCATCAATTTATTGCCTGTATGTTCACTAATTTCTCTTTTTTACACACTCAGCTTTACAGTTTGGTGACCACTTTTAAAGGGGCTTCAGAGCCTCAGATTATATACCACTGCAGTCCCAACAGAGCGTTTATAGAAATATGCTCTACACAGGATATTTTTGAAGAAGAAAAAAATTCAATTGGAGACAACTGGTCAGCTAGTTGAGAACATGCTATAAGAGTAATGAAAACCTGATCTGTTTGTAAGCTGTTGCCTACGCTTAGTTCAAAGTGTCAGTTTTAATTCTTAAAGTTTAAATCTAAATAACGTAGTCTCTGCCTAACAAAGAAACCACCTGTTCCATTTTTTTCAAGAAGTTGTATTGTTTCAGTGTTTCTTGAATTTTCTTTTTGAGCCTTTGGCTAAGTTTTATTTATTTATTTATTTGGGAGCAACGCATAGCCTGACATTTAATCCTTATTTGCATCTAGTTTACAAGGTTGGGATCATCTGAACCAGGCCCTTTATGTTTGAGACCAGATAAGCCATTATGTAAGTTCTGAGTTCTGTTTCACCTGTGGAGACTTATTTGCATATGAAGTGGTATAAAATCAAGTCTTGGCATCCTTGGGCAGCTGCCAAGGCCTGTGTCTCATCAGAGGCTTTTTATTATGATTGCTTTCTTCTTTCTTCTAACCAAATACCTATTACTCTTTCTAAGTAATTGTGCAGATGGAAGAAGGGAGCCCTACCTGGGACCCCGAGGCAAATGCAACAGTAGTATAGAGAGTGGGTTCTTAGGTGATCTTTCAAAGAAAAGATCTCATGAGGAAAGCCTGCAGAAGGCTTCTGAAAAACCTGCCATTAACATGTGTTTAATGTTCATCTGAAAAATGACCAAGTTCATATCTGAAGATGCTAATGCACTATTTATGATTTATGATGATTGTATTTTATGACTATGATTGTCATGATCACTTGTCGCTTGTACGTATACTGAGAGCTTATGCACCAGAGACAAATTCCTTGTGTGTGTCTCCAGTCACATTGGCCAATAAAGAATTCTATATATTCTATATATTTTACCTGTCACTTTAGAACAGGCATGTCAAACTGCCGGCCCGTAGGCTGGATGCATCATACTGTAACCGCGCCCACCCCATTGCCGGCAATGGGGAAAAAGTTGCGATACATCGCGCGACGTCACGTGACGTCGCGAGTTTGACATGCCTGCTTTAGAAGATAATTTGCTATAAGTTCTATACTTGAAGAGTATGTATGTTTCTATGGATGAAAGTCTTTAATATCTAATTTCTTCAAAGGCAGGGGAAGCTTCCTGAAAAATTAAAATCATTAATCTGTAAAGGAGCAGACCCATTTCTATGGTGTTATTTTTTGAATTTGCCATGTCTCTTAACCATTCTTATAACTTGAATGTGATATTTTTGGCAGGTTAAAAAAAACATTATAAAGTTACAAAAACAGTACAGTATTGTGTATTTGTATCTATCTTTCTATCTATCTATCTATCTATCTATCTATCTATCTATCTATCTATCTATCTATCTATCTATCTATCTATCTATCTATCTATCTATCTATCTATCTATCTATCTATCTATCTATCTATCTATCTATCTATCTAATCTATCTATCTATCTATCTTTAAATAGACATTGACTAGATAATTAAACCTAAAACTGTGTTCTTCAGAAAGTGTGTGTGAATACACACACACACACATAGAGATTTGCAGTCAGAATTAACTTGTTTCACTGAAAAATAATCTGAATCCAGTATTTTGAAAAAAACCCAAACATTTTAGATAGCTTTCAGTATTTTCAACCCTCTCTCCAAATTTAGGTGATAAAACTGTATGATATTGAGTTTCAGCAGCAATCCTAGTTGACAGGTGCCATAGTAATTTTGATAAAATGCTTTTTTACCAGTAATAATGGATTAGAAAATTGATCCGTTTGACAGTCGTTACCAAGAACAAAGACCAACTTTGTAATCAACTGTTGAGATCATCTATCTATGTATTATCTCTATTCTCATTTACGGTTTGGGTGCAACCTTACAATTATAATCACCACATGAAGAAGGCTTTAAAGACTATGCTGTATTTATCACGACGAGCTTGAAACTCTGCAGATCTATTTCACTGAGAAACCTGTCTCTATCTTAAATATTTTTTCATGATAAGAAAGCAGCATAGTTCTTGTAAAACCAAGTTTTTAGAATTCCTTTTTACCTAATCAGGGATTTTTGGATACTTAACAGTGTAATGTTTCTGGGGAATTGCTTTTGTACTGTGTATTCTGAAAAATATTGTTTTTGGCTACCGTCCTGATTAAACCAGACATTTTAATGTGTATTATGATAGGTCATTTGATGAATAGTCACTACTCTGTGATCCACTGAAACCTGGCCATGCGGGTTGAGCGTTCATGGCTAAGTGTCATAAATTCCCATCTTTTCTTGATTAATGCTTCCTTTTGTGATCTGAAAGGGAAATGTCTGGAGGTTTCTTCCTTTGCACTGTGGCCACTTAAAATGAAGAGGGAAGACCTGTTGCTCATTTTTAACTCTTTTTATAATGTAGATAGGAACTTTTAAGAAAAAGTATAGTACGTGCAGGGAATAGTCAATAAACAAGGGGCTTTTTTTCTTCTTCATTGCATAAACTTGTTATACATACTGTTAGTTTTTCATACAATTTAAAATAAAGATGTTGCTAATACAAATGTTAAGGCTCATGAAATCTGAATCCAGAATTTTCATATCCAGTGGTCCCCAAGATTAATTCTCTATGCATGTTTAGTATTTGTTTAATGATTTGCGGTTGAACAGATGAACTACTTCCATTTGAAAAGATTGTTATCTGAGGTGACAGGAAATCTTAGCTTGGGATGTGTGTTCTGAATTAGCGATTTGATGCATGCAGGTTCATAGGGTCTCCTGAAGATACATGATCTAGTTCAGGTGCTAAAGAGAAGCTAGCATGGGTTTGGTCAATGTTTTACTAATAGATAATTCAAGGAAAGCTAATCAGAGATTAATATAGAAGACAGCCATTGTTTTCTCTCTTCCTCTGACTTAATTGCTATTGAAATTGTAATCAACAAGTGGTAAATGTGCATCTATACAAAGTGGTTAATTATTTACTGTTTTATCAAAACTAAGTACACAAGATAAGGGTGAGCCCTTACTTATATAGATAGGAAGCAGAGAGAAGGAAACTTGCTCCCTGTTAAACTATGAGTTTGTGCCACAGGTGCCACAATTTTTGGTGAAAGTAGGTCTCACTTAATTTTTGGAAAGAGATTGAGGATGAATGAGTGGGATTGTATCATACATAGGGAGAATGCCAAAATCCTTGGGGGAGGGGAATTTTTGAGATACAAATGGGTAATGTGATGATGACATCATCTTCAAGAGGCCATAAAACAAAGGAATGAATGGGGTATATGTGGCCTTAGGGGATTTAAGGTTGTCCACTAACATATGATGCTTGGCCATATCAGATCTTTCTGCCATTTCCCCCCCCCTCTTAATTACAAAATGCAGTCGTATTATAAGCTATCAAAAGGAAGAAGGAATTACTCATTATTTTACCAGAAAATGAGCAAAAATAATTCCAGCTATTTTTCTGTCATATGGATGCCTTCTCTCCCATGGGAGAAAAGTAGTCAAGGAATGGTGTTTATCAAAAAAACAAACAAACAAACATGAAAGTCGATAAGCTATTTTTCTTTTTTCCTTAGTTTTTATATCACTCTTCACTACATTTGGTAATACCTGTAACTGCTTTTTTTAAATGAAATGAAAGGAGAAACACTGTTTTTGTCATCTTCATTATTATCATCACCTTCATCATCACTGTCATAATCAACCTCGTTAATCTAAATGTTAACCATGGTTTTAACCTACAATTAAACCCATTGCTTAAGGTATTAGTTAAACCTATAGCCTAAAGTATTAGTTATTTACAGGCTTGATAACTTTTTATACCTCTTGTCTCTTTATTTCAAATACACAATTTTTCCATTAAGAAATCAGAATATAAAGGAGAAAGTTAACTTGTTCAGCAAACAAGACAAGTGTACATCACAAATGAAAAAAAAATTGTAAGTAAATAATTAAATTACCCTGCCCTATTGAGATGTTTAAAAATGGTTAAAGAATGTATAGATGTTTAGGGCTGATCTTCATAATATTTTTGTAAGTATAATGATTGAGCCAAGATACTCATGCAAGGACATTCCTAAAAACGTTCACCAGAACTTCAAGAAATCAACCAATCTATCTTTATACCCAGTTTAAGCTGTGGAGTTAGCTTTTTCCATCACTAAAATATGTCAGACTGTGACAGCCCATTGATTCTTAATAGGCATGAGACTTTGTTTTTCCAATGTCTGGCTATTACTAGTTTGACAGCCATCTGGAGGGTAAACTAGCTGTGCAGGAAAATATGTAGGTTCAGCAGTTGCCCTATTTGCCTATAAAGCCAGAGAAGGAGGCTACTCCGATGAGAGAAAAAGAAGCATATACAGAAAATGGGTGAAATAGGGAGACTTTTCTTTGTGTTTCTGTGCTCTCCTCTTTTTAAGTAACTTTTCTCAGTCTGGATCTCATACTTGAAGTAAGTGGAGAAGGGAAAAGTTACTACAGCTATAGAATCAAGATGGTAAGTAAATTGAGGAAATAGAATTGTGTCCTGTTCCTTCCTGAGTTCTTTTTATGTCAATAGCAGACTCTCTCCCTTTATAGGTAAATATGTTTTTGGTTGTCGGTCCTGGTGATTTGTTCTTTGCCAAATCTTGAGAGAGCATGCAACCTATGACAAAGCCAGACTAATAGCTCATTCATTTGTTCCTTTCTTTGGAAACAGTTGTCATTCTAAACAGTTGATTTTTGTCTCTGTCACTTCCTTGACACACCTTGTTAGAAAAGATTGTATCTTAGTCATCGAGCAGTTTTATAGCTTTGAGTACACAGGAAGATTCGTGCTGTGTCTTTTCATGATTCTAACCCCCACACACACACCGCTGGCCCTCTCTCTCAAATACTCTTTGAGGGTTTCAAAGTTGAATGAGTTGCATCATTATTTTTTTTTAAAAAAAAAAAAGGAAGAAGGAAAAAAAGCAGCCTTGTGACAGTTAACTTGAAGCAAGAACAAAGAGACCATAAAAAAGGTGGAAGCTTGAAAAGATAAGGTATGAATCCTTCTGTGTACACATTGCTCTACAGTTGTCTGATGACTGAAAGGATGGCCTCTTCTTACAAGGTGTGGCAAGGAAGTATAAGCCAAGCTTTTCTTTGCTGTGACCATGACAGCAGGTTTCCAGTCTGAACAATGATCTTTTTATTCCTCCTTATTTATGCCAACATGACAGATAGTCTTCTAAATAACTGTTTAAAAGAAACATACACAGATACAAGACCATAAAACAATAAAGCAAGGACTGTACTCAGCATTGGGTACCATGCCAAGAATCTTGGGAGGTACCAGAGCACAAATTAACTTTCATTCATATCGAATATAATTAATATGATTATTCTTTCATTATATATTTCAAGTGTCTGAGTGATCCAGATATGAAGGACAAATTGTTATTGAAAGGGAAGCTGGGTATGCATGTTGCACCTGTCAGGAACATCTTAAAATAATTGTGTCTTTTCCCAGGGTTGTGCATTTGCCTCTGAAGTTGATATGCAACCTGGGAAAAGAGGTGTTTCATTTATGTCGATCCTAACAGGTGTGCATTGCTGATATTTAATAATTTAATAATAATCTGTTGAAATTGTGAGGCTGCATCCAAGGCATTTTGAGAGCATATGTGATCCTGGGATCTAGCTTTGTGCACCTCATGTTTGGATTTCTTTTACAGCTAGCCTGCCAAACTTTTGACCCTTCAACTTCTGACCTGCTCATCCTATATGATCATCATTCCAAGGGTTTGAGGTTGCAATAGGATGGGAAAGACCATTTTTGCAGTAGTAATCACATAGGTATTGTCTGACTGAAAGCTGAAGGATCAAATATTTAGAGCTATTCTATCCTTGTTTGCAGACTTTCTTATAGCAGTCAAGGTGATATACAGGATACTACTTCTCTGATGTCCTCTTCACAATAACAATTTTTCAAGGTAGATTGGGAGATACAGTGATTGAACCTTCAGTGGCTTTTATAACCTGGTACAAATACTTGGCATTCAGGATTTAAAGAAAGATGCTATGATATAGCTGAGCATAGATGCCAAAGTTATCTTGATGAAAGATGTTATAACAACACTACTTTTATTGGCAGTGACAAAGGATTCTTTAGAAATCAGGATAAAGAGATGAGAATCTAGATGGTGATTCATTGTACATGGTGCCCATTTATCCATTTACATTTTCTACACCTGACAGGAAGGGTGTGTGACAAATAACAGAGGAAGGTTGTGTTTCACTGTCACTAAGTTATATACATTATTTCCATATTATTTCCCATCATAGGTTATATTACCATGAGTCACTCCTTCCTTAAAAAGTGTTTGCAACTAAATGGGAATTCAATAGAAATCTTAAGTGCCATTGTGTTATCTCTGGATAGAAAGAGCCATTAATATGTGTCAGCGTCATCCAGCAGAAATATGACTCTGAACCTTCAGTGCTGGAATGTTCTGGAAAGTTTCTTTTGTGTCCCCTTAGACTTTAATCACAGCACTGTCAAGCAGTATTTCAGCTTTTGATGATATTAAAGGTTTTGGTTTCAGCTTCATTCATGAGCATAATCATTTTATTAAGAAGAAGGGAAGGAATGTTACCACAAATAAGTGGTCTTCTTTAATCACACAATTGCCACAGATTGTTTTTCTTTCTTGCATCCACATCCATTGTGAGGGAAAAAATTCTCATCTTCTCACTTCAGCTGCAGACACATGAGATGACAAATTCCCTTGGCTTGCCTGACATTATTAGATCATATATTGGACTTCTGAAGTGAAGGCAGTTAGGACTGAGGTAACAAAATGGGACATGACGTCAAGGTAACTAAGTGCAGAAACTAACAGAACAAGGAAAGGTTAAGTCCTGAAAGAGACCATGCAAAAGGAGAATGAAAATTATCAAGGAAAGGGCTAACCTCCAAATGTGTCAAAACATTTTTTTTCTTAGAAAATTTCTGAGATGCTTCTTTTCCATCTCCCATACCAAAAGTCCCAGATTGAAAATTGTCTTTGAATTTCCACCACTTTTATATTAAAAAAAATAGAGGACCTTGGAGGGGGATGCAAAATGCTCAGCATAAATGAAAGGTGTGGAGACTTGTCAACATTGAGTCAAAGACAGACAGACAGACAGACAGACAGACACTCACACCCACACCACACCCCCCCCCCCACACAGAGCGATTGTGCCTCTAAAGAAATCTGAAAAGATGGCTCTTGTAATTTATTTCTTTACAAATCAAATGGATAATTTTGTGAGGCTCTTTGCTCACGGAAATGAACCTTATGAATCTGTCACAAGAATGAATGTGTGGTAGTTTCTAGTGAAGAACTGGAAAGCCCATTAGGTAAACTTTCAAGCTAAGCTCAGTGCTTGGTGATTTCACAGAAATGCCCATTTAATTTTCCTGGCAACAATATGGAATGAGGCTGTCGCTGCTTCTTACATTTTTCCCTACTTTTCAATAATCATCTTGGAGTGCTTAATAATTTTCTTTTGATTTTCCATTTTATTTCTTCTTTTTTATTTTGACATTTAAAAACTGGTGCTAAACTAAATGTGGCACAAAGAATGATAGAGGAAAAGAAGTAAACAAGATCAACTGGATCCTTCCTGTGGTTAGATTTAGCCGCCTATGTTATCTCTTAGAAATGTTTGCAACATTTGAGATAGAATAGCAGTATATAAAAACAAATTAATTCATTGTGCCGATCCATGTTGTAATTTGTTTAGTTTGGGCTTAGCATACTGTTTGTGGTTTGTAAACCACAGTTTGTGGATTAACCATTGATGGGAACTCAGCCTGCTATGGTTGATTCAGCAAATTATGATGAAACATACCATACTATGACAATTATTGCACACTGATATTCCTTGGTTCTGATAATGTACAGTTTATTTATATTTAAAATGGAGATTATGCTCAGCATTGCAGAATGAATTTTTAAGATAGAATCACCTGGAAAAATTGGATCAGTACTTTGCAATTTTCCTATGGTGCACCTTCTTGTTAAAGGACAAGCTTTTTTCAGCTTAAAAATAAACCAAATATTAAAATTAGTGACTTGTGCATTTTTGTCTGGTGTGCTAGTGACTGACTAACATAAAGTAAAAAGAGTCTGCCAAAGAAATCCAAATTCTGTCCAAACAAAAGCTAGATTTCCAGTTAATCACAAATACACACACACGACATATAGGTCTGTGTACGTGTATGTATGTATGTGTGTGTGTGAATACTCATTCACACAGTATATGTGTGTGTGCACACACATACACACACACAGACAGACATACAGTATATTTGACATTTGCACAGTATACTAGTATTGAAATATTTATTTTTCTTGTTTCAGACAGAAAAATAAAATGCCACGTAGAACTTAGAGGTAGTTTTAGCTTCTGAGATTACAACAGAGATTTTTTAGATCTTGAAGGAACTGAATCCATTATTTAATAATAAAAAAGAAAAGCTGTTTTGGAAAATGCTTTTTATCATGTGTCATATCTCACAAGTTTTCTATGCTCTCTTAGAACTTCAGGTTCCATGCATTATTTGCCCAAAAAATCTTAATCTGTAAATTAAGTATGATATTCCCAAAGGCACTGCTATGTGATGATGTGCTATTTATTTGGGCAAGAATTTTTTTCTCCTTTTCCAGGATAATAAAAAATAGTGTAAAACCTTATCACAGGAAATCATCCAAGTTTAATGCTCTTTATAACAGGACTTGTAATTATTTTATTGCTCTTTATGACAGTCCAGCCTTGTTTTGTTTTTACTTGTAGAAGTTTGATGTTTTCTGATAACAGCAAATATGATGGCTTTGCTGATCAGTATAGGGCATGGGTCGGCCACCCGAAACATCGAACGAGCCGCACGGACCCGTTTGGCCTAAAAAAAAAAACCCCTGGGAGCCGTGCCCGTTCGCGCATGCGCGCGCAACCGCGCATGCGTGCGCCCCCGGTCGCGCACCCGCGCACGCCCGAGCACCCGCGCGCCCGCGCCCGCGCGCGACCCCGCGCACCTGCACATGCGCGCGCGCCCGTTCGCGCATGCGCACCCCGTGCGCACCCTGCGCACCCGCCCGTGCATGCGCGCATGCGCGCCCCAAAATGGCGGAGGAGGCTCCGGAGCCGCAGGTAATGCCTCAAAGAGCCGCATGCGGCTCCGGAGCCGCGGGTTGCCGACCCGTGGTATAGGGAGTCATTCACACAAAAAGTGGCATTTATTTTCTCCCAGAGATTCTGATAACTGAATACATGAATTGGGTTTACACATAGTATTAAGCTTGTTATGCTTAATCACAGTTTACTGAGCAAACCACACTTGAATGGGTTCATACAAGACACTGAACAACGTAGATTATTACATTACGGAATGAACAAAATCAGTAGTTGAGCTCATACAGCTTGCTAAACTATTAACAAAAAAAAATCATATGTGAATCCAGTTTTACAAAAACTTTGGTTAACCATCTTTATATGATAATAATCATTGCTATTTCAGTAAGTATTGTATATACATGATCTGAAAACTTATACCTTTGCAAATGTATCAATCTTAACTCTTCATTGTATTTGCTGAAAGGATATTTTCCTTACTTTTTTGGAATTTGTCAAATAGTTATTTCTTCAAAAATTCTGATATAGCCAGATTATAGGATCCATGAAGACATGGATCTTATAACATACAAAGAAAACATACAAAGAAAAATGAGTCAATCTATTATGTATATGGAAACTACTGAGCAATTTTTAAAATTTCTTTTTATTGTTGTACTGTGGGATAGACAGCATCACCACCAAATGGATTTGTAACTGGCTGACAAACTGTACTCAGCGAGTAGCCATCAATGGTACTACATCTACAAAGAGAGAAGTAAGCAGTGGGGTACCACAAGGCTCCGTATTAGGCCCAGTATTCTTCAATATCTTCATAAATGACTTAGATGAGTGAATAGAAGGGGAACTCATCAAATGTTCAGATTTGCTGGCAAGAATAGCCAATACCCCAGAAGACAAGCTCGGGATCTAAAAAGATCTTGACAGACTTGAACATAAATGGGTCCTATCCAAGAAAATGAAATTTAATGTGGAAAAAGCAAGGTTTTACACCTGGGCAGGAAAAACCAAAGGTACAAGTATAGATTAGGTGAAACCTGGCTCAAAAACAGTAACTGTGAGAGGGACCTTAGAATTCTAGTGGACGATCACTTAAACATGAGCCAGCAGTGTGTGGCAGCAGCCAAAAAAGCTAATACAATCCTTGGTTATATAAACAGGCACAGAATCAAAATCACGTGAAGTATTAGTACTGCTTTATAAAGCCTTAGTAAGGCCTGGAATACTGCATCAAGTTTTGGTCACCACATTACAAAAAAGATGTTGAGACTTTGGAAAAAGTGCAAAGAAGAGCAACTAAGATGATTAAAGGTGTGGAGACTAAAACATATGAAGAACGGTTGCAGGATTTGGGTATGGCCAGTCTAGAGAAAAGAAGGACTAGGGGGCACATGATAACAGTATTCCAGTATTTCAGGGGCTGCCACAAAGAGGAGGGGGTCAACCTATTTTCCAAAGCACCAGAAGGCAAGACAAAAAACAATGGATGGAAACCAATCAAGGAGAGAAGCAACCTGGAATTAAGGAGAAACTTCCTAACAGTGAGGACAATTAACCAGTGGAACAGCTTGCCTTCAGATTTGATGGGTGCTTCATCACTAGAGGTTTTAAAGAAGAGACTGGACAGTCATTGTCTGAAATGATATAGGGTCTCTGCTTAACCAGGGGGCTTGACTGGAAGACCTCCAAGGTCTCTTCTAACTCTATTCTGATTCTGAGTTCTAAAATCATCAAGATGCACCACTAGCATTTTTATGCAATCATACCCACATGAACATTTGTTGCTGGAAGAGCTATACAGTGGCAATCAGTGCCTGATTTTTTTTTCTGAATGACTTTGCCAAAGTCCCTGATGAGGTCCTCCTGTTGCATTTGATGCCATTGGATAGTTCCTCACTCTGAAGGTCAGTGTATCGTTGTTTAGTTGAGAAACCATAAGTGTATAATTTGTTAGAGGCACATGTTGAAGTGCTAGCAGCGTTTCTTGTTCAGGAAGCCTCTTAATGTGGTAATGAAATGCACAAAGCAAAGAGGCTCATCCATATAAATGGGTAATTTAAATAATGAGGAAGGAGGAAGGATGTGGCTCAGTGTCACTACTGATTAATTAGGACATAAAATAAATAACCCGCTTAACAGCATTGGCTGTTTCCACTTGAAGGTACCCTATTAGTGGGAGATGAAGTTAATGCCACTGACAGTCTAATTACGGTTTTGTTAACTGGATACGTTATGATATTCTGTTAATTCTTGGGACTTGTTAGTCAGCATGTGACATTATTTCTTTATTTTTCTAATTACTTTGGGGTTTATTTACTCTATTACTTAACAGAATCATCATTTATGAACCAAGGAAGGTTACTTACTATATTTGTAACTTTTGTCATTTTTAAAATTTCTTATTATAAGAACCTAATCATGAGTATGACCAACAAACTAACTAATTCTGGGAGCCCCTTGTTTCTTGTCATTGTTGATGTTAGTCCACCATTGTGTAGCTATGAATAAATGAATTTATCTAATGTGTGGCCACACAGGGAAATGAGGAACAGATGTTAACAATAATTTTAATGGACACAGCTCTTTATTTATCCCCCTTTTGAAAACTGCAAAATTAAATGTATTGTTCTTTCAGTATAGTAAAAACCCAATTTTATTTAATAATAATAATAATAAAAATAATAAAGTTGGAAGGTATCTTGGAGGTCATCTAGTCCAACCCCCTGCTCAGGCAGGAAACCCTATACCATTTCAGACAAATGGCCGTCCAGTCTCTTCTTAAATGTCCAGTCTCTTCTTAAACTTAGGCAAGTATTCTAGAGACACTTCAAATAACATTTCATAAACTGGAACTATCCTAGCAAACAAATTAAGTATTAATTAAACAGCTAGTCACTGGTTTCAGTACTGAGAATGTGGGAAATGTAAAATTAAGATCTTGATTAAAAACCATATTACATGCACTATATTCAAATATATTTGGACCTCTCTGTTTCTTGGATGAGTTAGGATAATTTCCTAATTTATTGTTGTTAATCATTCTCTACAAATAGGATTCTGGATGATATATTTGGTAGTGCCTTGCCAGAATGTGATACGAAAGAACCTTGCCAGCTTGTTCTCTTGTCTTTGTATGAAGAATGCAATGAATAGCTGATTCTCAGAGTTTTGCATAATTTGAGGTGGAAGGTATTTGCAGCTTTGACATCTCTGTAATTTTAGAATGTTGCTCCTTAAAGTCTAATTCATTTGATCCTCTTATGTCCTATTCTTCACAATCTTGTCTGATTATTCTTGATCATTCTACCTTCATTACCTCAGAGATCTAATTCCCAAGAGTCCTATATAGCTAACTCAATTTATAGCCTTCCCTAAGGATATAATGTACCAGTCAATCTACTGCTGGATAATTCCTAAGCAAATTAATTAGAATATAACACAAATGCATTAGGCACTTTGTTTCATTCAACTAATTTACTATATTTGCAGCATATACACTGCAAAATAGGTTTTAGTCTTTATAACCATGCTTATACATTCTTGTATTCAGAGATTTGCAATTTTTAATTTTATAAGCACTACTTCACTTAAATAAGAAGTCCTCTTTTGGTCCAGCAACTCAGGTTTTGAAAAATGCAGTGTTCTTACTTATTGTTTAGTTCAGGGGTGTCAAACTGCCGGCCCGTGGGCCGGATGCATCTAGCGAAACCGCACCCACCCCATTGCCGGCAATGGAAAAAAAGTCGCAATACGTCGCGACACGTCACATGACGTTGCAAGTTTGACACCCCTGGTTTAGTTCATTTTAATTTAGTGCTTGCAAAATCTTCCTTAACCAACTTAGCAAATAGGGAATTTAAATTTTTGTGACCCTTTTGATAAAACCAAACCAAAAATCAGTATGGTAAAGGTGAAGGTTTTTTTCAAAGAGTTGGACTATTAATATTCTAAAGTCCCTTAAAGATCCATCCTCTCTCTCTCTTAATGTTCTCTTTATTTTAATTTTCCCATAAACATTTCATTAGAATGGCCACTTGTTTTGCTTTATAAAAAATTGTATGGAGGTCCAGTTTGAAATGAAAAAAAAAAAAAAAAACCACAGAGGGAAAGCAGAAGCCTTGAAATTGTCCATCATAAATAAGAATATAGAACAAGATATTATCTGGTCATTGTGTGACCCCCAGATAAAAATATTGTATATCTACATAAATAATTGCAAAGTATAATAATTAATTCTACATTTGAATTTGTGCATATTTTATGATACTTTTCTTGTTTCTTTGTTCCTTTCTTGCTATATATAGTATATGTATATTTTATGGATATGTATATTTTCTTTGCTTTTGACAACACAGTGGCGTTTTGGGGGCCAAGAAATCATTGGCAGTCCAACTGCAAGTGGTCCTTAGAATTATATTTGTGACAGGCGCTTTCTTATTTTGTTCCTCCTTCTCTTCTTCTCTGCTTAGATCAGATAGTTCTTATTGCCTCAGCTGAGAAAATCCTTCATTGATGAGTTTCCTGTACCTTTGTTACCTATAATATGAACAGAAAAGATAGGATATTGGAGATGAAACTATGTAAAAGTCCATGGTTGGAATACAGGCGGAATCCTGGCAACATGGTAGTGAATTAGAAAAAAATATTTTGCTGGAAATGCAGTAGGCAGATAAAAGTTTATTTCTATCTATGGAGAGTTAAACTGACACTATGAAGTTAAATTGACTCTCATTTTTTTCTGTTAAAAAATCCTGTGTTCATATGCCTCTCTTTTATTATTTTGGTGAAAGGGGACAAAGTTTTGGAAGGGGTCATACAAATTTTTCAAGTGAAACTCTTTTCATAATACATTACAGTGCTTATGATAGGAAATGTTGTAATGGACAGAGAAGACTATTTAAAACAAAAATGCTCTATTGTGCATTCATACATGTTCTGGAATCCAGTAAATTTATTTGCATTGATAGAGGTAAGCCTGACTACTTTATCCCTATTTCTGATTGTGCTCAATATCTGTGGATAATACTTATTCATTAAACACAATCAGAAAGGCTAATGCTAATGTTTATTTTGCCTACTTCTTGTACAAGGGCGAGCATGCTCTAAAAATATTTGTTTAAAAAGAAAGTAGAAACATCTGATTTCCAAATATTGTCAGGTTCTTCTTGCGTTTTTTTTTTATGAGACATGACATTGTATTTTTAGAATGAAGTCATTCTAGGTTGTTATGATCTAAAAAGTCACTTTGAATTCACATATGAAATAGGACCATCCATCACGTTAACAGTTTAATTACCACAGCATATATATTTTCAGCAAAATGTGTGTGTGGAGCATGTGTAAGTGTGTGTGTGTTGGGGGAAAGTTTATTATTTGTTGTGTATCTTATTACAGATTCGTAGCCTCAGGACAGCAGGACCTGTCAGTAAGGTAGGCCTTGCGGTTAGACATGCCAAGATATGAAGTGGATAAGACATGAAGTGGATAAGACCCTCTTGGTTGGGGCCAACTCAGTTTTTATGTTGGCTTGAGGCCTTTACCTGTTAAGTTTTCAAGAGCAGAATGGCAACTTGTAAAAGTAATGAAGCATGACGAAGATATTGAAAGGGTTGGCTAAAGGAAAAAATGTGATATTTTCTATCTTCTGCAAACCCAGGAAACAGGACTCCAGCTGCTGCATCAAGCCTGGGAAATTGCCATCGTGTTCCCTACCAAGTAAAGGTTGTGAGGTGTATTGTGCTGCATTCTTGGAAAGGATAAAGTAATCAGCGTAGGAGGTTTTCTCCCAATGTCTAAGCATCTAGTTTCCTCATAGCTGATGATTAAGAATTCAGGAAATCAAGTAATTATGTGTGAAGTTGTAGCAAAGAAGGGCAAAGAGCGGAAGCAGTGGTTATGTGGGCTTTTCTTCTTTGTTTTTTTTTAAAAAGTCATTCAACTGCATATGATGACGAATTCTTTTAAAGCACTGCCACAAATTTCATAGATACATTTATTTTTAATAAAATTAAAAGGCAGCAATAATTGCTATTGGAAGCAGAAATATAATGGATGAGCACAGCTGTCAAATGCCATGTTTCATGCTATAAATTTAGACATTGTTGGCATTAAGCGAACAGATATCCTGATTTTGCCAGGATGGTTTTGCTAATATGACAGGCGTTCTGGATACATCCGTCCAAAGCAGGAAAATGTTCATTTGAAGTTATAACGGCACAGAAAAAAGTGGCTTATGACTGATCCTCACACTTATGACCATTTCAGCATCCTCATAGCTGCATGATCAAAATTTGGGGTGCTTGGCAATCAGCATGTATTTACTACAGTTGCAGTGTCCTGAGGTTATATGATTGCTATTTGCAACCGTCTCAGCCAATGTCTGACAAGCAAAGTCAATGGGAAATGCAGGATTCACATAACAACCTGTGATTACTTAACGACTGCAGTGATTCACCTAACAACAATGGAAATTCTGATCCCAATTGTGGTCATAAGTTGAGGTTTACTTGTATGTGACCACTTGAGTAGGAGTGGGGTACAAAACTTGAGGTGACCACTTGATGGCAGAAAATCATTAGAGTTTTCCGTTTCTGTTTGCTGTCATCTAACGCTTGTCCAAATTCTTACTGCTTTTAGACATTTTTACAGATTCAAGTTCTAATTTAGGTTTTGGATTGACCAGGACGATGGCAATACAGGAAGCAATAGTCTTAAAAATGGCATCAAGATCTGACTCTCCTGATAGTCAGACTGGGTAGTGATTCAGATTCAATGTAACTAGTGTGTTCCCAGGTGTGCGCATAACACCCCACAGGAGTATCTGTAGTGTTCAAAAGTTTGCCAACACAGATTTGCTTTTAAGAACTTTGCAAACAAGAGATCCTACTCCTTTGCCACCTTCATAATGCCTGTGTGTAAATTGGGAGGCCATATAAAGATAGATAGATAGATAGATAGATAGATAGATGATAGATAGATAGATAGATAGATAGATAGATAGATAGATAGATAGATAGATAGATAGATAGATAGATAGATAGATAGATAGATAGATAGATAGATAGAGTATTGTCATGAGCTTGCCCTGCAACAGTGAGAGACCAAGGAAAGGTGCTGCTACTTCAAAGTGCTGCTACTTCAAAGAGCTGCTAACAGATACAGAGAGGATGCACACCCCAGATTCAAAGTGCCTTGCCTGTTTTGGCTCCAAATATTATCAGTTTTGGCTATTTGTTCTCTTTTCATTTCCTGGCTATGTCTTTTTCTGTTTTTTAGCTTTCTGTGTAGCTGTTCTTTGCTTTCTCTTGCTATTCTTTGCTTTTCCTCCTCACTGGAGCAGAACCCTCCTATCCTAACTGACAAGGAAGCTCTGTAATTTGTATAAAGAGTGATCAACTTTAAATGGGAGACCCTCAGATTTCCAAATTAACAAAAGGACCTGAAATGGGTCCTGAAAGGTTGCTGTTGTTTATTCATGAAAACAGAAGCTCACTTATTCATATTCCAGTGTTCACATATAGAACCATATCCGATGAATCTAGATGCCTGCCTGCCTGATGTTTGTTTACTGTTTCCAAAAATAAATACTTTTTTGTTCTGAATTAGAAAAAGTTTGGCCTAGCTGCAGTGTAAAGAATGTATGATACTATGCTGCCATAAATATTTTTAGTATTTTTTAGTAAAAGATCATTTTTGTAAAACATTTTAGTAAAAATGTTAATGTATATTGCTAGCCCATGTATGATATGCCATACTCTA
Organism: Azemiops feae; assembly: GCA_023970755.1. Taxonomy (NCBI): domain Eukaryota; kingdom Metazoa; phylum Chordata; class Lepidosauria; order Squamata; family Viperidae; genus Azemiops; species Azemiops feae. The sequence goes on from JALGBA010004264.1 coordinate 921,123, forward strand.
AATAAATAAGTAAAATATCTTTTTCATACCTGTATATCATCATCATTTCTACTGCTATTATTGTTCATAGCCATTTCTGAATATTTCTTTTAAGTATATATTTCTGCCAAGCCATGAAGTGATGCAGAAAATAAGTGTCATGCTGAATTATTTCTTCTGTTCACACTTACAACATCTAATTTAAACTCTGAGTCATATCACTTTGTTTATATTCTGATTTGGTACCAGACAGAATTGTTTCAGTCCAAATATTTTGCAACGATGATATTTTCAAAGTTTGTGGGAATTGGTCATATCCCATATTTCTTAACAGAGATGAAAGCTCAGGCAAATGTAGCCTCTCTTGTACCATTTTGTTTGGAATCTTATCAAAATGAATGCCAAATGAATAGTGCAAAGAAAGAGTTGTTACTTAAGTTTAATAAAAACCCCTTTAAAAATATATTAATGCACAAAGAAATCAGTCAGCAGGTCTGAAGGAAATGTGCTTCCACTTAAACTTTTAACTGGAAAAATGTATTGAACAATTCTTTCTCCAAATAGGTTCCATGCTTCATGAATTTTGACATCTATAACCTACACAGAAGCACTGGAACAATAGCTTTAAAATCTGGGTCTAAATTTATAGCTATTTAATCTGAAGCATGAATTTAAAGGACGAAATTTGCAACTGCTAGAAGGAATAATGGCCACCAAGTAAAGGAAGGAAATTTTAAAAGGAAATTGAATAGAAATTGGGAAAGCTGGGTTATCATCAAGGGCTATAGGTTATGGCATCTAAATGTTCCTACAGAATCAGAAGCTGTGTGCTAGTCAAGATTATTTACAGAGTTTATCAAGGAGATCTTAAGGGATTCTCTGGAACTCATGGATTTTCCATAGGCATTTGCTTGGTCTCTGAGCAACATAGTGCTATGCCAGACAAGGCATTCCTTTTACCCCCACTGGGTTTCTGTGAAAGACACCAACATTTTGAAGGTATAAGGTGGTGCATTGTTATAATGGTACAAAATATGACTTTTTAAATTGTAGCAGTTAACCCTGTAGCGAAACAATTCTCAAATGAGAGTGCCTGTAAAAAGATGATCTGAAAAGTAGTTCACGGATCACGGGACATAGAAAAATACATCTTCCTATAGCCATTAGCAATTAAGACAAACAAAAATATCCCTTCCCTCATGGGCAATATTGTTACCTTCCCTGTTGGCAGAAAGTTGCTGAACTTTTCAAGGAAGGGCATGATAATATGTGTATGTGTATGTATATTATATGTATATAATACACAAACACATATTATGATATAGGTGATATAGATGATATAGATATACTCTAGATATACACACATATACATACACGTGCATATGCATACTGCTATAGGGCATACCTTTTCTTTCATAAATCCTATGTTTTGAACATCTATTCAAAATTTTATAGCTGAAGCACAGCATTTTATACAATGTACAGTTGTCACAATCTACTTCAAGGATTTCATGTTATTTTTTTACATTGATGCTTTTTATGAAAAAAAAAAAAAACAGCAAGAACAGCAGGCTAACATGTTAAACCAAAAAACATATTTCAGCATTCTAGTATTTTTCTTGAGCAGCTCAACTGCAGGCAAGTAGTGTCTGGGAAATGCACATTATTCTATTGTTCTTTTGAATCACAACATAAGTCTCTGTGATTGGTATGAGGCTTGGCGTGATGTGTTGGTGTCTGTGGGATACCTGCAGTTCTTCATTAGTTCTTTCAAAAGGCAATCTCATGGAAATTCAGAAAGGGGAAATTGCTGAGGCAAAGTTATATTGTAATTGAAGGGCCTCTTGAAATGCCTACTCTGTTGGCTTGTTTCAAACAATTTAGAGATCATAAATGAGTTGTTTCTTTATGAAGGAAGGGGTAGAATTAGAAGAAATATCAGGTGTATCTTTGTTTAGTTGAAGACTTTATACTGGACAGAACAGCAATAAACTAAGTAAATTAAGATTAGAGAAAAAGAATCTCATGGCTTGATCAGAAATATATTGCAAGTTCTAGCAGATTTCTGTGGAGCCTGAAGGAAACACTTTTTATTGACTTAAAATCAAGCAACCCAAAATTGTCAACTCTCCTATGGTAATTTAAAAAGGCCCATTTTTCATTTTTTACAGTGGCTCAGAAACATACAGTTATAAACACAACTAAAGACAATTAAGTTTATTGGATGATGTCACAGATAAGAATGATATACGCAGATATAAAAGTACCACTCAACTATGATTCCATGAAGATGAAATATATAAAGGCAGGTTGTTTTATTTTTCCATGTACAAAATGAATATAATTTTAATGAATGAAGAAAAAAAATGCAATGGGCTTATTTTATTTTATTTTGCTAAATGTGTGTTTGTATCACTTGTTACATTTTTCTCAATCAGAACTATATTGCAGTGTATTCAGAGGCTGGCTGAATGTCTATGGAAATCATATCATTGTTCAATACCTCCTCTTCATGGAATCATAGTTGAGTAGTACTTTTGTAACTATGTTTCTGAGCCATTGTAGAAAATGAAAACTGGACCTTTTAAATATGCCTTAGGACAGTTGACAATTGAAGGGTTATTTCCTCCATTGCAAAGTAGCCAATGAACAATGATTAGCTTGCAAGAACACTGTTCCAAATAGATGTTGAGGCAACATAAAATGGAAACCGTGTACTTTGGAAGTAGGGCAGAAGAATACGTCCTGAAACCATTTTGATGATGAATGAGAGATTAATAAAGGACAAGCTTGTTTGGAACTATATATGGTTTGGAACTAGACTTGGACTGGGCAACAATTCTGGAGGACAGTTGCTCAAATATGTAATATCTATTGTAAAATAAAACATGTAACCACTTCAAATTGAAAAAGTGGGCCCAGGTGAAGAGTGATTATTTTTAAATCATTCATGTCACTTAATTCTTTTGTAGTGATATACAGATGGTTCTTGACTTACAACTGTTCATTTAGTGATGGTTTGAAATTACAATGGCACTGGAAAAAAGTGACTTATGACCCTTTTTCACACAACCATAGCAGCATCCCCATGGTCACATGATCAGAATTTGGACACTTGGCAACTGACTCATATTTATGATGGTTGCAGTTTCCTGGGGTCATGTGATCACTTTTTCTGACCTTCTGACACAATCAATGGAGAAGCCAGAATCACTTTACAACCGTGTTACTAAATTAACAACTGCTGTGGTTCACTTAACAATGGTGACAAGAAAGGTTATAAAATGGGGCACAATTTTCTTAACAACTGTCTTGCTTAGCAACAGAAAATTTGGGCTCAGCTATAGTTGTAAGTCATGGACTCCCTGTAAAAGAGTCCGAAGTGAAGGCAGAAGTCTCTATCGAGTTCACTTGTGAGGTTTCTTAGAGGCATCGCTCAGTTCCTCATATTCTTACTATTTTGCAGCTTCCCAATTTACAAAAAATTCCTTTGACCATTGCATTTGGTATAATTCCACACAAGGAAATACCACTGAAGGAAACAGAGAAATATCAGTACTATATTAGGAACTCTTTGCTTCTGACTCCTGCTTGCTCCTTGTATCAGTCAGCAAACATGCTGATTTTCTATGCATTATAATGAAAGTTCCCAGGCTAAGACAAACATAATCTGTTCAGATAAGACTAGCATATCTAAAAATAACACAATGTACCTTTTTGCTTTCTTCTTGCTTTCTTTGGCTAATGGAAGAATAAAGAATCTTGAGCTATTAAGCTTGCTGAAGTTCAGAAATAAGCTGGAGGTGAGGGGAGAGAGAGAGAGAAAGAGAGAGAGAGAATAAATATATCCAATTTAAAAAAGTCTAGCCCTTTTTAAAGGGCTGCCAGAAAACAGAATTTTATTTAAGTCCTCCCTCGTTTTAGGGACTTCTGTGGTCTAAATCAGTAAACAAAGAAGATTCGTCAGGCTAGATAGGAATATGTCATTTGGACACAATATTGCCATAGAATTGTATGCTTAGATGTCTGTATCTATGGGTATCTCTTTCCTTCCTTCCATCGATCCATCCATCCATTGATCCATCCATCTTTATTCTGGTTTTTATTGTCCTTTTTTCTATGATCCATTTTATTATTTCTGAAAATACATAGATTTTTACTTTAGGGCTATGTTAATTCTACCCAGGACATAGATTTCAAAAGGCAAGAGAAGGTTGCTTTCAGAGAGGCATGAATATTAAGGTTTTTTTTTTATTCAGCTTGTGAGACATATGGTTATCTCAATCAAGTTGCTCCAAGGTGTCCTTCACCAACTTACCCTCTTTCAGTCATACCTGACTGATGATAAGGAATAATCCTGAACATAGTATATTTTGCTGTTCCATTAAACTCCTCTTGCCTTCAGAAAAAAAAATTAAGATTAACATTGTAGAAGAAAACTGTGTCTAATAGCATTTTTTCTGACCAATACATTTTATAAAAAGTTATAAAGTTTTGTGAGCTCATTTCATCAGATGCAATAGAACTGTAACTCACAAAAGTATATCCCTTTTAATAAAATATGTTAGTCAGAAAAGGCACTACTAGACTTCTTGTGGAGTTAATAAGTTAATAAATTCATTGTTTGGAATGATTGTTGGATGTTCAAAGTCAAGACTTACCTATAGGAACAAGATATGAAGTTACTTTTGATTAAAGGAGGAACACTTTTTCATTTCAAATTAAAATTGGAATCAGTTTTTCCACACCTTTACAAAAATACACTGTTGTATGTTTCTAAGAAGAATGTTCCTCTTCCACAGAATTTTATCCTTAATGTTGTGAGTCAATATTCTAGGGTTACCATTAATACATAGGAGATAAACCCAGGCAAATGAATCATGCAAAAATGCAATGGAAATACAGTATTTCTGTACTTAAGCAGGAATGAATCTGGAAAAACAACAGAGTAATATATGTGTCCTGAATGAATCAAGTCTAGCAATTTTGTACTAATAAGAAAGAGTATAAAATCATGCTTTGATTCTCACAAATAAATACTTTAGCTTACAAGAATCTTTAATTGGCTTATTTCTTGTGATAAACTAGGAGTTTTCTCATAGCACATTAGAGTCTTCTAATGCCCGGGAATTATTGGTTTAAGGCAATATGAATCATTAAAGATTATTATGTCATGTGTTATGGAGGAGAAAATATCAGAGACATGGATAACAACCCGTATGTCAAAGGACTTCAGTCAACTGAACCCAGAAGATGCTTGTCTTGGAAAACTGAGAGATCTGTTTCATTGTATAATTGCATGTTGCAATTAAGAAATGATTTACTGTAGTGACATTTGCATATCCTGATTCAATTAGCTCTAATGCACATGAGTTTCCAGATGTTTGGTGTAGTAATAATAGTTCATCCTTTTGTCTTGTTGTCAAGTGGCATGACACAATACAATAAAGCCGTTCAAAATAATAGGGTTAAAGTTCATATTGGGGATCAATTCTTGTAATTTTTGCTGTCTAAATGAGTGTTTGGCCCTGAAAGAATTCTATTCAACCATGGTTTTAAATGTGTGCTTTTTGTTTTGGGACTATATATACCAAATGTTGGGCCTTTTGAAATAAAATTTTACTATATCAAATCAAATCACATCAGAAATATCCGATTTAATTATTAATCCTAATCTTTATTCTATGTTCCAGTTGAACATTTTTCTCTATGTCCCTAAAGTTTGAGGTCTCTCAGAGATACAGTGTTTTTGTATACTGGATTTTAGTTACAGGCCTTACAATGCTTTCCTCTAAAACAGCCTTTCTTACACTTTATATTCTGGAGCAATTCTTGAAATTATTTTCATGTCACAGGTAATCCGTGCATAAAAATGTGAAAAAATACAAAAATTCACAATGTAGTCACTACTAACCTATACAACCATGTTTTTCAACATTTACAGGTCAGTAGCTGAGTCATGGCAAGAATTCCCACCATGCAAGGTTTAAAATTGTGCACCATGCAAAATTCAGAAAACAACTTTCTTTTTTAAATCATGTCCAGGACCCCTGGAAGCCTCTCCCAGAACCCTGGTTGAGAAAGGCTGATCTAGAGGAAACTACCAGGATCAAATTTTATAGCCTTTGGATATATATGAAAAGCCTTTTTTGTGTTGGCTATGGTTTGATAGTTTATTGGGACTGTTAATTTATTGTCAAAGTAGAAATGGTTCATTTTCATGATTTTCATGTTACTGTAAAATGCCTGAAAGAAATATGATTTTACATTATGTGAGTAATGAACACCGTTGAGGTTCATATTTCTGTTGTTCTTTCTTCCAAATTTAATTTGGGATGTGAAAACAACTTGAGCTCAGGGTTCCTTTCAAGTAAGCATGGTATCTTGTTGAAGCAAACATTGACGCATCTTCTCACTGACCTAGGTATCTCACGCAAGCCATAATGTCAAAGCCATCATAATGTCAATAAAGCCAGTTTGGGATAGTGGATAAGGCATCATGCTAGAAACCTCTTGTATGCATAGGCATCTAATAGAAGCCATAATGATGTCCTGTGTTGTTCAAATGACACAAATTTTAACAGTTGCATCATTTGGGTCAACCAATACAAATTGCATAATCCATGTCTTTTGCATGATAGTGTCAAATACACATGACATCATTTGCCCCACTTCTGACCTCTGCAGATGTCTAGGTTTATACGATGGTGCTCTCAGGTTTATGACCATTTATCTTGCTTATTGTATAGTCTTTGCTTAAATCCATGCAATTTCAGCCCAACCCTAGTTTAGGTACACAATGGTCCCTTTTGCAACTTTATGATGTTCTGAGGCTTATGACTGCATTTGGTATAAAATATAAATATGTGAGTCGCTTGAATATCCATATTAAAGTAATTGGTTTATTTCACTGGATGAAAGTTAACAATATGTGCAAAGTTTTGAGTTCTACAGAACTGCTCGTCAGCCAAGAAAACAAATAAGCAAAAAAAACTCAGAGAAGAGTGAGTCAGTTTAACAAAAGAGTAACTCTCGCATATAATCTACATTCCGATTATTGAAATGCAGAGTTGGCTGTAGAGATTTAAATAATCTCTCTCAGTTTCAGTTTCTACCTATGAGTTTCTGAAGGGCTGCTGGAAAACAGTTGTTTTCCTCATTTTTTAAAAGAATAAATCCAGCTCCTGTTTAGATTATTGCCATTCTTAGGTGAGACACACAGTTTCTTTGGTGAGTTCTGAATTTACAATTTAAATTTATATCTGAGAAAGTGTAAAACAAACAACCTAGTAGAAAGTACTTTATTGTTTTTCAACAAGAAAGACTAAGTCTTTCATGCTTCCAAGGTGTGGATAACATGTATGATAACATATATAGGTTTGTTGTCTATTTAACAAAAACTAAACATTGATTAAAAATATGTTTTCTCTGGACATGTTCAGAGTTGGGAAGATTTTGAATCACAAATAGAAAAACACTCATCTTTTCCATATGATTGTTGGAAACTTATTTTTAAAAATTAATTCCAAAACTACTGTAGTGGTTACATTCACAGATCACTTGTACTTTCTTTTATTAAATTTAAATTGCAATTTGCCTGGAGACAGATCATCGTTGCCTCCCTCCATTCTAGGCCCAATCCACTATATAAAGATTTATATAACTAATTCATTCAGCAGTTATAATAAGTAGAGTCTTCAGTAATTGCTTGAAAGTTGAAGCAGCCAATTGGATTGTTTTTAAAGAATTAACCTGGATCGATTTAAGAATTCTAATAAATGTTTTTAAAATACCGATTAATCAGTAAAGTACATTGAATAATGTGATAGAAAACATGGCTGCTTAGTAACCAGGGAGGATGTATGTCCGTTATTGACATTTGCTTCATAGGTAATGTTCTAAGATTGTGCCTTTTTCCCTGAAGTACCTTTGATTATACATAAATCTGTGGAGCAAAGGTAAGCTCCATTAGCGAGCTTTAATCTTTTAGAAGCAAACTTTCTGTAGGTGGAATCTATTGACCTGAAATTAGTTTGATTCTTGATTCTCTCTCTCTCTCTCTTATATATGCGCTTGCACATGGTGTGTGTGTGTGTGTGTGTGTCTGTGTGTATTTACACATTCCTTTTGGGAAGAAAAGCACTGAAGCCTATGTCACAACTTTTATTTATTTTCTCATTAAGGAAAGTACAAAAAGATAATGTAACTGGACAGCTAATAGGAAAGAACCACTAAAGAATGTCCTCTGAATATTTGTGTTGCCACTTTAAGAAGGATAGCCAAACAGCTTTTTCAGGTGTATTAGTCAGGAGAGATATCTTAAAAGTCCAAGGAAGACAAAGTTAATGCATTTAGAGAAGGAGCTATTCAGATAAGGTTTCCCCAAGTGTTTAGATTAGTTAAATATTAAAAAAGGATAGAGATAATAAGACTGTTTGTCTTTATAAGTTCTTTATAAAGAGAAAGTAGTAGGTTTTTCAGCAGAATGGAAGTCTAAGGCATATCAAATGTTGGGCATTCAGAATGCATAGGTGACTTTGATTTCATCTTGGCAAGTGATTATCTACTTGTGTATTTTTCAAAGCTAAATATATCCTATTGTAGATGGCAGAATCAGTACACAGCTGAACTGGAACACGTAAGGGCCTCTGTTGAGTAGTATTATTAATTGTACACTCTGCCCCCTAATACAGCTTTTTCAGATGCGTTGCCCTTCAGATGGATCAAAGCTTCAGTTTTCCAAATTGATAGATGGTATAGCCAATTGGCTAAAAAAGTCTGGTATTGGTACTGGACATTATAGCAGCATCATGGCCATTTTGAAGGGTATTCAGAACTGAAGCTCCCTGCTATCAGGCAGAGTGGTTTTGTAATAGGCAACAAAGGATTAATTCTAATATTGGTGTCAGGGTGACTTTCTGCAGGATTTTCTGCCTTGGATATTTTGCTAACTCAGATAGTTTAGTATGTTTATTTTAGTCATTTAGGTTATGAAAGAGAGCTTAGACCAAACACAGAAGATCCAACATACATATTTCCTGAAATACCTGTTTGTACAAAAGCATCTTGATATCCTACTTATACCTTCAAGATTCTGTTGATATTGACTTACTTTGACATTTACCAAAGCAAGTTAAGTTTCCTCAGTTGCTGTGATGCTGGGATACAGCACTTGACTGTTGTACTAGAAATCTCTGGAGGTTGATCAGATAGATTTTAAAATTTGACTGCCCTGCCTGATAGGCTCATCAAACAAACAAATCCACCAAGGCTGGAATGATATTGTAGGAGGAATAGTCTATGGTGAGAAAAATCAAAAGTCTGGTGGCACCTTTCTTGTCTAACGTATTTTATTATAAGGCTTAAGTTTTTCTGTGGTCCATCACATCTCATCAGATACATAAAGTGGTTAGACTGATGTAGGGTTAATTTGGGGTGAGAGAGGGCTTGGCAAGAAGGAAAAGGGAAACATGTTGATTATGCAAGTGCGGACAATTTAAAAGAACATTACTCACGATGTGTATTACTCCAGTGTCATAGAAAGGTACATTATGCAAAAGAAAGATTTTCATATATGTCTACAGTATGCTGAAGTATGCATTAAATCAGCACGGCAGTGAAAACCTTATTCAACATTGGAATTGTGATACTAGACAGGGAGGTGCCTAGGATAAAACTCCTCTCATTTCCAGCTCCAGTCAGGTTAATTTGGGTCTGTATTCTTTTAACAATGAGAATCCCAAACGTGGTGTATGAGTCTTTACCAGAGCTGAAAGATGGCCTGTATGTAAAAAAAAATATGTTGTATTGTTTTTTTAGTATTCTCAAAGCCCAGGTCATTTATAAATTCAGGGGAAGACTCATAAAACTGCAGCTATTCCACCAGTGCATTTTTTCCAGTGGATTTATGTATCCACCAAAATGGATGTTGATTAAACAAACTTGAACAAATAGGAATGCAATCAAAAGTGCCAAAAATGATGGCCCTCAGTTAAAACTACTCTTGCTTCCAAAGGCAAAACAATACAACTTTTTGGTATGCAAACATTCGTCCAAATCGTTGATGAAGATGTTGAAGAGCACTGGCCCCAGAACAGAGCCCTGGGGCACCCCACTGCACACTTCCCTCCATGTAGATGCAGTTCCATTGAGGACCACACGCTGAGTACGGCCGGTCAGCCAGCTACGAATCCATCTGGTGGTGATGCTGTCTAACCCACATTTTTCTATCTTATCAAGTAGTAGGTTGTGATCTACTTTATCAAATGCCTTACTGAAGTCCAAGTAATTTATCAGCATTCCTCTGATCCACTATTTTGTCACTTGTCAAAGAATGCAATAATCTGTTTTTGACAAACCTGTTGGCTTTTTAGTGTTTTGTTTGCTCTAGGTGTTCGCTGATTCGTTGTTTGATTATCTTTTCCAGAATCTTCCCAGGTATTGAGGTCAGGCTGATAGGTCTGTAATTTCCTGGATCCATTTTTTTTCCTTTTTTGAAGATGGGAACTACATCAGCTCTTTTCCAGTCCTCTGGTAGTTCCCCAGTGCTCCAGGATCTTTGAAAATATAGTTCAATGGTTCTGAGATCACATCTGCCAGTTCCTTGAGAATCTTGGGGTGTAATGCATCTGGTCCTGGTGATTTGAACTCGTCTAGGCTGGACAGGTGCTCACTTACCATTTTCTTGCCTATCTTAACTTGTGTTTCTATTCTGTTTTTTATGGCACTATTTTTGATAGGTTGGCCTGTTTTTTTCCTTTGTGTAAAGACAGATGCAAAAAACGAGTTAAATAGTTCTGCTTTCTCACTATTGCTTGTCACCTTCTTGCCACTTTCACCCACTAATGGACCAATCATTTCCTTCACTTTTTTCTTATTTTTTACATGTTGAAAGAAGCTTTTTTTGTTATTTTTGACTTTGGTCGCAAGCCTTAGTTCATTATGAGCCTTAGCTTTCCTCACTTCATCTTTGCAGGCTCGGGCTATTTGCTGATATTCTGACTTTGTTATGTGCCCCTCTTTCCACTTTCTATACTTGTCCTATACTTGTCCTACAACTACACATTTATCAGAGATTGTCTTGTTTTGATTGATCCTCTTTAAATTGCCATCTGCTAGTTTGTTCTTTCACACTAACAACAACAAAATAACAATACAGTGAAATAATTTTTATTAATGCAAGCATGGAAGAAGAGATTTCTCTTGTAACAGCCCTCTCTCTGGGACATGGTTTTCAGGTGCAGCAAAGACAGCAGCCAATCATAATGTGATGAAATGTATTATTTACATTTTTATATCAACTTTCAATGCCCAGGTTGGTTTACCAGGAAACAAAAGTTCAGAGCAAGTGCAACATTTTTTTAGGAAGATAACTAGACTGCAAAGCAGGCATTTGGAAAATTCATCATTTCAAGAAAAGCTAGCTGAAATGGAAATTCATTTGGATTTTTATTTGCATTGATTCTTTTTCAAGATGGGCAACCCAAGCTAAATCATTCACTGCATGATGCACAGTAGTCTAATAGTTCTCAACCTTTTCTTCCCGTGCATCCTCTTTAAATACCCTTTATGGCCCCAAACCACCAAGACTTAACTCAAGATTTAAACCATAACATTTCTTTAAACCTTTGCGGACCCCCTGTGACTACATTACGGCCCCTTAGGGTCCACAGACCACAGGTTGAGAACCACTGCTGAGTAGTTCTACTTCTTATATAAAAGTAATGATAGAACAAAGCAGTTTAAATTGAAACCTTTATGCAAATCAAAGCAATAATTTGGGCATGTGGGAAAAGTGGGCTGGATAGATTCCTGAAAGGTTGTTCTAGCCAGAATCAATTTGATTTGACCATTAATGATTTCAACAGCCTGGGAAAGAATAGTGGTAGCAGCCAGGAATGCAGTGATAACTTTAGTGACTTAATTTGTTTAGTGAACCAAAGTTAGGATAGTAGTAAGAACCCGTTTACCATCACCCCGTCAGTATCAGATTTATGTTACTGTCTAAAGAATGAGTACAGGGAGTCCTTAACTAACAACCATTCCTTTAATTATCATTCAAATTTACAATGGCATTGAAAAAAGTGAGTTACAACTGGTCACTGCGCTTACGACTCACAGCATTCCCACGGTCACATGGGCACTTGGCAATAGGCATTTATTTATGACAATTGCAGCATCCCAGGACCTTGTAATTACCATTTGCAACCTGTCCAACTGACAAACAAAGTCAGTGGGGGAAGCTGTGTTCCCTTTATGGCCACAATTCACCTAACAACTGTACTCTTCACTTAATAACCATAGCAAAAGGTCATAGAATTCAGTGTGACTCACTTAACAACCACCTTGCTTAGTGACAGAAATTCTGGTCCCAATTGTGGCCATAAGTCAAGGACTTATGTTTTTATGTTGTTTTACTGCAACCAACTTTACTTGAGTTTCCATAGTTGATGCCTATGACTTGCTCAGACAACAAACAAGTAATTTAAAAATGATAGGTGAGAACACTTCAAGTAGAATGCATTGAAGAATGTCCAAAAGTGGAAAATATTACGTTAAGAGACATGGCTTATATTTTGAAGTAGACAAATACTGCGTTAATAGACGTGTTTTATAACTCTAATTTTTTTTGGCTAGATTGATTTCCTCCTGTCTTATAATTATTTATGCACTTCAATCTTTGTATTTGTTTTTTTTTAACTGTACCTTTCTGGAAAATTCAACTCAAGGTGATCTATAACAAATTAGCCATGTCACCAGTGAAGACACTATCACAGCAGGAATACTCATGTTATTCCTTTGTTTTATTTTAATGGTAAAATAAATAAAGATGCCCTCAAGTCAAGCTTAACTTCCTGGGGACTGCAGTTCTTGGCAGTATAGCAAAACTGCAAGAAATCATGCAGTCTCTTTGGCAGCCTTGCAGTACTTCTTTCTGATATGCTTTTCCCACTTCCAAGCCAAGCCATCATTCCTGGTATTTCCTGGCTTTTTGAGATCAGCAGATGTTCAGTAGGTCCAGCAGCCTATCTGAGAAACAATAATAGAAATTCATTAGTAAAGAGCTTGGCACAAGTGATTCACTTTATCACCATCATCTTTCAATAGCCATATGGCAACACCTTGTTTTAGGTATTAACCAGATAACTTAGCTTTTGTAATCAGGCAAAGTTGCCTAGGCTTGCCAACTACTAAGTTATAATGTCTGCCTTAACAATATTTAAAAAAACATGCAATTGAAAAGTAATATCCAACGGTAGTCCTCAACTCCAGCATGCAACCTCAGTACTAACACTTGGTGTATTTCATCCTCAAATAAAAGATTTAAGAAGATCCCAAAAGCTAGGAAATTCTAAAAAATTGGTGTCATAAAGGTTCTATGTGTGTCCCCATCAATATAACCAAAAGGCCTTAAATGGGAAAATCATCATTTAATTTTGTATAACATAATTATGCTGCATCACCCAAATATTTACTCCATACAGTTTTAATTTTCAATAAAAATTTGAGATACTTTTTAAAAACTACATAATTAAGTTTACTACATAAACACTCTAAATTAGAATTCATGAAGACTCTTGTTTGTGGAATCCATCTGTCCCTCCACATAAAAATGCAATTAGTTGGATAGCCTAATTCCCTGAACCAAATTCTATCATCAAAATTGATCATTGCCAATTCAGTATCTTGTCTTTTTTGCCTAATAATTATTGCCCTTTCAAAATGAAAATATGTTTGCCCAAGAAATGAAACTTTACTCTTAGATCATTTATCTAACATCATAGAAAACATTTTGCATATGGAAAATATCAGCAAAAAGGGTAAAAGTAAGGTAGTGTTGCAATTTTAGTATTGAAGGATACAGAAAGGCATATATTTATGAAGCAGGAACCTGATAGTTGGCCATAGTATTACAATACAATTCTAATATGCATTGTGTTCAAGATATTAATTCCAATAACTGTAACTTGCAAAATAGACATTTTTCATTGAGTATATATATATGCTTTTCAGTAAGATGTGAAATCTGTTTCAAGAAAAATAAAAACAATTATATCACAGAGTGCTACAGAGATGCATAAAGTCACAGTAATGAGAAGAATGTTTTTAGTACAATGGTGAAGTAAAACAGGTTGTGGATGAGAAAAAATGCATGCTCTGTTGGATCACTGTTTCAGAGACATTTAATAATAGTAATAGTAATAATAATAATAGTAATAATAATGTTGGAAGGGACCTTGGAAGTCATCTAGTCCTCCCCAGGCAGGAAAACCTATACCATTTCAGACAAATGGCTGTCCAGTCTCTTCTTAAAAACTTCCAGTGTTGTAGCATTCACAACTTCTGGAGGCAGGTTGTTCCACTGATTTCCTTACCTAAAATGAGAAACAGAATGACCAGAGTTGGGCAAAAAAGTAGGACTTCCTTCAGGCTTTCCTACCGAGTTTCTATTGAAAACAGATAGGAAGCATCAGAAGTTCCCTTCCCCTTCCTCTTCCCCTTCCCATCCCTGAAGGCATGTAAGCAAGGGATTGAGAGGAAGGGATTGAGAGACTGACTGGGAAACTGTCACAGAACGTTGAAAATGAAGATCACATGACTGCGGCAGCAGCACTGACGCAGAATAATTTCCCCAAATTTTATTCCCTTGTGAGTCATGGTTCTCACATTATGGACATATTCTGTAAGTTAGCCCATTAGCCAATTGTTGCCATATGATGCACCATTTCATCCTGTTAAGGTCATGACAATGAGAGTTCTAGTGATATACAAATACACTTTATCACCTGTGTAGAAATAAAAATACAATTCTAACCAAAGTAGTCAAGAAATGGTTAAAATTAAAAGAGAAAAAAATGCAGAGTAGTGAATGAAAAGGTCTAAAACAATAAGCATTCAGCTGAGTTAATGCTGTGAAGAGATTATATGATGTGGGAAGAAACCGAGGTAAGAGAATGCTGGAAGAGGTATTTTAGAAAATTGTATAGAACTGATAGTGATATGTCAAAGAGTAGAATTGAAACAAATGCTCTAAATGGCAGTATCTAAGAAAAAAATGAGGAAATGCTGTGAGAATGTTGAAGTGGTAAGACTGCAGGTGTAAGCTTTGTAACAGGAGAAATGTTAAAACATGAATGTGGTTTGCTTATGGAGTAGCTGTACAACTTGTCTCATATTGTAAAGACAGCATATATGCCTAACATATATGGAAGAATCCTTTTATTTCTCTCACTTAGGAAGAAATGAATGCAGCAGCTATTGGGTGCCTGGGAAACTATTTGACAGAATTGTGATTGAAAGGATATGAGAGGTTTGGGAAGTGGAATGTAGTTTTATGTTAAGCAGGAATCTGTACAATAGATACTTGCTTTTTGGCAGGTAATTGAAATATGTGTGAATGTGGTGAAGAAAGTTAATTATAAATTTGCTGTTTTAGAGAAAGTGTATGATAAGGTGATTAAGTTTACATTTTTGAATGGTTTGTGTGAATATGGAATTGATTGGTTGTTGAATGTGATAAAGGCATTGAATGATGGAAGTGAACTGGGCTTGAAAGTAGCAGGAAGTACGGGAAAGATATGAGTCCTGCGTTGTTTAATGAATTTATGAACATAAGTCTAAGACATACTTGTCCTGACATATGTATTAATTAAACAGAGGAATATTCCTACGCTGTTAGCTGAGAACCTGAAATTTGAAAGGAATGTTAGATTGTATGGTGGGTTGAGGAGGACAAAATTAAATCTTAATGGCTAATTAGCTGATTAATGAAAACTATTAACAAGTAAATGAGTTTGTGGAGCTTTGTAGAATGCTTACTAAAGATGGGAAACTCAATGGAACATGTTAAGACTACAAATTGTGATAGAAAGGAAGTGGATAATATGTGCTCCATTTTAAGCAATTAATGATTGTCAAAAGAAGCAAAAAATGGCTCAATATAAGAATATGCCTATTGTTAAAGGAAAATGGGAAACTGAGTATGTCAGGAGAAAGATAAAAGTAAATTGAATATGGTTAGAATTTGATGTTCATTTGATAAAGTCAAGAATGAATACAAAAAGAAGTTTTTAGAGGTGATTTAGTTATTTAGAGAATGAATGAGGGTCTCATTGTAACAGTTTCTCCAAACAGTTGGAGAAATCGTCAATGACTGCAGAGAAAGGGAACACTCAGAAAATATGCTTGAATAGAATTGAGAGATTTTTTTTTAAAAGGTAGGAGTGAGAAGC
Source organism: Azemiops feae (assembly GCA_023970755.1). Classification (NCBI taxonomy): domain Eukaryota; kingdom Metazoa; phylum Chordata; class Lepidosauria; order Squamata; family Viperidae; genus Azemiops; species Azemiops feae. The sequence goes on from JALGBA010004264.1 coordinate 937,334, forward strand.
TTAAAGAACAAAAATACAGGGAGTCCTCAAAATACAAGCATTCATTTAGCAACTGTTCAAAGTTAGAATGGCATTGAAAAAAGTGACTCATGACTGGTCCTCACATTTATGACCATTGCAGCATCTCCACAGTCATGTGATGAAAAATCTAGTTCTTGGCAACTGGCATGTATTTACGATGGTTGCAGCATCCTGGGATCATGTGATTGCCATTTGCAACCTTCCCAACCAGCTTCTGACAAGCAAAGTCAATGGGGAAACCTAGATTCGCTTAACAATCGCATGATTCTGTGGTGACTCGCTTAATGACCATAGCAAAACAGGTCATAAAATCAGGCGTGGCACACTTAACAACTGCCTTGCTTAGTAATGGAAATTCTGGTCCCAAATAAGTCAGGGACTATCTGTATAAGAAATAGCATATGGACATAATGGAAATAAGAATAGTTTGCAAGGATAGAGAAATATATTGAATGGCATGGATATAAGCTAGATTCAGTTGTACTTCATTGTCTCATTTTTAGGTTATATGATTTCTTTTTCTTACTTTTTTTTTTTTTTTACATTTTTGCATGATGGTCCTTAATCTCCAAAGGAAATAGCATGTGGAATTCAATAATGTACATTGTTTTTCTACATAGAATTTAGCATCTTGTGGGCTCTCAAATTTCCAATGAAATGTCTTTTTCTTTCTGTGTTTGGACTGAATTTAATTATTCTTGTCACTGACAAGCTTAAAAACAATATTTGTTGTGGGATGAACATTTGGAGAAGCAACCTCTACAATAACCAAGAATTCTCACAAAAGGAGGATTACATTTTCCTTTTTAAATTTATTTCACCTCCAGTAGCAATCACAAAAATGTTCTGATTGCATGGAAGCATGAAGTAACCTATCTCTAGGGATCCGTTAGTTATATTTTACAATATGTACACCAATATTTTGATAGAAAATAAATATATATTGAATACTTCAGGTTATATTATTATTTATTCATGCATATTGTTCTCTGTGTTCATTACGTATTAAAATATGTTTCACATAAAATCAATTCAGATTATACTGAACGGATAACATTTCTTCTGCTCTTTATTTAGTACCGGGCCCCATGACATTCCTTTCACATCAAATGGAGGCCTATATTTTATTACTTTAATGTATTTTTGCTAGCCTGTTTCAATGATTCAGTGGACATGTCTGACTCTATAACTGCTATAGCTTTCTGGAAATTCTGTGCACTTCTTGCAGATTTGCAAGAAAGCCTTTCAAAACCAGGTGATTTCAAATCCATTACACTGGGAAGGCACCTAGTTGAGAAAGGCTGATATATGATGGTTTCATTCATCATGCCAAACTATAGTCTGTTATATGAACCAGTATATTGGATTAGTATATTGTACGAACATAAGTTATACAGCGTTAAACCATAGTTTGGGGTTTAATGGGATATACAAAGACAGTTGACTATGGTCTAATCCACAAACCACTGTTAATAAAGTTAGAGATTATGGTGTTGTGTGAAGTTTGCTTGCAAAGTTCACTTACATATTATAATATCTTCATGTCCCATGTTGTAAGTCTTATTAAAAGTGTAGGGTAGTTTAATTTAATATCAAACATTTGGCTTCAGTGCATTAATTACTTAATTTATTACTTTCAGCCTAGTCCTTGTTTGTGAGATGGGTGACTAAGCAAATTGGTTTAATAAATAAATATTCTATGCAGAAATATCTTTGAAGAGTCTTCACGTTTCAATTGACCTAAAGTGAGGTGAAAGCCAATTTGGTGTAACAGTTCAGTGGTGTAGCCTAGAAACTGAGAGACCGTGAGTTCTTAGGCATAAAGCCAAATGGCTTACCATCACTCTATCTCTCAGCCCTAGGAACAAGGCAGTGGCAAAACACCTCTGAATATCTTTGCCAAAAAAAACCCTGAGGGACTAGTCCAGTCTGTTGCCAGGAATAAAAGGTGACTTGAAGGCATGTGCGCAGACATACACAAACAAAAAAAGTGGGGGAAATAGCTTTCTACCTTCTCTTTGGTTAACTATTTACTTCAGTGATCAAATAACTTAGAAAACAATCGTGATGTCCTTTATGATACTTTTACCAAGAGCATGTCAAGCTGTAGCTAATATATAATAGTTTAGGGTTTTTTTTTGTTTTTGCTGTTAGCTTTAATGTAACTAATGTAAAAGTTTTTATATTTATTTTCTGAACTAGTTATAAGGTAGTCTATGTTGTTCCTTTAATTTTGGGATTGTTTGCTTGCTTGCTTGCTTGTGATTTTGTGATGATTATGCATACTGTATGTGGTTCTGAGTACTGGAATAGAACAGCGTAACAGAAGAAATGTTTATTTAAAGCCTGAGAATGATTCACAGAAAAAAAACTCAGTGTCAAAATGTTTAACATTCTTATTTAGAAATCCATCTCATGAAGAATCCAATTAATTTAGGCTCTTCAAACTATGATGCTAGCATTCGGAATTTACTCACATTGCACTTTACTGTTTGAAACTATGATGAAACAGCTATAAAGACAATGATTTTGATGTGATAGTAATCTGATGCAAGTTGGATATGCATTTAAATTATATGGCCTAGAAAACATTACAAAACAAGTTCATCTTGATGTCTACCATAGTTTTCAGAAGAAACATGATCATTCACTAATGCTTTTCAATAAATCTTGTAGTTTTAAATGTTTAATTCAACAGTTGTACAGTCTCCAAAACATCACAAAAATCTTCTGATTATAATTTAATCGATGTCAGCTATTAACGGCCACACTAAGATAGATTTTGTCCATAATGATCTGTCCCCATTCTTGTCCTTTAGGTCTTCCAGCAATGTATTCTTTATCTATGTAATTGAATCTATCTTGCTTCTGTTTGCTCCCTTCTCTTTCCTTCCACTTTTCTCAACATTATATACTTCTCCAAAGAGCCATGTCTTATATAATATGTCCAAAACATGTTTATTTGTCACTCAAATGCAAATTCTGGAGTTAACATCTTTGGAGCAGACACCTAAAATGTCTAGTGTTTGTTCACAGAAAGAGAATGGCTGTGAATTTTAGCATTATGTTTTATTCAATCAGGCATCTAGTTAAAGAGGACAAATGCAGCCTTACCCCCACCCTGAAGCTGAGAAAGCATATAGAGCCTTATAATGAATTGAAATTTTATGCCGTGTCGGGTCTTATACTAGCCAATATCCAGCAATGAAATCTATGTCTAACATTTGCATATTTCACCAAGAACAACGGCATTCTCTGTAACAAAGAAAATCAGAGTCTGTTAAGTAGCATATCAAAGTTTGTTTCTTAGAGAGTAAATGAAAACTTAGAAACACCTTGGATTTAGCCTGATTTTAGATTTGGTCTAATATTTAACTATGTTGGTTCAAAATTCAAGGTTTGAGAGCAAATACAAAAATTATATTTTTAAAATAAACATTTCAAAGGAAAATGTATTTTGTAACTTATAGCTTGAAAACAACAGCCTAATCAAGGAACCATCAAGAAATCTCCCATTGGCCCTGACAGGGCAAGCCAGTAGTATATAAAAATAGGAGCAAACCCCATTCCCTTCTAGTACTGATGATATTAGCTACTTTGGTAATAAAAAGTCTTCAAGAAAACCACCAATTTCAGAGAGCACCAAGTTCCCCACCGTTCAACTCTAAGCTACAGATATTCTCTCCTATTAGTAAAACAAGTAGTTTCTATTTTATAATATCAGTAAGCAAGTTTTAAATTTAAACAATAGTATTATTGTTGTCTTTTTGCATTGGAACATTTCGGTCAGTTTATGCCTTTGGACTTATGAGGAACAGCCTGGAGCAATAGTTGGTTATTGTAAATTTTGGTACCAGATTCATTGAACAAATTGGACCAGCTATGTTTTCCTATAACATACTAGTGTTGTTGTTTTTTACTATTGTCTACCTGAATGCTCTAAAAGTATTGCAATAATTACTATGTAATTATTTGAAATTTTATTTTGTGCTATTAGACTTCTGATGTCTCATTCACACATCCAACTTGAGGTTGCAATCAAGAGAAATGTACTTTGTAAAATAGCTTAAAGTCTGTCATTTCAGCAAAGTGCACAATCTTGAAGCAGACAGTATTGAAGGTTAATGAGATCTGATTTTAAACTTCTGGGGGGGGAAATTCTTTAAGAAAAAGAATACTTAGCAGAACGCTAACATTTTCTGTTCTGTTCTTGCAAAGAAGACATTGAGACAAGGCTGGTTCACAACAAAGATCTCTTTATTGAAACACGCTCATAGAACAGAAGCAAGAACACAATGGCCACTGGCCTTTTATATCTCCTTGCAAGGGGATGCACATCCAATCATTGCAGGCCATTCTCCGCCTTGCGCATGCGCGCAAGGCCGGAGACAGCCTGTCTGGGTCCCGAGCAGACACGTGGTCTGTCCGGGTCTCTGCAGCCTTCCTGCAGCCTTCCTGAGCCTTGCTGAATGACTCAGCAAGGCCCAGGACATAACATTTTCTATCTCACAAAATGACAGAAAAAAATACTTTGTAACTAAATCTGAGCATACAGAACATAAGTATTGGATATGCTGGAAGAAATCAGAAGATACCATATTATTCCATGTCCTTCTCTCAGTAAAGCGATATACTGTAGATAGTAGTTGCCTCTTGTGCCATTATTTTTAAAAGCGTGAATGATGCAGAGTGTGAATGTTTGGCCTAACTCAGAATCTTCTTCTACATTACAAAAGATGTTATCGCCACTTCTGAGACTGTGCAATTCAGCATATTTTCTTAGCCCATCTTTGCTTTACTTTTTCTTTTGCAAACAATATCATTTGATTTAACCTTTAGGTTCTCCTTGACTGCTGTTATGGGATAACATATTTTTGTTAAATGGAGTCACCTCTGGCTCCTGGCCCTGGCTTTGGATATTGCCAGGTTTACTTGTCCACATTGTGGAACTGCAGAACAAAATAAGTTTTGAGATTATCATAATGTTAACTGAGTATACAAAAGGAGAAACCATCTCAAAGCCGTCACAGCCTCTTGAGGTTGGCTCTTCTGCACTCAACTGTCACATATTGCCAGTCCCTAACAAATGAATATTTTGGCAGGAGCAAGCAGACAGAGTTTCACTACTCAGACATGTTTGAAAGATTAAATTGCAGTAAGCAGTGCCTGTTGTAATCTGAGGATCAGAAGGCAAGGACTGTATCTGATTTCCAGTCTAGGACAAGGGGGTCCGCTTTAGCAAATGAAATGAGGCAGAGATGCCATGGGTCTGGAAATAAGCTATAAGGAAAGGTACATGAGCTAGCATTGCTATTTTTAAATATATCACAATTGGCATTTTTATTTCATTACAGTTGTTCAGTAAAACAGACCTGGAAGAAGGGTGCCTTGAGCGTGTAATTAAAGAAAAATGGCCTAATTGTCCCTTGTTAAATATTTCCCAGGAGCTTTTTTTTTTTTTTGAAGAGCCCATGTAAATGCTTCCCACCCAAGCCATTCCTGGAACCCTTATAAATGTGACACTGTGTTTTGAATATGAAATGCCAGTGCATCTGACATTGCTATAGAACAAGATATTAGTTCTAGTGCAGTCTGGCTGCATAGCTCTTTTCTGCTACAACCACCAAAGACAACTAGGAAAAACTAGCATATAAGCACAAGGTAATTGTTATTAGATAATTGAACTAATGGGTTTATCAGCCCCTTCTAAGAATTCCTGGAAAATTTCAAAGGTCTTGGCTCTTTCTTAGGGAAGATGAAATATTTTACATCTATGGTTTTGATGCAACAACTTTTTTTCCTCTGTAAAATGCTAGGTATTTTTTTTTCATTAAAAAAACTAATACATCTGCAAACTTTCCTTCGCAGTAACCAGAGTAGATATATTTTCTTTGAGGTAAAATGATGGTGCTCATAATATTTAAGAAATTCTGTTCATTGCAGTTTTTGCATCCACTTCCCGCAGGCAAAGCCATCAAGCTTGAGAAGGCTGCTTTTTACTAGCTTCAACCATTGGATGAAAATCATGTATGTCAACCAAGCTGTCCAGAGCAACATGTGTAAAGAGAAAAAAAAAAAAAGGTCACCCCTAAAGGCTACAAATGAAACATTAAGATTTTAGCAAATCGAAAATAGCATATAACCCGTTCTCTGAAAACTGTCTTGATTGAAGACTCTGATCCTGTAGAAGTGTAATGCTGTTTATTTCCCTCCATTATTTTTATTGCTGAATGACTTAGCTGTAACCTTGAATTTCAAGTTCACTTGAACAGACAAGGTATTTGTTTAGAGGGCAGACCTATTACAGCCATTTTTTCCTGTTTGAATTGAATAAAACTGTAGCAGATTCTTGACGTCACGGTAGCACCTTAGTGGTTATCATATTGCATTCATTTCATGAGTTTTCAGTGAACATTATACAATATATATGGCTTTCAGTAAATAGACCAGTCATAGTTACATAGAAAAGGCCAGGAAATTTGCAGTGACATACCCTGCAGCTTCGTAATTTTACCCATTATTTATACTGGTTTGGGTTGATTAAAAAGCCTAGCAACATTATACGAGGTTTAGTATTTTAGTATCATTGTAATGCATCCCATTTTGGGATAGTCTTCAGAATGAATCACAAGTATTTTTTTAGCTAAATATTTTTTTTATTTTTCAATGACACAGCGCAAATGAATAATTGTATAGCAGAGATGATAAGCTAAATCGTACAAAAACAGACTATGAGATTGTCTGAAAGAAGCAGCAGTTCCTATCTCCATCCACTGCTGGTGAAGGAAGAGTTGGCTTCATGAAATGATAAGCCCATTACTTTTAAAGTAAATGTTAGAAAATACATGCAAAACTGTCACTTGACCCATCACATGATCCACCTTTTCATGGATAGCACCATTTCTGATTGTAACTGGAGGATGCTGTTTTATTACTCCAGGACAAACAACATCATAGAAAATTGGCCATTCAGAATATTTGCTATTTCAGAGCTTTTTCTATGACATAATACTGGAGCATATGTTTTTCATTCCTTGCATCTTAATTTAAAATGTGATGTCAGGTCTGGGAGCTAAGAAATGCTTGAGAGTTACTGTGTAGTAAGATGAACAGTCAATAAATTTGATTGATTGGTTGACTGATAACTAACTAACTAACTAATTAACTAAATAAATAAATATAAAGCAATTGCTAGGCTGAATACAGAGCATTCTGTCATTCCCACTGGGTGTTCTGTATGCACATTTCCTCCTGATTCCCTCTTGTGGAATAAAACCACTTATCTTCTGGCTGGCCAATTGTCTTATAGGTGTCACTTTGAGGAGGCCCTGAGAAATGTATTTATTTATTTAATTTATATGTTACCCATCTCACTATTGCAGCAGCTCTGGACAGCTTAAAGCATGATAAAATGATAATACAAAATGATTAAAAATCAGGAAAGATTAAATAAAGCCTAGAAACTAAGGTTCTTTGGCAGATGGGATCCAAAGTAGGCCTCTTCCTCTAAAACGAGTGGGATGGGCCAATCCCACTCATCAATTCCACTGATGGTTCCTCAATGACCCTGGAGTTGTGGGAGATTGATACTTGCTACCTGAGTAGATAAGCGTCAGCTACTTCCTCACAATATGCTATTGTGAGGAAGGACTCAGGATCAGAATATAGGATGATGCCCAGCAGGATATTATCCTATTCTTTGCACTCCTTATGGGCAAAGAATGCTGATTCAATGGTGAATCAAAACAAGTGGACTTCAACCTAATTTGCTCCCTGTGGTGAATTTGATTCTTCATTATATCTAACCATGGCGTCAGCTCAGGAACTGGATAGAATTCGTATTGTGAGTCACATTTATTACTATAAGATACTTCGATTTCATATCTTCTAATTTACCTTTTTGCCTATCAGAATTAACTTGCAGAAATTCTACAGGTACACTTTGTTCCAGGTAGTTGATGGGAAGGGAGCTATTATTTTTCTATCTATTGCACATTTTTGTTTATTTAATTCAATATAAAGCAACTCACTAAATTTATCAGAAAACAAAATCTACTAATACAGCTGTATTAAAATGAATGCTGATTAAGTAACAATTAAAAACCTGGTAAAGAGACACACCTGTACAGATTTTCTAGACACAGAGAAAGGGAGTCAAATGCAATTCTCAAAAGGAATTGTTTCATAGCTTGAGAACAATGCCACCCCCTGAAATGTATCTGGTCTTCCCTTTTCACATAGCCAGGGTTAGCAAAATAGGGTTTTCTGGATACTAAAAGCTGTGGCCAGACTTTGTCATACTTGCTGCTGAATGAAGCTTTAACCTTATCAACATTTGCTTTTCAGGGGTATCTTCAATGTTTATGCTTGAATGTTTAATGCTTGAATGTATGAAACTCCAACCAGGTTTGCTTAATGGGTATTAAAATATGAATCATTTGAGTCAAACTAACCTTTTGATAAGAAGTAATACATGCATGCATACCAAGGAATTGTCTTAAAACTATTTGCTTTGTGCATTTGTCAAGATCAGATCAGAATAAAAGCCAAAGCTTATTTATATAGAATGTTCATAACAAATCCAGGTCTTATGCTGATCACTACTCAGCTAAGGATTTGTTGTAAGGGGAAGAGAAGGGAAAATGTTTAAGGTGAACTAGCCACTGTTGTTAAGAGTCAATTGACAGAATGCATGGGTCATTAATTTTGTGTCCCTTGTTTTGTCAGTTTGTTTTTGCGAGGCCTGGTAGAGAAACTAAAACCATTCAAGCTGAAAATTATCTGCTCTGTAGCTTATTTCCCCTCCCAGCATGCACTGACCCAACTGAGTGGGCTCCAGGTCAATGGACCTCCATTTCCCTTCCAAACGCTTGAATTCTTGCAATTCTGATAATGGGTACTAAGGTTTTTGTTAGCCCAGTGATGAATTTCTGCACATGCTGACAAGAATGAAAAGTTTGCTCAGTTGCTGTAATGTCATTTGGAGGAAGAAATAAAACATCAAACTCTTCAGCAAATCTTTCTCATGAAGTAGGAACTGGTGATGGAAAATGAATATATAGTTGATGATCTTTGCTTTAATAAGCTTATGAACTGTCTTTTTTTCATATTGCTTTATCTTCTTTGGTTATCCTGACCCCTGGCCACTTCAGGTGAGTGAGATCTTTAGCTAGAGCTACTTATAGCTTCATGTATGTAAACTGATTTGAAATGAATATGATTCACATCTGAGCACTTTCTGATGGATTGCACTAATTGTAAACAAGAAGGGTTAAGAAAGCAGATCTCCTTGGATAGATTTGGAAACTATTTTCATCAGTAATTTCTTTTAACAATACATAGTATTTATAGGACATTTTTCACAGCAGGATGTTCAATGCAACAACTTGTACCTACTCTTCAGATTTATAGGTTCTGTTGACCTCAGGGTCCATAGAGAGCAAAACAGGGCCTTAGGAGTACAGTGAAAGGTTGCCATATAATGATCAATTATTTGATGTTATCACTCTTCTGGATAGTTCTTTGAAAGATAGACTGGTAGCTATGGGGGAAGAGAAACTTCTCTGTCACTGCAGGACCCTATCATCCCATCTCACCCACTTAGTGTAGTGGGTGTACAAGTCTGCAAGAAGGCTAGAAAACCACTGTTAACAATTCTCCATATACACACATGGAATCTGTTTAGTCAGAACAGATTAGATCAGTATATGTAATTTATGAGTAATTTGTCACCAAACACTGTAAAATGAAAAGTGCCAAATCAAGGACACCTTCAGACAGAGTAGTTTCTTAAAGTAGTTTTTTTCTTTCTTTCATTCAGTGGTGTACAATTCTTGGAGACTGCTTGGATAAGTCCTTGCAGTTTTTCAGAAGTGATTTGCAATTGCCTCCTTTTTAGGGCTGAGAGAAAAGAAGAAGTTCTAAGCAATCTAAATGGTTTTGTGTCATAGGCAGGATGAGAACGGCTTCTAGCCTGATGCCATGACTATTACACCAAGTTAGCTCTCTAAAGTAGAATGTACACTTAACGTAGATATTAATAGACATCTTCTTAAAAGACACTTTCCCTGTTTTCTGAAATAAAAAGTAGAATTGCTTTTTGTTGGATGATATTCATCATCATTTTCATCAGGACTTGGACTAAGGTACCAAAAGTTAAATTCTCTACTGAACTGTAGGATGTGGGTAAAACATAAACAAGTAAACTGAAAGCAACTCTGAGTATGTACATTGGGGCAAGAAAATAATGTTTGCATAAGTAAAATACATATATAAGCCGTCTCAGCAATGGCTAAACTTCCAAATCAAAAGTGGTTGGAAAACATCCCTGGACATGTATATTATCTTCCTGCAACATGTACAGCATAAGAGAAGAATACCAATTGTGCAATTTATAGCTATATCAGACACATGAATTATATATTATATATTCATATTTTCTTTAAAAAATTATGAAATGATTAAAATTAAAATGTTTTATTATAAAATGTCTATCTCTGTGCATATAAGTATTTTGATATCCACATTTATTGAATGTGTAGGCATAGGACAATCACACCCAATCTATGATTTTATGGAGAAAATGGAATTAGAATGTATAGAATCAAAAAGCTTTTGGTAAAATATTGTCTACAACAGCAATAGAAATCTAAATGGCTAAGTAACTATGAACACTACTGATACTCTAATTCTTGAAATCTGTTTGTGATTATAAGAGAACATTATTATTTTTATCCATTAAAAGCATTTATCTACCCAATGGGATTTTCAAAGTGGCAGTTTTAACCAATGCCATGATATAGTGAAATCTCAACAAAAAGAATGGCAGAGGCATTAACACAATCCCAGACAGCATTTAACTGATCAAAATCCCTGAGTAACAATACAGTGAATTGACAATGTGAAACCTGACAGGTTTGCCCTTCTATATGCATATTTCTAGGTTTTGAAGTAGAGAGGATATGAGGCCTTCAGGTCACCTGGGTGACTTTATTTTGCAGCATATTTCCAACTGATTCATGTGTAACACACAATATAATATAATTTATTTTCTTGATATGATGATCTACTGACCATGTAGAAAATATGACCAGGAAATTCAAAATATATCGTTATTCATTTCAGCCACCTGATTTCAACTTTCTCTTTTTGAAAATAGAACTCCTGCTAGAATTGGAAGCAGAAGAACCTTTTTTCTAAAAACAATCTACCATTTATACTCTCTAAATTACTTTTTCCAGTAATTACTGAAAAACAAAGAGATAGAAATATCCTTCGTTTTGAATTTTTCCATATCCAGTGCAGCCATACGATATTTTCCAGTACTCTCAGAAGTTGCCTGATAATTGCCATAACTTTAGAGCAGAATAAGTGCACTAGTCTTGAGGCAAAACTTGGAAAGATAAAATGTGAACCCCGCTACATCATTATATCAAATTACCCAGCTCCTTAATAAATGTAATGTTTAGATGGGTTGATTAAATTCCCCCTTTAGTTTTTCAGTTTAGTACAATCATTTTAATCACTGGGCTTTTTGCCAGAAATGGCTATTGTGGCCCAGTATTAATGTTAGGGCCTAGAGCCAATACCACTAATAAACAGAAAAGTGACATAATGTCTCTCGTATAACAAGACAATTTAGTGCAAAGCACAACAGAAATAAAAGGAAACACTGAGAAGAGAAATAAAGTGCTTGGAAATTGTACATCAAATAGACATAGTTGTCTCTGAGCCTGTCGGGCATATAAACAGTTATTTAATTATACTGTGAAAAATGGATTATTTAGACTTGTGATTATTTATTTTCATCATTTGCATTATTGTTGCTGAAAATAATGAGCAATGTATTAGGAATATTTTAAAATTATATAAAAATGAATCTGTTATATATGTCAAAAGCAGATGGATTTGGTACTATCTCCCTGATCTGGATTGGCTGATACTAAAACAGGACTTGCTGATCTGTGCACAATACTTCTAGTTCTAAATTTCTTGAAATTACAGTACAAACAAAGACTGTTTCAATGTCCAGATCCTAGTAGCCAATTTTGTTGTGCTTCCAGTGATCCAATCTGATTGGATTCTTGTGTGTAGGCTGCAACTTAATGTATGGTCCCAATCCTTTGCACCTGACAGATTGGCTTATGGTGTTCTCTGCCTATTTTCTGCATACCAAGATTTGCTTTATTGCAAGCAGCCATCTTGGTAGTTTCAAAATGGCTTGGAACATGCTGGGTGTGAAGTGTCTTAAATCCAGGTCCAATGTCGGTTCCTCTACCAGAAGACTTCTTACCACGTCCTTTAGTCCTGCTAGCTAAGATGTTAGGCTCCCACATGGCTTGGTTGCCTATCTTCGGTGCTGAAAGGAGAAGAAGCTATGAGCTCCCTATCCTTTGTTTGTGAGAAGCTGCTGACAACTTTGTTATTGTCTAGTTTTATATTGGTGTAACAATATTTATTTTGAAGAAGCGGAAACAATAATCTTAAATCACTTTCATGAGCTATTGAAGAAAAACAAAACAAAACAAAATAACGCAAAAGCCTTGAATTTGCTCCTACTCTCAGGAAAGATAAAAGTTTCAGATAAGTAGTTTCCTGTTTTTTTTAACTGATCAAACTCAACCTTTTCCCTTTTGCAACAGAGGAAGATTGTTAAAAAAACAACAACCTATATTTTAAGCCTGGGATTGTTGCTACATATCTACAAATCAAGTGCAGTTTCCATATTTAAAAGAAGTTGCCCCTCAGTGTGCAAATGTATGTGTGTATGTTTCTGTGGACATGCACTTACATACAAATTCTGGCAAAGCAAATCGAAATGCAAGATGGCGTAGGCTATGCCAGAAATTTCCTCTTTTTACTTATTAAGTATCTGGAAGTTGTATTTTGTGAGAAAAAAAGTCCCAAAATTAAAATGTGGGGCAGATAGCATTGAAAAGTACTTCAGCTATTCAATTTTTCTTTCTTTCTTTTATCCTTCCTCCTCCTCCTCCTCCTCCTCCAGATCTTCAAAAAAATGAGAGAGGTGAACTATTTAAAGAATAAAACGGAATATGTGAGACAGACATGGTGAAACAAGCATCATTCACCAGATTAGAAAGCTATGGACGAATGTAGTGAATTGTGTTGTTATAAACTACAATTTTCTTCCCTTTTCTTACCTCATGCCTTTAATTTATTTGGCTTTATTATTTGCTATACTCTTTACATAATGTTGCATATTCTGAAAAAAGAATGCCATTATAGGTATGTTTTTGATATATAGGTATCCTCCAATAGAAAAAGAGCCAGTTTGGTCTAGTAGTTAAGATATCAGGTTAGAAAGTAGGAGACGGTGAGTTCTAGTTCTAGCTTAAGGGGGAAACATAAAAGCCAGGTGGGTGACCTTGGGCCAATCACTCTCTTTCAGTCCAACTCACCTCACAGGGCTGTTGTTGTAGTGAAAATAGGAGGAAGGAGTGTTAGACATCTTCGCCCCCTTGAATTGTTTATAAAAAAATAAAGGTGGGATAAAAATAAATAAAAATAAAAAACATTAGATATAGGAGATGCGCAATATAACAAGCCAGCATCAATTGTTCCAGCTGCCACCTGGAATTTTGCTTTTTTAGTGAGTCAGTTTCCCATTTATTTATTTTTAATTAATATGATCTAAACAAAAGTAAGAGAGACTGCTGGGGTTTGACAGGGGTCTGCAAATGCTTTGATATTTTTAGGAAACATGTACAACTGACTTGTCTTGTGTGATCCACAATTAATCAATGTATTTTTTTACATAATTGGAACAATTAATCTTACAGATATTGACATACTGGAGAAGATAAACATCAATTCTAGTATCACTTATAGAAATATTACAAATAGCACAGTTTATCCTGTGATATATCAGGAACTTAATATAATTTTTCTCTCTTCACACACACACACACACTCCAGTCCTCTCAATTAAGAAACTTATGAAAACTTACGAAAGGTTTGAAGGGACAGACACCCTTCTTCCCTGTTTGTCAGTAGCCTTGCAAAAATTGAGTAACTGAGAACAAAGATTCTTAGTTAAGAAGGAGCAAATAGGTTTGTCTGTGGTTAGAAGACTGATTGGGACAGGTAGGCCCAGTGGGGAGTTCAGTAATGAGGCATTTGGACAATGTGATGCACAGATGTGAAGCCAACGGGAGCCACGGTTCCAGAGGGTGTGCGTGCCACAACCTGATGTCTTCAGGCTATGTCTAGACCAGAACATTTGGAGCAGTAAACTACTGCAACATTAGGTTCAAATTAATCTATTACTCCTGAGCTGTGAAAATGCTGCTTGCTTGTTTCGGAATTACATTGCCTGTGGGTGAAATGTTTAAAGTGGATTTGAATGCATGCTCATGGTTCGCAGAGCAGATTAAGAGGAGAGGGGAAATGAGAATGGTTAGGAAGCACACGGAGAAGGCACATATTTCTAGGTAAAGTCATGGGTGAGGCAGTACTTTTTTTGGGGAGGGGGAGGTTAGGTCTACAGTGACCACCTGCTAGGACTTAAATACTTCATAATAAAGGTTTGTAAAAACTCTGATATAAAAATGTTGAGGAAAGTATATATTTTTTTGTCCTTAAGAATTGGACTGTTTAGTTTTATCAGTCAGACACTATTGATTCTAAATACATTGGTGATATTTGTTAATACCATTAAGGAGGCTGACAAGGCTTCAATAAAGTCCACAAAACATTTCAAGAACTTTTTATTTATTTATTAAATTTATTTTCATAAATAAATATGTATTTTTCATACACAGGACTCTGGAAATTTGGGTTTTTCACTATATCTACCCTTGATGCATCTCTGCTGCTGAGTTCTTATATATAATATTTTGTTTTTAATTGTAAATGGGTAGCAGCCATTTTTTAAAAGTGTAAGCTTAAAAAAAAATAAGCCTGGAAATTTGGTTCTAAAATATTCTGCCATGCTTAATACAGTCACAATGTAAATGCATTTATATCAGTTCTGTATAAAGCATGTCCTAGCCATGAGTCTTGAATAACCAATTTCTGAATTGGAGTACAGGGAAATGTACTTCTTGGCATGAGGTGTTGCCCTCTTTTTATGGCAGGAATGAAATGAAATGGTTAAAAAAATCTCCATTATTTTTATATATATATATATATATTTAAAGTATATGAATGATAGAGTTGTGATTGCAGTAAAATTTTATATCTGGGAAAATTCATACTTGTGATTCCTCACTAACAATTTGAAGTGACCTCTTTGTGCAACAGCTGTGCCATGTTTTTCTACTGATCATTTTACTTAGTTCTTACAATGCAAAATTTTGTGCACAAAAACTAAGCCGAAAACTCCAAAGAAATTAAGATCATGAATGATGGTATGGAGTCTTGCTTTTATTGCCCAATATTTAGCTATTGGATTTGACTAAACTGACCAATGTTGGTCTAAAATTTTGTAACAATTAAAAGTCATAAGAAGCAAACTTGTTTTCTCTTGACCCTCTTGAAATGTATCTTCTGAAGGTACATTTTTTTGATCTGATTTTAAAATACTAAAGTTCCTTGTCAATTAAATAAAGTTTATTCAATCATACAGAAGTATTTGGAACTATCCTCAAAGATTTCACATACACAAACACACACACGTTTACAATAGTGTAACTTTTCTTATAAAAACACTTAATTGAAATGCCTATGAGCTACCCAACGCAAAAGTCAATAAAAAAAACCTAGAATAGAGTTTATAGCGGTTGTCTATGTACATAATTAAATCCTTCAGGCACTTTAAAACCCAGCAGAATAAATGGTTATGCAAGAATGGCCTGCTGAGAGAAGAAATGCTTGTATCAGCTTTAGCCAGCTGGTTTATGCTTGGCGTTTTCTGTGTTGGAATGAGAAAGCTATTAGGACACTGGAAGACTGCAAGCCATGTACAAATCATCTTTGTTACTGACACTTCAGGGAGTACTTTATGGTGGCTGTCAAGATCAATACAGGAGTTGGTTTGTGCTCCTGCAAAAGTCAACCACCATTATTTCAAGAGGAGCTGTTAATGATAAAAGCAACATCCAGCACTGGATCATTTGATGGGCCTCGCTGTGCTTTTAAGCTTATTTGCTCAGATGACATGTGAAAGTTTGCGAGGGGATGGGGCTGCCTGTGTATTTCTGGATCTGGTTAGGAGCGGTTAATTGCTCAAAATGGTTGCTCACTGTAATTAAAGTCTTTAGAAAAAGAAGCGGACTGAGTTAGATTGGGTTTCACTGTTCTTTGGGGAATTGGGGCTGAGGTGGTGGAATGGTGCTGGGAGGAGAGAGAGGAAGTGGTTCTCAAAAAAAGAAGTGCTTAATGAATATCCCCAATAGGAAAATCATAGGGTTGGCTTCTTTCGCTGCCCCTCAAAGTTATGATAAATGATAGCACAAGGAAAAGATAACCTACCATGAGAGTAGGATCACTGAGGCCAAATGCTAAAACTCCCAGCTGACTGCCCCATACACTGCAGCCTCTGTTCGTGTTTATTTTTTCTGCTCACTCTTGGTTTCGTCAATCAGTATGATAGACGATAACTCCTGACTAGAGCAGCCTGCGTCCTGCTCTCTCACGGTGGGTAGCATGTTGTGGTTGGCGCCGTGCAGTCGGAGGATCACCCGCATCAGAAGCATCGAGGGGATGAGGTACGGAGCAGTCTTCCAGCAAGCCGATCCTTGGAGAATACCAGGCAGTTGGTGTTATCAGCACCAAGTGGGGTTGCCAAGAAAATGACCACACATTAGTAGCTTTGTTTGGGTAGAGTCTGGGAAGGAAGACTCACAAAACTGAGACACTCTCTGTTAAATCATCCTAGTCTGAAGTGTTAAAAGACAGCTTGTTCCTCCCCCCCCTTCCCATCCTTTATGCTTATTGCCAACGGCAACTGCACTCCAAGAAGCTCAGCGTGCATCTTTTTAGCCTCCTGAAATCTACACATGTATAGGAATTCTCACAAACTGGCTGCAGGATATTTCCACCATCTTCTAGAGACTTTCAAGCTGAAACTATATTCAGTTTATTTTTGAAAGAGGAAAGCTTTCTTAAAGGGATTTAGTAAAAACAACACAATAAAGCGGTTGAGTTAGCTGATGACATGTGAAATGCTCTCCAGTAAGACAACAGCTCATCAAGTGGATGGAATTTCCTGAAGAGCAATTGTAGAGTAACTAATGTTGCTTATCTGAGTGAGTTTGTATGATAAATCCCCATGTATATTCTCTTTAAAATATTATCCTCCTTCACTAGTTAGAGGAAGAAATGAGATTGGGAGTGCCATCCAGCTAAAGGAATCTTTATTACAGCTCAGCTTTCTCCAGCCATTGCACATGCTAGATCTATGGATTTCAGTCCCTGAATTTCCAAGCCAGCAGATAATATCACTGAGCTATTGGTCACTGAACCTTTGAACATTTTCTAATGTTCAGAAAGATCAATTTTATGATTTTATGGAATTATATACTCTTTGTATGTTTTCCACTTCTTCATAGCTTAGCTACAAAGTTCAGAACAATTTTTAAAAACAGTCCTCCCAATTAAGAAACTTATGAAAACTTAGGAGGTTTGAAGGGACAGACACCCTTCTTCCCTATTTATCAGTAACCTTGCAAAAATTTAGTAAGTGAGAACAAAAATTCTTAGTCAGGATAACTATTCTTTTTCCAGCCGAAAGAAATAGCTGATGCAAAACAATTTCTGACCGTGTGTGATGCAATTTGGGTTATTTATTTTCTTGCTCATTTCCTCACCAGAATTCAATTGTAACTTTCCATCCCAAGAATAAATATTTTAGTCTTCTGCTCTTTGTTTGGACTTCCAAGTGGAGGAGATGTCATCTTGCAATGCTTATCTCCTCTTATCAGTTTGTGAATATAGTTGTCATGAACCAAAGAAGTGAAATGGGATTTCTCCATGTTCTCACCCAATGGTTTCACCAAAAAAAAAAAAATCCTCTTCTGTAGCATAGTGAAACTGAACACTGAAATATTAGGTTTATTCAAGCTAATTATCTTACTGCTAGATCATGAACTGGAGGATTTAAGCGTTAGTCTGTTTCTAGTTATCCTGCCAAGATTTCTGACTTGATGGAGGGGGGCAGTTTCATAGTACTTGGCCTCCCAACCTCTGTAACCTTTAGTTTCCTCTCTTTTCCAAATCATAGGTTTACCTTCTCTCCTTCTGCATGAAGATTGAAAGCCTATTCAGCTACAGACTGGCTGCAGACACCAAACATCATTGTTAGTCATTTCAAAGTAGACCTTTTCCCTGTCCAAATAGTCTTCCCCCTAAAATAAGGTAAATACCGTTGTGACTGCTGAAAGAAACAGACCAGTTGCTAGTTGGGCATTTTCTAGTATTTTATTTAGTGCAACATCCACAGCTGCTCTCTAGGTTCGTGGGTGAAATAATCCAAGTCCCTGCAGAGAGAGAGAAAAAAAACTATACCTACTCCCATTAAATTACTTGTAATTACAATTTAAACTTCACTATAAGGCAGAGTATGACTTAAGTGCAGAGGAGATCATAAAGCAGGAGCGGAAAAGAAGAAGTACATTATTATTACTTTGGTTTGCATTTCTTTATATTAAAATGGCGATGTAACCCTGAATAATTAAGAATTAAATAGTTCCAGAGGAACTGTCCCCAACCACTACATACCCAATAATGGTCGTGAGGAATCTATGGTTTTCCTGAGGTTATTGAACTACACTTTCAGCTGCACCATGGAGCATGCTGAGGTTACTTTTGAAACTCTGGGTTGACACTTCCTACTCTATTAATCCTATCCAGATGCTTGTTGGCATTATCTAAGATCAGTAAGAAGGGACTGACCTTTGTAGAAGCCATGTTGATTCTTGTTCAGCATCAAAACATATTCACACATCCAACTACTCAGCCATGCTCCTTTTGCAGATTCTATTCCCTTCACTCCTGTTTTCTGTTTTGTTCCCCTGACTTTACCATGAGTATGTTTGAACAAGACATTTTTTTTTTCCTTTAGGATTTTTTTTTTCTCCCGAGCCTCTTCTGTGTGTCCAGAAGGCTGGGTGTTGTATTGTTTCTGAGTGGATGGTGCTGTTTTGACTATACATCAGTACTGAGCATACTTGAACATATAATTTATTTCAACACCATAGAAAACATTTATTTTAATGAGCAGCATTTTTAAAAGGGAAAAGACAAAAATAATATTGGAAGAAAACACGTGTCACATATAGTCTGACTTTTCCCTTACACTGATACTTTGAGATAGACACTGCAATGATTCCAAGAATGTTGCTTTACTGCTGAAGGGTATAATAACAGAATCTTGAAAGCCTGTTGAGATTTCTGTCTGTCTCCTCTTATACCAGACACAAGGAGGGGTTATTTTGAATTTATTTCTCCTGCTTTCCACTTTATCCAAATGGTGGTGTTCTTTTTTCTTCCTTAGTGGCTTATCCATTCTTTCATCAAAGTTATATCCACATTCCTTTACAGATAAATCCATTATAAATCTTGATTGGATACATGGATTCAGCTCTTCTAATGGCCAATCTAGAATAATGGGTAAATCCTGCACAGGTGGTTGGTCACAAGGGCAGGCACACCTGTCCTAATGATTCTGTCTGATGGAAGTTCAGAAATTGACCAAGAGTAGCTTGGCAGAAGAATTGAACTGGCACACAGAATACTTGCAAGTTGTTTGAAGAACCTTGGCACAGGTGTTGCTGAATCTCCAAATTTGGTCAAAATGACATATTTTGCATTGGGATACAAACTCTGCCCCTTATAACACAATGCACATGTATTGTGTTATCTAACTCTCCTTGCCACCCTCCACCTTCCTATGGATGTTCATGAATTCTGATGTTCTTTATAATGTAGAATGATGGTGTGGTAAATGTCTAGGTATCTCTGAAGCCTTAATGAGTTGGACAATTTAAGTGGTCTATTTGGGTTGTAGGTGACCATGCTAAGGATTATTGATGCTAAATGAAGAGATTAAAAACCAATGGTGATGAAAACTCTATAATTTTAATTGGAGTGGGGTGCGCAGACTGAGCCAAAGAACCTTTCTGTCTTCTTAGGTCAACATGGCAACCATAAAAGTCATGGGTGATACATCCTGCAACAGGAAGGATGTTCCATTCAGAGCTTAGTCATGTTCCATTATCTTTGTTGAAATTTGCCTAATTACCATTAGATACTGTTATGGCTGATGTTTCTTTGTTCTTTGAAACAAGCAGTTAAACAAACTGAACGTGCTCCTAACTTTATCAAATGCAGACAGGAAATTATCAGTAAAGTGGTCTTATAGAGTTAGAAGCAGGAAATAGAGTTCAGTGTCTCGGAACGGTAGCCAAATACTTCCTAGCCGAAAAGCTGGGGCAAATTAATGACAGCTGCTTAAGTCTTCTTGTTTAGCCTGGAGCCCTAATTTCTCTTCTTGTACCTATTGAACTGTATTCCCATATCCTTACAGGTTAGGCACATTGACTAGATATCTCTTCCAAAATTAATCCTTTTCCTCAACTTCCACAAGTAGAGAAGATTCTGAATTTGCCCATATTTGGGAATTGAAAAGCTGTTATAGAGTTTCAATAGATAAATTTTGTAGCAATTCATTACAAGGACAGATTATTAGGCAAACATAAGCTTGCATCTAAAACAGGTTCCATCTGCTTAAAGCTACAATGGAAAATAAGCATCGATAGCAACACTCTGCCTCCTATTTTATCTATTAATCATAACATGTTACATATCTCTATTCAGACTCCATATATGCATTTCCACAACTGTGTCTACACTCCTGGAGAGGTGCATCATAATCAGTTCTGGAGTGCTGAAACTTTTGACAATCTCAAAATCCATACCCATGTCTTCTTCATTAAAAGTGCTATTATACAACATAGACATTGAGGAATTATTGCAATTTTTTTGCAGAGTTAATTGACAGTATATTCCACTGAGCACTCAGCATAGCTAACTAAAAGATTTCATTTAATTTTCAGTTAGAAATGTAAACAATTTCTCTTGAGTGTTACCTACAAGTCTGAAGTAAGAAGCCTATTTTTCTGTTTCCTTAATTTTGTGAGGTAATCTGTGGAAATCGGTCACAAACCACAGTAACACTTTGAAATTTCTTATCACCTCACATGACAGAAACTTGTTTGAGCAAATATCAGAAGTCCTGCTTTTAAAAAAATCCTTGTGCTGTGTTTCTTATTATGATTGTGACTCAGGATCAAATCTAGTTGAATCTGCTTTAGGAATTAGAAATGGGGAATAACTCGTGTGTTCTTAACATGTTTGTGTGCACAGCCACATTGCTGCCAAATATTCATAAGGGCAGTTTCTAGGCCGCTGTGAGAGCCTAGGAAAAGATGCAGTTAGTTTAATGATGCAACACGATGCTCCTATACTTACTCCCACATATTGCAAAGAACCTTTTTTGAAGGATTTGCACAGCCCTAAGTACTGATAAAACTGTATAAATTATATTTAATAAATCACTGAAATAATAACTGATGAGTATATTTTATTTCTATTATGGAATTCACACAGACTAATTAGGATTGCTACGAGGAACCTTTTTGGCAGAATTTCCATTGAAACCTTTCTTAGAGTTCATTTATTTAAACAACACTTCTCAGGAAACTTTCATAGTGGATGGTGCTCATAAAGTATGTTTCTCAAATTACACATTCCATGATTGACTTATTCATGCCAATGAAGCTATTACAGATGAAGGGAGTTTGAGCACTAACAGATACAGGGGTTACTGAATAAATACTTCCTCTTGTTTATTTGCCAGGTTTGGTGGGAGCACAAGGACATTCCTGTCAAGGATAAGTTGTTTTGCCAGCACTGGGGCACTTTCATTGTTGGCTTTCCACTTGGGGGTGTCATTTTGGGACTGCTTTTTCCTTGAGTTCTTTTGCTTATTTGTCCTGAGATTATGTGTATGAGCTTCCAGAATTTATGAGGTCAAAGGCCAAGTGAAAGGCTATAGTTCACAGGTCACGTGGGAGACTAACATTTGCAAAATCAAGGAAATGATAGGACAGTGCCAAGAGAAAGGTCAAGAGTCAAGTGAAAGGCTAAAGACAGATGAAAGCAAGAAGTCTGCACATTGACTAGACCACACAGCTAAAAGCCCGCATGCCAAAATATTCATTACCAAGTCGCCAGCTCTGGGTCTCCAATAACCAGAGTCACAAGGGATGCACCGATGAGAAGACAGGACTCAGATATAACTCCAAGATAATCTTTTCTGTGGTCCATTTCAAATAGGATAAGCAATCACAAGCTCTCACACACATGCAGTAATAATGTACACAAAGTTAAAATGGGCACGATCTTGACAATGACTTAACTTTTCCTCATTTTGTTTAAAAGCAGATCATGTTAAAAACACAGATCTGATTGCAAACTTAGAAACAAACAACCTTCAGTTCAATGTTGAAGTGAGTTTGATCTTTGGTCTAGGTTGAGATCAAGATAATAGACATTGTTTGAGCTACATTTAGAAAAAAAGATATGCTGATTTTTGTTGTTGTTGTTAAGTCAGATGAACAGTCTTCTCTTTAAAGAGTATCTTTACCCTGACCAAACACAATTAATTATGTGGATAGTGAACTTTTATCTTGGAAGATTGTATTTGGTTCATATTTGTCCTTTTAAAGAATCATTTCTTAAACTGTTTATTTGTTTGTTGTATTTTAAATTTTTCTTTGTTCTTGATACAGACATCTAATTAGTGTCCAAAATCTTCCTTATAATGAATATTCTTGGGGAAGATTAGACAATAATGTCAAGAACAAGGTAATTCTAGTTGCAAATATACATACATACATACATACATACATACATACATACATACATACATACATGGCTGTAAAGTCCATCTCATGGACTATTAGTATAATGGAACTGTTGCTTTTCAGTCACCAGAAATGTAGTTCTGACAATGGAGTGGGAAATGGTCAGCATTATAGACAACAGTTATGGCTAACTGTTATGAAGACTGTAGAAAAGGGAAAAATGATACCAAGTTTTGGGTAATTGAAGGTTTTTCTACGCAAATACTTGCTTTTTCAAGACTAGATTTAAGGGGCTTAAATAAATGTGATCGGACATTGGAATCCATTTCTTGATAATAAAAAGACTTAACTATTAAAACCACTTGCTAAAGGCAAAGAGTTCTTACTGTGGATTTCAAGGATAGGCTGGGCAGCTTCATCTCTAGCTTTGGTTTTCTACATTGATTGGTTAGATCTAGATTACAGTGATGGCGAACCTTTTAGAGACCGAGTGCCCAAAAACTGGCCCTGCCCCCGCTCTGCCCCACCCCGCCTGCCGCAGGGCCACTCACCGCCTCCAGGGCCCACTTCAGATCGCCCAGGCAGCCCAGCAGCGCCATGGCGGCCACGCCCTTTGCCCGCGTCCCACAGCATCAACTGTGCACGATGGGACGTGAGGGCAGAGTCTTGACTACACTGTCTGGCTGCCATGTCCTTGGCTGCGCTGCTCCGTGTGGGCCACACTTGGGGGTGACTCTCCTCCAGAGGGGCTGCTGGTGAGGGGGTCATGGGGGGAGGCAAGGCTGGGGCAATGGCACGTGTGCCCACAGAGAGGGCTCCGAGTGCCGCCTCTGGCACCCGTGCCATAGGTTCACCACCACTGATCTAGAACTTGTAGATCTAGATCTGGAAGAGTCCATCCAACTTTATGATTTTATAAAACTGTGCAACAAGATACCAAGTGCCTGGCTACTGAGTGAAGTTTCTGTTCCATCTGTTCAGATGGCATGCTTCCCTGTACAGTATATGTTGATTAAAAATGAGGATCTCTCTGAAACTTCTTTGTACATTCACGTAGCTAGGTGAGTACTTCTATTACTATTACTTTACTTCAATTCTTCGGTACTATGGGCCAGTCCTTTTAATCTATCTGTGAATGGAGTCAAGTACGCCATTTAAAACGTTGCCTTACACTATGTTATTCTATCTCAGTTGGAATATAATTAGCATAATTAATATTTGTAATGATAATTAACATTGGATGTCAAACCAAGTGCTCTTGTTCTTATACATAATTATGCATTTTATATGGACCTATTTGTACTGCTGTTTTCCTATAACAAATATGAAATAAATGGCAGATGTAATGTTAATTTAAAGGAATTTGATTCATACACCATTTAATTTATGTAAAACCAAATTCTTTTCTCAGAATAAACATCCAGTTGAAGGCATACTGAAATTAATGGGGGAAGTATTTGCAATGTGAAGGCAGATTTTGGTTCTAGGTAAGCAAACACCTAGTTATTTAGAACTATTTATTTCTTCTTAGTTTCTCTTTACTCTCCTAGATATCCCATTCATAAATGTTATGGCTCTATATTTTCAAGTATATAAAACTGAATTTGAAAAAGCTAGAAAAATGAAATACAACCAACCCATTTAGGTTCAACCTGAGTTAGAGACTGAAAATAGAGAGGGCACTGAAAGATTGAACAATATTTAAAGAGCTGGTTAATTTTAAATCCATTGGGAACCATAAGTCTGGGCATTAATAGGCTTGGAGTGATAAAAGGAGCAATAATAGTGTGCATATATAGATGGCATTGTCAAAAAGGAGCAATTAGCAGCAAAAAACCACATAGGGCTAGGCACATATGGTGAACAGGTTGAAATGTATAATACAGTAGTAGTTGAAAAAAAACACTGAGTAAATCAGTTTTGCCCCTGGGCTGAGTTACAGGCAGGTCAAATCATCCCATTTCTTAAATGATGGTAGAATCAAACAAGTACAGGAGAGAAATGCAGATGAATCATTTGAAAGTAAAACAAACAAAACATAAATCATTATGAATCTGAACATTTAAATTTAGTCTTTCTCTGTTACGGTGTAGAACAGAGTTTTCAGACTTTTGTAACCGGAAATCATTTATTATATTTAGTTTATTTTTATATGTATTACACAGAAAGAGGAGGTTTTCTCATTTGTATGTTGTTGAAAACAGCCTAAGATGTTTCAATAGTGTTTGACTTGCAATTTCAGGATATTCAAGGTCGATTCAGAAATTTGTGCGTGAGGAAAGGCTGGTGTTAAGGTGAAATCAGTCAAATTTAATTTTAATTTCTTAAAAACTGTGACATAAACAACAACAATAGCAACACTGGATATCTCTCTCTCTCTCTCTCTCTCTCTCTCTCCCCCTCCCTCCCTCTCTCATTCTATTTTCACTTTTTATGTACTGTTCACAATTTGTACCAGTTTGCAGCCAATTATCCATATTTAGATAACCATTCACATTTCTCAAGTATTTATTAGCCTAATTAAAAATATAAAAATAATATACATATACTGACAGGTAAATACTTAGGATGAGTTTTGATAGCAATGTTGATTTTTCCCCATTGTGAATGTCTGGCTGAAGTCATTTAAGCATCCATCTTTCCTCCTCCCTGTCTGCTTTTACCAACTTGATTTTCATGGATAATTCTCCAGAAGAAGTCTTACTTCAAAGGAATTTGAGACACACGTGCACTGCAGCCAAACTGTGCAATGCTAAGTTTCTTTATTAATTTCAACCTTGCTCAGTGGGACATCCTCCTCCTCTT
This sequence comes from Azemiops feae, assembly GCA_023970755.1. NCBI lineage: Eukaryota > Metazoa > Chordata > Lepidosauria > Squamata > Viperidae > Azemiops > Azemiops feae. Next base: position 962,986 of record JALGBA010004264.1, read on the forward strand.
CTTTTCTTTCTTCTTCATATTTATATCCTAGTGCAGTGATGGCGAACCTTTTAGAGACCGAGTGCCCAAACCGCAACCCAAAACCCACTTATTTATCGCAAAGTGCCAGGGCCGCATCAGCATTGTGGTGCCCTCAGGGGGGGGGGCGGCAGTGTGGCCCACTGGGTGGGCATGGCTGTGGTGGTCACAGCAGACTGAGTGGGTGGGGCAGGGTGGATGTGGCCACCTTGATGTTGCTCGTGGGGGGACGCCTGTGGGGGCTGGGCAGGATTGGGGGAGATCCAGGGGGTCTCTGGTGGTGGGGCTGTGGGCAGGAGGCTCATCCTGCGGGGTGAGGCAGGGGGTAGGGCAGGGGTGCCATTGCTGCGGGGCAAGGCAAGGCAGGGGCAGCTGCTGCCTGACACTATCAGCCCCCGCACACAAAGGTCAGTAAGCGCATGGGGGCGTACTCTACTATTTCTACTCGAGCATGCTAGCCAGCTGCTTCACCTCCTTTGTGCTGGGTGGGGCTGCCTCTCCGGGCGCCAGCGGTGGCGTAATGGACCTGTGCAAGCTGGCGGCGGCAGCGGCAGGTGTGCCCACAGAGAGGGCTCTGAGTTCTGCCTCTGGCACGCTGCCATAGGTTCGCCATCACTGTCCTAGTGATTCCTAAGTAGGCTGCTACCTTGAGTATTAAACAGACCTCTTGGGGGCATGCATATGCATATACACAAATAATTTCTGCAAAGTGGTAAAAAGGGGCAAGGGGAACTGACTCTGATTGAGCCCTCTAGCAGAATTAGAGATGTTTTTCACAGTTGGGGAGGGTGATAAGGTGTTAGGTTTTGTGTGCATGTGGTGAAGGAAAGCAACTAGTTGCTTTGTGCAAGGAACACATGCAAATGCTGATGATGGACAGGGGATGATCAATGTCAGATAGCTAAATCCATTTGAGGTTCCCCCTCCTCTTAGTCCTTACGAATAGCTCGTCCACCACAATCTCCAAACCCCTATGGAACAAACCATTCAAATCCTTCAGAACTCTAAAATTCCATAGAATCTACCTTGAAAAACTGGGTATAGAATATTGTGATATTTAGATACACCATTACACTATTGTCAATATAATGGCAGACAAATATGTTTCTGGTGATGTCCTAATAAGCAAAAAATAAACTGCTTACAGTGTTCCTTTATTGCTTAAAAAAAATAAACAACAGTAAAGTACCTGCCTATCTGTCCGGATCTAGAAGATCCATATGATCTTAGTTTTCTTATTCTCCGCAACCTTTTGTGGGATCTCCCATCTAGACTTAGGATGGTCTAGCTCTTATTCTATACAGATGTTCCTGCACACAATGCCAGCTACTTAATTGTGCAATTCAATATATGCTTCTCCTTCCTGCATTTTACACCATTATGTGTCGAACTGTCTCTGAGGGCTCTCTGCATTGCCTGCACCTTGGGTCCTGTCTAGTGTGTTTGTCTCTGTGTGTGTGTGTATGTGTCTGTGTAAACTTTTTCATATTGAACAGTTGAAGGCTTAAAGGCAAATCAATCAGTATGTGATCCATTTTATAAGGATTTAAAAATAGAAATGAAGGCTAGCATTAGTTACATAGTACTACAGTACATAGTACTACAGTACATAGTACTTGTAGTGTAAAGAACTAGAATACCCCATTTTGGAAAATCAGTGGGTCTAGGATTTAAGAAGTGGAAAACATACTTAAGAATAAAATTAATTCATTATAAATTATTTTGTGTATTTTTTCTGTTGCTTATATTCCATTATTAACCGTTATACATATATTTATATACTCATGCAAATGCACAGTAATATATAACCCATCCACAACTGTTCTGCAACAAGAAAAAGAAAATAAAGGGAAATACTTTGGGAGGAAAGGGAATAATAAAAAGTAGGCATAGATTTTCCTACTAATTTTATGGAAATAGAATCCTCCAAATCACATGCTTACTTTTTCTTTCTTTCATTCATGTCTGAACTACAAATCTATCCCGTCATACTTATTCAGATAATACAAAGAAGTCCTTCAAATTTGATGTGTGGTGGTATATTTTGCTTCCAATCAGCTTCTGCAAGCTCGTAGCTTTAGAATTTGACTATAACTCCTGGACTTTTTTGCCAGTTTGAATGGAAATTCTATAGACAGTTTTCCAATACATTAAGAAGGCATCAGCTTGGAAAATGTTCACTTAGCCTTATTTTCCAGTTTGTTCAAACTCTTGTGAAAAAAAACTTAGTGCCTGTTAGGTTTGATAGTCACAACAAAGCAATCTTTATCCTTTCATAAATACATACTGTTAAAAAAAATGACAGCCTTTGACCTAGAAAATAGCATTTACATTTCAGCTTCTTAAAGTTATACACCTGTCACAATAAAATGTAACAGACAGGTTGTAACCTTATCTACTAGCGTATTGATTTTCTGCCACAAGGAAGGGAAGGAAGCTCATATGATAAGGTCAGTTCTTTTTAAACTCGATACAAGCTAAATGGATAGTTGAGTGCCATGACCAAAGGAACTGGAGGATCTGAACTTGTCTATTCTCTAGTGTCTCCATCTTCAGGCTCATTTGCAACAACAAGCTTTAAAGGGAGTCACAAAATATGGAACCTTGGACACTTGCCCAGGATTTATAGTGGGAAGGTTAGCGCCCATTTGAGTGCTACTGTTAAATGTTTCCCTTCTAATAAAACATTATAGAAAGCTTATATTGAAGAACAGGTTTAGTGGCACTTTTACTCAGAATATTCTGACTACCAGGACTAGATAATGTCGACAGTTATTTCAGATTTTATAGACTGCAAAGTACTCAAAACAGTTCACAAAACCCCATGAACAGCAACAAAAACAAGGATTACAATCAGCAATCGGTTTTCAACAAGACTGATGAAACAAATCTTTGCTGCCTGCTAAAAAAAGAATCCTCTTGTCACTAACTTCTTGGGAAAGGAAAGTCCTATAAGAAAGATTGTAAGAGGAAATGATACAGAAAAATAAATAAATTATGGGCAGGTTATTTGCCTGTTGAAAGAATGGTTCTTTAGTTAAAAGAAACTTTCAAAGCAATTTACAAGTGATCATTCTCATTTCTGAAGGTGATTGCACAGTATAAAATAATAATAATAATAATAATAATAATAATAATAATAATAATAATAATAATAATAATAATAATAATAATAATAATAATAATTATTAATAATAATAATAATAATAATAATAATAATAATAATAATAATAATAATAATAATAATAATAATAATAATAATAATAATAATAATAATAATAATAATAATAATAATTAATAATAATAATGTTCCACTGATTAATTGTCCTAACTGTTAGGAAATTTCTCCTTAGTTCTAGGTTGCTTCTCTCCTTGATTAATTTCCATCCATTGCTTCTTGTCCTGCCTTCAGGTGCTTTGGAGAATAGCTTGACTCCCTCTTCTTTGTGGCAACCCCTGAGATATTGGAACACTGCTATCATGTCACCCCTAATCCTTCTCTTCATTAAAGTAGACATACCCAATTCCAGCAACCATTCTTTGTATGTTTTAGCCTCCAGGCCCCTAATCGTCTTTGTTGCTCTTCTCTGTATTCTTTCTAGAGTCTCAACATCTTTTTTACATCGTTGTGACCAAAACTGGATTCAGTATTCCAAGTGTGGCCTTACCAAGGCATTGTAAAGTGGTATTAACACTTCACGTGATCTTGATTCTATCCTTCTGTTAATGCAGCCTAGTACTGTGTTGGCTTTTTTGGCAGCTGCAGCACACTGCTGGCTCATATTTAAGTGATTGTCCACTAGGGCTCCGAGATCCCTCTCACACTTGCTACTATGGAGCAAGGTACCACCTATATTATACCTGTACATTTGGTTTTTCTTGCCTAAATGTAGAACCTTACATTTTTCATTATTGAATTTCATTTTGTTAGATAGCGCCCAATGTTCAAGTCTGTCAAGATCCTTCTGTATCTTAAGCCTATCTATAACAAAGTAAGTACATCACTACAGGTTGTCCTCGACTTACAACAGTTTGCTTAGTGACCATTCAAAGTTATAACAGCACAGAAAAAGTGATTATGACCATTTTTCACACTTTTGACCTTTGCAGCATCCCCATGGTCACATGATCAAAATTCAGGCACTTGGTAACTGACTCATTTATGATGGCTGCAGCATCCCAGGGGTCATGCAACCTTCTGACAAGCAACTGCAGTGAACTGCTTACCAACTATGGCAAGAAAGGTTGTAAAATGAAGCAAAATTTTATTAGCAATTGTCTAATTTAGCAACAGAAATTTTGGACTCAGTAGTGGTCGTACGTCAAGGACTATCTGTATTAAGGATCAATATCAATGAAAATATGAACCATCTTGTAATAGAATAAGGATTGGTAAAAATTAAATAAATAAATAAATAAACATTAAAAGCCCTTCGATAATTATCAGCTTTCGCAATGGTACAAATTACATCGGAGATGGGAAACCTCCAACTAGGTTTCCTAGCATACCTGACTATTTCTGAATGTTAATAGTGAAATACAAAAAGTCCCACATCGCCAATAAGAGAAAAAGAATACATTGTGATTATGAAGTGAGAAAAGAAAACCTACATATGTTATAGTGATTACAATATACCAATCGAGACAAAAGAAGAAAGCAACGAATAGACAGTAAAAAGATCCACACAGAACTATAAATAGCAATATAAAATTAGTTCAGTCCTCAAATCTTTTCTGAACTTTTGATCATGTAGCATCACCTTCTCATTTTCAGAACACACAAGAGACTTTTCAAAACTAGATAATGTACTAATATTATAGATCCTCTTTCTCCCTTTCCACTTCACAGTTGTCCTAAAGTTGAGCAGTAGCAAAATCAAATTAAATGCATAAATACATAAATAAATAAATTAGCCTTTTTCCTGAGTTCTGTCACTGATCTGTAGTTTGGCTTATGAATGTAACAATCAAATGACATATTTCAGTCACTTAAAATGTGCACACTGCCTATATCAAAGTATCTCCTAATATTGCAGTATATTGAGCTATTAAAATATTTCCTTTCTCAACCTTATTATTATATATATCCTTTTCCATGATATCTGTACCTTGTTATAATTTTTTTCTAAACTCCTTAATAATCAGATAAGCCAAGCTACAACATTATTCCCTTTGGACAAGAGATTTTAAAATATGTTTAGAAGCAAGCACAACTAACTTATGATGGGAAGGGAAGAAATTTGAAGAAAGTTTGGGTAAAGACAAGTGATTGATGCAAATTATGGTATCCATATTTGCAAATCCATGTTACTGAAGTATGACAATTGTCAATTTAGAGCTGAACATATAATAATGATATTCATTGTTTCTCCACTTGAGCACACTTCAAATGCATGTATTTTGAACTCCCAGAATTCCCTACATAGCATTACCATTATTGAGAATTCTGGGAGTTGTTCCACCCAAGTGGGAGTGCCTCAGATTGGACAAAAGCAGTATAACTGCAGTTTCAATTCAATACAAATGTTTTCTTCATTTAATTTGCAAAACAAATTAGACTGGATTATATTAGGCCTGAAATAGTCATGGAGTAGTGAACTGAACACTTCTATTCTTGATTAACATTGTATTTTCTGTGTCTTTATGGATTATTTATATAAAGTTAATCAAAAAGTATTAGAGATTCAGATATTGGATCTGGATCTGGAATATAATCCATTTTATCATAATTGATGTCTGTCATGTATATATCTTCAACTTTTGCAAAATCCATGAGTTTTCATATCCAGCCATGAAGGCATCTAGCTCATAGGGTACTTTAGCAATGAATAGGAAGTAAATGTTAATAGATAAATAGTTTAGAAATACAATCTGGTTGAAAAATTATTTCAGTGAACAGGGATAGCGAAACAAAAGCAAATCCAATGGTAAAAATTACTTGATTGCAGATTAATTAGTAGGGTGATTGCAAGTGAAATTATTTGTATCAAAATACTATAGGGGTGGGTATGCATGTATACAGAACAGGTTATATATATTTTTCACTCCTATTTAAATATCTCAATCTAGTACTCTGCAGATGTGTTGGGAATGTAATTCCTTAAATTAAATGCCGAAGACACGTTCAAGTTAATATTGCCAAAGGACTGCAGAAAGTTTCAATAACTTTAGGTTCTTCAGATTTAAGCCTGTTGTGGCTCTTAGCAAATTATTATGACTGAGAATAAAATGTCTGTATTCAAAGATGTTACACTTCTGATGGCCAACAGAGAGGAATAACACAAGACCACTTTAGCCATCATATCCCACCTATGGGATTTCCAAGTGTATGTAGATCGCTCCCTGCTAGAATCAACTTGCTGACCTAGGAAGAGTTTGGCCTAACTGATCCAGCAAGACAGTTCTTATTTATTCTATTTTTTCTTATTTCACAAAGGAAGGACACCTTAGCTACAGTGGTGGGATTCAGATGGTTCGCACCACTTTGGCAGAACCAGTAACTAATTTTTTGTTGCCCAGGCCCAGAATGGACTTCCGGAAGCGGCATCCACACAGAGAACCGGTTGTTCACATATTTGAATCCTATCACTGCTTAGCTATAAATAGTTCAGGAGAAATATTTATCAATCCACCCAAAGTATAAGGCTAGACCAAAAGATAGAGTACAGCAAAACTGGGCATGCTTAAATTTCCCTCCTGAAATCAATTGGGATGGAAGCAATAAGCAAGGAATGAAGCCTCTTAGTTGTCAAAGATTACAGAGTGAAAATCAAGAAAATTTCTAGAATTGTTTTTAAGTAATTAAAATACTCAGGCTTATATTCTTGCTCACCATTAGTGATTTGAAAGATTATTTACATCAGTACAGAAACAAACATTTTGGAGGCCATGGCTTTCCAGGATAAGGCTCAGTCCTTTTCTAATAGGATTTTTTTCCCCTTATTCAATTTTATTGTGACTGGAATACAATTATACAAACTATAATCTGATTTAGAAGGAACCTTTTTCAGCTTTGGTGGTGTTACTTCCTACATCCAGACCAAGATAGATAAATGACTGCAACAAAACATCACAGAATTAGTGTTTCCTCTTAATGTGGCAATGAGCTCTAATTTGATTGGTAAAAAATTCATTTGGTGTACCTCTGCCCCTTTTCTGCTGGGTAATGAAAATTTATATCTGTGTTTTAGACATCTGGGGAAGGCGTGACAGCTTTGGGCCCGAATGAAAGATTATACTGCAGTGACCCCTGTCAGCGTTTCCTCACACGCTGGTTACCCGAAACCCAACAGCAGTCAAGCATTCCCCCCCCCTTTTTTTTCTCTTCCCCCTTTTTTTTTTTTGCACCAGAACAGATTCTCAGTTTATTTTGGAAAGTTAATGACACTGTAAATCTAATAGGCCATTTTAGTGCCATTGTGTGGATATAAAAAGTCATATGATTGGTCAAAACCATATGGCCATGGTTTGGCATTGTCTGATAGTGGGAATGGCAGGCTGTTATAGAGTTCAAGAGCTAAGCCTGATTCCAATTATTTGCTCGGAGAGAGAAAGAGGGAGCACAGCTTTTACATTAATTAACTGGAAACCTGCTAATGCTTTTTCTTTGCCTTCTTTTCTAGAATCCTTTCTTTGCATGAGTCTGCCAATGTCCCCAGCTCTAAATACATCATGTTTTGGCTGAGAATGATGGATGTTGGGACTGGGTATAGCCTTCCTGGTAAAAGGTCCGAAGAGATCCTTCCCTTATATAATCTGGCCTTAGCTATATATGCCATAGATCAGGGGTAGGCAACCTCGGCTCTTTTATGACTGAAGTCCATGAGCCATAAAAGAGCCAAGGTTGCCTACCCCTGCCATAGATGGTCTTAGCAAGCAGTTGTCTTTCAGCCTTAGCGTGTTCAACTGAAATATATAAATAAATCCGGGAATATTAATGTAAATTTTGCCTTATTTAATATAACTCCAATCATAAGACTCTTGGTAGCTCACATACAGCACCATAAAATGATTGTTAACAACAATAACCTTGCTAGTAATGTGTGGTAATCACAGAGTCACAGTGTATAAGTTAGGCCGCTATATAAATTTCTTAAATAAATAAATAGATCACATCCCCAAAAATGTTAAAATCCAAAATCCAGATGAATAATGATTACACTGTGTCAAAGTTAGAATTCCCACTGAGATAATGTACATAAAGCTAATTAACTGTCCAGAAATAGCAATATAAATTCAGTGATTTAAAATAAATTATTATTCAGGATGATAATTACTTTATGACTTAGATTATGGATCTTCAAATCTTCTCTTTGAGTGAGAAGAAACTACAATTATATTGGAAAGTGTGGCTAATTGGTTTGTTATGCTGTAACCTCTTTTAATTTAAGTATGTTTGGGGGGGTCTGTTTATTTGGTTAGGAAAACTTGAACTGGGGGAGTCATAAAAACCATTGGAGAGTAATGAAATTACAAATATTTGTTAAATATAGCAGCAAAGCAAAGTATATTGAAATTAGTAATTTGACAAAAAAAAAAAAAGGAAATTCAAGCATAAAGGAAAAATGAGCTGGAATGCAGGTAATCTAACTCATTATCTGAAATGTTTCTGTGCCAAGGAATTTTGGTCATGATAGATACAATAGGCAGACATCTAAGCTATTACATTTAGAAAATAAAAATGTAGGGCACAAAAATAAGATGTGAGATTCATAGCTTGAAAACATCACACAGGAGAAGGGCTTGGGTGTTTTCATTCACAAGATGAATGTGAACCAACAATGTGGGACAGCTATTAGAAGGGTTAATGCAGACCTGGGCTGCATTTGAAGACATGTTTATCAAAGAGATATGAAATCCTTATTCTTCTCTACACTGGTTGAGACTATCCTTGAAGTAATGAGTACAAGACTGGGCATGACATTTCCACAAAGATATTTATAGGTTAAGTGAGGTTCACAAGAATGCAAAAAAGGTGGTATAAGGATTTGGAACAATGCCATGTGAGGACAGGAAAAATGAAGTTGGGATTTAATCTGAAGAAAAGAAGATAGAAGACACAAAATGAATGTTCGGATAGAAAAAAGAGAAGATGATCAAGTACTATTTTTTATTGCCACAGAAATTAGGACTAGAAATAATGGATCCAATTGCAGGTAGTGTACCTAGATTTTACCTCAGTGTAAGGAAGGATATCTTCACTGTAAGTGAAACAGAGTCTGTTTTCAGAGGATTTTTGTGGGTTTTTGATTATTTGAAATCTTAAAAAGGAGGTTGGACCTTTTGATGATTGGTTAACTGGTTTTCATGCACATTCTAGAGATTATTCTTGTGGCTCCCCATTTCTATCATAATTTCAGAGATTTTACTGAGACTAAGTGAGGAAGAGTATCTGTAGCCACAATCAACAAATGGGAGAGGGTCATTAGTGGTTTATCATATAAGAGGCTAAAACATATAAGGAATGGTTGCTGGAATTGGGTATGTCTAGTTTAATGAAGAGAAGGACGAGGGGGAACATGATAGCAGTGTTCCAATATCTCAGGGGCTGCCACAAAGAAGAGGGAGTCAAGCTATTCTCCAAAGTGCTTGAAGGCAGGACAAGAAGCAACGGATGGAAACTGATCAAGGAGAGAAGCAACCTAGAACTAAGGAGAAACTTCCTGACAGTTAGAACAATTAACCAGTGGAATAACCTGCCTCCAGAAGCGGTGAATGCTCCAACACTGGAAGTTTTTAAGAAGAGACTGGACAGCCATTTGTCTGAAATGGTATAGGGTTTCCTGCCTGAGCAGGGGGTTGGACTAGATGACCTCCAAGGTCCCTTCCAACATCATCATCATCATCATCATTATTATTATTATTATTATTATTATTATTATTATTATTATTATTATTATTATTATTATTATTATTATTATTATTATTATTATTATCGTCGTCGTCATCATCATCAAATAAAAGGTATAATCAGGCCCTACCTTAATGATCTCAAAGGGAAGCTGCTGTCTCGGTTCTCAATATAATGTGCTCTAATTCTCAGTATTAAAAATCTTTAAGGAAAATCTGTGTAAATCTTGGGGGATTTTTATTGGGTTTTATAGTCAATAGGTTTTACAACTGCCAAATCTTCTACCCACCCAATAGCATACAATAGGAAAAAAAACCCATAATATAAGTTAAAAGCACAATATTTAACAATAACAAATAATAATGATCATACTTAGCAATAGAAAACCATATACCCAGGTAGCAACAATAGCCTTTCCCTACAAGGGACTCCAAAATATGTTCAGTCTTCCAGAAGGCTGTCTTCAAGGGGCTGACTTAATATCTAGAGGGATGTAGGTGCCATGATGGTGAATCATTGTCTTATCCCTCTTTTCACTTTATGAAAATGGAGTATCACAGGCAGCTTCTCTTGACATGCAATCTCAAATTGGGTAACTCCAATCTCAAAAGATTATCACATGAGCCCGGAACACTGCAACTGTAGTGCAGTGCAATTGGCTGTATTTATGAGTCAATTGCCAAGGGTCTGAATTTTGATCACGTGACCATGGGGATGCTGCAACAGTGTGAAAAATAGTCATAAGTCATTTTTTTCAGTGTTGTTGTAACTTTCAATGGGCAGTAAATGAACTGAAGTCAAGGATTACCTACATTCTGCCCCCAGATGGATGAATATCACACATTCCTGCTAACATTTGTAACTAGTCAGGTTCTCCACTGTAGTTTAGGTTTGCTATATAGTAGTCTGTTTTTTCTGCATCGTAAATATCATGACTCCTTTTCACCAAGGTGTTCTTTACTGTGAGAAGAAAGAAATAAAAACTTCTTTCAAGTCAATCTCATCACCTGGTGACTTCATGCATGTGTTCAGGTGGTGTCTTGGAAATAATGCAGAAGCAATTTGCTATTTTTCGTAGCCTGCATTCAATAAGGAATTTGCCCGTGATGAAAGCCAGGTGTGTGATACTAAATTCAGTAACCCTATCTGGTTTTAGCCTACTACCTTTTGAGTTGGCTTCAGCATTGCCCACATTAATTCAGCAAACATCAGCACCATCAACAGCATCTTTATAAACTCTCCAATTTGTCATTCAAGTTGGCCCATTTTTAGCTTGCGTGTACTTGGACTCAGAATTCCTGGCATCCCTTGAGATGTTGAAATTGGCATGGAAGATGTATATGGCAGCAAAATCTTGGATGACACCGTTTGTCCATTAGCCAAGCCATGTCCCAATCTATATAAATAGATATGAAATAGCAACAGTGTAAATGAACTTATTAAGTAATGGATTGGGTTGTCTTTGTTATTAGGAATTAGAAATGAACACATTGTATTAACTCATACAATTTTCTTTCAAAAATTCTCGAGGTCTTCTAATCCAGCCACCTGCTCAAGCAGGAGACTCTATACCAGGGATGTCAAACTGCCGGTCCATGGGCCAGATGCATCATAGCGAAACCGCACCCAGCCCATTGCTGGCAATGGCAAAAAAGTCATGATACATCATGACACGTCACATGACGTTGCAAGTTTGACCCCCCTGCTCTATACCATTCTGGACAAATGGTTGTCTAATCTCTTCTTACAAGCTTCCAGCAGTGAATACCTACAACTTCTGGAGGCAAGCCGTTCCACTGATTAATTGTCACTGACGGGAAATGTCTCCTTAATTCTAGGTTGGATCTCTCTTTGATAAGCTTCCATCTATTACTTCTTGTCCTGCCTCAGATGCTTTGGAGAATAGGTCAAATACATCTTCTCTGCAACAGTCTCTTAAATATTGGAAAACTACTATCATGTCATCCCTAGTCCTTCTCTTTGTTAGACTAGATATGCCTAGTTCTCTCAATCATTCATCATTTGGCTTACCCTCCAGTCCCCTAATTATCTTTGTTGCTCTTCTCTGCACTCTTTCTAGAGTTTCAGTTTATTTTTTTGTATTAAGGTGACCAAAACTGGAATCAGTATTTCAACAGTGGTTTTATCAGTGCTATACTATAAAAATATGAAGTATAAGCTATATTAGCATTTCACATGACCTTCCTTCCTTCCTTCCTTCCTTCCTTCCTTCCTTCCTTCCTTCCTTCCTTCCTTCCTTCCTTCCTTCCTTCCTTCCTTCCTTCCTTCCTTCCTTCCTTCCTTCCTTCCTTCCTTCCCCCTCCCTCCCTCCCTCCCTCTCAATATTTAAGTATAAAGTCTAACTAAAGTTGATTTCTTTTTGCTATTTGCCTTTTCTGTGTTTTATATTTGATCCATTTCATTCAATTCCATCAGCAGGCAAATTAATGTATCTGATGTATCACAGTTAGATCATTTTATTTAAAAATTAGTGCAAAACACATTTTTATCCACTTTCACCCAACAATAGCCATATTCTTCAATCTGTTTATATCAATTAATAGACATGCTATTACAGGCTGAGCCAGTTGTCTGCATGTAGATTTCCTTTGATCAAAGGAGGTTTTGTTTGGTTTTACTTTCAATTGTGACTGAGTGCTATAAATCCATCCAGGCTGAGTTTAGCTCATGGTGGTCAGCATGCAAGATATCATTCAACATAGCAAGGATAGCTATTATAGTTCAAAGGTACAGCAAATGCTTTGAATGACAGAAGCATCAATTTCAGTTCTCAGCAACTCCAGGGAGAGACATCAGATGTCAAATGTTGGGAAAGAACTTGGCTAGAGGTGCTGGAGAACCATTGCAACAGAATAGACAAAACTGAGCTATATAAAATTTAGAAATACTGTTCTTTGTGTGGGATCATATTATTTTTCTGAAACAGATTGGTACTAATTAATTTAAATGAAGGACTCCAAATTGCCATGTGAATATACTCATGATGAACAAATTTTGCAATGAAAGGGGAAAAGAAATCTTTACAGCGCCACTGATATCGGTATATAACAGGAATGCATGGCCCCAGAAATGTAGTGGCAGCTTCTTAATAAGTCAATCAGTCACTTAAGATACAGACTACTAGGCTCAAATTATTACTCTGCTTTGGACACATTTGCAAAGGCTCTATTGCTAGGAAAGGTGGAAGGAAAGGGAAAAAGAGGATGACCAGCATCAAAATGAATGAACACAACCACAGTGTGTATGAATACACATTTGGAAGATCTGAAAGACCAGGTTAAGGACATGGAGAAAATCTATCCTGATGGCACTTAATAAGTCAATCAATACTGGGTATGTGTAATGGTATGTGAGAATTAACTTGGGAGGCAAGGAAAGAGTCTCAGCCAGGACTACGGTTAGATAAGAGGTAGCTTAGCCCATAGCAAGTATGTGGACATGATAAATATTTCAGAAGGGACCCTTCCTAGTTTCTTAGCTGTAAAGATGGTGGGAGAGGAGACTCGCAAGATTCTGTTAATGCAACCCTACAATAAAGTACAACTAGTTCTGTGTGTGCTTCTTGCCTGGATGACCTCACAAGTCTGTGAGTATTGAGACAAGTTTCCCTGAAAGCTATCTTGGCCATCTGCTAGCAGACTCCTCATTTTATCTGATGGGACATTGCAATTCAGTAATATCCAGCCAACATTTCAGGTCCACTAAGTAATCTCTGGGATATTATCCTTCTCAGAATTGTCTTTTAAATATAAGGGACAAAGTAATATTGGAAGAGTTTCTAGAAAGCAGAATTTGAAAATTATCCTCATGTAATAGTAGTTTTCTGAATGAATCTAACCATGTTGTAACCCCCTGCGGACTCAAGCTATGTCATTATACTGATTACAAAATGGCTTTCTAGAGCTTTCTGAAAGAAAGGGGATGTGGTAGGAAGATATTCCTCCCATTGGCCATCAAGGATTAGAAATAATACATAAACAGATTGTTTGTGAGTTGAAGGGGCTTAAAAGGATCAGGAGCCATTTATGACCTCTTAATGTGTCACCACTTCTTTGATGGCACTTTGTGACCATCTGAAATGAGCTATTCATTTTAACTGCACTGTGTGTGATAGTTCTTGTTTTTTTCTTTTTAACCTCCAAAACATTTTAACTGAAACAGAAAAGGTGAAGACATCCAAGGAGATGTCTACCTTTGACATCCTAATTCGAATTTAATCAAATGGGGGTGAGGAAAACAAGTCTGTTTAGACTCTGCCACTCTTTTTGAAGAACAGAGACAAGCCTAAGCTATCTTATCTCTGAAGAGTGTAAAACATTTGTCAGGGCATCCTGATGAAAACATCAGCACAACATTGCATTAATCAATCAGACTGCATATCATCCACACCATTTTGTTTTCAATTGAATGGCTTCTGCAGGTTTGCAAGATATTTCTTGACCTCTGCCACCTTAGCACCTGTTATTCTATAGAACCAGATTTTCTAGCAAACTGTAATCATTTCCTAATAATTTGGGAGATTTCCCCATTTTTTAAATTAAAATGTCTCAAAAATATATAGTGGTCTTCTGTAAGCCAGCAAGATAAAACTGGAATATAATATAAGGCTTTATCAGGCCTTCCTCCATAAATTGTTTTTCATGTGCATTGGATTGTTGTTATCTGGATTAACATGGATGTCAGGTAATTAGAAAATCCAGCAGTATTCTCCATTTTGAATGTATCAGAGATAGGGAATATTCAAGGTGTCATGCTGCAAATTTGTAGATTTCAGTAGGAAATGATAGCAACCTATAAAGGAAGTTTGTTTGTTACAATAAAAGACCAACAATATAAGAGGTTAGAACAGATGAAGTTTGTGTAAGATTGGAATAAAAGTACAATCAATTAATATTTAAGATGCTTAAATTTTTACTAAAATGGATTGAAAACTAGAGTCAATCTTATTTTAAGATTCGGAATTCTCTCCTGACACAACTTTACCCAGCCTGATACCAAAATTCTGGAAAATTTAAAACAAGTAAAAGAACTTTGGTTTAAATGTGAAATAGGCTAATCTATCATCTTACTTTTTGTATATTCACATTTGAAATATTTCTCAAAGAAATATTAATTGATTTCAGTAGGGTAACTTTTTAGCTGTCAAAATATAATGTTTCTATTTGTCCATGTATTTTAATTTCACTATTAGTGTACAAGAAAAAAAAAATGTTGCAATTTAATGTAAAATTGATTCTCATTTACTGCATCTGCATGCAAAGTGAACATTCTCCCAGATTTCGCAATGCAGATTTTAAAAAAATAATAAAAATGCACATGGGAATACATGCTTGTGGAAGAGTGAGTACAAATTGTTGCTGGAAATAATGTACAAAAACATATTGCTTAGGGGATGTGGAGTGTTTCCAAAAATTCATGAAATAGGATGAAACAAGAATAACGCTGATAAATTGAGAGAACCTAGCAAAACTGAGGCTCAAATATTTGCTAAGTTTTTTTTCTTAGCACCTTGCATATCCACCTGAATTGTATTATTTGATGCTTAATTTTAATTTTTATTGTTGGGTTGATTTTACGTGATATTATTAAGGTATGCCTTAATATTCTAAAAGTATGCCTTAATATTCTAAAAACATAATTTGTAGGGTGACAAGTAGTTTCAATTACTACATATGTAAATAAAATGAGGATAATATTAATATTCGCAAGAGTCTTATGAGAACAAAAGTGTTCAAAACTATAACATGACTTTTACAGTGAAAGTTACCAGTAAAATTTAATGCCATCCTGTGAGCAGTTGCGAATAGGGATTTTTCTCATCTGGTATTGACATTTTAACATAATAATAGGAATGATGATCATCTATCTTTCATAGAATAGATAGATAGATAGATAGATAGATAGATAGATAGATAGATAGATAGATAGATAGATAGATAGATAGATAGATAGATAGGTAGATAGGTAGGTAGGTAGGTAGGTAGGTAGGTAGGTAGGTAGGTAGGTAGGTAGAATGAATGAATGAATGAATGAATGAATGAATGAATGAATGAATGAATGAATGAATCTCCAGGTTAGACACTCTGGTATTTGCTGTAGGTATTCAATGACAGTGTTATCATGTGTAACACAGCTGTGTATTGGGAAATGGTTTTTGACCAGCTTTTTTAACAGGAAAACAACTGCTAATGTATATATTAACACCATCTCATGATTGTGAGATTCAAGAAAGAAATACCTGATAAAGTGGCTTAGTTTGTTCAGTTTTGTAAAGGTTCTTTGAATTTATCTTGCAACTGGTACTGCCTATATTACAGTATTTGCTGCTTTTCAGAAAATGTACAAGTTTCATAAGGAATTAGGTACCATACCAGCTCAGAATGCAAGAATGGTCACCTTTAAATAGATGTTATGCAGTTAGAAATCTAGAATTTCAAAAAAGCACATTTCTTTCTCTCTGATGTGCTAATTCTCCACATGCAGAAAAGCATTTGGATTTTTGGTGGGGTGGATGGGCCTAGGCATCTAAACATACTAATTGAAATGAGCTTGGAATAGATTTAACCAGTTACAAATAGTAAATAAGGAGGCTACACTCACCATATGGAATTCTTAGGACAATATAATTCTGAATTTGAAAGAGAGTAGAGAAACAAATATCTGGTTCTAGTAAAAAACTACTATTTTAGGTTTAATTTTAAGACCTACAATGATAATCTAAACTTTCTGTTTCTTATGATTTTTGAAAACAATGCAGACACATTTCTGTTGTATGTGGCACTAATGAATATGTTCATATTTGTGGTGCTACCACATAGAAGTCCTATGCTTGTTAGTTTATGTATCAAAGTTTTATACTGCCCCTGTCAATCAACTCTAAGCAATAACAAAAAAAACGTAAAATGAACAATTCATGAATGGAAACAGCTCCTTTAAACCTTGGAGCATCGCTAAAAGATGATTCCCTAGCCACTATCAGCACAAATCAAATGTCTGCTTAAAAACAGGGTTTTCAAAGCTTTCCAAAAGTGAAAGGGCCAGGCTTATCTCTGGGGACAGTGTCTCCCACAGTGCCAGCACAGCCACAGGAAAAAAACATCAGACTGGCCCATATTCCTTTTTCCACCTGCTTTGATGGCATCTCCAACTAACCATGTTCTTACAAAAGAGGTGCAGAATCATTTTTTGGATGAAACAGTCTTGATGTAACTCAGATCTGTACTGCATGGGGCTTTATAGTAATAACCAGCACTTGCTTCTGAGTACTTTTCAAAGCAGAGCAACTAAAGCAAATTGCAGCAGTTATGATGCATGTTCATAAGGGCCTATCTTACTATCCCCAAGGTTTTCTGATCCAGATAGAACCATAACTGCTCCATCAGCAGAAATGGACAAAGCCCTCCTGACCGAACTTCCACCTTTTGTTCTGGTTTGAATTTTACAGAATTCTGCTCAGATGCATCTTTAGTCTTTTTATTTGATGGGAGGCTACTTATGCACCTGTGAAAAAGTTAAGGACTAGATTTCTTTTCCAGTGTTTTGTTTCTCCTAAGGTTAATTGGGATTCAGTGCTCTGATCCATCCTTTAGCCAAAAGGTCTTGTTCACTCAAATCAGAAAGCTTAAAGGTGAATTAAGCAAAACGTCCTCCATTTGCTCTTTGGGTTTCATGTTGTGAGAAATTGCAGGGTATTAAATAGCTGGAAACCATACCTGGACTTAAAAACTACGAAGTGATAAGCCAAAGTTCCTGGATCAGAATGAACGATTAGGTGCCGACAAGGGCAGAATGCCAGCCTTGGATCCAAGCCACATTGGACCTGATCCTATGCAACATATCAGAACCCTTCCAAAATGTTTTCTTTTAATTGATTTGGCAGATCAAAAATAGTAGGTCTTCTACAGGATGGACAGTGGAGATATTAGTCACTCTGCTTTTACTTTACCCTGAAGGGAAATAATATTACTCTTTTGTATTGAAGTGGTAGCTTTGGAAACATGCATTTGGGGGAAAAGTGGGGAAACAGTTAACAACTAGCAAATAGCAAATAAAAGGGATCAGTTTTAGCTGTCAGGCACATTTCAGGAGAACATTTAATACTGAGTATAACTTTTGACTTGGCTTCTTTACTTAATGATGACTGATCTAATCTGAAGGACTGCCAGTGATCTTTGTCCTAAAGAGAAAGGACTTGAGGAAGTTGTGGAACAGAGATATTTTCATCTTTGGAACACCCAAAAGAGTGTTCCTATGTTCCTATGACGTAATGACAGCTTCCTTTGTGAATCCATATTAACTGTTGGCTTTTTGGATTTTCTGGATAGGAAATCATTTTGGCCTCACAGAAGATAGAAATAAGCCCTTGACTTTACCAAATAAAGATCCCTTATGATTCGGCATGGCTACCATAGCAGCTCCTTAATGTTAGCAAAGAACAATGAATAGCATGCCTTGAATAAATGAAATGGAATTGAAGAGCCCACAAAGTAGGACTCAAAGTGTTATGTCCTGGGACTGCTGAATGACTCAGCAGGCTCAGGAGGCTGCAGAAGGCCCGGGCAATCCACGTGGTTGCCCGGGACCAGACAGGCTGTCTCCAGCCTTGTGCACATGCACAAGGCGGGAGACTAGCCTTGCATTGATTGGTTGATGCTGTCCCTTGCAAGGGGCTGTAAAAGGCCTTGGCACCATTTTGTCTTCTGTTCTGTTCATGATCTCAATAAAGGCTTGTGTTTGTTACTCCTGCCTCGCCTCGATGTCTCTTCGGCTGAAACAGAACATTGGCGATGAAGGTGGGATTCGCTGCAAGAAGAAACAGGAGAAGATAAGATAAGATAAGATAAGATAAGATAAGATAAGATAAGATAAGATAACCTTTATTGTCATTTTTATATTGTGGGCACAATGGCACACATCAAAAATGAAATTTAGTTGCCCGCTCTCAAAGTGAAACACATACATGACAGACACCTAAACATACTATGTACAACATATATATAGACCCACATCCCTACATATACATAGCAAATAAATATTAAATACTGTCCATCTTTGGTAAGTCAGCTAGGCTGACTTACCAAAGGAGGCCTGAAGCGCTGAGAAGTTCGGCGTCCGGTGGAAGCGATTGCCTGCCAGTACGAAGACGCTGGAGGTGAGCTCGGCTTCAAGGGACCCCTTCTCATTCCTTGCAGCGAGAGGCATCGAAGAGGTTACAGGCTGTAAAGATGTCAAAGCTGGGCCATTTGTCAGATTTTGACACATCTCACCCTGACCGCTGGAGTTCTTACGTGGCTCGGGTGGAGAATTACTTTAGAGTTAATAAGATCCAGGAAGACGGCTTCAAAGCTGCTACATTGCTGTGTGTCTGTGGGCAAGAGACTTTTGACATTGCAGAAAATCTTGTAGCCCCAGCACCATTGGAATCAATTGCATACACCGATTTGAAGAGGATGCTGCGTGGGCATTTCGAACCCAAGCTATCAGTAATTGCTTGGAGGCATGCATTTGAGCAGAGAAATCAAAGGCCTGTTGAGTCTGCCGCGGACTTTGTTGCTGCCTTAAGACAAGCAGCTAGGCAGTGTGCTTTCACAGATCTGGAAGAGAGACTCCAGGATCGTTTGGTTTGCGGGCTGCAAAGTCGTGAGCTACAACAGAAACTTTTTGCAAAGGAAGATGTATCGTTCCAAGATGCGCTGAGAGAGATTGCAGCTGAAGAAGCAGTAGGCGGTGCTATGAAGGCCCTGCGGCTCGCCCGGAACCCCCCAGTGGCGGTCTCAATCCATCAAGATGTTGCTCGAGAGGCATCCAAATCGGATCCGGAGGAAGAGGTGGACAGGCTTCAACAGGCAGAGCTTGGTTCGTACAAGGGGCCTCCCATTGCCTTACGTTTGGACCCAGCCATCACACCCATTAGAATCAAGCCCAGAAGGGTACCTTTTGCCTTGAAAAGCAAAATAGATACAGAGCTGGACAAGCTGATCCAGCAAGGCATTTTATAGCCTGTGGACTCTAGTCCATGGGAAACCCCTATAGTTACACCACTGAAAGCCAATGGAGAGGTCTGGATTTGTGCGGACTATAAATGTACACTTAATAGAGCATTGCAGCAGCATGCCTATCCGGTGCCAGTGGTGAGCCACATTTTGGGCTCCCTCAAGGGGGGGGGCGGATCTTTGCAAAGTTGGATTTGGTTCAGGCCTATCAACAGTTACCTGTTGATGAGGCAACGGCTGAGGCCCAGACAATTGTGACGCACCGGGGAGCATTTAAGGTAAAAGGCTGCAGTTTGGGGTTAATGTAGCCCCTGGCATATTCCAAAGTGTGATGGAGCGAACGCTCCGTGGTATTCCGGGGGTCTGTCCCTATTTTGATGATGTCCTCATCGCTGGGGAGTCATCTGTGAACTTAGCTGAAAGGCTGAGAGCTGTTTTGCTGCGTTTCCGCCACGCAGAGCTGAAGCTGAAGCAAAACAAGTGTAAAATTGGAGTCACCTCCACTGAGTTCTTGATTGGTTGATGCTGTCCCTTGCAAGGGGCTATAAAAGGCCTTGGCGCCATTTTGTCTTCTGTTCTGTTCGTGATCTCAATAAAGGCTTGTGTTTGTTACTCCTGCCTCACCTCGATGTCTCTTCGGCTGAAACAGAGTACAAAGTATATAGTAATAAATAAGCATCCAAAATACCTGATTATGTTTCATAACTACTCAGTACAGTGCAGGGTTTAAAATTGTAAAAACGTAGTATTGTTTCCATGATTTTAGTGAATCAGCAATGGACTGTAAAAATTCATCAGCCTGTTTCTTAATTTTCAGGGTTACATCCTGATGCTGTTTAAAAATGAATCAATGCAAATCAGTAGAGGAACTGTGTATAATCCACAGCACTTCAAATAGAAACCAAATACAAGTATTAGCAGTTCTCTTCTTAAAGCTATATCATTAGGTGCAAAAACATATCTTTAGAATCCTTTATCATACACGCATAATAAAATAAAAAATCTAAAAAATAAAAAATAAAATAAATAATCCAAGATGTCAAGTTTTCTCACTAGAAAGTTGTACAAATATATATAAAAAAAGATGGATGAAATCAAGAATTCCAGTTCCCCATTTTTTTTTGTGTGTGTGTATTGTCCTAAGAAAGAAAATACTTACTGGATTGTTATACTTTGGTTATATTCAGTTTTATGGCTTGAAGATTCTGCAGGCTTGCTCTTTAATTTCAAAGATATAGCTAAAACCAAGAATTCATTCTGCTTTCTATACTGAATGTGGGATAAAGATTATAACTGATTCTGGAAAATAAGGAGTACATTCCCTGATTTCCCCCCTTATTTTTTAGCCCTTGATATTGCTGGTAAAAGCGGTGTTAGGAGATGCAGAAAAACTGCCAGAATGGAAAAATATTCAAAGGTCCTGTGGAAAATTATGTGAATACATGGGTAGTTACTTCTGATTTAACGTGCATGGAGATGATACCAACAGGATGAATGCCTGCATTATCAATTAAGATATGCTTGAATGAAGTGCTCTGCTGTGATTTATATGAAGCAGGGTATGGACTTGTGTTGCCTACGTAGTATTTGATCATTTTTGAAATGTAGTTTTTTTCATGTAGGACTTGATGTTTGGAACTAGATATGGGTGACAATCCAAGCATAAAAAAGAAGACCCCTTTCTCTGGCTTAGGATGGATGTGACTTACGTAAACTATTATTAGCATGGAGAAGAAGATACATATAACTTTTCCCTGTGATTTTTCTATAGTGAAACAAGCACTTTGGAAGGCAGCTACTTGTAGTGTTGTGCTACGTGCTGTAGCAATGTGGAAAGAGTATTTTTATTAATAGTTAAAAGAACATATGGCCCAACCTTTGGTCAACATAATTAATTGTTATGATTGCTGAGGCCAATCAGTAATCTAGTTGCTTCATTTTCTACTAATTGAGGCTTCCCAGTCATCCCTGATGGTGCACTGGTTAGAATGCAGTATTACAGGCTGAGTCTGCCCACAGTCTGGAGTTTGATCCTGACCGGCTCGAGGTTGACTCAGCCTTTCATCCTTTTGAGGTCAATAAAATGAGGACATAGATTGTTGAGGGCAATATGCTGACTTTGTAAATTGCTCAGCACCTCCCACCCACACATGGTGTGTTAAATAAGTCTGATGAGATGGTATTCAGAATATAAGTTATTTTTTATTTAGAGTCATCTTAAAGGTAGTAATTTTGAATATGATATTTGATTTAGTCAAACTCTAATAGAATGAAACAAAAAAAACAACAACCACCCCTGGCTTAAAGACAGTCTATCAGGATCCTTTATAACTCTCTTTCTTCTGATTTAGTATTACATTTGCACAGCAAGCTATAGTAAGCTATTTTAAGCCATCTTAGTTTGTTTGTGGTTTAGTTGTTAATGTGTATACAATTTATTTGGCTGGTATAATTCAGTGCAATGTGCAAATCCAGAAAATTCAATAACCAGGTTAAGTATATTTGTTGAGTCCAGCCTGTTGGGTTGTAGGCTAACCACCTGTAGATTATTAGTTTATTACATCTGATCAACTAAGGCAGACATGTCAAACACAAGGCCCGGGGGCCGGATGCGGCCCGCGATGTGGTTTCATGTGGCCCGCAAAGCCATCCTGGAAACAGAGAGGGAATGGCCCCCACTGCCTTGGCCCTGGCCCAGGCCGCCCAGGAGCCAATGTACACTGTCCCACTCCTGCTCAGGCCCCCACAGGCACCCTTGACACGAACGATGTAGAGCTGGCCATGCCCACCCAGTAGGCCACAGCCACTCCAGCCACACCCACCCAGTAGGCCACGCCCACCCTGGCCACACCTACCCGGCCCCCCGAGGACAACCACAATGTTGATGTGGCCCTCAATGAAATTGAGTTTGACATCCCTGAACTAAGGAATCAATATATGTACATAGTGTGTCATGCTACCATTTAGACATCTTCACTCCAACTAGATGATTTGCTCATATTATATGGTAAAATTCTCCTTATGATTATATGGGAGTGTGTGTGTGTGTGTGTGTGTGTGTGTGTGTTGTCTCTTGGTGTGTATTGTGTATGTGGGTATGGGTATTCCAAATACTCTCTTATAAATAACAATAAGGTGAATAATCAATTTGATTTACTTACATATAGATCTAGTTCTAGAACTCATTGGTTCAGTAGAGAAAGCAGTGATAAACATGAAACATATTATAGAAGTCCAGAAATTGTGTTGCAGCACTCTGCCCACTGTGGCTCTTGCCCCCTCCAAAAATACCAGGTAAGCAGCCCCCCAGTCATCAAAAGCTTGCTCACCTTTGCTGCATCACATTACTCAATCCTCATCGAAGAGGAATGGGATGCTAGCTAGAGTGAAAAACCCCTCCCCACCTCTCCTGATCTTTGCATTCTCACCAACATGCTGAACAGCTAGCTATTTCCTGAACTCCAGGCAAATTGTGGGTCCCAAGATGCATTGGAAGTGGTATGAATTGTGAATCAACTCTGAAGGCCCCTTGTCAATGTTCTGCTTGGCTTAACTGCTATCAGTCTCTTACTTTCAAGAGCCTAAACTTCCTGTACTCCCAATAGAAAGATAAATAAGAGCAAGTCACTTTGCCCCTCTAGACATAGGCTGAGGAAATGATTTCAAATCAAATTTATCATTGCAGCCAGGAACAGAAATGTATGGAATGGTTTTTTCCCTGGTAAAAGTGGTCCTCTGGTTGACAAAATATATCCGTGGCTTTCCTTCCCATCCACCAGTTAAGATTCCTTTTCAAATATAATTGAGAATCAGCAAGAGTTAATTGTTATTTTATTTCTGCTTCATCAAGTGAAGAGTGGCTGCTTCATTTTCCAGATTCTTAAACTGTCATCACATGCTGTAATCTATAAACAGTGCGTGCATTTGTCACTGAAAGCAGGGGGAGCATTATTTAGCTCCTCAGAAATCGTATGTGAGATATTATGTATTGGAAGTTTAGTGGCTGCCAGGACCACAGGACTCTTGGTGAAGATACCTTGAGGAGGCTCAATACCTACTTGGGATTGCTTAATCCTCTTTCCCCAGGTCTCCTACTCATTTCCTGCCTGACATTTCCTGCTGTCCTTTCTCACTCCTTCCAAATTCAGTGTCAGCCCTCCAGGATAGTCCAGACAAGAAGCACAAACCATGGGCACTGATACTACCTTTACTGTAAGGTTAGAGTAATAGAACCTTGCAAGTCTAAAAGCATTTCTCTTTGTCCTTACATTTACTTTCCAGAAAACTAGAGAAGGTCCCCTGTGAGACGCTTCCTATGTCCCTTTTCCTTCTCTGGGCTAAGATACCTTTTGCATGATAGTTTGCAGCTCTTCTGTGGGAGCTGACCAGGCTGAGCCCAAAGGAGAGGTTAAGCGTGCCATCAGTTTGGAGTCCCTTCGTGTCCATAAGAGATCAAAGTCCAGCCCTCCTTGATTCCATTGATTCTTATCTACCACCAATTTGCCTTGAGCGTTAGTAGTTCAGATTCTTGTAGAGAGATAGCATGGAATAAACTTGTGCTCGTTGAACAACCCTGATTCCTGATTTCTTGCACCTGACGTCTTCTCCTCTTTGCAAGCTCTTTCTCCTGTCTCCCAAGGTCATTCCCACTTATCATTATATCCAACCCATATTAATTATTTTTCTCTATATACATTCCCTACCCTCCAGGAGCCATGACGCTTTTTCTTTCCTAGAATTTTTACAAGAATTTGGATGGATTACAGAGCTAAGTCACAAGCACTTGTGACATCTACTTCACCATGCATGTCAGTTAAGCCAAAGTACCTTGCTTGTGCATGAAAAAGGAAGACACCCTGAAGAAGATAAGAAAAATAGTATTGTAATCCTATTTATTTTCAATGAGTGCACTTTCTGTCTATGTTTGCATAGTTGTTTTGATCAATGTCCAACTACTTTCCTGCCCTTTTAGTTAAAACCTTCAACTTTCCCGGCTGGCAACCAAGCTTTACCAAATGGATAAGCATCTCAAATGTTTCTGTACTTTTAATATATGATGGAATTCTAGTGCTATGTCAGAGGAAATCCTTTTTTTAAAGAGGCCAATGGATATATTGTAAAAAGCGACATATAAATCAGTTTAAGACGAGTATTCTTCATATTCTAGAGCAGTGTAAGTTGGCATGCCTGCATAAACTGAACCATGAACAAATTTCAAAAACCTATGTTTAATCCAAGCAATGAACATTTCAAAAAAATAAATTAGCATCTTTAAAGGGAATAAATACAAGGTATTAAACAGGCCACATATTAGAAACAAAATATGGCTTTGTTGGCATTCTCATTACTGCTCTGAATTTTTAAGGTCTTCTAAATCACTTAGAACATTTCAGATTAGATTAAAAGTGTGCATTCAGTGCTTTGGAGAAACTGTTTTCAATGTTCTGGGGTAGTGTTTCAGCTTCAATATTCAATATTCTGAAGTTGTAAACATCTTTGAACTACTTATAAAGTTAGCCTAATAGTTGGCCTTAATGGGAAAGCCTAATGGCATAAGGGGAAAAAAAATCATTTCAGTGGGTCTGGAGGAGAGAGAGAAAAGTGAAAGGGTCCTTCCACCAAAACCATTTTTCTTCTTATTTTCAAAATGTTGCAGTGGTTACCTTTTTCTCTCTTGAATAATTTTCTTAATATTTCATTTATCAGGCATCAAGCAATATTATAGATAGGCTTCATTCCCAATCATAAGTTGTTCTCATTTGATCAGCCTCCTTTAAAATTAATTTAACTCTCTTTTTTATGGTTTAATATATACTGAATGAATGTTGCAGGCCAGGTAGAGGTATATAAATTAAGCTAATTAACAGTGTAAGCCAACATGTGTGAGAGAGCATAAAAGATTCCTTGTGAAACCTAAAATAGAATAAAAGTGTCACAATGAATAGTAAATTTATTGTGCAAATGGGTCATGCCGTATAATGCAGGCTACAATTTATACAATATGTATCCATTTTAAACATTGATCTTTAAGCAAGCCATACCATAAATCTGAATATTCCTTCAGGTTACTGTTTATATAGGCCCCAATAGGGATTCAAAGAGACAGTTGCTTTATAAATTTGCTGCTAAATTAGATGGCTGTATGTAAATAACTTTTTTTTATAAGTCAGCATTGTTGTGAATTTAATGATTTTGGCCCAGTTGGTAAGGACAGTGATTAAGACCCAAAACTCTCTTACCCTCACCCTCTAACCTGTGACCTGGACAACCAGCCGCCCCAATGTACAAGGCAATTTATTTATGTCAGAATGGGGGAATGACTCTTCCAAGAGGAATGCCAGCTGTCTCTACCTATGACTTTGAGGACGCTGGAGTGGCTACTTTCTATAACACATAATTCTGAACCAATCTCAGAGCAAGGCATTAGTGTACATAGGAATTTCAGAAGTTTGCACACCAACTGGACTCCCTGGGCATCCATGAGTAATGTATGGAGTATAGTTTATGCTCTAGAGAGCCAAGAAAAGTACTAGTATAGCTCTCCAGAGTCTGTATTGGGACCATATAATCTGCTTTAAGGGTGGGGTTCTATCATTAAGCAAGGGAATATTCAGAAAAAAAGTTGGCCAATGCAGTGGGCACCTGGACATAGAGCAGAGGTCTTCAAACTTTATGACTTGTGTACTTTAACTCCCAGAATTCCTCAGTCAGGCATGCTGGCTGAGGAATTCTGGGAGTTGAAGTCCACAAGTCATAAAAGGGCCAAGTTTGAAGACCCTGACATAGAGTGAGGACAGGCAGAGTGATATACTTCACAGTCTGATGTGATAGCTTTCCTACACCAAACAGCTGATTCTCTTGGATTTCCTCAAATTAAATATGACATAGGACCAAGGCCATATGATCACACTACAAGGAAATTGGGTGGCTTCTCTAGTGCACACAACACCAAATGGATGGATTGTCATCCAGATACAGAGTGTTAGGAAAAGCAAATCTTCTTCACGTCAGCCTAAGTTACTCATCATTTCATGGAATCATCTGGGTGTAGTCACTATCTTCTCCTGAGATGCTTTTTTGGCTTCCTGGTCTAGTATAAAAAAAACTGAGATTTCCTGTGTTCTTACATTCAGCATCAACTAGGACTGACCTTTCATAGTTTTAGAAGAACATTCAAGGTTGTCATGATTAAATCATGTATGGTCTTATCCTAAAGGAACTGACTTTTAAAATGGACTCATTTCTGGGGGAAGATGCAGTGTGTTGCCCTGTTTCATTTATAAATAGTTCATTTGAATTGTAAGGGCCCATATCTTTGGTTGACATTTCTGCATTACTGGAGTCATGATTAATTTCCCATAAGAAAAAAAATATTCTTACTGTCTTGATCTACACTTTCCCACTCACACATTTGTTTCAGTAATGTCTTAAGAATAATAACAAAATTATTTCCTCTCCTTGATCCCTGGAGAAGGAAAGCAAGCAAGCAAGCAAGCAAGCAAGCTTTAGACAATGTGATTTGTGTTTAGAAGCTCTGATTTCTTCCAGTATTCAAAATAAAAAACTGACCTCAGAATTCTTACATTCTAAATCCATGACTTTTATACAAGGTACTACGTAAGGGAAATTGCTTCTGGTATGCATCCTGAAGGTAGCTGAGTTCTGTGCAGCACAGACTGATCACTGGCTGTTTTTCTGAAATAGATAAAAAATATAAATGTTTCTCAAATGCAGTATCAAGTAAAAGAGCTGAGGTGGAAGAATCTTCTGTGCATTAATATTAAATGTAAGACCAAGATGTGCCAAAATGTTTCCTCTTCTCCAAGTCAAGTTTCTCCTACTGAATTAATTTCCACAAAGGGAGAAGCCTGCAAGGAAATTATCAGGGATTCACACTTGTTCTTAAATGTCCTTCACTTCAAAGGGGTCACTTTGATACTTTTCAATGTTTAAAAGACATTCAGACATTCATTTACCTATTTCTGTTATCAAAACATGAACACAAGGTAGGATTTTCCAATAATGTTTTTCTCTGGCACAATTTAAGAGCAAACAAAAACAGGGGCACTGTTGGGATCTTTACAGATAGCTAGGCAATAGAAGTAATTAACAGGTCATTATCAGGAAGAAAAGTTTAACTACCATAGCTTGGATCCCACTTCCCAGTTTTCTGCAATAAAATTTTGGAGACTCCCCAGGCCATTGAATAAACCTTCACTCAGTACTCTTAATGTCAATAAACAAACTTGTGTTGAGTGGATAAACAAACATTAAGGGAAGTGAAAAAAAAGACCGGAGGAGACAGAGAAAGTGAGAGATCACAGCTTTGTTCCTAAAACAAGGAGAAGTAATTAAATACTATTTTTTAAAACCCAAAGTAATCAGGCAAAGAATAAAGTCCAGGCCCTTTGTGAAAAATTATTTTAGAATGAAAAGATTGCCAGTGTTTTTCTTCACAAGGCACTTTGGTTTTTCTATCAGTGGCCAGGATATGTTTAACTTTTGAGTTTTTGTTGTTCTCTGTCAAAGACAAATAATCCCTGTCTAGGTCATAACTTAACAATATAAAACATGGTTATTTTAAAAAAGATGTGTGTGTTGCTTGAATTACCCAAAACATTATAGACTTACTTTATTTGACTATAATTTTCTGTTTGCTTGAAGTGAGGTTTATCTCTCCAAATTGTGGCCAGAAAATTTCCAATTGTTGTGGAAAAGTTGTTTCTGGTCAGCAATGGATAGTTTAGTGCAGTAGACATTCTCCAGCATGAGATGGAGAATCCACCAATGGGTTTAGACTATCTTCCTGCCCAATAAGACTAAGTCTGTCAGAGTTAATACGCCTCCTGCTGGGCTGATGCTCCCCAGACACGACTTAGTCTTCAGCCCAAACAGGACGCGTGTTGACTCTGAAGGCAGGTTGTATCTATCCATTGGTGAATTCTCCTCCTAGCATCCCCCAGATCAAAAACAGGGAAAAAAGACTCACAGCCCGTAAATCGCCGATAAATCAGCTGAGCGTCGGGCTTTCCTTCTCTCTCCCGCTGAACAGCTGAGCGGCGGCCTCCGGGCCTGCTCGCGGGCCGATCGGCGTGCCCGCCGAAGAGAGAAGATTTAAACTTGAGCGGAGGCTGCAGGGGGGAGCAGGAAGGGACAGCCTAGGCTCGCGCAGCCCGCTCGTTTTTGCCCTGTTCCCAGCGCTGCCGCGAAGCAGCCAGCACAGCAAAGAAGCTTCGGAGGCAATTTCTCGCTGCCTGGGAGCAGCCGGCGGCGGGCGAAATCGCCGCGGCCGCCAAACAGCTGAGCGTCGGCTTGGAGCCACGCTCTATTAAATCCTTCAGCCCGAGCCTTGGAGAGGCACCAGGCCCTGGGAGCCTCAGCCGGGCCAGGACAGCTGTTTTTGACCTCTCCTGCACACAGTCGGAGCCAAGATCTGACGGGCTCTAACGGACTGGAGTTTGGCGCGCAAATAGCGGCCGCCATTTTGAGACGCATCGGCCTCACAGGGAAGGCCCAGTAACTGTCAGCCTTTGATTCAAGGCCACAGACAGGCCAAAAGCGTGCAAGAATAAAAGGACTGCTATTGGGACTTGGGCCCAAAAATCTGATTAGGCCCTCACGCCAGGCAAACCATTACACTGTCTCAGCCTCAGTCAATCTGCAGCCATTTTGTGTCTGGACAGGGCGGCCATTACAGCCCAGTTATTTAGGGCCTCCACTGGCACAGCTAACCCAGATTCTGGTCGGCATCCGCCTTCCCAGGGCATCCAAGCCCAAGCCTCAGTCAGGCAGACACTATTAGCGTGAGCTGGCACGCCTCTTGGCACCGCCGCCACCACCTAGGCTTCGTGTGCAGGCACAGTTCACTCTGGTGACAGCCGCCACCATAAGGAGAGGAGTGTGCAGGCACAGATCACTGAGGTGATAGCCGCCACTGATCGGCCAAAGTGCGTGCCGGCACTCGCCGATTGCGGTTCAACCGCTACTGAGAGATATCTTGCAAGACGCCCAGCCGTGCGCCACAGCACCTTGGGGGGCATTGTCAGCCGTTTGGAGCCTTGAACGGGGGCGTAAGGGCGCTTAGGCGATCACAGCCCCGGAGCCTTGACGGCACGTCAACCTCTGTTGCACCATTAGCCTGGTGCTCGGCTCCTGCTCCTGATACACCAAGGCCACTGGCCACAGGCTATAATGGCTGACAGCGCAGTTCCTCAGTCTGCGCAGGGCGCACCCGGCACTCCCGCTTCAAGCAAACGCAGGTCCTCCAAGCAGGAGGCAGCGGGAAAGATCAGGGCCAAGGCCAAGGCCAAGGCCATCTCTGCTAAGCGGACCTCTAAGGCTGCTGAAAAGGAGGCTAGCAGGAGACATACTGCACTTGAGAAGCAGTTCTCCAGAGCTCAGCAGCTAAATGAGGGGGAACAGGTACCCCTGGCCCCTCAGGAGAGCTCACTTGCTATCCCGCTGTTTGGCCCACCTGCTCCAGCAGCTCAGCAGGCCTGGTCTCCGCAGGGCCTACCAATACAGAGCACGGCTCTGTTTACAGACCGTGGGTTAAGCCCACAGGTATTGCCCCCCCCTGCAAGGGTTCACTCGGCTCCTGAGGCCACATTCACGCCCACAGCGGCGGGCCTCCGTCCCCCTGAGACACAAGGGGTGGGGCCCGAACAGCTCCAGGCGTTACTCGCCCAGGCATATGCCCAGGGCATGGCCGCCTCCTCCTTGCAGAACCCTAGACCGGGGGCCACAGTTCCACTGCAATCACAGGAGGCAAGGCCGGAGTATCCGGAATCGGTTTATTCCGACTACTCCCCCCAAGATCGGGACTCAGGCCCCGAGGAATATGGGTCGGTGGGCTTCCAATTGTCGGACGACGAGGAGTCGGCACCAGACCCCTCTCCTTTCGTTGGCCTTTTTGACCTGAGTCTGTTTAAATCGCTCCTGCTCAAGGCCACCACATCGGCTAACATTAGCCCAGAGCAGGATGCACAGCCGTCTCCCTCCACGAGCCAAGACCCAAAGCCGCTCTTCTCCGAACCTACGGTTACGGAGAGGCACATCCCTTGCCCCCCATTTTTTCTAGAGACCATCCGCAAACAATGGGGGAATCCAGGCACTCTCCCAGCACCAGGGGGAGCAGAGCGGAAACTGTGTACTGTTGCCCCGGTCCTGTCGGACCTCCTGGAGGTCCCAAAGGTGGACGCATCTCTAACTCCCATTCTTTCCTCCTCCACCGTGCCAGGTGATATGGCTGAGGCCTTGAGGGCGGAGGATAAGAAATCTGAATTCTCCTTGCGTAGGTCTCACCTAGCATCGGCATGGTCAGTGAAGGCGTCCACATCCACCTCCTTTTTCGCCAGGACATCCATCCTCTGGCTTAGGGAGCTCCAGGCCATGACCCCCCCGGACCAGGTTCGTGCACACCAGAATCTGGGTAAGTTGATAGCCGCGGCCGAGTACATGGCGGACACTTCACTTCATGCCGCCAGGTTCTCATCGAGATCCATAGCCGCTAACATTGCGGCACGCAGACTTCTGTGGCTGAGACAATGGCGAGCGGATCTAAAATCCAAGTGGCGCCTGGCATCCGCTCCCTACAGGGACGGACACCTCTTTGGAGAGGCACTAGATCCTTACCTCGTCGAAGGTAGGGACAAGCGCAAGGTGTTGTCCCACCTCGGCAGAAAGCCGGACAGACGATCCGCTCCATACCCGCGGAGGCCATCTTTCCGCCAGGGCTCGGGGACAGAGTGGTCTCCTTCGTCTCGCCCCTTTTTCCCCAGACCTGGACGACAGCCGGACCGTCCAGCTCCCAGACCTAGACAGCAGTTCCACAACAAGCGGCCCTTTCGAGGCGCGGGAGGCCGTCCCTTTCGAAGAAACAAATGACTTGAGGGCGGACCTCCCCATTGGGGGCAGACTTTCCG
Organism: Azemiops feae; assembly: GCA_023970755.1. Classification (NCBI taxonomy): domain Eukaryota; kingdom Metazoa; phylum Chordata; class Lepidosauria; order Squamata; family Viperidae; genus Azemiops; species Azemiops feae. Next base: position 994,791 of record JALGBA010004264.1, read on the forward strand.
CATTTGCGCAGGAATGGGAAGCCACCATCACGGACACCTGGGTGCTCAACACCATCAGGCGGGGCCTTGTCCTAGAGTTCCAGTCCCGACCACGGGACCGCTTCATCTCTTGTCCCATGCCAAGGAAGCCAGCCAAGTTGGAGCTTCTGACCGAGGCCATCCACCATTTGCTGGTAATCAGGGCCATCGAGCCGGTGCCGGCTGGCCAGACACATCGGGGATTCTATTCCATCCTCTTCGTGGTCCCAAAGCCTTCGGGGGGATGGAGAGCAATCCTCGATCTGAAAGGACTAAACTCGCATCTTGTCTACAAAAGGTTCAAGATGCAGACTCTAAGGTCCATTCTGGCCAGCATCAGAAGGCACGATTACCTCGCTTCCATCGACCTCACAGAGGCGTATCTCCATGTCCCCATCTTTCCCGACCATCGGAGATTCCTCAGGTTCTGTTCCGGGTCCCACCACTACCAGTTCAGGGCCCTACCATTCGGACTATCGTCCGCCCCGAGGGTCTTCACAAAGATCCTGGCTGCACTGGTCGCCCACTTGAGATTGATCCCAATCCGGGTTCAATGTTACCTGGACGATATTCTCATACTGTCCTCCTCCCTTCAGCAGGCCCGATCAGACATAACCTTAACTGTCCGAACCCTTCAGACCCACGGCTTTTCAGTCAACTTCCAGAAGAGCCTAACAGAGCCCTCGCATCGCATCCTTCACCTGGGAGCGACTATAGACACCGAGCTCTGCATGGTCTACCTGTCCCCGGAACGCCGGGACAGTATTTGTTCCCTGATCAGACGGGTACGAAGGGGGCGGACAGTCACATTGGCCTTACTTTCCCAACTACTGGGCAAGATGGTCTCTTGCATGGGGATAGTACCTTGGTCCAGGCTACACTTCAGAACCCTCCAATGGTTCTTGCTACCCTACCAGAGGCAGGGCACCAGTGCATCCAATCTGAGGGTCAGGGTTACTTCCCAAATTTTGGACTCCTTCCGGTGGTGGATATCCCCAGCTATAACCAGGGGATCCTTATTCAAGGAACCGGACAGGCTCATCCTAACTACCGATGCCAGTCTGTTCGGTTGGGGAGCGCACCTAGGTTCTCACCTAGCACAGGGACGATGGGCACAGGCAGATCTCAGCCACAACATCAATTGGCTGGAGCTCAGGGCCATACATCTGGCGCTGTTACGCTTCAGCGACAAGGTGGCGGGACAACATGTCCTAGTGCTCACAGACAATGTGGCAGCAAAGGCCCATGTCAACAGACAGGGGGGCACCCGATCCAAGAGCCTTATGGCCGAGGCTCAGTCACTCGGTACTTGGGCAGAGACCAATCTCTCCTCCCTCAGGGCGGAGCACATATCGGGGGCAGCAAACCAACAGGCGGACTCACTGAGCCGGGCGACAGTGGACCACTCAGAGTGGCGCCTGCATCCCGACCTGTTTGGAGAAATCTCGGAGAGGTTCGGACTCCCGGTGTTGGACTTGTTCGCCTCACCGGCGAATACGCAGCTCCCGAGGTTCTTCTCCAGGTTCCAGTCTCCAGGGGCGGAGCGGACAGACGCGCTCCGCAGCCCATGGCCCCAGGGGCTATTGTATGCCTTTCCCCCTCTCCCCCTGCTCCCGGCCCTAATCAGGAAGGTACTACTGGAGCGGGCGGAGGTAATAGTGGTGGCGCCACATTGGCCACGGCGACCGTGGTTTGCCGACCTAGTGGATCTTTCCATCTCCCCACAGTGGCAGATCCCTCCAGGACAGGTAGCTCTCAGCCAGGGGGCTCTACGGCACCCGGACCCACAGCGCCTCCAATTAGCCGTCTGGCATTTGAAAGGCAGTACCTAGCCCGAGAGTCGTGTTCTGCGGGCGTAATTGCCATGATTCAGGCCTCCAGACGCCCCTCCACTAACAGAATTTACGACTCCTCGTGGAAAAACTTCTGTGCTTGGTGTTCAAGGAATCACCTTGACCTATCGGCTGTCACGATATCGAGTATCCTGGAGTATTTGCTCGAGGGACTCAACAAGGGCCTATCGCCCAATACCATCCGCCGGCAACTGGCGGCGTTATCCACAATGCTCACGTGTGACACGCTGACGCCCTTGGCTCAGCACCCCCTGGTGAGGTCATTTATCAAGGGCGCAATTAACACCAGGCCGCCCGTGGTTCATCGGTATCCCTCTTGGGACCTCCCACGGGTCTTGCAATCCCTCACTTCGTCACCGTTCGAGCCCATTAAAAACAGCTCTCTACAGTTCTTGTCAATGAAGGTGGCCTTTCTCGTTGCGGTCACATCGGCCAGACGCATCTCTGAACTAGCGGCCCTCTCGGTCAGAGAGGACCTATGCGTCTTTCACAGTGATAGGGTGGTCCTTCGACTGGATCCGACCTTTGTTCCAAAGGTGAACTCCTTGTTCCATAGGTCACAGGAGGTGGTCCTACCAGACTTTTGTCCCCGGCCGTCTCACGGCCTAGAACGTCAGTGGCACACGTTGGACGTTAGAAGGGCGTTGAGCCACTATATCAAAAGGACTTCAGCCTTCCGCAAATCAGAAGCGCTCTTTGTCTCGTTCCAGCCTTCTTCCATGGGAGGGAAGGTCTCATCCTCTACAATAGGCAGGTGGATCAGGGCTTGCATTACCAGAGCGTATCAGTCCCAGTCTCTGTCATTGCCAGGGCGCATCACCGCTCATTCTACCCGCAGTGCCTCTACATCGGCGGCGTGGGCAACGCAAGCACCCATTGGGGACATTTGCAGGGCGGCGACCTGGTCCTCGCCTACCCCGTTTGTGAGGCATTACAGGCTGGACAAATTCGCCTCGGCAGACGCATCCTTTGGCCGGAGGGTGCTCCAGCAGGTGGCGTCATCCAGTGGGACACAGGTCCTGGCCGATTCCCTCCCATAGGGACAGGACTGCTTTGGTATGTCCCATTGGTGGATTCTCCATCTCATGCTGGAGAAGGGGCGTTGTCTTACCTGAACGCCTTTTCTCAGCATGACGATGGAGAATCCACGCCCGTCCCCATCTAGGCCTACCAGGCCCTGTGTCAGGGGCACAAGAGAGTCAACACATCATACTGTCGTCAGCAGCTTCGCCTTCGTCGTGTCTGGGGAGCATCAGCCCAGCAGGAGGCGTATTAACTCTGACAGACTTAGTCTTATTGGGCAGGAAGATAGTCTAAACCCATTGGTGGATTCTCCATCGTCATGCTGAGAAAAGGCGTTCAGGTAAGACAACGCCCCTTTTCTGTCCATTATCTTTACATCCAAGAAAGTCTCTTGGCTCCATACAAGCTTCATAGTTTTTTTCTGAAAATAAAAAGATGAAATAGGCAAGCCCCCTCCTCTTGGCAACCATTTTGTGACAGTGTCCACAACTTTATCTACAAATCCAAATGTGCCCAGCATCCCCCAAAGATTACAGAGCAGGGTTAATCTGCCATACACTCTACCAACTTAAAAAATGGTGAGTAGTAATGTTGGCACACAAATTCAAAAGTGACACTAACATGAGTCTTAATAAAGTTTCTTTTATATGGAAAGGAAACTTATCTGCATTAATAGGCTTTGCTTCCAGCTCTGTCTTGCTTTCGTGGTAATTTTATTAGATTATTAAATTAAAATATTTATGCTGACTGACTCCCAGTATTCTGAGCAGTTAATCATCATCATCTCCTTGTATGGTTAAAACATATTGTCAGCCTTGTGATGAAAAAAATAATTTCTGCAAATGATATGCTTTAAGAGAGAGCACTGGTGTGAACCTTCTGCTCTCAGTCTAACTGAATAGGCAGAAAAGATCAAGAGTAGGCAGTTTCATAACTATTTAGATCCTGAGCCCTGAAGACTCCAGGGATGATCACCAGCACCTTGAATTGTACCCAGGATAACTAGGGCCATCTTAACCCTACATCACTCATGAGCTTCTGTGTGAAAAAAACAGTGCCATAAGGACATATAATTACAAAAAAAGTTACCCCAAAAATGCTTTTTCACAAGGCAACTGGGCTTTCTTGTTTTTCTTTGAAGATGTTTTGCCTCTCATCCAATAAGCTTCTTCAGGGATAACTATGACCTGGATAAATGAGAATCTCCATAGGCACAAAAAAAAAAGTTATTGGGGCATATTTATATTGTGCTTAGGTTTAAGTAGGGGAAGGGCCATAGTTTCTGAAGGTGAAATTCCATTTATCTTTCACTCGCATATGTTGGGATTGCAACTTAATTTGTTCCTTGAGAGTGTCCATATACTGCTTTCCCCTATTTGTTTAATCTTTGATGTACTTTGTAAAGATGTTCTTAATACTTCCTTTTTTACCCTGCCCCACAATCTTTTGACAAACCTTCATGCTGTGTCTTCCAGGAATTTGAAAGCAATTAAGCAAAAAAGTAACAATTTTAGACATCTATCATATAATTTGAAATTACATACAGTATAGATTTTGAGAGAGATGGAAGAGAAGAATGCTTTGAGAGATTAGCTTCTAAATGTTGGTTTAAGAACAGGGTTATTAACTGAAATAATATGAAGTGAATTCTTTTTTTTCCTAACCTTTGCAAAGTCTATCCTAGTCAATTATTACAGCAAAGCAGGGAATCAGGAAATAGCTTTGAATCAGTCAGATCCAAACTGATGGTAAGACATGTGTTAAAAGAAAACTGCACACAAAGAATATTTCTGCAAAGCAAAAGAACTGTAGGACACCTAGCACACTTCTAAATGAAAGACACTGACCTTGAAGAGTTTAACATACGGTATTAGTTAATTTGGTTCTTACAATGTTGATTTAGTTATATAGACAGGATAGGAATTGGAAGAAATTATTTCAGTATGCATTTTAATGTGAGTTCATTCTGTTCATATATTCCTCATTTATGCCTGAAATGATATATATTTATATGACCAAATCAGCACTCTTCTGAATTCTTCAATGCAGTTTGCAACACAATTGGGTATTCAAATGAAAATTGTGTATTAAAGAAATGCCCACAAGAAGCACACAATTGTTTTGTAATGATGTTAAAAAAAAGATTCCTAAATGATGGAGAAAAGGTGGGAATGAATAATAAATAAAAAAGTGAAATGCTTTTTAACAGATTGTATTCTTAGAATACAAAGGTAGAAACCTTTCCAGATTATCTGTAATATTGAAAGAAAACAATTAAATTATATTATTCTGGCTAAACAAAACATTTGTTTAAACTGCTGGTCTACTTTAAAAGATAAAAAATAACTCTATAATCTCTAGAGTAGAATAAAATTTCATCTTAATAGATAACCTATAAAAATCCATTTTGTGTCAGGCTTTCAACTCTTAATTGATGTTATTAGTGAAGCAATAATTGTTTTTAACCTTTTATCTTCTTAAAAAAATAGTTTGCAAAAGAGATGGATTTTTTCAGATTTTCTAAAATGCCGTGGGACATGGCCAAACACAGCTACTGAGGAAATGCATTCTATAGACTCGGAGTAACTGAAGAGAAGGCCTTCTCCCAAGTCAGTCAAACAGTCAATCCAATGACCTTTTTGAAGAATAAAAGCAGTCACATCCTTCTGAAGGCTCATGTAGCTGCTTTGAAAGTTCTCCTTGGTTGTCTGCACATGGTGTACATGTGTAGACAGCTCTTCTACTGATTGTATTGTCAAACTACTCTTACTATTAAAACAGAATCCTGAAGCTCAGATGAAATTTACTCTCCTGTAACTTAATCCTATTAAACCAGCAATTCCCTCTAGATATGTTTGAAGACCACACTGTCTGGGAATACAAAAGCAGCATGTCAGAAAAAGCTACCTTGAACGTATGAGCAGATATTTCTAAATAACTGTCTGAAAATATCTAGGATGCGTAATGATGGGAATATCAATTAAAAGGGGCAGTCTGATCATGCTTGTTTACTATCCAGTCCATGACATATGAAATTTAACTTTTCTATCCTTAACCACAGTTTGTGAGGGGGAAAAAAAATCCTATCTGACAATGGCAAGATTTTGACTCAAGTATTTGCAGTTCTTAATGGCCTTTTTTGAACAATATTTAATCTTAAAAAAAGTTGGAACATCTCATTTCCAAAGAACTACACGGAAGTATGCAGATTGTCTATGGCTGCCAAAACCTGCAGCGTATTTCCGATTATGCATAACCTGCATAATCGGTTGTTTTTCCCACACTGGACTATTCATTGAGGGCAAAATTCACAGAAAACTCTCCAAAGACAAAATTACCATTCTTTTCAATGCAATGGAACTAAAAATGGGGTTCATGGGGTGGGGGGAATAGGAAGAGAAAAAGATCCCCTGCAGTTAACAGAAAGAACAGAAAACAACTTTATAAAATGGTTCTCCTTTGGATAACTCCAGAATCCTCTCTAAATCTTGAGGATTTAGCCAGGGAACATATTGGTTCCAGCAGACTATGTAAAGTTAATTAAGGATGATTAATGGAGCATTTTCCTTACAGTGATATCTGTGACAGAACAAAGCTGTCTCAGGCTTGTCAAGCAGAATTTGAGTTGAATGAGTATTTATGTGATCAGATTTGAAGGGCTGCCTCCTGATGGAGCAAGGATTCATCAATCAATCGCTCCGGCTTGCAGTGGTGGGAAATTGGTCTATCAGCATAGCTCTACTTCCATCTCCCTTTTTTTCATTCTATCATCCCTCCGGCTACAATACATCTTTAACTTGTACCTCGGACCACCTTAAGAGCTATCAGAAGGGAGCAGAAGCAAGGGACTAAAACATCTATTATGGGGCTGATTTCTCAGCTGTAGTCATACAATTGATTTCTTTTAAGCAGAGATCAGCCATTGTAAAATGATACATGTCTGTTCAGTGAAGAAATTGGCCGTAATACAAGTTTACCTCTTGAACCTCTTTTTTTTTTGTCTTTGTGTGCTTTTGTTTGCCGATTGCTAGTTCTTCTAATGAAGAATTAACTTCTTTGTTAATCATCCTGTCTCTTCCATTCTAAGGCGCTGTAAAAAAAAAAAAAAGCAGGACAAAATTTGCGAATTAAAATGCCTATGCAGATATTGTACCTTGCTAGGTTTGGGCTAATTCATAGAGCCATTTTTGAGACAATAATGTTGTTCTGCATGTTAAAGCATGGCTGTATACCAGTAAATAATAGGCTGCATTTAACTGTAATTCTCTCAATGCAAAGTTTTGTGATTCACCAGGTAAGGCTTTTTTTTTTTTTTGGCAAGTTCTTTCAGTGTCCTCCTACATTTTCTCCAGCGGGCTGAGCAACTCTGAAATAACACGAGAAACCATATAGGAGAGATAGAAGAAAAGATTGCAGGAACCTCCCCATGTATAAAGGGAAGGTCTTCTAGTCCAATCCCCTTCTCAAGGAGGAAACCTTATACCATTTCAGACAAATGGTTGTCCAATTTCTTAAAAACCTCCAGTGTTGGAGCATCCACAAGAACAAGTCATTCCACTGGTTAATTGTTCTCACTGTTAATTGTTCTCACTTATTTCTAGGTTGCTTCTCTCCTTGATTAGTTTCCATCCATTGTTTTTTGTCCTGCCTTCAAGTGCTTTGGAGAATAGGTTGACCCCCTCTTCTTTATGGCAGCCCCTTAGGCAGAGGAGGAAGAGCTGCTATCAAGACAATGGTCAGATAAAAGGTGTCTGAATCTGGGACAGGAATGTAACCTGAGTAAACAGTCTCAGATGAGATCCTCCCTAATCCTCACTGAGGTAAAGGGAGGGAGGAGGGAAGCACAATCAAATTGCCAGATTGTGTTATTAAACAAAACATAGTACTGGCCTATAAGATATAGTACTAACAATAAATATAGTACTGACCTATAAGATATTGGATTCCTAGTCTGATCAATGTTGAAGAGCTAATATCATGTCATCACCCGATCACGGTGACCCTTGGTGCCATCCCCAAATACCCATAAAAATGTACATAGTTTAAAAGTCTGCCTTTTAAGATGGAAAAAGCTTGTCTGCTCTTACATTACAAATTCAGAGGGCTTTTCTTAGCTTAGGAACAAGAAGCTTGAGGGGGAAAAATGCTTGGCTTGACCCTTTCTGCACAAGAAGTAGTCTAAGGCTACTTCTGGCAGACAGGCCAAGCTACAATCCATTGTTTAGAAACAAATATGCAAATTGGGTGACTGATGATCTGAATTCTGGAGAATCTCTCACTGAGCTGTCCTCCATCTGATGATTACTGAGCCATTTGTTTTTCTATTGCAAAGCATGAAAGCCCCTTTCTGAGTGTGTGTGTGCTGCAAGCAAACTCAGAATGTCTAAATATTTAACCAATGTTATTTCAAAGAATTTCATTATTTATCTTCTTGATGGTTTATGTTATATCACATTCTCTTTCTCCCTCCACAGTTGTGGTTTATCATGAAGCAGCACATCTGTGGCTATAGCCAAATCAGACCTGTTGCAAAAGATGCGTTCAGATACCATAAACATGACAAAGGATAGATTACATTGAGCCTTTCTCCATGTTTAACCATTTTAATATGTTTCCTATGCAGAAGAGTCTCTAGATTTACTTAATATATGTTAGCACTTAGACACATGGTTAGGAACATGACTTGGGGTCTTAACCTATTCATAAATAAATGAGGAGCTTCCTGTCTAAGTACAAGAAGAGGGAGAATTTATGTCAAACAATCAGAAATTTAATACATGGTGCTCTATTAGGATGTCCACTTTGTGTACATACTCTTAAAGGCATGATTACGAATAACTTCACTTCTTATAAACAATGTGACTGAAGAAATTACTCACCGAGACAACAAAAAGGAAAGAAAGGTAGGACATTTTGAGCTGCAGCCAATAAAGGAATTACTTTCCCTGAAAAGGTTAAAAATCACTGCATTTATTTGGCGTGCCATAATATTTGTCTCGGAAGGTTTAGTTTTCTTTAGAAAACCTAGCAGAAGATCTTGTGTGGAGTAAGATTTTAGTGACCTAGGTCCAGAGTTATATCATAGAGCCAACACTTTACATGACAGCTTTGGTTTTAATATCAGACCGAATCTTTGCAAGTTATTTATATCTCTGGGAAAAAGGCTTTCCATCCTGTGATGGAGCAAGGAACGTAATTCTTCAACTTGTTTGTCCCATTTATTTTCCACTGGTATGAATAAAAAAGGAGGTATTTCAGTACCAGAAGGACTAAGTACATCACAGACCAGAATTCTAAAACTTCTTAACAATTCAAAGTCAAATAAAGAACTGTTTTTATGTTATCCAGTTCCTTGTTCACCTTTAAGATAAAAGTATCCGATCATGCAACACTAAGTTCATAATGGAAGACATGTTTGGGCAGCATTTTACATTCTATTATTTCCAAATGTGTTTGATTAAAAACTCTTGGGATTTCCCATCAGTTTGGTTAGTAGAAATTCCTATAGTTGTCCTTTCTACTTATCTGGAATGCGGAAATTTGGGAAAAGCTGAGTGTCCTTTTATGAATGTGTAATATACAATCAGTAGCTTTTGACTGCTTGTTAAAAATATATTGAGTAGCAAATGCAAACAAAGACCAGGTACTTACTATCATATCTGGTGGACATGCCCCAAAGCAAAAAGATTGGGTAAAAATACATTTATGGTTGGAGAAAATGACTAAAAAACTAATAGACTTTAAGCCAGAATTATTTTTGTTAGGAATAATAGGAACAAATTATGAGAAAGATTGTATATATTTAATTCTACATGTACTAATGGAAGCAACATTGCCCAACATTGGAAAAATGAAAATTTACCAACTGAAGAAGTATTAATTAAGAAAATATATTGAGTAGCAAATGCAAACAAAGACCAGGTACTTACTATCATATCTGGTGGACATGCCCCAAAGCAAAAAGATTGGGTAAAAATAAATTTATGGTTGGAGAAAATGACTAAAAAACTAATAGACTTTAAGCCAGAATTATTTTTGTTAGGAATAATAGGAACAAATTATGAGAAAGATTGTATATATTTAATTCTACATGTACTAATGGAAGCAACATTGCCCAACATTGGAAAAATGAAAATTTACCAACTGAAGAAGTATTAATTAAGAAAATTTTAGAGTGTGCAGAAATGGACAGATTGACTTTAAAGATAAAAGAGAAAGAAAAATCTGTGTATTTTAGAACATGGGATAATTTCTATCAATGGCTAGAAACTTGAGTTAGAGAGAAAGGAATGTGATATGTAACTTTGAATATATATTAGTAAGAAGAAGACTATTGAGCGTTTAATTAATAATAATAAAGTTGGAAGGAACCTTCTAGTCCAACCCCCTGCTCAGGCAGGAAACCCTACACCATTTCGGACAAATGGCTGTCCAGTCTCTTCTTAAAAACTTCCAGTGTTGGAGCATTCACAGCTTCTGGAGGCAGGTTGTTCCACTGGTTAATTGTTCTAACTGTCAGGAAGTTTTTCCTTAGTTCTAGGTTGGTTCTCTCCTTGATTAGTTTCCATCCGTTGCTTCTTGTCCTGCCTTCAGGTGCTTTGAAAAATAGCTTGACTCCCTCTTCTTTGTGGCAGCCCCTGAGATATTGGAACACTGCTATCATGTCCCCCCTCGTCCTTCTCTTCATTAAACTAGACATACCCAATTCCAGCAACCGTTTTAGACTCCAATCCCCTGATCATCTTTGTTGCTCTTCTCTGTATTCTTTCTAGAGTCTCAACATCTTTTTTATATCGTGGTGACCAAAACTGGATGCAGTATTCCAAGTGTGGCGTTACCAAGGCATTGTAAAGTGGTATTAACACTTCTCGTGATCTTGATTCTATCCCTCTGTTAATGCAGCCTAAATTAACATATTGTTTATGATAATTAACTATTATCTATTATTTCTTGTTAAACACATGAACCCAGACATTACGCTGTTTGCTAAATATTGAGAATGTTACTTGGAAAAACCCTAATCCCAACCCTAATCCTAATCCCAATCCCAATCCCACCTCATTCCTAACCCTATAAAAACTAATACAATTTATACAAAAATATATATATTGAGTAGCATACAAATAATGAAACTAAGAAATTAAGTTTTTCAATTATTTACTGTGAAATGCTACACTGATGCAGCAGGTAATAGGACAAGTTAGACAAAGTTATATTCTATATATAAGCATTGTAATATTGTTGGGACTTACAATAATGGCCATTGAAAGTTATGATGGAGCTAGCTCAAGGTTATTTACAACCCCAGAGTCAAAGTTCCAATGGTTCACCCCCTGCAGTCATGTGACCAAACGGGTGTTTGGCAACCAGGCCGCACTTACATCCATTTGCTGCATCCCACAGTCATTTGACCAGATTTCACAGTGGTTTTGCTGAAAACCAGCAGTTACTTCATGTTTCTGGCAAAATTACGCCCATAGCAAATCATGGGTTTGCTTGTGTCAGCTGCCACCTTATGCTTACGCTTGTGCTTCACTACTATGTGGTGACAGACTGCCATGAACTATGGGGTAGGGGCATGAAGGCGGGAATGGTTCAGGAAATGAAAATAAATGCTGTACCTCCTCAAGATACTGCCTCATGGTCACCAGTTGAAAGAAGGAAGGGGCTGCATACCAATGAGCCTGGATTGAGTCTGGTTACACTGGAGTGGGCAATGAGAGACAGTTAAGGGAGGGAAAGTAGAATTTAGGGATTTTTGGCACAGGATTTTCAGTTCTGCCTTTGCTTCTCTAATAAACTATACCTTTCTCAACAAATGGAGTCAAGGATTGTTTCTAATTAGAGGTTTAAGCTGTGGCAGGTTCGATAGCTTAATAAATGTGGAATTCGCTTACCAAGTGTAGTGGCTGCTTTCATAAGTGCCTCATTTGCTTAATGACCACCACAAAAAAGGTCATGAAATTGAAACAGTCATGTGACCAACCCATTTTATGACTGTCCTCTTACAAACATGAGACTCCATTTCACTTGTACATCAAGGTCTCTACCTGTATTTTGTTGTTGATAAAGTAACTTTAAAAAAAAACAAAAATGGAGGAAATCTTGTTATGAAATATTTGGTCTTCACATGTTGCTGGAGAATTCTGGGAGTTGAAGTCCACACATTTTAAAGTTTCCAAGGTTGACAAACAGTGATTTAAATCTTAATAATAGTAAGAGTCATGAGAATTTTTAACTGAAAAGATTTGACCTAATATGGATCATGCTATGGATTTTCCACATGATAATCATTTTCAGGTAGGAAATTGCTTACATTCTGTCTGTAGATTGCTGTATGTGACAAAATTGTCTTAGCTGCATATGCAATACATGCGTATCATTCTTAAATAATGATCATAATTTCCTTTCGGATTGCAGCATTTTTGTATCCTCTCCTAAAAAAGTACAATGATGCTGAACATATAATATTTTGCAGAGACAAAAAGACAGAAATGTGCAGATTTTAACTAAGATATCAACATTTTAATCAGGAGCTCTGGTGGATTACAGAAACTTTGGGCCACTAGTGATCAGAAGGGAAAGATAATGCAACATTAGAAGCAAAGGAGAAATCAGCTTTGTGTGAAGAGGAAACAAATTCCTGATGCAGTCAGCATTATGAGAACTCTTGCTCTGCAATAACCTTAATGTCACTTCAGTAAAATGAGATTATATGGCAAGTATTTCATTTGAGGCAAAATAGGAAAGGGCCGTACATGAATGATTCAAGAACTTGTGAGTTTGGATTTAGATGAGTTTCTGAGCCATTTTTCCCACGTAGCCAACTGCTGAATTTAACATATACTAGTGTGTCATTATAATGTCCATAGTTTCTGAGAAATGTGACTTTAACCAACTTGAGACATTAGTGATCTATATACCATTAAAAAAGCCAATTGATTTAATTTGAACCGGGGCTTTTGTCCAATATATAGTTTTTATATATACATAAATCCTAGCATCTAACCAATGCTAGATAATATGGCAGAATCTCAATTAAAGTATTATGAATTAGCCTCAATAATCTAGCAATGAACTCACAGTATTAAAATACTATAATGGTAATTAATGTCTTTCTTTAAAAATGGATTTTGTTGCTATGTATTATCCATTGTCCAAATGTCACAGGTATATTTTTGTGGCAAGGTTTTTTTTCCCCCTGAGCCTATGAACAGCATGCCTGAAATATGCAGCTGGTGAGCCTAAGCAAATGACCTACATTCTCTGTGCCAAATGCTTAAGTTATATTTTCCTTTAAGTATAGCATACAATACAAAGGTACCCGTGATGTTTGGACAATGGATAATGTTACAATGATGATGTTACCTAGTTAGAGTAATGAAATGCTTGCAAGAAAACAAGCAAGCTCAGAGAGCACCAAAGACCCCTCATTTCAACCCTGAGCTACATTAGTACAATGGATAATTCCCAGAGTTCTTCTGTAAATATCTTGTGGCCTAATTTTTGTGACCAAAAAATTAATAGAAGAGTTTCCTGTACAATGTTAGGAACATAAAAGGTATATTCTGTAGAAGTTTATGGAAGCAGATTTATAAAATTTGTCAAAATGGATTGCATTATTAAACTTAATCAGCAACATCATTTGTTTTGTAATTCTAAAACCCACAGCAAAAATATTTGTTTGTAAGAAATGCATCAGGAAAATAATGTATGTTTCTGAAAATTGGGTACCCAAGTTATATGTTGGTGGTTACATTGGGAAAATTAACATTTAAAAACCTTAGGAAATTTACATGTCAAAGAATGCTAGAGAAATTTATATTTGTACAAAATGGTTTGAAAAGAAAATTACACAATATATATTATGAGGAATTGCATTTCATACAGTAGGGAAATAAGAATGGATGAATTGTTAATAGAACTTTATTTAAAAAAATAAAATTGAAATTTTACTCTAATAATGAAATGGATAAATATATATTTTATACTAATTTATACATGAACTTCATTTATTCATATTTGTTTATTTATTAAATTTCTATGCCACCCATCTCACTAACAGAGTGACTCTGGGTAGCTTACAATATAATACAAAGTTAAAAAGTGCTCAAGAAATTAGAATAAAAAGTTAAAAATTAAAAACCATGATGATGGTCAGCCTGGGGTGAGAATCATATCCAATATATATGCTAATTTACAGTTCAAAAATACTTAGCTGTTTTAAAAAAACTTGATTTCAATTTTGCAATACAATATTTGGGGCTCTAAAATTAACAACAAAATACTATGATCTGAAAATTATACAAACAATGACTATGGAGGAAAAGGTAAAAGTTATATCTATCATGTAAAACCAGTATCTATTATATGTTATTTATATGTAAGGATGTAGGTTTATACATATGTTGTATATAGCAGGTTCAAATGTGTGGGAGCACATTTGAGAGCACGCAACAAAATTTCATTTTTAATGTATGCCAATGTGCCCACAGTAAAAAATGACAATAAAGGTTATCTTTCTATCTATTAAAAGTATAGAGTGAACTAGAATTAAGAAGGTAATTCAAGTATTGAGTCAAATATAGCAGGATAGTATATGATGCTATCTAAAAAAACCAGATTAAACTGTGGCAACAAGAACTAAAACAGAATAACTAGATATTAAAAAAATAAATAAACATAATGCAAATAAAATCTGTTTGGTTCTAGCTACTAGTTGGCATTTAGCAGATATTTGTGCACTGCTGGAGAAGGGGGGAAGGCAGTATGATAGTTCATTGGGGTTGGGGTGAAGTCAGAACGTTGTAAGGGGAGTGCATTATGGAGCCTAGTGACCTGGGAGGAGAGAAAAATCCCATTGAATGTCTCAATAACATGAGAAATAGAGGAAGCACTTGCTATTTCTACGTACCTCTCTCAGGAAGCGGATCTTTCCATATCTTTTTTGTAACACAGGTGAAAGAAAACTCCAGGTTTTGGTTCTTAACTTCTGTGTCACTACTTTCAATAGGAATTAATTACAATTGATTTTTGCTATGCTCTCTGTTCTGCACAGGCCCAAAGCAAAAGGCAACCTTTCCGTTCTTTTCTTTGGATTATTTCCCCCCCCCCAAAATTGCCTTTCCATAAAACAGCTGTTTACATTTAATTTCTACCAGCAGAAGTCCTGTTTTCAGTGCCAGAAAGTATCATTCATGCAAGGAAAATGCCCCCAAGTGCTGGGGATGGGGGAGTGGGAGATAAAGTGTGTGTGTGTGCATTTTTCATACTAACTGTTGAGCTGTTGAACACCGTTGAGGTCCAAGTGTAACTTTACCCCTTAAGAAAGAGAAGAACAGGGTGGTAGAGCAGTTTGATGTTGGTGGTTGCTGATCATTTTCAGCCAGTACAAAAATGTTATCCAAATAGTGTGATTTCAAAAGACAACTTGTTGAAAGCAAATTAATTATATTGTTTTCATTGCCTAGCACATCTGGAAAGGAGGTTTCAGGGTACTGGTTGTTTCTAATAGTCTCAGATTTGCACAGTACAGCTAAATTATATTTTCTAATAATGCTATGCGAAGGCAAATGAGGTGGTAGGAAAGACTGCAAGGGATGAACAGTGATTCCAGATAGAATACAGTAAAAAAATCAACACTTGATTGATTGACTGATTGATTGATTGATTGATATAAATTGCACATTGCAATTCAAACCTAACACCTGCTGGCAAAATAAAAATAAATTAAAAAGATTAATATAATCTTTAGATAGGTTACCATCCAACATTAATTCCTGGAAAGACAGTAGATCAGAAACTTCAACAAGGTCTAATGATAAATATTTGACCACTGCACAGGCATCTTATTTTATGTATTTGAATACTCTCTGATCTAGAGATTCTAGGTGCCTTACATCTTCAAACTGGCCCACATAAAATATAAACCATAAGTAAACACACAAAACAGCAGGACACAAAACAGTCCAACTTCCTATTCAAACAATTGCCACCAACCATGTTGCATCATTTTCAGTTCTCTGAAAATGTATAACTTCCACAGGCTTTCTAAATGAAGAAAGGAGAGGGATCACCATGGAGTAAATGAAAACAATGATCTCTGTCCCATGTCTGTGCTTGAACCCAGACTAGTAGGGATCTAGGTAATCCGTTTGCCCTTTCAATGAACTCCCCACTCCAAAGGAAATTGAAGATGGGTCAATAGTTGTCAAGGATGACAGGATCAAAGGGTGGCCTTTGGGACAGGGCCACACAACTGCCTCTTTCTTAAGAGGTGACATCACCCTCTCCACCCACTCTATTTCCAGATCTACTCCCTTCTCTGGCAGTCTCTAGAAGCCAGTTGGGTATGGTCAAGTGTAATATGCTTCAGTTCATCTAGAAGCTGCAGGCTTATAACTAAGTCATAAATAAATCAGATTAGAAAGAACCAAGAGAATTCAGTGGGCTGGACTAAAAGTCTGGCATCTGAGAAGGGAATATTGTTCTTTCCCCAATTTTAAGCTTTGATTGATTCAGAACTAAGACATCAAGACACAATTCAGTGGACTTTCACTACATATTTGGTCATTCCTGACATTTCCAATTCCACAGGCTGACATCCTCTTGGAATCAGTTCTTATTTCTAATAAGAAATGTCTCCAAAAAAGCAAGGTCCTCCACTGAAGGTTGGGTCTAAATTGGTTATGGGAAAGAGCCCACTAGGAATGCCAGCTACTTGTCATATCGAAGAGTCAGTGATAAGAATATTTCTCAAGAACTTCTAATCTTGAAATATTTGCTTTTGTTTCAAATTTGTGCCAAGCCATTATTCATTTTGGTGCTGTTAGACTTCTTAGGTGTGAACCTTACGTCTGTTTGCATTTCCCCAAATCTTATATATTCTTCTTTTTCAGTTTACAAACACTTGACCCACTCAGGTGCACTGAGTAGTACCAGTTTAAGATTTCTCTTTTTATTATGGCTGGCACCTGTAAGAAGCAGAACATTTAAAACATCTGTTTTCATCCTCTCTAATCCAGGGGCGTGATCAAGGTAGAACTCTGAGACAATGTCCAGGGTCTCACTTTAAAAAATGAGCACCAAATGCTGATTGGCCTCTTTCTAAAAATAAATCACTTCTATACAAAAGCACTCCCCAATGAATCATCAAGATAATTGAGTCTATAGTGCAAAATTACCCAACAACACAACTGCTCTAATTTCCCTTCTTTCCATTTTATAGCTGCTGCATTTGATACTATGATTTTTAGAACTTTGGGGCCCCTCACCCTCCTTTTTTCTTTTTTTAAAAAATGCTTTATTTTCCAGGTAATAGAAGCTGTGGCCATGTTGTAATTTTTAACATGATAGGAACAATAACATCTTTAAATATATTTGGAATAATTGTGTTTATTGCATATAATTTTAATTTTTAAATTAAATCTAATGCTTTGTCCTTATCACTGACATCATTTTATTCTCTTTCCGTATGTTATGACTATAATTCTCCAGTATGTAACTAAGACTAAATGTGCCCTGTGTTCCTAAAAACATTGTTATCTCTTCTTTACAACATAGCACAGCTAAATAAACTATAATGCAGCACAAAATAGAAAATAGTTAGCAATGAGATTAGATTTCTAAACATTTTTTTGTTGTGGGAGTGAACAAAAGTTGTGGGATGAGAGAACAAACTCCTTTGTGCAAGCAAATTTTGCATGTAGCATATACCACAATGGGAACAGCCTATTTAGGCTGGTAGGAAATTAGGGCAACCCAAAAGAAATGGAAAATAATTTGAGGCAGAATTTGTTAACAAAACTCATATCTTTTCAGTCAGGCTTCTCTGAGAAGAAGGCACTCATACCATACCATTGTGAGGAGGTAATTGAAAGTGCGGATTCCAGATAAGATGTGACATCAAGCAGTGGTCCTTCAATGGAATAATTTGGGCATATCTTGTGGATAATAGAACAATTGATAATGGCTTGTTTGTGAGTCAAGGATCCATAAGCAAGACACCTGTGTAAAACAGGAGAATATGTTTTGTTTTGTTCTGTGGGGGTAATAACATTATTCAAGACTGGGGAAAAGGGTAATTGGATCAAACAGTCTAAAAACCACTGACACAAAGAGTTAGAAAGTACCTCTTATTCTTGAGGGGTTCAAATCTCAAAAGCCAATGGATCGCTATCTCAGATATTGAAGGAACTTATGTGTTGCCCAGAGTAACTTCTGTTGAGATGGGCAGCTATACAAATTTGATGATAGATAGATAGATAGATAGATAGATAGATAGATAGATAGATAGATAGATAGATAGATAGATAGATAGATAGATAGATAGATAGATAGATAGATAGATAGATAGATAGATAGATAGATAGATAGATAGATAGATAGATAGACAGACAGATAGACAGATAGACAGATAGATAGACAGATAGATAGACAGATAGACAGATAGACAGAGAGAGAGAGAGAGAGAGAGAGAGAGAGAGAGAGATGATAGATAACTGTCTGAAGCTCTGCCCATTATATTTGAGAAATCCTAAAGAAAGGATGAAATGCAAGATGAATAGAAGAGAAAACATTTTCCTAGCAAACCCATCCACCCAAAAAACAGAGAAAAGAAAGATTCAGAGTTATCATATCACTCATATCAGTCAACCTATTATGGATATCTTGAAAGATTTTAGTGCAGGAAATAAAGTGATCAGTCTATAAGAATTGACAAAAACGTTAGTGATTATTAGAAGTCAGTATGAATTTGTCAAGAAAAAGTCATTGTAACCTTATTTCATTTAGCAGGTCACAATAATGTCATGGAGATAATAATTCTTTACAGAGAAGTCTCTGACAAATAATCCATGTCATGAGATTTTGAATTATGAACTAGATAGCTTGTCTGTTAGATCTGTAGCTGTCTTGAAAACTGTTTTCAAAAATGCTCTTCACCAGCTTTTCCTAAAACATGACTGAAATATTAGGTGGGATAGCATAGCATTTCATCCGGGGCCCAGAATTTTTCAATAATAATTTATATAAAGAGGTAGAAGGAATGCTTATTCCACTTACAGGTGACACGATATTGTGTGTCTCCGGAAGACCAAACAATCAATACATGAATAGATTAAAAAAATGAAAACTGATGATGGATTAGAGAAATAACAGAATGAATTTTAATAGAAGCAAATCTGAAATTCTTCACTTGGGTGAATAATAACTCCATTCATTGGTTCAAGAGCAAGGCTATCTGGCTTGGTTATATTATTTATATTATATTTGAGTATCATTATGAATAAAAGCATCCTTGGAAATATAGTAAATGATAAGCTGATATGAAGCACTGTGATATACCGAGGGTCAAGAACA
Source organism: Azemiops feae (assembly GCA_023970755.1). Taxonomy (NCBI): domain Eukaryota; kingdom Metazoa; phylum Chordata; class Lepidosauria; order Squamata; family Viperidae; genus Azemiops; species Azemiops feae. The sequence goes on from JALGBA010004264.1 coordinate 1,014,044, forward strand.
AATAAACAAATGGTATTGTAGAACGTCTCTTTCTATACATACAGATACATCCATATAAATCATGAATGTTTTGTGGGCCAGAATTAATTCCCCACTGTCATTGGTATGAAATATAAGGATAAAAATACTATAGTTTTAAAGAATTTTAAAATCTATTTAATTGATTACCCTTGATAACTCTGGGAAACTTTTTTGGGGGGGGGGAATTGACAATAAACTTGCTGCATACATTATAGAAACTCTTCCAGACAGAAAGGTGACATACAGACTCTTCCAGACCATTTTTATGGCTCCCGCAAATTCCATGATTGTGCCAATGAAATCTGGGGTCAAATCACCCAGTGATAGCAGGGCAATTTTCTAACTTTTCTCAGAAAGAAAAATAAATGGGGGCATTACAGCTCCCTTAGATTTATAGCACCTTTAAATTTTGTTATTGTTGCTTAAGACTTCCCAAACTGGAAAAATTCTGACACTGCCTCTCCAGCAGCGCCATTGGGTTGCCATCCCACTTCCTGTTTAAAAGAATAGTTTGAAAAATTCTATAAACCTCTGTAAATCGTTTCTGTATTTTAAGAGAAGAGTAACTGGCTTTTCATTTTATATTTTATTCTTAGGTATTAGTTCTCTCTCTCTCTCTCTCTCTCTCTCTCTCTCTCTCTCTTTCTTTCTGTCGTATGCACTTTGGAATTTTGTGTATGACAGTTAAGCTGTTTCAATATTAGTGCCAGCTAGACTTAGTCACAATAAATTGGGAATTTGAGAGATGTTGGCACACATTGACTTGTAAAGGTTTATAAATGGCTTGTACAACTATTTTTCCAAATGGAAACAGCATCAAGCTCCTATATTTCAAGAGGCTATATAAGCACACTGTAATTGCTAGACAATGGAAAATCAGTCAGGGGGAAGGGAAGAAGCTATAAAAAATAAAATAAAAATAGGGAAGAAAGTACAATTTAGAGTCCTGGGGAATTCAGTAATGTAATTTTAGTCTGGGGTACATTTGTAATTCTTAGTGTGTGTATGTGTGTGTGTGCATATTTATTAATTTTAAAGCCATTTTTTCTTAGATAAAGAATTGAGCTCCTCCCTCCCCAAATAAAAGTAGTTAATTCTTGAAATTCTTTTCCTGATATCATTTTATGGTGGCGCAGTGATTAGAATGCAGTATTGCAGTCTAACTCTGCCAACTGCCAGCAGTTCAATCCTGACCGGCTCAAGGGGATATTATGCTGACTCTGTAAACCACTTAGAGAGGGTTGTAAATCACTATGAAGCATCTAAGTGTTATTGCTATTGCTATTTTTAACAAAACATCTATAAAAGGTGTGCTCATTAACTGTCTGATGAACTCCATAATATGGCCCTGTCAGCAAGATTGCTCTGATGGGTTTATTTATTTATGTAACACATTTCTATGCTGCCAGAATCAAAACATAGAAATGAACAAAAACACAACAGCATTACAACAATGTAACGAAGGTAGAATCAAAGAGATGGTACTATCAAATCAGGGAAGGCTATCTGAAAAAGCCTGGTCTTTGGGTGCCTCTACACAACCAGCAAAGAGGGAGTCCTTGAGGAGCAATTCCAAAATTCTGGTGCTGTAAAAGAAAAGCAGCACCTCCTTGCCTCAGCTCCTAAACCTCTCCCAAGCATTGGATTTTCAGCAGCCTCTCCCAGCTAGATCTAACAGATTGGGCCAAAAGGTATTGGAGAAAGTGGTCCTGTAGGTATCCGTATGCCCAGCTCTGAAGGGCTCATTGATCAAATTTTGTCTGTTTGTTTCCTAGAATTTATGGGCTACTCCAAGTCCATCAGAACTCTGAGTGGCAGAAGATTTTCTGGATTTTCAGAAATATTGAGGGCAGTAGATAAAATAATAGGACTATGATAGGGAATGATAGGGCCATGATAGAATGATTTCCAGCAGAGAGTCTGAACTTGTCATAGCCTTTGTGATCTTTAAAGTAACTAGAGCATCTTCTGGGTATATGTGTCAAGAAGGGGCAATTCTTTTGTCCCTATTTTTACAAAAACAAAAAACAAAAAAACTTTGCGATTTCACCACCAAAATCCAGTCATACATTTGATTTTCAACAGCATAGCTTTTCATATTTTTTTTTAAAGTAAGTCTCCAAATAAATGTGTTACATCTGTGGTTATTGATTTTGGTAAATGCAGTTCTGGATGCAAAATGGTTATTGCCCTTGGTTTATGCCCCCAAGAAGACCAAAATGTTCTGTGTGAACCACCAAAGATGTTGGCTGTAATCACACAACAAAGTTATCTGAATTACAGGACCTGGACTAGTCAGTCTCCTTGCATAATTCATTGAATTTTAAATAAACTAAATGAGCCAAGTTTACAAATTGAGCTAAGCTGGAAATAGCCTAACCAAGGTTAATCTGTGGTAGAAATATGCTTATTTCATTCAGTTGCTGATTCAATTTGACTAATGAGACTCATACTCTAGTACCTTAACGTTTAATAAAAGTCATTATGAAATACGTTAAAATAATGTATTTTATAAATACCTTGGATATCAAATTATCATCAATGTATCTGGATGAACAGATATTAATATAAATTATCTGATTTTGTAAGTTGTCTTTGTTACTGGGAAAAAAGACAAATATTTCTGGTTTTTCCTATTTTTTCAATAAATGTACCTGTATTGAACTCATAATTCCTCTGCTAAAATACCCAATTTTAGAAACTTTGGAAGATTTTTATTTTTAAAAAAAATGTAGGGACTTTTATTTTTTGTTAGTAGGAATGTTTTTATGTCTTTCATTACATATTTTCTCATATCTTACAATAGAACAAAGGGCTAAGGTCTTTAAACAAGTCCCCAAAACTGTTAATCCTCTTTTTTGGAATATTTATTCTTTATTTTCAAGCCTATAGTCCAATTATCAGAATATTAAGATGTACAGCAATAACTCCTATTGTGAAACAGAGTAGTGACATATACATAACAGAGTCATTAATATATCTAAGATGGAGGTTCTTTCTAATCCAACTAAGATACAGGTAGTCATTGACTTACAACAGTTCTTTTAGTGACAATTCAAAGTTACAATGGCACTGAAAAAAGTGACTTAGACCGTTTTTCACACTTAAAGCCATTGCAGCATCCCCACGGTCACATGAACAAAATTCAGAAGCTTGGCAACTGGTTCATATTTATGACAGTTGCAGTGTCCCGGGGACATGTGATCACCTTTTGCGACCTTCTGACAAGCAAAGTCAGGGGAAGCCAGATTCATTAAATTCCTAACTTAACAATTGCCATGATTCACTTAACCAATGTGCCAAGAAAGATCATAAAATGGGGCAAAATTCACTTAACAAATGCCTCAATTAGAAACAGAAATTTTGGGCTCAATTGTGGTCGCAAGTTGAGGACTACCTGTACTGTGATCTGTCCAGAAATGAATCCTGGGGTCTAGAAAAGGCAGACCTTCCTGACCTCTCTCTGTCCCTGACCAACCAAGTTACTTCAGTCTTCAGTTCCTGACCCATTATATTTTATGTTGAGTCTGTCTACGCTGGTTTGTAGGAAAGTTATGGATGGGAGGACGGGAAGGAAAGAAAATTCAAGAGGTCTATAATCATGCAATCAAAGCCTGATCTCTTTTTATATACAAGGAGCTTTAGTAAAGAGATATGATCATCGTCTTGAATTTTTTTGACACTCCTCGTGTCTCTGCATATGTCCTTGCTGGTTCAGATCAAAATTTAGGACATTTTCTACCTCAAATGTCATGAGCTACAGTATGAGCAATTCCTATGGCACTCGTGGTCATGATATATTCAATGTTGCATATGAATTTCTGGGAATTCTGCGGGGATCATTCATTAAGCCTTAGACTTACGCATGTTATTATGTTGTTTTGCTCTTTGCGTTTCTTTCTGGGTCAACCTTTTACACTTTTCCTCCAGGCATTTTATTCCCAGGGGTGGGGGAAACCCATGGTCTGAGAATTCTTATCGGAGTCAGGAGCAGGACCTATGCTTTCCTCCTCCTAAGTCCTCTAAACCCTACACCACCATCACACACCCAGCCTGCTTGACAATAAGGATTGTATGGATTTTTGCAAGCAGATCTCTGGGGAATATGAGCTGAGGACTTGGGTGTCCAAATAGAAACCTTGATGTTGAGAATACAGCCCCACCCTGAACTTGTGAAAGATTTCACATGGATAGTTCACCCAGCTTTGGGTCAGCCTTAAGAGTCTCTCGTAGATATCCCCAGAGATTTTAGTGCAGCTATTAAATTGGTGAATAGTTTTCCGCCCTCCACCCCCTATCTCCCACCTCCAAGCATGACTTCATTAAGCAAGTACCAAGATACCATCTTGTCCTTTGTGTTTGCGCTAGATGACATTTTAGTCTTTCTCATGAAACCAGGCAGGCGTGCTCTGGTTCCAGACGAGAATAGAACACCGGGTGCACTTGGTCTGTCTCTGCCCCCGCTCTGGTCTGTTTGCTGAGATAAACATCAGATAAGACAGAGGAAGTTGGACCGAGCAAGGGAAACCAGCAGCTACTTTAACTTCTCTTGCTGGATGGAATAATGCTGGAAAGAGAATTCTTTCTGAGTGCCAAATGAACTGCTAATATTCAGACACTTCATTCCTTTGTTTTTTTTCCCTCTTCCACCACTAAGAAGAGAAAGAAGGGAAATCAGACAAGGAGGAAAGATAGAGTCTTGTTGGCTGTAAGAAATATTCCACGTTGGCAGTCTTTGCTAAGACAACTTCAAGGGCAGTTTTACCAAAAAGGCAGGCAAGCTATTGAAATGTTCAGATACCTTCTGTAGGCAAAAGGGGGTTGCCAGAATAGGAAAAATTGTATGATCAAAGTCTTAAAATCTTAAGATGGAAAGTGGAAGGGTTGTGGGATGAAAAAACAAAAACGGCAAAGTAATGATTGATTCTTCATTTGAAAATATGTCATTGAGCTTTTGCTTGAAATCAGCAGCATCATTAGGTACGATATACTCTGCCGTGGATCATACAACACACCAATCCAGTCTTTGAGTTTGCTTGCTTTTGAGTTAGTGTGTTGTGAAAACTCTACCAATTTGACTTATTAACTAACCAAAATTAAAAGAAATTAAGGTTTGGTGCACTATGCAAACCGAATTGTAGATGATTGGGTGTGAAACAAAAATAGAAAATGTGCAATTTTTTTTTACATCAACAAAGCTGGAAATAATTCAAGGCCATGTACTGATTTACTATGTGCGTGTCTCTAATAGGCTGGAGTAAAATGTATAGAACACAGCAATTAGGAGAAATATGTTTAAAAGGTGCATGTATTGCTTAGATTCTGGGAGATCAGTTGAATAGCCACACAATTGCAGATTCAAACATTTGCAATGTAAAATGGTTAGAAACTTTTCTTGTATTTTTAAATATTATAATTGGAGATACTACAATATGCAACAGTCATATGTAGTTGGAAAACAAAGTTAGAATTCTTTTTAAAATATGGAATTCAGCTAATAATCTCAGGCAAACCCCTGTGGTATTTTTGTGTGGGCATCATTTCAGGGAACACCAATTTAGTTTCTCATTCTGTCTGTCTGTATCTTTGGTACCTTGTTTGCAAAGGGAGGGAGGGAGGGAGGCAGGGAGGAAGGAAGGACAACAGGTTTGATTGTATGGGAAAGTGGAGTGTATGACTTGCCATGCAACCAAAAAATGTTGAAATATTATCTATAGAAGATGCGCTTCCATGTATCAAGATTTCATAGATTAAATACAGATTATGTGGTGTTTTCCATGTGGTAAAACACAACTTCTATAATTCCCAACTGATATTGAAAATCTGGTTAAGGCAAGAAACCAGGAGACTGTAAATTCTAGTCCCACTGACTTTGGGTCAGTCACTCTTTCTCAGCTCAACTGACCTCACAGGGTTGTTGTGTGGGAAAATATGAAGAGGAAGTCGTATTATGTATATTTGCCACCTTGACTAATTTATAAAAATAACAAAGGCGAGATAAAAAAAAACAAATTTGACCACAAAAAAGGGAGGAAAGATTGCCTTATGGTTGTGTGAATTTGTTTTAAAAAACATATCCAGAAGCTCTCTTTAAAATGTGTCTGAAAACAATGTTTTGTTTTGTTTTGCTTTGTCTTTTATTGGATAATCTCTGACTAAATCTGTATTTAAGGCCAGAGTGTAAAAAACACATTAACAGGAGAAATGCAGCTAATAATGTAATATAAATCTACAAAAAGAACAAATGTTTTTCCTCTCAAACACTTCGTATTTGGCAGCCTTCGGAAAACTTCTATGTAAACATTCCCCCCCCCCCAAAAAAAAACCTCCCAAGTATATTACAGCAATTTTTGCCTCAGGCTCCAATCAACACAGTTATTATTGCATTTAGAAAGAAGCAAGAAAGAACATATGGTTATTTGCCTGACTCTTGTGCTTCCTTTATCTTTACGTTCTTGAAAGGCCATAAAATAGTGAAATAAAAAAGTCATGGATATGTAGTTTTGTTAACTTTATCTTCTGAACATTAAACATCATGTTTCAAATTTCTTACGGTATATAAAACCGTTTGGTCTTGCTGTATCATGTGTACTTGACTTCAAAAATATAAAAAAGCCAGCTTAATAGATGTAATAGGTGTGTAATATACTCTTTAGATCTTTTGCATTTTGTACAGCTTCGTCCAGTTCCCAAAGGTGCTTTTAACATGATATCTATTTGGCTAGTTCTGAAGTCATTTGTTTCTTTGCATGGTGACACAAAACTGGCATTAATTATAGTATAGACTATGTTGGTTGACAGCTGTTGAGGTTATTTAGTATTGTTGCAGATATTCTTCCATCACTAAAACATACGAAGAACGGTTGCAGGAATTGGTATGTCTAGCTTAATGAAAAGAAGGACTAGGGGTGACATGATAGCAGTGTTCCAATATCTAAGAGGCTGCCACAAAGAAGAGGGGGTCAACCTATTCTGCAAAGGACCTGAAGGCAGAACAAGAAGCAATGGATGGAAACTAATCAAGGAAGCAACTAACCTAGAACTAGGGAGCAATTTCCTGACAGTCACAATGACTTACTTCCAGAAGTTGTGGGTGCTCCAATACTGGAGGTTTTTAAGTGATTGGACAACCATTCGTCTGAATAGGATTTCCTATCTGAGCAGAGGGTTGGACTACAAGACCTCCGAGGTCCCTTCCAGCTCTGTTATTCTATTACTCTAAACTAATCACTTAAGACTCAAATAATGTCATGATACTGATACTGAAGATGTGTGGACTTCAACTCCCAGAATTCCCCAGTCAGGTGGCCGAAGTTGAGAAACACTACTGTATGTTTTTCATAGATATTTGGAATAGTGATAGTTTCTAGGTAGTTTTTAGCATGTACAGAGATCATGATTTAGGATCAGCATTGGAAATCTTTGGCTTATGAGTGAAACCTATAGAAATACGTATCCTGATAATCACCCTCTTGTCCTGAATAATTCCAAGAATTTTTTTAAAAAAATTGCCATTGGAAAAGGATTGAGAGGTTAAAGTTAGCTAGATAAAACTTGATATTCCAAAGAGATTCCATATACATCTCATTGTGACTCGATTACATTCTCAGATTGCCTTTGACGTCAGCAAGTCTTAGGTGTAAATAAGTGTGTTTGACCTCTGAAAGGCAAATATTTGGCAAAGAAAATAAACCTAATCTTTAAGAAATAGAGAATAGACATTTGATTTCAAGTGCCTAAGTAAATTCTGGCTATACTTCAAGGTGGTGGGAAAGGTTTGATAAATAAACTCTTATAAGAGACTGTAAAGTGCTGGGCAGATATGAATCAAAATTATAAAATCAATATATATATATATATATATATATATTGATCTTTATATATCTTGTGAATAACCATTGCTTAGATGCTGAAAATTAACTTGTCCATTGCTCAAGAGTTAATGGAAATAACTCTAAGCAGAAAAGGCTCATTATAGCTCATTGGTAAGATTATTTAACGGGCCAGAGATTAAAAGAACTTGCCCTTTGAAAACAAAGTGGCAGTGACTAAATATGTCTGTACTTCAAAAAAGGGACAAATTCTCTCTCTATTGCTTGACCTCTATCTCTTAGCAACATCGCCACTGCACATGCTGGTTGAGTTGCACTGAACTGTAGTTCAATAATTTCTGCAAGATGACAGGTGCCCCACTTCTGTTCACAGAGCTAGATGGACAGCGATGTTGATGAGGAAAAAATATTTTAGATTGACCATTTTGTGATGATAAACAAAAGGAGCTCTAAGAACAATTAAAAATATATGGTTGAAATTATGACTCCTAGTAGAATCCCAATGAGTAAAAGTGAATAATGCTTGTAATCCTCAGAAAATGCATTTGAATAAAGAATGCTGTTTGTTTCTAGGTTGATTTCAGATCTGATAGTGGTAACTTGAAAGCTCACTGAAGTGGTCCTTACTGTTTGGTTAAGCACTCAGTGCCAAGTGCATATATTTATTTTACAGACGTAAACTAAAATCCATCTTGGATTGGAGCTCTCTGAATAAAGTTTTAGAAATAAGTAAGAGCAGATTTTCATTGTCCTCCAAAATAAAATTCTTATTATTTACAACCATATCATGGACATTACAACTTCTGTTTATCTCTCTATTTACTTACTGTATTTATATTCTGCACCTCAGATGGAAAGTCCCTAGACCTATTTAATCAATTGCTATGCCACCCATCTTACGGTCAAGGCACTTTGGGTGGCTTATATAGATAATTTATCGATCAATACAGATTAATTTACATAGACCATTGCTGGCAGAACCTGATGATTTTTTTAAAAAAAAATACATAAAAAGGAAAAGGAATAGGCTGGTTAAGAAAAAACAATAAAAATGCATACATCCTTAGTATTACAACAATTTTATAATAACCACAATTCCTTTTGTTCACTTGAATTTGAAAGGGTTTGAAACACAATCATAGCACCAATCCTACTGCCTCTAGTGTTCCACATATTTATCATGAGGTCTGAAAAAGAGCTAGCCAAGCTATTTTGAGCCTTAATAAAGCTATGATCCTGGATTATATGTACTCATATCCAAGTGACTGTGTGTGTGTGTGTGTGTGTGTGTATTTAAGTTCCTATTGAGCACTTGAAAGTTAGAGAGAAATGAGGAACAACCAGTATGTCTGAAGTCAAGTCTCTTGTAAACTGTCCAATGTCCAGATGAACACACTGAACAGGAACAGATATAATCCAGCTGTAATATTGCAATATACCCCAAAAGCTGTTGTTGTTGATTTCATGACTCTTTGGAATATCTGTGGAGATTCTCAGTCATCCAGATCACAGTTGTCTCAAAGGTGCTTTTTTTCTCTCAAAAGGAACTGATGAAGCTTCTTGGATGAGAAGTTGGAAGAAGTTTTCTTCTTCTTCCTCTTCCTCAAGGAAAAAACAATCCAGTTGCCTTTTGGGGGAAAAAAACACACATCTGAGACTCTTTGGAATAGAAACAGTTCAAAAAGAAAAGCCCTGGTATAACTGTATAGTGTTGGCCCATGTTTAGAACCTTACTTTCTTTAAATAGTTAAAGGATCTGGCGTGCTAAAAAAAATCTTTAGAATTCATAACATAAATTAAGAGCAATGAAGCTTCAACGTATGAAAATTGTTATTTGGAAAAAAAGGAGGGGCTAGCGCAGACATGCTGTTCCTGATGTGGTATAGTTCTTTAAGTCCCATCTTCAGATTCGCTGAACAGGAAAGGGGTTACTTGTTAGAAAACCCGCCCCATCTGAAACCCCCAGAATTGGAAAGCCGACAAATCAAGCAAAATTGTATGGCGTATTTTTCGGACGTGAAGCTTCTCTTCATTGCATCGTAGCCCACATGAGGCTGCTAATGCTGCTTCTGCCAGCAGTAATGGGTGACTGCAGGCCAGCACCTGAAGCTAAATAGGTTTGATATATTGATGAGATGTGCTTTGGCTTCAGCCTTCATTTTCAGGTTGCAAATCATTTTTGCATCATTAATATTGATGCATTTCTTGTTTCTTGGAGATATTTTCTTTATGAATCATATGAAATCTGCAACATGACTTGTGTATAAAAATATGAAAAGGGTTCCCTGCAGTCCTGCCATTCTCCCTTCTCTTCTCCAAACATACACACACACCTTGGCATGGCTTCACTCATATCTCCTTACTTGCCATCAGTAAAATCCTGGAAGAAAAATAAGAACATAGAAAGGAACTAAATTTTAGAGTGAAAAATAGTATTAACCAACGAGCCATAATGGTAATACTAGTACAGTACTTTTAGAAGAGACAAAAGAGAAGAACACTGAATACATACTGCTGGGTTGGAATGGATAAATGTAACCCAGAAAAATCCTAAGATTCTCTTGAAATAGGCAAAAAGAGGTGTAGATAACTCCCTTGGGACTAAACTCATAATGTAATGAATGTTAGTGAATTTAAAACATGCCCCATGGCACAATTTATTTATTTTCTGCTTCATGCATTTTCAACTTTAGGCATTTTTATCTGTTTACTCCAAAATACAGAACGAAGGCAGAATCACCTGAAATATTCCCAGTATTTCTTAATCAGAGAAGGTCCATCACTGCTCCCCTTAGCTTTTTTAAAAATATATTTTTATTAAAAGTTTTGTTCTTAATATAAAATAGAAATAGAAATAAAGACAATGGAAAAGGGGAAAGGAAAGGGGATAGAAGGAATAAAGTAAGGGAAGATGGAAAAAGAAAAAGAAAAAAGTAGCTTCCAAATAAAGTTATACTATCAACTTTTTACTTATATCAAATAGTAACTACTAGCAGTTAATATTAGCAACTAATATTAGTAAATACTAATATTAGTAACTACTAGTTTTTATAGTAGTAACCCACTTAATTGTCAAAACCCAAAGTCAAAATTTCAATTTTTTTCTCTTTCATTCTGAAAGTCCAGAAGCATTTGCCAAGTAACCACCAAACTATTTCCATTCTTGTCTCTTTTTAGTGCAGCCAACTTCACACCCTCCACCAGTTCCATCATTTTAATGGGAGTTAACGCTTCTTTCCATTTCTGAAATGGGATTCTTGCAACTGTCAACATATATAGCAACAAGGTTCTATTTTCCCCCTCCCCTTATTTCTTTATCTAATTATCCTAGAAGTAAAGTTTCCAGTTTCCATTGTAAGTCCATTTCTAAATATCTTCTGAATTAAACTATGAATCTGTTCCCGATATTTCTTTGCCTTCTCACATGTCCACCACATACTGTATGATTAAAAAGTACCCTCCTTGCACTTACATTTCCAACAAACATTCAAAACACCCTTTTACATTTTTGATAATTTATCTGGCATTAAATACCACCAATACATCATTTCTATAGAAGTTTTCCTTAAGGTTGTAACTCAATGTAAAGTTCAGTCCTATGTTGTTGTTATTATTGTTCAGTTGCCAAGTCATGTCCAACGCTTCATGACCACCAGCCCTCCCTGTCCTCCACTGTCTCCTGGGGTTTGCCCATATTCATGTTCATTGTGTCAATCACACTATCAAGCTATCTCATCCTCTGCTGTCCCCTTCTCCTTTTGCCTTCGATCTTTCCCACCATCAAGGTCTTTTCCAATGAGTCCTCTCTTCCCTTTTGGTGGCCAAAGTATTTGAGCTTCAGCTTCAGTATCTGTCCTTCCAAAGAATAGCCAGGGTTGATTTCCTTTAGGATTGACTGATTTGATTTCCTTGCAGTTCAAGGGACTCTCAAGAGTCTTCTCCAACACCACAATTCGAAAGTATCAATTCTTCGACATTCAGTCCTTTTAGTCCATATATTTTCCCATTGCTCTAAACTGCTCTTCTACTCATACAACTTAATGAGCTAGTATTTTAAAGTTTCCATCTAACAAACAGACCACTCAGCATATAAAAATAAACAATGCACTGAAAGAACAAATGTCATACTATTCCTATTCCTTAATATTGAGTTAGCAGTATCTCCCTATCTGTACTGCTAAGGATAGTCTGTCCATATCCTTAGATGACATTTTAGCCAATATGACTGCCCTTGTAGGACCTGGGATTAGACAGAATGACTGGTCTTGTTTGGGTGAACTTATAGTTGAGAAAAATACAATCTGGTCCATAGGCAAGTCTAGTGTGAACTGATCCTCGGTTTGTTTACTCACAAAAAGTTGTTGTGGTCCGGAAGGATGAGGGGGGGGGGGAAAGTCCAATTTCTCTGGGAGTGGAAGTGGATTTGAATGTTTTGTGTCCAAGATAATCCATGGTGTGATAGATATCAGCTCAATTGAAGTGTTACAATTCTCTTTGGGGGGGGGATATGGCAGGGCTAGAAAGATTGCACTATGCAGTTTCTTCCAGGTTTGTTTAATTTTTAAAGAGCCTTATGCACATCATCCTCTTTGCACAAACTATATTGCCTTCTTCAGTACTTCTTGGAATGATCGTATTACCACATAAACAGCATGTGATTACATTACATGGTCTGTCCAGGAAGAGCTGGACAAAGGAAAAAATCTCCATGCAAAAGAACCCAGAACTTCTGTAACCATGCTGTTGGTTATTTTGGTCTCTTTTGGGATCCAATGGCCACCTTGTACATTTTTTTAAAAAAAGGGGAAATAGCAATAGCAATAGAAATTAGACTTATATACTACTTCACAGTGCTTTACAGCACTCTCTGAGAGGTTTACAATATCTGCATATTGCCCCAATTATCTGGTCCTCATTTTACTGACCTTGGAAGGATGGAAAGTTGAGACAACCGTGAGCCGGTGAGAATCGAACTACCGATCTGCTGGCAGTCGGCAGTCAGCAGAATTAGCCTGCAGTACTGCATTCTAATCACTGCACCACCATGGTTCTTTTATCCCCATCTGCACGTTCACCACCGCAGTTCTTAGGGGGGGGGGCTCTCTAATTTTTTTAAGTCTGAAAAAAATAAATAGACTGAAAACTCCACTACCAAAACAGACACAAAAACCAAGTAGATTTTTGAGCAACTTCACACCCCTAAAGATTGAATCACATTTACCCCCAATCCAGCAGTTTGGCCTAGTGGTTAAGTCACCCCAGCTACAAAGCCAGAGACTGTGAGTTCAAGCCCGCCTTAGCCATGAAGGTCAGCTGAATGACTTTGGGCGGTCACCCTCTCTCAGCCCAACACACCTCCCAGGGTTGTTGTTGTGGAGAAAATAGGAGGAAGAAGATGTGTGGGATATGTTCTCCACCTTGAGTTGTATGTAAAATTAATAAAAGGTGGGATACAAATAAATAAATGAATAAAATTAAAGTAAAATACAGAAAGGTGGAACCTTTGACATGGTAACAATTCGGTATTGGTGAGGCCAACATACCACTTGTCAGTGTGAAATTTTGGACTTGTTTGTTCTCAAGAATACCTAGCTGATAAAGTTTTAGCTCACACGACTGACTTAACAAATCTGCAACAATCCCGCTCATATTTCACTGCTAAATATAAATTATATTTAGCACCATTGTCACAACTTGGCTGTGAGGTCATAATTCTGCAGACAAGGCTGATCCTTATGTTGCCTTTAGCAAGGCTTTTTATCAAGTTTTAGGCCACAGCCTCTATGGCAAAGAATTAATCATTATAATTAGAATTCTCTCTAGAAAAGAATTGGATGGCTCTATTTCCCTGAAAGGTTCAGCTTCCCAAGAAGATTTGGTTTATGGGCAATGCAATGCCTTTGTTATTGTTTATGTCTTTGTTACTGACCTTAATCTATTTCCAATATAATTTCCAATAACTCTGAACTTAATGTCTTTTTATTATCAATCCACCAAGTCAGAGTAAAAGTAACTTTGCTGTCGAATTGTTTGAAAAGGTAGAAAGGTTGCATACCCAAAATGAGCTCCCTGCCAATAATTGACTCAGAATGCAAACATTTTGTGGGTATTCCCTGAAAATCCAAAATGGGTTTTCAAGTTTCACAAAGCACCGATCTATATTTAGGAAGCACCTCTACAATTTTAAAAGGAACAGCTGAAAATTCTAAAAGAAGTATTTGACTTTTGTTGAATGATAAATGGATCTTTGGGTTGTATAAAAACCACAGATCTCCAAGAAAAATTGACTACGTGAAGAATTAGGCACGAATGATCAACGGTTCCCAGTCTTTCTTAGCCTTGAGTAGGTAAACATCCATTTCTTCATTGTGATTTTTTTTTCAAAGTACAATTCCAATGTTTATGAAACATCTTCTTTCATAAAAGTTAGCGCTACCTATATATATATATATTAACTGATTATAACATAAAATGTAAGCTTTGTTTTCATGACTTTTGAGGCCTGTATTTGAAATATGAGATGAAGAACCAAATTCAAATCGTTCTGTAGACTGATTCACACAATCATGTTTTCAATCAGAAGCTTTCAGAGGCCACCTTTTTTAAATGGGATCAAAGATGTAGTAAATATTAAATGGATAAAGCTCTGTAATTCCTTCGGAGAGGGCAGGCATTTTTCATTACTTTCCCTGTTGTGAGACAAGAGTATCTGGGCTGCAAAAATCTGGGTGACTTCTAGATAACAGGAAGGCATTAGAATTTTATGGATTTGTTAGTCTTAACTGGGGGGGGACAGGGATGAATTTTAAAATGCTTTAAATCTGTTTAGGAGCTTAAATTGGAGTTTTCGTGTATTTCCTTTGTTGAAACAGTAGGAAACAATGTTGGGTGGTCGTAGAGTGCTCTGAAGACTACAAAAAGGTGACATTTGGGAGTTGCAGTAGAAATGTAGATGGCCACCTGTTTTAGATGGAGATTGTGTAGTAAAGCAACAAGGAGCTAACCACATTTCCTGCATCACCTATTCGATTATCTGCTGGGTGAGGCGCTTCATATGTGACCCACTGACTAGGGCTATTACATTCACCTTTGAAGTAGGCTTAATTCTTGAAGGTTTCCCAATTATATCCATGGAGTAACTTTCTGAATCAGACTTGAGCCTGCTTATCATCTGAACCAGACAAGGCCAGGTGACAAAGACTATGCATATACAGATATACTCCCAACATTGATTTAAGGTCATTTTAAGAAGCCCACAACAGAATAACAGAGTTGGAAGGGACCTTGGAGGTCTTCTAATCCAACCACCTGCTCAAGCAGGAAGCCCTATACCATTTCAGACAAATGGCTATCCAATCTCTTCTTAATAATCTCCAGTGATGGAGCACCCACAATTTCTGGAAGTAAGCCATTCCACTGATTAATTGTTCTGACTGTCAAGAAATTTCTCCTTATTTCTAGGTTGGTCCTCTCCTTGTTTAGTTTCTATCCATTGCTTCTTGTTCTGCCTTCAGGTGCTTTGGAGAATAGGTTGACCCTTGCTTCTTTGTGGTAGCCCTTAGATATTGGAACACTGCTACCATTTCACCCCAGTGCTTCTTTTCACTAAACTATACATGCCCAGTTCTTGCAACTGTTCTTCATATGTTTTAGCCTCAGGTCCTCTAATCATCTTTGTTACTCTTCTTTGCACACTTTCTCAACATCCTTTTTATATTGTGATGACCAAAACTGGATGCAATATTCCAAGTGTGGTCTTAACAAAGCATTATAAAGTGGTACTAACACTTCACGTGATCCTGATTCTATCCTCTATTAATGCAATCTAGGATTGTGCTAGCTTTTTTGGCAACTGCAGCACATTGCTGACTCATATTTAAGTGACTGTATCCTAGGACTCTCACTTCCCCCAGTTACTACTATTGAGTCAAGTACCAGCTATTCTGTACCTGTGCATTTGGTTTTTCTTGCCTAAGTGCAGAACCTTACTTTTCTCACCATTGAATTTCATTTGTAGATAGGGACCGGTATTCAAGTTTGTTGAGATCCATCTGGATCTTGAGCCTATCTTCTGAGATGTTGGCTATTCCTGCCAGTTTGGTGACATCTGAAAATTTGATGAGGTCTCCTTCTATCTCCTTATCTAAATCATTTATGAAGAGACAATTTCTACATTTGGGGGGAATTTCCCACAATTTCCACTTGTTCGTCAGAAACTAAGGAAATTATCCTTTAAGGTATGCATCTTAAATTATGTATTGTAAAAAGTGAAGTCTCGTGGTATGCATCGTGGATTTTTTTCATCCCAGATATGCTTAGGGAGACAGACAGTTCAGTTTTCCCACATGTTCAGGTCTTCATCTCTAGAGCTATGACTTTTTTCTGCTCACTTTTGAAGAATGGCAGGAATGCATGGCAATGCATTATCTGTGCTGGCCTCTCATCTTGGAACACATTATTATTAACCATTCGGGAAAGCCAGTTTGTTCTTCTTGAATTCTGGTTTATTGGATTATTATTGGAGACTACAGGAAGTTCTTGATTTACATCCATTCGTTTAGCAACCATTTGAAGTCAAAACAGCCCTGAAAAAGTGCAGCTTCTCCATGGGCACGTGATCAAAATTTAGTTCATTTGGCAACAGCATGTATTTTACGCCAATTGCAGAATCCTGGGGTCATCTGAGTACAATTTGTGACCTTCCCATCCAGCTTGCATCAAGCAAAGTCAATGAGGAAAACCAGATTCACTTAATGATCAGGTGATTCATTTAACAACTGCATTGATTCACTTAACAATGGCCAAAAAAGGTTGCAAAATTAGGCAACACTCACTCAATAATAAGCTCCTTGCTTAGCCATGGAAATTTTGGTCTCAGGTGTGATTATAGATCAAGGACTATAATCACTGCATATGCTTATTGGATTTTTTCTTGTTATTTTAGCAAACCCTGTTTGGCAAGTTTGTGTTTATTGTTTGCCTTCATTAAAACACTTATGATCCTTGTATTGTCACAGGCACGGGGGGGGGGGGGGGACACGGACGGACAAAACCACCTGTGTGACATTAAGGAACTGCCATGACTTATCTATTTGCATCAAGTGCTAGGAGCTAAGTACATAATGGCAGCATTTGCAAGACATCATTTTTTTTTTTTATTTATTTATTTATTTTTTATTTTTATAATAAAGTTGGAAGGGACCTTGGAGGTCATCGAGTCCAACCCCCTGCTCAGGCAGGAAACCCTATACCATTTCGGACAAATGGCTGTCCAGTCTCTTCTTAAAAACTTCCAGTGTTGGAGCATTCACCGCTTCTGGAGGCAGGTTGTTCCACTGGTTAATTGTTCTAACTGTCAGGAAGTTTCTCCTCAGTTCCAGGTTCCTTCTTTCCTTGACTAGTTTCCATCCATTACTTCTTGTCCTGCCCTCAGGCGCCTTGGAGAATAGCTTGACTCCCTCTTCTTTGTGGCAAGCCCCTGAGATATTGGAATACTGCTATCATGTCACCCCTAGTCCTTCTTTTCATTAAACTAGACATACCCAATTCCAGCAAACGTTCCTGATATGCTTTAGCCTCCAGTCCCCTAATCATCTTTGTTGCCCTTCTCTGCACTCTTTCTAGAGTCTCAACATCTTTTTTACATCGTGGTGACCAAAACTGGATGCAGTATTCCAAGTGTGGCCTTACCAAGGCATTGTAAAGTGGTATTAATACTTCACGTGATCTTGATTCTATCCCTCTGTTAATGCAGCCCAGCACTGTGTTGGCTTTTTTGGCAGCTGCAGCACACTGTTGGCTCATATTTAAGTGATCATGTGCATCATTGTTTTGGCATCATTGCTACTTATGTACACTATGTTTGATTTTGGATGCCATCTTAAAAGTATCACTACATGCATTAAACAATACTCAAAGCAATAAAGCAGCTGCTGTAAAGCAGCTCACACAGCTGCTTGTCCCTGGTTGCCTGTATATTTATGGGGCCGGACAGATTATATTTCTGCTAGGGTCACCAAAAAAGTGATGAAGTTCATCTCAGTCACATATAGGGAGATATTATGTTTTAAGCAGCTGAACAAGCCTAAAAATTCAGCTACTTTAATATTTTCTATGCTCAGGCTAACACAATTTGTGAAACATATTTTTCAAATGCTTTGCACAACTCCATAAATTATGTTAACCATGTTATCTCTTGACACCTATTCTGATCTATTACTGAATTAGAAATATAAAATAATATTTGGGAAAAACAAAAGGGCAAGGTATTACTATTTGAGTACAGTTTATTGAGTCACTTAACTCACATCAGTATTTGCAAGGACTGGATTCTTTAGGTATCTGAGAAAAAGTCCACAGTATGTTTTTTCCAGAATATTTTCAGCTGGAAATATTCATCTTAAAATTTGGGGGTATCACTCATTCTCTTTGTTTTCCTTCTTTTTATTGAGGCCCCTTATGTGACAACACACACTAATTTGAAAAATGCCAGATATTTAAAAGAGATATACTGTGTTGTATGGGGTAATTCAGATATAAAACTCAGTGTCATGATATCTGTGTTCTGCTTCTGCTCATAGGATTCTGATGAAAGCTTCTTATAAGTATTTAGTAAGACTTTATATAGAAAATAATATATTGATTGAAGAGAAATGTTTTTTCAAATGGCATTAATCTTCATATTTGAAGAGAAAACTGTCACTTTCTCAGTTGGGATAAAATTGAACTTGAACTGTTAACATATATATTTGCAACTGCAGAGTAATTCCACTGGATAGCTATCCCAAAGAAATCCTGTGTGCTAGAAATTTGTGCACGTGTATTTTATATCTTTATGAAAACAATGTGCACAATATTTACATTTTAAAAATCTGACCAATTAATATTTTATTGTTAAAAATTTTGTACCTAGAAAAGAACATTCTTTTTATGAGTATATACAAATGATTTACCACTCTAAAGCTACTGTTAAAAGATTTCTGCTTCAAGTCACTTTTTTCTTTACAAGAACAATGAATTTAACAAAACAAATCATTTTTTAAATAGTTCTGTTTCTTGGACAAAGCTTTTTTTTAAGGAAGCAAAAATATATTTTCAAAAATGCCTTTTGGGGCTTTCATGCCTGTATTATTATTATTTTTAACTCCTTATTTATAGTCCTGTTTCTTGGACAAAGCCTTTTGTAAGGGAGCAAAAATATATTTTCAAAAACACCGTTTAGGGCTTTCATGCCTGTATTATTATTATTAATTCCGTATTTATAGTTAAAAGCAAAAGAGAAAATGTTATCTTCTAAACAAATAATTTTTTTGCCTCTGAGTATTGTGCGAAAGTATCATTGTTTTTCTTTTAAAACAACAAAAATAACTGATCCAAATCTCAAATCTCATATCCCACTTCGATAATTTGCATTTAATTAAGTCAAAGAAACAAGGTAGTTGGCAACAGAGCATCAAGGGATCTGCTACTTACTAGCATATCAGATGCCTGGACAATAATGGGGTGCTAATTTTGAAAGCCTACACCACTGTCCTGGGAAAAAAAAAAAAAGATATTGCAGAAAACCAAGCCTCCAGCACTCTTGGCCAAGCCCAGACTGACCCCAGCAAATGAAAATAATCAAAAGTAATTAGAAGCGTGCTGGATTACTCCTCAGAGATCTAAGCGAGAGAATAAACATGCCGAAGTCCTTCGAGCCACTGCAAAGGGCCCATGTCTGAGCTGTTAGGTGCCCTGACCTTGTCCACATAAAGATGTGATTTATGAAGTGCAGGGCAGAGCAGCAGGGGCTTCTGTCTTCTTCAGAAGAACCAAATTACTGAGGTGGCGATTAACATGCTTTCAGTCGGACCCATTTCCAGACCAGGGGAGATTTTTTATTATTATTATTTACAAACCCCCCCCCTCCCCCCCAAAAAGCCTTTAATTTCCTTTGCTTTCCTTCTCGCTCTTTGGGACCGTACAGCCAAAAGAATCGACTCTAGTTTTGCAACTAAGTTAACATTCCTTAAAAAGAAGACTTAGGGGTGCAAACAGATATATAATTAGAACTAAATTATGGAACGGAATATTGATCTGGCAGTTTGTTAAACAGTTTTGCTTTTTTATCTTATCTGAATGCGTTCCTTATAGGCACAATAAAACAGACAAATGTGCTAATGTTTTTAAAAATTAGATGAGTTTTTAATTAATAACTTTGAAAAAGAGAAAAGTCACAAAGTCTTTTTTTTTCTTTCTTTCTTTCTTTCTTTCTTTCTTTCTTTCTTTCTTTCTTTCTTTCTTTCTTTTTCTTTCTTTTTCTTTCTCTTTTCTCATAAACTTGTCTTATTAACCAGCTGTGCAGAAAAGACAGCAAATATGTGCTACTGATCCAATGATATATTTTAAAAAAGAAATAATTATGCCATCGGCTTCTTGTCTGTCCCCTCCCCTCTGTGTCCTTTCTCCCCCTTTTAGCATTGTCCCCGCAGAGCTGCTGCCCTCCCCAGGAAGCCTATTAGCAGTGGACAGTTATTTTGTCTTACTCTCCCTGCCTTCTTTTCTTTTCTTCTTTTCTTTTAACGATGTGCTGGAATGTGCTGTTTCCATAGGGTCTCCATTAGAGGAACTTTTACTTTGGGGACAGCCCTAGAGTTTAAAGGCTTAAAAGAGGCATCAGTTTACCCTCTGGTGGGAATAGCTACCAGACTGCTGTACTTATGCCTCACTGCCATTATTATGGAGGCTTATTTTAAATAAACAGTTGCTTAAAAAAAAAATCTGGGAGTTATAGCCACTAGCTTTTTTTTTTAAAGAAATGGTGGTGCTCTGGACAAATCACAGATAAAGAAGAATTTGAGGGTGGGTTTCTATCTTGTTTTTGAAGCAGAAAGGAAACTTGAGTAATATGAGGCATTTCTTTGCAGCTTTTATTTAGAGGATCAGAGTACAATCAATATCATGAGCCCCTTTTCTCTGATATATTTCCAGTTCTCTACATGATATGCTAAAAGACTTACCTGAAAGCAACGTCGATTTTCTCCCAGGTATTCCTTGGACCTTTCTGAGAGAGGGAAGGGGCCTAAAAAAATGTTTTCCTCTCATTCCATATAATCACTATGTAAGAATCAATTTAAGGCACCAGGCGAGAAAGTGGGAGACTGTGAGTTCAAGTCCTGCCATAGCTATGAAAGCCAGCTGTGTCACTCTCTCCCAGCCCAACCCACCTCAGAGGGTTATTATTGTGGGTAAGGCAAATTGGATACGTTCTCCACTTTGAGTTATTTGTAAAATAATAACGGTGAGATACAAATAAATAAATAAAAATAATTGAGGAACTCCCCAGTTCTAGTTGCAATGCTATGCAGTTCCCTAGGAATAAGACTTCTCTATATGTACACAGGTCAACACATCTACAGTGCAGTTTGATGTCCATTTTTTCTGGGATTGTTGGGATTGTTTTTCCCATTGGGGAAAAAGAGGGGAGCTTTGGAACAGCAACAGAGAATGGGGAAATTGGGGAACACAAGGAGGAAGTAATGGCTATCATCTTCTTAACAAGTACTATACCCACAAAAGAGAGACAATGAAAACAATCAGTTTGGGTGCTATATCATAAATGTGCTATACCATAAATGTGTTGCTCTTGGATGATGATGATGATGATGATGATTTGAGTGATGTCACATTATGTATCTCCTGCCAATCTCTCTCACTTTTCATGTGCTGGCATTGGCTAGAGCAGGGGTCTTTAAACTTGGCAACTTTAAGACTTGTGGACTTCAACTCCCAGAATTCTGGGAGTTGAAGTCCACAAGTCTTAAAGTTGCCAAGTTTTAAGACCCTTGGGCTAGCTAGAGTAATGGTAGCCACCACTGCTCTTTATTGGTCATAGACAGATTATATTGCAAGAAGACGTCTGCAGTTGGAGTCTTGTCTTTGTTTAACACAACTACTTAATTTCCATTTTACTATGAAGCTAATAGTACTGAACAGTTATTATCATGGAATTAAATAGGAGGCAAAAAAAATAAGTTTGCTGCCTTGAGTTATATATAAAACGGTGGGATAAAAATCTAATAGGAACAATTAACCCATTTTCTTAATTTGCTCAGGCACGGAATCCTAAATTCACCTAACAGCTAGGTTTGTATAACATATTAAACCACATCCACAGGTCCCTAACCCATGTTAAAGCTAGTCAAGTAGCACTGAATACATCAACTAGGTCTTTAATGCATCCCTAGCATCTATCTCTGGCATTGTTGCCTCAGCATTAAAGTATCCCCAAATATTTTGCAAGATATATAGTTGCCAAAGAGCCTTCTGGTGGAAGCTGGGACATGCATTGTCAAAAATCTCTATTCCCTAAATGAGGGATACACAAGTACTCTATTTTTGTGGAATTGCAAAATTGCTGGATTATAAATCTCACACACACACACACACACACACATTTCTAGGGTCACACTGTTCATTAGCCTACAAGTTCTTTTGTCTGCCCTAAAGCCTAAAAGCACTGTTTCTCAAACTTTGCATCTGGCTGGGGAATTCTGGGAGTTGAAGTCTTATAGTTGCAAGGTTAAGAAACATTGCCTTAAAGTAATCCACCATCTACCCGTTTACAATATGTTTCCAAGAGATGTTGAAGAATTTCTAATTTCAAAATCTGGAGACAGAAGTCAATCCAAGTAACCATCATGGTGTAACACAGTCTTACATGTGGAAAAAACGCTGTTATAAAATTTGCTGTAGATGTTTGTATTTTTAATACCATTGAAGTTTACAACAAATACTAGCATATATGTAGGTAGGTGGTTGATCTTTCATACAGAAGTGTTGAGATCTACACAGTATGGATTTCAGATCTTATGAATTCAACCATGTTGGGAATACTAATTGTCATATTTTCATTCAATGATTTTCACAGGTTTGGGCAAGTATCTCCTCTCTCTTCTGGGCACAGTTGTATTGGTAACATTTTCTGCCCACTTTTGAGGAGTAGATCTTAGGCGTACATTAAAAACATGTGCAGAAGCTTCATAGATGGGGATGGTAAGGGATGATAATTTCAGAGACCGCTAAAGCTCCTGCCCAGGCAATCATTTTAGGCTGCTTTATTTCCCATACTTCTTGGGTGCTACTAAAAACAAAAAGGATGAAAACTTTTTTTTTAACTCACTCTATGCCCACATAGAGTTGACATTCTTCAGATAAATCACCCAAACAGCTTCAATCCTTCTTGGCCAGTACAGCCTCTACTTTCTGAGCATAACTGGAACTGTAGTCCAAGCATTGTGAAGGGACCAACATAGAGAAATTGCTGGGGATAACTGGAAGTGTAGTTCAAGCATTGTGAAGGGGCCAACATAGAGAAATTGCTGGGGATAACTGGAACTGTAGTCCAAGCATTGTGAAGGGACCAACACAGAGAAATTGCTGGGGATAACTGGAAGTGTAGTTCAAGCATTGTGAAGGGGCCAACATAGAGAAATTGCTGGGGATAACTGGAACTGTAGTCCAAGCATTGTGAAGGGACCAACATAAGAGAAATTGCTGGGGATAACTGGAAGTGTAGTTCAAGCACTGTGAAGGGGCCAACATAGAGAAATTGCTGGGGATAACTGGAGCTGCAGTCCAAGCACTGTGAAGGGGCGAACATAGAGAAACACTGTGTGGAGGGTCCCTCTGACCTCCAATCCGTGTCCTCCTGCAAGCAGCCGGGGCTCAAGCTCCCCTTTGTTGGAACTGGGCTTCGACTGCACTCTTGGGCAGCGCACAGCGACCACCTTCTCAGCGCCGCAGCCTCGAGCCAGCGCCTCAGCTGCGAGGCTCAGACGAAAAGGGAAAAGGCCGCTCGAAGCCCAGCCCGCAACGCCATCTACCGGCCGGGAGCTGCAATTGCTCCTCCTTGGCGTCTCTCTTTCCAATCCGGGGAGGGACGGAAGTTGGTGTCACGGACTCGGCGCGGTTGCTTGCCCGGGTCTCGCGGGGCAAACACCGCCGGAGCCTTTCTCCCCGCAAGCCTTGCCTTTGCGCCCGAGGTTTTTTTTCTTTTTCTTGGCCGCTTCCTCCTCCTCCTCGCTGCGCGGCGAAAGTGCTTCTACGCGGGGCTGAACCCACGCGGCGGCGGTGTGTGTGTGTGTCTGTGGGTGAAGGGGGTGGTGGTGGAAGGTGCGAGTTCGGCGTCGCCCTGGTTAGAAAAGAAACCTCGACTCTGGCCCGCATTTGGGGGCTCTGGAGCCATCAGTTTCCCAGATTACTTGTATTTAATACACAATGCATCATAAAGCAAATCCCTCATTCTGACAGGGAGAAAATAGAACAGCTCAGAGCTCGAACTGCTCCAATTTATGGCTAAATTAAAAAAAGAAGAAGACGAAAAAGAAGGAGCAGAGAGAACGAGGCATCCCAAGTGGCAAGAAATCGAAAGGGGGAAAGTGGGGGCTGCAGAAACCTCCCAAACTTCAACTCGGTTGGAAAGGTCCCAAAGGGGATTTTTTAAAATTATTATTATTGTTATCTCGGGTTACTCCCTGAGTATCTCTTCCCACCCCCACCCCCCGCCTTCCTCCCGCCCTTGGCGAGTGGGCAACAAACGCCGGGCGCGCTCGCTGCCCTCTTCTCTGGCCTCCCCTTTCGGAACAATGGGCATTATCCAAAATAACAGTTCAGTGTCACCGGTAACAGGCCGCGCAGACGAATTAATCAGCATCTTTTGTCATTTGTGCCACTGGCCTCTGGTGAGCTGCCCTCTCCCACCTTCCCTTCCCTCCGACCCCTGACATTCCCTAGCTGCTTCGGGCCCTATCCACCACCGTTTCCCCAGCTGTTGAAGGCTCTAGTCCTCCACATCTGGAGGTTCGGGGAAGCTCTTGATAAAGAAATTCTTAGCACCCTTAAAAAAAAAAAGCAAAAAAAAAAAAAAAGACCACCGTGGTGTTCAGAGGTGAACCCCAATCCTAATCCCGCCCCAATATTTGTTGGCATCCGTATGGATGGCAGTCAGCCCTGTACCTTTCTCACGGCCTCCCTTCCAACGCGAGTCTCTTCGCATGATCTGAATGGATGTCCGCGCGCGTGTAAAAGTGCAAAGCAATTCCCATTTATTGTTAACACTTATGAATTTGGATAGCAGCCATCCAAATTCCCAAGTTCAGGTCGTTGGGAATCGTTCTGTTTTTTTTGTGTGACCCCCCTCTTTTTATATATATATATATATATTAAAAAAAAACCAGTTTGCAGTCCCACTAACTCGGTTTCCAACAGGGGAAACGAGGCAGGGTCGGGAATAGACAGCCGAAGAATGTCTGTGAGAGAGCTTGAAGTTATTACTCCGAAATCCAGGACCCTCTTCTATGTGGGTTTTTTCTTTTTCTTTTTTCTTTTGGTAACATGAAATGCTGGCTTAATGCGCCCGTATTGTGCAAAGAACGGCAGGAGCAAAACTTGGTTGTCGCCTTTAGGAAATAAGAAAGTCTCAAGAAAAGTCGAAAATACTTCTTTCTGAAAATTTGCTTCATATGTTTCTATATGTTTCCATACGTTTATACGAAAAGCTTAATGATAATTTAGCACCGAGGATTTATAAAGATCTGTACTGCCAACTCGCCTAAAATGCCGTTGAGCTTTTTCGCTCTATAGGTCTTAATATAAAATGTCCTGTATTTTACGAAGTGAAAAGAGATAAAGTGAAAAATGTTGAACGCGGGAGTGGCGGAGGGAGGGAGGGGGGGGGCGAAATGCAGCCAAAACCCCGGTTAGCAAGTGTCAAATAGAAGCCTTGCAAATGCCACTGGTGTCATTAACAGTCTTTAAAGAGACAGGCGCGGATCACTTGCATTAAATGCGTGTAAATCGCCAGCGATTCGCTTTGCCAGTTTTGCTTATTGGTTAGCCGAAGCCGCCAAACCCACTGCAATAAAAGCAGCCCCAGATTTATCAGCGTGTTTTGCAAGTTCACCTCTTTGCTTCCTCGCTTACCGAGGCTGCTCGTTCAAAACTAAACTAAAGCGCTGCCGAGGTGCGTAAAACTCGCCTTAAATCAACAAAAGCCGGAGCGAGCCAGAGCGCTGCGCTTTCTGGACACCACTGGAGCAGAATGAGGGGGCGATGGGACGTCTCCCCCCCCCGCCCCTTTTCAGCCTTCCCTGCGGAAAAAAAAAGAGGGCGAGGGAGGGCTCTCCCCCCTCCCTTAACAACAACAACAACAACAAAAAACCCTCCCAGTCAAGCTAGATCTCCCCGATTGGCCGCCAGTGACCTGGATGGGACTGACACGTTTCCCGGGGCCGAGCGCATCCGTAATCAGTCTGCCGGGCGAGGACTTCTGCCTGGGCGACCTTTTTGTGACCTCTCTCGCCAGAGGAGGCGGCTGTCACTTTAAAAATTGACTGAAAGAGGAGCCTCTGTCTGGCTTCCGAGCGGCCGCGGAGGCGACGAGGTGGGGAGGGAAAAAAGATCCCTCTTCTGGGGCTCGCCCGCTCCCCCGTCCACCCCACCCCACCCTACTCGCCCCCCACCCCACCCCACCCGGCTTCCTTCCCTCCCTCCCTCAGCAACTTCTGGTTAAAGAGGCAGCTCGCGGGTCAAAGACGCCCCTCGGCCGGCGAGGGGGGAGGGGAGAGAAGGTCCTGTCCCCAGAGCTCTTCGGAGAGCTCGGAAGCGGGGCGCAGCGCGGGGAGGAGGCACCCGGGGAACTTTCCTCCTCCTCCTCCTCCTCCCCCTTTTCTCCCTGGCTCACACGCTTTTCCCCTCCCTTGTGATCAAGCGGCGACGGCGGCGGCGGCGGCGGCGAAGTGAAAAGGAAGTTATTTTTCCCCCTCGCGCGCGCGCGCGCGCTCCTGCCCTCCCGTTCTCCCTCCCTCCACCTGGGTAACTTTCTCTCGACTCCACGCAGACCCGCGCGCGCCCGCGCGCCCACATCCACCCACTTCCCACTCAGAGACTCGTCCGCCCCCCTCCCCTCCCCTCCCCACCTCCTCAGCGCGCTCAGCCAGCCAGAGGGCACGCCGGGCGAGGGGAAGAAATTAACACGCCGGCTCGGAATCAATGAGGACAATTAAAGCGATCGCCGCGCGTCTTCTTCTCGCCCCCGCCCAGCCCGCCCGCCCGCCCGCCTCTGACGCCGGTAGCCCCCTGCCTGAGACTCGCTTTCTCGGCGAAGAGCGCGGACCTCAAAACACCCCCCCCCGAATTCTCCGCAACGTTTTCTCCCTCCCCCCCCCCACGCCTCGCGCCGGGCGAGGACCCTGAGAAGTTTTCAAGCGAGGCGAAGAAAGTCTCTCCCTCCCCCTGCCCGTAGCCCGCCCCAAATGCCGGAGAAGGAATTCGAGCACTTCAGGAAGCCGAGCCGGCGGGACTGCGCCGGGTTTCCTAGACGCCTTTCTTTGGCCAGCGAGGACTGCGAAAGCTCCTAGGAAGAAGGAGGGAGGGCTCGTAAAGGCAGCTGGGGGAATCTCCTCGGGAGAGGTTGCTGACAGCTGTTTGAAGGATTGATTGGCATTGTTATTGTTATTGTTTTATTTTGCAATCCTCTCCTTACCCGCCCCCCGCCCCCCCCACCACACTCCAGCCCTTCTTTCCGCGGAAAGGAAGGATTTGGGGGGAGAAACTTCAGACCTGCTGGGATCTGAGCTGGTGGACAAGGTAAGACGATCGCCCGCGCCAACTCCTCAGAAGAAGAACAAGCGGGGTGGGGGTGGGGGGTGGGAGGTGTTGTTTCCACGAGGCCTGGGCACTTTCGCTCTCTTTTCCCCCGTCCGGTTGGTGGGTTTCTCTCCCCCAAAATGTCACCCCAAGCCTAAGATAAGAAGTTTGCTTCTTCTCCTCCGCCGCTGCCCCCCAACGGTCGATCTGCAGCCTGTTGTCATCTGTCTCTGGGGCCAAAAAGGCTTCGAAGGGTGGAAGGGGGAGGGAGAGAAGACCGAGCGAGAGGTGTTGGTCTGGGGGCAGGGACGGGAGGGGGGGAGATATGACGCCTGTCCATCTCCCCCCCACCCACCCCCGAATCTCGGTTCTTGCTTAAGGAAGCCCACGCGGGAAATTTGGGAGCAGGTAAACCCCTACGTGGCTCCAAATTCCTCGAGCAAAAGGGGGAAGCGCGACTGTACTATACTGTATTGCAGGTTGGTAGTCAAAGCGGTTGATTGCAGCGACCCAGTTAAAAGTTAAGAATTAAAGGGCGCGCGGTTCTTGGAGCATTTTTCTCAGGCTTTGGTTTTTGTTTTGTTTTTTTGCTTCTAAATGTGTTTTGGGGAGAAAGTTTGCAGTCCTGATTGATTTAATCCACCGGGACAGAAGGTTTCTCTTGATCTTTTGAAATAAAGAACTTGAATTAAGTGCAGGGCATGCCACGCATGAATGAAGGAAAGAAAGAAAGAGAAAGGAAATAATCAATCAGTGGCATCAGACGGAGAAGGGGAAAGGCAGAGAAAGTGAATGGTCGCGATTGGAGCAGTTTTACTTTTTTTACCAAAAAGGCACCAGTTTGTTCAAATGCAGCAACTGAAAGGGGGGGTGGGGTGGAGAAGCAAACCAACCCCGAAGCCCTGATCTTGAACTTTAGGTAGTTGGATTCGGTAGTTGAGTTGAAGAGGTCGAGATGAAAAAAATGAATTATTCAAGGTGTGGGATTAGAAGGCTTTTCTTCTTTGCATTCAATGTACTCTCCTCTACGTTGTCTAGAATTCCCTTGATTAATAGAACTTCTGAACCTTGAATGAAACTTTGAAAAGTGGCACCTCTGAAAAGTGGGATGGGGTGGAGGCAATTCAGAGGGTGTCCTTAAGGGAAAGGATAAATGCTTGAAAAGCGGCACATCTTCTGATAACTCATCTACCCATTCTCAATATCCCTTCTGCCCAGTTCTTGGGCTTCAGGAAGAGGCCCAGATAAATCTGGACTGGCCTCCTGCACCGAGTCTTTTTCTATATGTGTGCAAGTATTCTTCTGTCCTGTCCAGCCGTTTCTCTGAACACAGGGAAGCTGCTTTGAAGCACACTGTTGGTTCCTCGAGCAAGACTTCACCCAAAGAACGGATTTTTATTTTATTTTTACTTTGCTTTATTTTGTTTATTGGCTGTCTCCCTGATGACCCAGCCAAAGTCTCAGGTGATGAGG
The DNA here is from genome assembly GCA_023970755.1 of Azemiops feae. NCBI lineage: Eukaryota > Metazoa > Chordata > Lepidosauria > Squamata > Viperidae > Azemiops > Azemiops feae. The sequence continues at coordinate 1,042,996 of JALGBA010004264.1, forward strand.
TGAGGCTAGTGGGGTTTCTTCTGGAGGGAGGTGGAAGTAATTTTGCTCTGGAAGCTGAAAGCTCAACTTTTCTTTCTGTGTGCAATGGAGGCGCTGGGCCAAACGCACAAAGCTCCATGTGTAAAAAGATTCCAAGGCTTAATTCTTCTCCTGAAATTGACTTTGAAGTGGGTTTTCACCCCTGGCAGGCCCCTCTTTTCGGAGCATGCATTAAACATTAAAAATTGGTGGCACCCTTGTTGGTTTAAGTGCCTGCTGCTTAACAAAACATACAAGAGGCACTTTCTCAGTGCTCCCTTGCCTTGTGCCCTGGGCTTTGTGCTTCTTGAAGTTTTGTGAAGAGTTAATGATGTAAAACTGCTTCTGGGTGATTACCTGAACTCTTGGGGAAAAATGTTCTCGGGCTAGGAACATATTGCCCTCCAGTTTTTGACTTTAGCCTCAGGTGAGCCAGAATAAGGTAGCTTTATCCACTAGGTTCATTTAATTACTGAACTGGAGCTAGGAACTGAGATTGTTTATTCTTTCAGAGGAAACTTAATTTAGGATTTTATTAGAGGAGATGACAAATGATACCAAGATTCTTAAGACATACAGTTCAAAAACAAGAATTGCTATGAATCTAAACATGCGTTTTTACATTTCAGACTTTGCATAATCTCTTCTCTTCTACAATTTCCCATAAACTTATATTGGTTTTGGTTTTGGTGCTGTTTTGTTGTTGTTGGTAGTGGTGGTAATTTTGTTTTTGCAATTGTACCGTGTGTGGGGTTTTGTCTAAAGTCGACATGGGAAATCTGTAAAACTAAGGAGTATACATTTTGAAATAGCTGAAATCTCAGATGAGGCCTCTAGACAGGCAAATTGTGATATTGCATTATAATATTTAGTCTTATTATAATATTCTTATGGTGTATTATTTCTAACATAACCTGTAGCAATCACATTAACTTTGCATTTTCTTTTTCATCTGAATAAATTTAGGGCATATGCCAAAAGCAGCTACATTCTGAACAAGTGTTTACACTTTACTGTATTTATTTTCTTTGGTGTGGTATAAAAGGGGCCCTGTTGTTAGGCAATTCTCGCAGTTTTATCCCTTGACTGCACATTATATAAAACGTAAAGAACAATTACTTCTTATAAACCTAATCTTTTTTCTAACCAGTGAAATTTTGTTTTGGAAAAGACATATTAAATGTAAACTGTTAAGAGGCAACTTATAGATATGACGCTAGCCAATTTTGCATCTGTTTGCCAATAACCAAACCTAACGTTTTGTAAAAAGTCATGACTATTCACGTGAGTTTTCATTAAAGAACTCGGGATTTTTCCACCACATTTTGATTATAGATAAATATATTGTAAGAGATATATCTGTGTGACAGAGTAATTGTTATTTTAATTACTGGGGCCTATTTAATCTAATTGTTTTTGTGAAGTCCACTGAAGAAGCATACTTCATTATAAAACACGCTTAAGCTCTTTTCTGTTTGTTTATTTGAAGGACTGTGATTTATTTTCAAACTAGCTGAATGAGACCAAAGCAACAACGATGTCTTGTTTTTTTATTTTCTCTCTAGATCTTGGATGAGCATTACAATGTGAAATTCTGTGTTGATGCCAGCCAGCCAGATGTAGGAAATTGGCTAAAGTATATCAAATTTGCTGGATGCTACTATCAGCCTAATCTTGTTGCATGTCAAATCAGTGATCAGGTATGTAGTAAACATTTTCTGAACTTATTTTTAGCAGCTTTCCATGGGAGAAAACAAAATAGTAGCCAATCTCAAGTTGTCGATGTGTGCTAATGTAATTATTGGATAGAGGTGTGAGGGAGAGGAAACAGGTTTTTACAAAAGCAATGTTACCCAGGTTAATACACTTTGGGCTACATTTATTTTAAGAATGAAACATGGGATGCATATTATTTGTACATATGTGAAGTTATCTGCTTTTCTGTGTCTTTAATATTTGCAAATTAATACGTAGTTAACCAGAATATTTAATTCTCAGTTTTAAACTTAGAAATATTTGGCACACATCTCTGAAATGGAAAGCTTTTTTTTTTTAAAGAAGAACTTTACCAATATAATTCAGGTATCTGCTACCTATCAGTTTTGAGGCATTATTTTTTCTGGACGTGGATAATTTTTCTCTCCATTATTAAACAAAATTGATTTCACTTTTTTTCTTGATAATTTAGGATTGTCAAACACGATAGGAATTAAAAGTTAATTATATTTGTTCTGAGGGATAGAAATTCCTGAATGGTTTTATTTTGGAATGGGATAGTATTTGTCTTTGTGTCGTTGCTTCAGATACATAATTTAAACTGTGAATACAAAGTAATTTATAATTTTGCCCTTTTAAAAATTAATAGGATGAAATATTTGAGGTTGACTGATTTTCTTAAAAATTGTATTGGTATTTTCATATTAATAAACTATCATTTCTTATAGTAGAAAACAACCTGCTCCATTTTTATATTAAAAAAAATGAGTTTACAATCCTTAATATGCATTTTTACGGTAGTACGTGCTTACATACATACTTACCTGCAAGGCAGCATCAATGATCTCAATGGAAAATGCTTCTCAGTAAATATATAGAGAATTGCTCTGTAAATAAGGTGTAGTTTTCATACATGTTATTTTATTTAATTACTTTGTTGTTTTATTTAATTACCTTGATATAACATGGTAAATAAAATCACAAGTAGGTACAAATCTTCAATAGATAACAGTTCTTGCAAATCAGATCCTTACTGTAGTCAGTTTGTTCTTATCTTCTCTGCTGTTTACAGCATCCCACAAATTCACAGAGCAAAATAACATATGCATTCTTTTAAATTTGTGGCCATCTATCTTTTTAAGCAGTGACCTCTTAAGCACACACCCCCCCCTACTAAATATGTAGAGGAAGGTTGAACAAACAAAAAAACTGGGCCCTATCAGTTTTCTTGCCGACCACATGGTTCAAGTAAAGAAGCAATAAAAGGCCATTAGCAAATGAAATATACATTCAGAATGTTGCTGTCTGGTTGGCGAAGAAAAATGATCTATCCTGAGATTGTGCAGGCAATTGCAGAAAGGAAACGGCAGTGTTGTGCTCAATTTATTTTTACCTGTAGTAAAGGTTTAGCTGTGGGGAAAAAAGAAGGAGGAAAATATAATAAATAAATCCAAATGGATTTAAGGGAGGGAGGGGGAGAATGGCTGGCTTAAGGCCTGCATCTTGATCATGTACTAAAAATAACAAAACATATGGCAGACTGAAAGAGAAACACATCTAGAATATGGAACAGTCGCTCCAACAGTTTCACCGAGATGGTAGTGGACATCATGCAACTCATTATTTTTCGATGTTTACATTTTTGACATTTGGTAATGGCATTTGTACTCTTGCCAACAACTCTTTTTTTAAAAAAAAAAATCATGTTTATTTTATCTTGTGCCACTTGTAGTTCATATTTAGGTAACTGATCTTTCTTCAAACCTGTAAATAAATAGCTACTTGTTCTTTAGGCAGTATGCAGTGATAAAAGAAAAAAAAGAGAGACAGTCATATCATACACATCTCTATATCCAGTTAACAATTATACATACATTTAATATTTGACACAATATATTTCAAACCAATATATTCATACATTAAACAGACTGGAGGATCCCATTTTAAGCTATAAACTAAATGATTATCCATAGAACGAGCTTCTCCTTCTGTTAAGAGACATTGAGAGTCAGGTAGCATACAAGGTTAATGCATTTTTATTACTGTATTCCAATGCAAATATGTATGGGGATTTAGTAAACTATCATGAAACACCATATGATTTTGATTTTCTACAATGAAATGTCTGCTAGAACAGCTGAGGGTACTATTCGCCATGTTGTCACCCACTCCATTCCTCCATAAGGAAGAACGGCTGCCAACTGGTGAATTAGCTCTCCTGATCACTTAATAATATATCTCAAGCAATGGGGGCATTCATTAACTGCTGAGATCAAGCGAGGATACATGATTAGCGGTAACTGTGTTAACGTCTAATTAGCTCAAATTAACCTATAAAATTAGTAGGGAAACACTCTTCTTTATCAGGCATGAGAAGGAGTTATTTATCAGGTTTAATCGATAGTATGAACACTATTTTACTGGGCTGAAAGTTGGAGAGACTGCAAATGTGACTTGTAAGGTGTTGGTGACATGACTTTGAAAATGTGTCTCAAAATCTAGCAGAAAGAGAAGGAAGGAAAGGAAAGGAAGGAAGGAAGGAAGGAAGGAAGGGAGGGAGGAAGGAAGGAAGGAAAGAGAATTGTGTTCTGTTTGTGCTTAAAGCATTGCTTTTGGACTTTATTTGTCAAAGTTCTTTGCTATTCTTCTCTGAGGTCATATTTCATCACTTTGGATCAACTTTACAAAAGGACAGGGTTCCTTCTTATAACTGCATAAATAAGCTGTACTAAGATGAACAACTTCAGAATAACAGGATGCAGTCAAAATATGTATGCTGAAAACAACTCATATTTCATTTGATTGAAAGTAGAGCAGGACTTTTAAGACTGGATGGGGGAGATTCGTTCTCCCTTTGCAGTAAAGTTGATCTAGAATTTCCCAGGTCTGTCCTATTATCTCCTGTCACGTCTAATAACTTTTAAAAGAGTGTAATTCAAGATGCTAACAAATAATGAATTCCAAACTCTGTGCAACTGGTTATTGCTGTTTTTGACTGCACTAGGATATCAGGAATTCTTATAATGTACTTTAAAGGGGTTTTATCAGTTACATTTATATTTTCCAATCTGAAATCAGTTTGGAATTGACAGGAGGTTCAGCAATTTGCTAGAATTTTTCTTTTTATTTTACTTGCTGCAGGAAGAAATTTGGCCTGTTTGGTTTCATACCAAGATTTAAGACATGGCTGTGGCTCTCTTTTCAATAGCTTCAGGGTCCTATTGCTGCTAATAGTTTATAACAAATTAATATCTAATGCAGAAATATATACTTCACATAGTTATAAATCAGTAAGATAATGCAAATGTTTGTGTTTGCGTATATATAAGTGATGTCTTAAAAACTAATTGAAGGCAGCTATATTATTATTTTGATATTTGGGAAATTATAATATCGAGGAGCTGGTTTTGTCTGGCATAGTGAGAACATTCAAATATATTGCATTTAAATGTAAGATATCTGCTTCTCCAACGTTAGGGAAACATGGATATTGAAGTTTACAGATTTTTAAAAGGACATTCAATAATCACCCTGCATTTTACATGTAGAAATCTCTCATTTATTTATTAAAACAAAACTGTTGCCATCCAGCATGTGAAACAAATAAATATAATGTTGATGTGACAAACACAAAAGTGCAGATTCAAAAGAACTGATGCTAAGCGAAAAATTGTTTATTAATAAGAAAGCTCTGGTACATCTTAAATGTATGCATGCTTAATCAGCCTCAGGTTGATCCACTGAATTCCAGAACTGTGCAATTGTAAATGTGCTTACTAGGGAATAATTCTTACTGAATGCAGCAGAAAGAGCCTACTTCTCAGTAAATTTTTAGATGCCATGTAAATGTAACAACAATAGCAACCTCATTTAAAAAGATAGCAGTATGTTTCGTCAACATAATCAACAGTTGACTAGTTTTTGAAACAGAGGGTCTATTACATTTTAGATATTAAAAGCATGTATATATCTACTTAAGGCTCCATTTTGTCGTAAAACAGAGAGTGCATCTTTAGTGCTTATACCAGAATTAGATTACCTTAGGAACTTTTTTCTGATTTGCATTACAAAAGTCATGTTTTGCTATATCTTACTCAACTCTGGAAATAAACACAATAATTACTATATATTTACTCAAGCATACAGCATCTATTATATATATTTTTTTTTCCAAACAAACTTTCCTAGACATTTTAAAATATATAAATATATATCAAAAATTTTAAAATGTTGTAAAAGTTTAAAGTTTTTTACACTTATATAAGCTCAGCAACAGGACCCATCTGTTTAAGTAATAATTTTCATGTTACCGAAGATACACTGAAGCTTAACTTGGTGAATTTATATTGATATCAATTTCCTTTAGAGTTCAAGTTTGTCAAACATTTTTTATATCCAAACTTTTTCAGGGACGTTCATTAAAAAAAGAGGAAACTTTCATCCCAAACTTAAAAAAAAATAATTACCCAGATGCTAGTGTTTTTGTTGTTATTTAAATCCATTTATTTCAGTTGATTTTATAACTACTAACACAGATTTAGGACCTGACAATTCTGCAGTTCTCTAACTGTTTTAACTGTTTTATAGATAAGATTGAGAGCCAATTGATACACCTCTTACAAGACTTAAAAAATGGAACTGGGCCACTGCTGAAAATTGTATATTTGAATATACATAAGAACTATACATTTAGAAAGAACTATTATTACATTTTAATTTATAACATAAATAGGAAGATTACAAATTTATACATAGGCAGTCCTTCTGATAAAGGATGCATTAAGACAGAAGATTCCCATTTTTATAGCCCCTTAAATAAAATAAGATACATTGTGCAGGTTTTTTTGGACAGCGCTATTGTACTTGGAAACTGATTGGAAACTGATTAAAGAGAGAAGCAACCTGGAAACTTCCTAACAGTGAGGACAATTAACCAGTGGAACAGCTTCCCTTCAGAAATCGTGGGTGCTCCATCCCTGGAGGTTTTTAAGAAGAGACTAGACAGTCACTTGTCTGAGATGGTATAGGTTCTCCTGCTTGAGCAGGGGGACTGGACTAGAAGACCTCCAAGGTCCCTTCCAGCTCTATTCTATTCTATTCTATTCTATTCTATTCTATTCTATTCTATTCTATTCTATTCTATTCTATTCTATTCTATTCTATTCTATTCTATTCTATTCTATTCTATTCTATTCTATTCTATTCTATTCTATTCTATTCTATTCTATTCTGTAAGTGAGGATAGCTTTCAATGCTTTTCCAGCAGTGAGACTGATAATTTCATTACTGCTTTTCAAAGTAACTCTCATGGGATGGTCACTCTTTGGTGTAGCAATTAACAGAGTCTCCATGTTCAGAAATCAATAGGAACTTACAGAAATCCACATTCTACTCACTTTCTTAAATTTGTGGGTTTGGCTTTTCCTTGCTGTTCTTGTCTTATACCTTCTATCCTCTGAACATACTAACAAGAAGAGGATGAGGAAATCAAATAATAATCTTTATACTTCCCAAAGAGGTGCTACAAGGACCTAGAGGGGTAGTGTGAGCCATATGGTTTGCCTTGCCAATAAAATTCACTAACTCTGGGACTGACTCTAGAAAAGCAGCATATAGTCCTACCTTGGAGTATTCCTTCCCTTAAATTATTTGACAGAAATATTGTTTTTTGTGTGTGTAAAGAAACAGAGTTACAAACGTTCGTTGTTTAGCAAGCCAAACATGATTTGAAACCAGAGTAGGTGACACAAGAATTTAAGGCTGGAATTGGCTACCAAGTTACTTCTTCCCTGATTCTTTGAATTATGCACATATATAGCAGTCTTTTCTTACTTATCAACAATTATTCTGTGCTCATTGAGAGCCAAAGCAAGCTTTCTAGAAAGCTTGCAGAGATGAGAGCTGAAGGATACCACATGCCAGCCAATTCCAGAGGCCATATCCAACTGCAGAAAAAAAACCTGCCTTTCTTGTATTGGTCAATTTTATAGCCCTCAAAAGTGGAGTAGTGAAAATCCCATCCATTACTGACTGAAACATGCATGCAGTTGATACAAGTGAAAGCAGACCTTTATACTTCAGTGAAAAGCTAGATTATCTAGTGCCCTCCAAATATTTTGGACTTTAGTAATCATAATCCTTGACAACATTGTCCAGGATTTTATATTAAGGCATATAGAGGAAACCATATAATTTACTCCTGCTTTATAGAGGTTTTTGAGGATCAAGTTCACAGGTCTTGTATTGGATTTTTGTGGAAGAATTCCTTTCCTAAAATGAAAATATTTTTTTTAAACAAATCATGTAATTGCAAATCCTACTAATACACATTGATAATATTTGGAGACCTAAGCTTTAATTAGCATAGCCATATAGGCTTAATGCTGACATAAGCATTAAGAAATGTGTTGATGGGAGGTTATCTAAAAATCTTGTAAACATGTAAGATTTAATAGGGGAGATTAAAGACACCGAAAGTGGAACTGGTAAACTGCAATTCATTTACTGGTTTCTGCAAATCCTTACCTTTTCTTTTTGAAAACACAATTAGAATAACAGAGGAAAATTCACTTTGAATTCTACCCAAGGTTGCATTCTGTCACTAAAGTCTTCGAAGAAAATCTAATTGATAAGCACTCCCTTTCTTAAACACTCCTTTTTTCTTGAGGGAAAGTTTGTTAACTGAGCTTTATCATACTATATAAAGATGGATATCGGTGTCTCAGGGGTTGCCACAAAGAAGAGGGAGTCAAGCTATTTTCCAAAGCACCTGAGGGCAGGACAAGAAGCAATAGATGGAAACTAATCAAGGAGAGAAGCAACCTAGAACTAAGGAGAAATTTCCTGACAGTTAGAACAATTAACCAGTGAACAACTTGACTCCAGAAGTTGTGAATGCTCCAACGCTGGAAGTTTTTAAGAAGAGATTGGGCAATCATTTGTCTGAGATCGTATAGGGTTTCCTGCTTGAGCAGGGTGTTGGACTAGAAAACCTCCAAAGTCCCTTCCAACTTCAACTCAGACTTAAATTTATTTGTTGACCATTTAAGTGTGCATTGGAGTGTGGCCTTAGCCACTACAATTACATATAGTAAGTAGCCAAGTAGGAGACAAAAGAATTGTATTCTAGAACTATTTAACAAAGAAGGAATGAATATTTCCAAATATTATTTTTTTCAACACAATTGACAATTAAAGCCTTTATGATACAATAAATGCCGCCTTTAATATCTTTGTTTAGATTCTCTGCAAAGTTTGCTTGTGCAACCGTTTCTTAATCCAGCGATTATTCACAATTGTTGTGAAGATTAATTGGCTCTGAATGTGTGGAATATAAATATTAAAAACTGAAAAGAGGAAATCATTAAAAGAAAATGTATAACAAGCTCATGAATCATATCCAGAAGTGCAATCAGAACAAAGAATTAGAAAATCATACACTCTATTGTTTTCATTACATTAAGTAATTTCTGGCACCGCCAACTCTACCTGTGATTGGTCAGTTCTGAACTCTTAGATCCTACAGACTTTTAAGAAAAATTCCAATGGTTTTAAACTTTAGCTGCTTCAACTACATTGGGCAAGTTTAATGGTAAGTCATTGTGGGAAATGGGGTCTAAAACATCAGAAAGATTGCTTATCTCTGAAGAGAAGACCATCTTTCCCATTTCTGCCCCTTCATTATATTTCAATCAAACAGAAGCATATCATTGACTAAAACATTTATTTCACTAAATCCCAAAAAAGAGCCTTTTGAAAAATTTATGGTGGTGTTATTGGTTGCCTTGCAGTGTTACCAATAGCCACTGAAGAATTATAAATTCTCAGCTTTTCTTAGAAATATTTACTTTGTTCAGTTGTTATGGTGGCAATTCTAATCTGGTTTTCAATTTCTAGTATTTTATAGTTTAAGTGTTTTATCTTGCTGTTTTGATTATGTGCAATTTTTAAAGCACAGTATAAACTGTTTTTCAAAGGACTTAACAGCCACGTTTGGAGAAGGTGTGGTTTAGAAACTGGTAATGGCTGTAGATGTGTATCTGGCCAAGTATTTACCTGTGCACAGTGCATTCAAGGCAGATTAGATGGCTGCTGTTGGGGACAGTTTGATGCATAAATATGCCAATGTCATATTGTAACTAAGAGGAAAATTTCTCTTCCTCCTATATAATTTCTAGACAATGAGCTACAGTGGTTGCAGCAAAATTTTAATTTCTGAGACAGTACATGTACATGTAGGACTTCCTTGACTTAGAACAGTGTTCCTCCTCATTCTGTGTCCTGGATATGAGTGAAACTACAGAATCCACTGGCTTGCTAGATAGTTCAACATTCATTGTACAATGCCAACCAGCCTAACTCCTTTGGAAATTCATAAGCAAGGAAGTAATCAAAGCACAAACAAAAGCAAAGACCTGATTCACACATTGCATTTAATTATATTTTGTTGAAACAGCCACAATGGCTGGGCTTACCCAATGTGTATCCAGTATAAACCATGACTTGCAGATCACACAACAGAACTTGTCATTCCAAAATTAAACATACTATAGGTAGTCCTTGACTTACAACAGTTCATTTAGTGACTGTTCAAAGTTACAATGGAACTGAAAAAAGTGCCATTATGACCATTTTTCACACTTAAGACTGTTGCAGCATCCCCACGGTCACATGAACAAAATTTGGATGCTTGGCAACTGGTTCATATTTATGATGGTCACAGTGTCCCAGGCTTATGTAATCCCCTTTTGCAATCTTCTGACAAGCAAAGTTAATGGGGAAGCCAGATGCACTTAACAACCGTGTTCCCTAACTTAACAACTGCCATGATTAACTTAACAAATGTGGCAAGAAAGGTTGTAAAATGGGGCAAATGTCACTTAACAAATGTCTCACTTAGCAACAGAAATTTGAGCTCAATTGTGGTTGTAAGTTGATGACTATCTCTGTTTCATATCTTGATGAGTAATTTTCTATCTGGAAAAAATATAGAAATGGATCTTTATAACTAGGGTATCAATTAAGATCTAGTGCAGGCTTCCATCAGTTGCTTGCAATAAGGGATCAATTTTAGGAAATAATTCTGAACGAATCTTTTATATTCTCTTTTCTTCTTGTTTTTCTTGTATTGCTTTAATTCAGTTCTAAATGCTGTTTTGAATGTGGGATTTGAAAGATGTTAGGATCCCATGTTGTACACGCAGCCCACTTGGCATGGCATCCAGAATTCTCCGTTGCTGGTGGGAAAACAAATAATATGTATTGGATATTGGATTTGAAAAAAATATCCTTGGAAAATGTGTATCATTCCTCCTGGGGATAGAAGAAACCTAAATATCTTCTTGCACTAGCAAAGGAGAAGGTATGCCATCACCAAAAAACTCAGCCTTTCTTCAGCACTGGGACAGTGTCCTTTTGCATGTGAGGGCATAAAGTAATTTAGGAGTTTGCGATAGATACAGTGGTGGCAAAATTCTATAAAGGCCGATTTGCTCTTAAACACATAAAGGAAATTCAGAACTGGGGCCTGAGGTTTTTAAAAATTGATTTACCCTCAACAACATACAGGATGAAGATCTTCAGAATTAAAAAACAAAAACAAAAGATGGGCATGAATGATACAAAGTTCTGCCCACTGCTTTTTTTCTTGTTTGATTTGCCCAGCAACAGTCACATCTCAGAACACAAAAGAATAGAACAGAACAACAGAGTTGGCAGGGATCTGGAAGGTCTTCTAGTCCAATTCCTTGCACAAGCAAGAGACCCTATACCATTCTGAACAAATGGCTGTCCAATCTCTTAAAAACCTCTAATGATGAAGCGCCCACAACTTCTGAAGGAAAGCGGTTCCATTGGTTAATTGTTCTCACTGTCAGGAAATTTCTCCTTAGTCCTAGATTGGTTCTCTCCTTAATTAGTTTCCATCCATTGCTTTTATCCTTCCTTTTGGTGCTTTGGAAAATAGGTGACCCCCTCTTCTTTGTTGTAGCCCCTCAAATATTGGAACACTACTATCATGTCACCCCTAGTCCTTTTTTTCATTAGACTACAGCCCGCGATTCATCTTTGTTGTTTTTCTTTACACTCTTTCCAAAGTCTCAACATCTTTTTTTTATATTGTGACCAAAAGTGGATGCAATATTCCAAGCCTGTTCCAAGGCATTATAAATTGGTACCTAACCCTTCATGTAATCTTGATTCTATCCCTCTATTAATGCAGCCTAGGATTGCATTGGCTTTTTTGGCAAATGCAGCACACTGCTTGTTCATATTTAAGTGATTGTCATATTTAAGTGATTGTGACACCAAGATCCCTCACACAGTACTGCTATTGATCCAGGTTCCACCTATTCTATATTTGTATATCTGGTTTTTCTTGCCTAACCTTAGTTTTATTACCATCGAATTTCATTTTGTTCAAGGTCCTTCTGGATCTTAAGCCTATCTTCTGGTGTGTTGGCTATTCTTGCCAGCTTGGTGTCCTCTGCAGATTTGATGAGTTCCCCTTCTACCCTTTCCTCTAAATTGTTTATAAAGATATTAAAGAGTACTGAGCCTAAGACAGAACCTTACAGTACCCCACTACTTACTTCCCTCCATGTAGATGTAATTCCATTAAGGACAACTGGTTGATTATGTCTTAAACTAATTTCCAAGTTGATTACTTGCAGTGTTTGGAGAGGGAAACTTAACGTCCCTATCTGTTATGGAAAGATATGAGCTTAAGTAAAAGAGAAATCATACTGTCCCCTTTTATCAATTTTTAAACATTTGGAATAAATGCAGCAGAGGACCAGTTTGGGTAGAGCTAAATCAAAACAATATATTTGTGAGTTCTTGGGCCAACTTTCTGTTACAGGCAGGATTCACAGTGCGGTTGAAATCCTATGCCTGTGATGACATTAAGACCCCAGTAGGCTTCTGGACTGTATGTCTGGTGGGCTGATTCTTCTTCCCTTACCTCAGGAAAAGGAAAGATCAAATACAGTCTCATTCTCCACTGAGATCTGTTTCCTTGTTTCTTAATGATAGCACCAGAGAACAGCATGTACTAGAAAACAATTTAGCCCATTGCACTGAGCCAGTTCTTTTTTCTTTCCTGTCCAGGATTTGTTAAGTGTAAAATGGGCTGCCCTAGGGAGGCATAAAGACACAATTCCCTCAGCTCAAATTAATTTAGCATTTTGAATGGACAAGGAAGTGGGAGTGTTAACACTATTATCATCTCTCTCTGTCTTTCCCCTCATACCCCAAGCCCTGAGAAGCTGATGCCACTTTTTAAGCCACAAATGAATATCACAGGAGAGACAGCAGGAAGAAAGAAAGATGTGTTCCCATTGTTGCTAGGTTTGTGTTTGCATTATAAATATAAGACCCAAAAGGAAAAGAAAGGGAGCAATGTACTGTAGCTTTCAGGTGTGAAAGGCATTTCTTCCTTTGGAGGAAAAATAAATAAAAAGCAATCGCTTTTCTATCAAACTAAGTGAAAATGATTTTAAAATGGCAAAGAAATGTTTAGCCCAGTGCAAGGAAAGGGAACTTTTGAGACTGGGGACCTGTTGAGTTTTGTCTCAGTAAAGCTCTGCATTAAATGGTGCCCAGGCTAATAGATGAATTTCCTGAAGATGGCAGAGATGCATACCAGCATTCTAAAAACAGCTCTCTCAACAAGATTAAAAGGGTGAGTTAGACGAGGGAACATGGAAATTCTTTGCTACATTAAGCAGGATTTTCCTGAGACATGAAAACGAATTGCCACTTAGCTCAGCCAGCAGAGTGAGATAAAAGTATATAAAAGAATTCAGAAATATATTCTAGAATTTCCTTAGAGCTGCATAATTTAAAAAATTACCAGAAAATATCAAAACAAACAAATCTCTTTAGTCTAGTGTACATGTCACGGTGTCGTACATCCCCCCCTTTCTCCTTTGAGATGGTTCAGGAAGATAATTTTTCTCTGCTATTGAATTTATTATAACTTCCTGAATAGGCTGAAGGTCTTTCATAATTCACGCTTCTGCCCTTCTTTACTCATGCTAAATATAGTCGCTGATGCTTAAACAAAACTCACAGGGCTTAACTAGGAAAAATTAACTGCAAAGGTTTCTCCAAATCTTTGTGGTAACAAAAGCGTATTCTCTATTTTCTTCTTGCTTTAAATTTCTCTCTCTCTGTGTGCTGCATTTACAATTTATTGTTGTATTCTCCATCTTAACTCTGTAGAATTATTACGCATGAATGTCCTTAAGGAATAGTCATAATAATTGCATCCTTCAAATACAGAAATTTGGAAATTAAGGTTTTTTTTTTGTTTTTTTTTTTAAAAGCAAGATTCTAATCTTTAAATCGGGTTGAAAATGGAATATTGGAAACTGGATGTCTATTAAGTCTGAGAGTAAATGGATAGAACATTTGTAGCTCAAAGTTGAACTGTAGGGTCCTTGATGCTCTCTGAGCTTGATGATGTATCTAGTTTGGTAGTGAAATATCTGCAAGAAAACAACCAAGGCCAGAGAACACCAAAGGACTCCACTGAGAGCAAATGCCTGCTATACTGGAAAAGAATATGAAAGAATCTCCAAAATTCTTAAATTAAGCTTCTTAATTAAGAATTTAAGAAAGTAAGCTGCTTAAAAAAGCAAGATTCTAGTCCTTAAATCAAATTTGAAATGGAATCATAGAAACTGAATGCCTTGTAAATCTGAAAGTAAATGCTTGCCTGTCTAAAGAAGATTATGGAAGAATTTCTAAAACTCTGGGACTCCACTTATCCACAGTCAGAGATAAAGTGTTGTTTTGGGACAATAGTGAATCATCTCAAGAATTGCTGTTATGTCCATATTTCTCTAAAAGAAGAGAATAAAATTATCCATAAAGTGACAAAAACCCATAACAGAATCTAGGGATTGGTAGACTTATTTTACTTTGGCTAGATGTATTCATGAGTAGCATTGGGTAAAAATGGGATTTATGGAGAATAATAGCAAGACAGAAACCATTGCTTATGAAAAAGAATATTGATTCTCTTCCCAAGTTTTCGAAGAAGCACCTGGATACTTCTAGAGGGACAGATCATGAATATGGAAATGTTCAAGTCACATTATTCTATCTGCTAGAAACTGAGCATTGTGTTTCACAATAAGAACCTCTTAGCAACTCTTAAGAGATGGAAATTCCTTGACTTTGGGACACTTTTAAGTCTCAAGACCTGAATGACATGTCATAATTGAACAAAGCATGACATCTGCTTTGTATGAGAAATTTCTATATGAGAATATCAGACCTTTCGTCCATCAGCCAAATTTGGAGCACAAGTAGGTTGTGCATCAGGATAGTGATTCCAGTAATGTAAGCAAATATACAAAAATAAAATTCAGTGAAAAGGGGAAAGAACAGTAGTTTAGAACAAATAAGTCAAAATCCAAGTCCAAAACCTATTTTAGCAAAACCTGGAGTTACCAGTTCACCCTAGAAAACTTTCAAATATTATAAAGTTAAAGACATGGAAGAATGAGAATTTTTATACAACAATATGGTCAATAGATATCATCTATTGCAATTAAAGAAAGAGCAGTTGATTTTAAAAGGTTGATTTCTTTTTCACACTGGAACACTACATGTTTGATTACTGTAATGAAAATAAATAAAAGAAGGACCATACTTCAGTGTTAATTATACAGCAAGATTCCCTTTATATATTATTGTGACTTACATGAACCATTGATGAAATTAAGTGAGTAATGTCTTCAAATATGCAGAAATACTAAAAAGAGATAAATACTTTTGCATGTAAAAAAAGAAGAGACAGAGAATGTATTGGACCGTATATTTTCTATTGATTTTCTGATATCTGTATTGATTTATTTGATATGGATTTTAGGCCCATTAAGTTGTAACTGGCGTCATTTTTAATTCAGTTATGCTGAATAGGTTTTTGTATTATTTTGTATGCCAAAAAAATAGTAAGTCTTGGGAGTTACTTTCTGGTAATGGAGGAACTAAATTTCATTCTTCTGTGGCCAGCACGGAAATGTATTTTTTTATTAGACAGTTTCACAAACCTTGCTCAGTTAGAGCCTTATGATGTTAGGGTTAGTTATAGAATTACAGATGGTTATTTATATAACCATTGCCTAAGGATCTATTCTGTCCTTAAAGGGAAACGGAATAAATTATCTGTTTCCATCTCCTTGATAGGAAGAATCCGATAACTTCTTGTTTCCTAATACTAATCACATGGGTCACAATTTGTCATGAGATCCACAGTTGAAATTGTTCCTTCTGTGCAGGGGTAGGCAACCTTGGCTCTTTTATGACTCGTGGACTTCAACTCCCAGAATTCCTGAGCCAGCTATGCTGGCTCAGGAATTCTGGGAGTTGAAGTCCACGAGTCATAAAAGAGCCAAGGTTGCCTACCCCTGTACTAGAGCAATGTTTTAATGTTTACAACTAAAGAAGATTTAAAGTTGCCATTCACCATACTAGTTCTTCCCTTCTGAGATCACTAGCTGGTACTGTTTGAAGAAAATCACTTTATTGCGCAGCTCTAAATGGCTCAGAAATAAAGAAAAAAGAACATGTTTTTTTTAACTTACTTGAACTTTTTTGATATTACATTTTTGAAAGTTTGTTATTAAAAATTTGCAGTTTAAAAAAAAACTTGTGGTTTGGTAGTAATTAAAATTTAATTTGGGAAAAGGCCAGATAAAAATGCATGTATTCATGAAAATGAAGTGGAAAAACTATTTGCAAAAATTGTCTACATTTGATAAAATTGCGAACAAAATGAATATGGAATAACATGCAGCAGAAAACATACAACCGTAGTGTGATTAAAAAAAACCCCGTCTTGGTGTTTTTATTAATAGAAATCTTACATATGACAAAATGAACTTGACATATTCTGAGAAATGAGAAGACTAAAACTTGATCTGTTCTCCAACTGAAAAACTGAAAGACAAATTTACAGATTTGCCCATTCCTTCCAGAGCAGTTCATGTAGATTTTTGCAAAAAAAAGAGCAACCAGCTACAATTTTCACTCTCAGCAGCATAGCAGAAGGGTCCACAAGCAGCACTGTCAGGTAAGACAGTTGTTCAATAGTGAAACACTTGCTTTACACACTTGTGGAAGGTCAGAAGGTCAATTCTTGATGGACCAGACAAATATCTGCCTGAAATCCTGGCAGCTGTGCCAACCAGAATTGAAAATACAAGCCTAGATGGTTGTGTGTTCTGATTTGGTTTAAGGGAGTTTCCTGTGTTCCTAAAGCCTGAAGAATAAGAAAGCAACAATAAGTGATGATATTGATGACCATGTGAATTGGTTTGTGATAGATGAATAATCAGTATAGACAGACATTTTTCTTATGCCCAAGGTCAGCTCCAAACACAATGACTTTAGGCACACTGTTGTTTACCCAGCACTATAAACTTTGGCTTTTAACCTTTGGGAATTGACTTGAAGCCACAGGAAGGACTAAAGGAAGCCATCAGATCTATTGTATACAACCTGTTCATTTTGCCCTCATTCTTCCCACCTTTGGAAGTCAGCCACTCAATCATATCCTCGGCTCATCAGCGCATAACTTTTCTCTTTCAAATGCACCGAGGCCATTAGATTTCTGGAGAAAAGTCAGATTTAAATACATTTATCTTAATAAATGGAAAAGCAAGTGTTGCTTAAAGCAAATATTCAGTGCATGCAAGGTTGACATTGAATTTATTTTCAAGACTTAAAAGCTGGCCTTACTTAAATCTGTCTCGGCCTTGGATCAAATGAATGTGGCCGTCCCAACCTGGCCCCCAGTGACTCAAAGTCCACATCACCCGTTCACAGCCTCATTTGTCACAATTGGCAGTATCTGCTCATGAGAAAATGATTAGAGGAGCTAGGTCTGTGCGGAGCTGGCTCGAGGTGCGTGGGGACGCATGCTCAAGGACTCTCCTTGCTCTCGCAAGCCTCCATTTGAATCCCATTTTTTAATAAGCCAAATCAATTCCAGGCTAAAACTGAGAATGAGTTTTGAGCTCATTTAACAGCGCTCATGTGTTTTGTGTTCAGTTGTCTTTGCAAAAATGTGTGTGAACCTCAAAGCATTGCTTGCTCTTTCTTTGGCTCGTATCCATTATGGAAACTGATTCTGGATATTACTCTGAAAAGCAGTAATAATGATAAAAATAACTATACCAGTTGGGGAGGAAAGTACATTATTTGGGGGGAAAAATGGTTGGCCTTTCCCTGCATAGAAACTACAGATCTGATCATCCCATGAAAATGAGGTCAATGGAACTTACAATCCATCATGTCTGAAAAGGCTAGGTGGAGAAGTCTGTATTAACTGGGTTGCTTCTTGGAGAGAAAGGTTGAGGAGTGGAAGGAGAAAGAGGGAGGGAGGGGTTGTTTGCATGTAGAGTTTCTGCCCAGATAGAAAATGCATGAACTGAAGGGAGATGTGAAGGAAGATTTTCCTATCTCTCTTCCCTTAGTGATATCTGCTCCACAATCACCCTTCTTTGAAGGATATCTTCAAGGGTCCTTGATGCTCTCTTGAGTGTGGTTATTTTCTTGCAGATGTTTCATTACCCAAATTAGGTAACATCATCAGTGCTAGTGACGATGGACTAGCACTGATGATATTACCTAGTTTGAGTAAGGAAAAATCTAAAGAAAACAACCAAGCTCAGAGAGCACCAAGGACCCCTTATTTCAATTCTGAGTTACAAATATTCTCCTTTATTGGGCATCTTTCAGTCATGGTCTGAAAGCCATACTGCTGTTTCAGTACATACCACATCTGATCCCCAGATTCATTCCAGGAGCGCTGTTAGTGATCAGTGGATTTTTTTAATATAAATATTATTGTTCTTTATTTTATCACTTCCTTATTATCACATAACAGATTTCAAAATAAAGATCCATACTTGTCATAATAGCAGAGTTATTATAGCCCATTTTAATTACGCTTTTCTGCACAATTAAATGTGATGCGGGATGGTAAAAAGAGAGTTTATTCATTATTTCCATGAATGCGGGCTGAATTCTGCTCATGAATCCATGAAAAGAAAGACATCGTGGTTTTGTAATTATTCTGGATTAATTTGCTCTATTTTGGTTTGAAGTATTATTACTGATAGTTCAGACTTAATCATAGAGGGCAACTGATTTCTAAAATGGGGATCTTAAAGTGTTTTTATGAAGTTCTTGACATAGGTAGGCAGAGATTTAACCAAGGATAGGGCATGGCTGCCAACCTTTTACCTGATCCCTATAGCTATATCTTAAATAGAAGTTTGAAACAGCAAACAGTATCGGGTGACACTGAGCTCACAGAACAATGTGATTTATACAAATCAAGCTTCTGATAAAAACAGCCAACAGAAACTGATGATGCAAGGTTGTGATTAGTATTAGTATTATTCTCCATTGCAAATTGAGGTGGTGGGTTGTTATCCTAGAGGAAGAAAATGCTTATTCTGATTTCTTTATGATTTATAGAATTAGTGTCATGCAGCCAATCTTACGTATTTATCAGAGGAAGATTTCATTATACTAGGATCACAGCCTTTTTCTTATGAATACAAAGATGCTCTGTGCTTTTCTGATCTCAGGAATGGACCCTCTTTGGGGTTTAAAGTTAAGGCTTCAGAACGTGGTTTACAATGTTGTGCAGTACACAAACTGGATGGTCCATCAACTTTCAGCCTCCAGTCCAAACAAACAGTGGAGCAATTAATAAATTCTTCATCCTTTGACATTTGTGGATCTGAGGTGACCTGTGACTTATAGTCACACTAAACCTGTTATGAGCACTATTCTGACCGAACACTGCTCAGATTAGCTTTGGGTAGTTGTCAAAGACTCCAACATTTTTTGACTGGTTGCAATCAGATGTCAAAATCCTGCCTTGGTGCTGTCGTGGATTCCATCGGGTGAGTGGTTTCTGTTGATGATCCCACAAATCTGTCATAGCATAATATATTTATGCACTTACTATTTTATCTAAATACCTGATGCTTTGACTTCCTGCCTGTCCAGCTTTCAGATTAAATTACATTAAGCCAGAGTTCACGAATATGTGTGTGTGTGTGTGAGAGAAAAAACACCACATGAGATCCAGCTGTCAAAGGCAAAAGTTACATAAAGGCCTTGTCTTCTTTCCTCCTCCTCCTCCTCCTCCTCCTCCTCCTCTCCTCCTCCTCCTCCTCCCTCCTCCTCCTCCTCCTCCTCCCTCCTCCTCCTCCTCCTCCTTCTTCTTCTTCTTCTTCTTCTTCTTCTTCTTCTTCTTCTTCTTCTTCTTCTTCTTCTTTTTATTTGTGCAGGATAGAGGTGAACAGAATCAGACCTTAAAAGTGTGCAATATCGTAGTGTTTCCTCTCCTTTAAAAAGAAAAGAAAACGGGGAAAAACCCACCCTTTTTATGTGTACGTGTTAAGGCAGCATTTTTCTTTGTGAGACCTTGCTGTGAAGTTCTAATATGTCACCATTCAAATGTCAGCAGGCTGTTGGAAAGGAAGCTAATAACTTAAACCTTTGAGAGCTGCCAACAAGAGAGGTAATTCAGATTGTAGAGAGAGAATGCCATTGTGTTCTTGGGGGAAATAGATTTCAGGAATGAAACATGCTACTTGGAAGCATTTATCTTTTGTGTGAGCATGTGGAAAGTAGTGGTGGTGGGAGAGAATATAGAGAGAGAATATATACTGTATATTAGAAACCCAAAAGATGGTTTGGCAAAGATAGCTCTGAGGGAGGAAAAGGGAGTTGACAATAGTGGGAGTGAAAGGTCCAGAAGTCCCCGGTTTCTGTTTTTATTGGGAAAACATGCATAGCTTACGGTAGTCAGCCTGCTTGTGTTATGATTAATGCTTTTTTTCCCATATAATTTTTGATTTTTTTGAAAAGCAATCATTGTGTGAAAATGTGATATTGATGCTCAAATTCCTCCCCCAACATCATTCCATACTTGTCGACCTGTAAAGAAAAGGAAAGGAAAGGAAAGGAAAGGAAAGGAAAGGGATGGGAAGGGAAGGGAGAGAGAGAGAGAGAGAGAGAGAGAGAGAGAGAGAAAGAAAAAGAGAAAGGAAAGAAAGAAAGGAAAGAGAAAGAAAGAAAGAAAGAAAGAAAGAGAAAGAAGAAAGAAAGAAAGAAAGAAAGAAAGAAAGAAAGAAAGAAAGAAAGAAAGAAAGAAAGAAAGAAAGAAGGAAAGAAAGCAAGAAAGCAAGCTGAAGCATGGCTCATTAAGATCTTTCTAGATTTGGGGTCTCCTTCCTTGGCCTCTCCCCCCTCCCCAAAAAAACCCCTTTAATTGTGGTCATGTTTTTTCTCAGAAAATAAACAATTGTGTTTTAGAGCCACCTACTGGAGTTTTGGAAGAATTACATGATACGTAATGGGATTTGTTTTTCTTGTATTCCAATTGAACTTTTGCCATAGGTGATGACGATAAAAAGCCTCTGTCTTACCTTTGAGTTCTGAAAAGTAGAACTTTTCTCCTTAGGTCTGCTTCTTCCCTCTCCCTGTGCTTGCTTCCGTTTCATTTTAATAACAGCAAAATATGCCTCCCATTAGGCTGTGTGTGTGTGTGTGTGTGTGTGTGTGTGTGTGTGTGTGTGTTTTATTTCCTGGTGGTTTCCCATACAGAGTTGTTTAACTTTCTGGAAGCAGCCAAGCTTGAATAGATGCTATCATCATTTGTCAGATAAGAAGAATTTGTATTTGAATGTATTAATTTCCTTGTTCGGCTAACCAAGAAGAAAGTAGGCTTTTTCTAATGAACTGCTTGTATATCTCCTATAATAGGAAGATTTCTGATTTGTTAATGAACATTCATAATATTGTGATTATCACACAGCCCAATTATGAGAATATTTTAAAGAAATCAATCAATCAATCTTTATCACTGTCATAGACCAGCATTACAAATAAAAGCATTTAAAACAAAAATTAAAAAAAATGAAAATGAAAAAACAGATAATATATTGTATTTAGTGGTGATTATTTCTCAGTCAGCAATTAGAGTCTGTCTAATTTTGTATACAGTATAACAAAATTTTGCTACATTCAAAGAAACTACTTCATACTGATCTGATAACCGCAATTGTACATAAAAGAGATCAGTATTTTCCATGTATTTTATTAGGTGAGGTGTTATAGTATGTGAGTCCTTGTGGAAGATATAGTATAGCAGGACATTTTTAAAAAAATAATATTTTGTTTTGCATTGGCTTCTGTTTTTCTACTTTTCAATAATTTCTCAAGTTACTGTGTGCAAAATGAAATACTTCTGTATGAATCCTACCGTGGCACACCAGTAATTTTCAACCAAATGTTACTCCAAACTTTGGTAGCTTATTTGATGAAATAACTGAGGACCAACTACAACTGATGTACTTGAGCTACCAATTCTATTTTTGCTCACATCTCTAGGATTGCAACCCCACATTTGTAAAAGCTGGCCCTGTCCGTTTCTCTTTGCTTGTTCTTCTTGGTCGTTCATCTGCAATTTTTGTCTTTCAGATATACTACAGAGTAATAAGAAACATTGAAGCTGGAGAAGAGCTCCTTCTGTTCATGAAGACCGACAATTATTTACATGAAGAGATGGCTCCTGACATTCATGGTTAGCAGTTTCTTTTAGAAGATTCTCAAGTATTTACACCAGAAACTCCCTAACCTTTAGAGTAAATTTGTCCTCTTCAAATCTATTGCGAACTACAATTCATTTGCCAACTTATTTGCTTTACAGAGGAGCGTCAGTATAGGTGTGAAGATTGTGACCAGCTGTTTGAGTCCAAAGCAGAACTGGTAGACCATCAGAAATTCCCCTGCAGCACTCACCACTCAGCATTTTCAATGGTGGATGAAGAATTTCAGCCAAAACTTGACAAGGAGAATGATCTCCATGATATGCATGACATCCAGGAATGCAAAGAGTGCGACCAAGTATTCTCTGATGTGCAAAGGTAGGGGCCGGGTTTTGTTTTGTTTTAATCAGTTATATGTAAGCAATAGCTTTCTAACAGATCAAAAGTCAGCTTTACACTATAATAATATATGAACAGACAGCCCCTGCTACGTGAGAATGATCAGTTGTCCGTTGCTGGAAGTTTTCAAGCAGAATTTGGATGGTCATCTGTTAAAGGAGCTGCACTAAGCATCCTATGTATCTGCACTGAGATGGGGGTTGGACTGTATGGCTTCCACATCTATAATATTGAGGTGTAATAACATTGAGCATCAAATTTATCATCCCGAGAATGTCTTCTTTAAAAGCAAAATCTGATATTTTCCTCTGCTGAAACTCCTTCCAAGTAATGATATGCAGAAATGGGAGACTGGGGGAAGAAATGCGAACAATAAGATAAGAGAGGGTATAGCCTGCAGCTGCATAATGGGTAGATAAAGAGATTCAGAAATGAATCTCCATAATTTCTCAGGCTATAAAAGAGATGGTGGGAGATTTGTAGAATAGAATAGAATAGAATAGAATAGAATAGAATAGAATAGAATAGAATAGAATAGAATAGAATAGAATAGAATAGAATAGAATAACTTTATTGTCACTTTGAATGTACACTAATCGGCATACATTAAAATGAAATTTTGTTGCAAACAGCTCTCAAAGGGTCACCATCTCCAATATATACTACATAAATATGACAAAAATAAATAAATACAGAATTATGTATATAACCACATATATGACACAGAGAAACAACACAGTCTAGTTCAGATTATGTATACATGTGCATGGCGAGAAAAACGAATCTTGCGAGTTTACCAGACGGATGGCCTGGGGAACAAAGCTATTACAGAATCAGGTAGTCCTGCTAGAAATACTTCGAAACCTCCTCCCAGAGGGAACAACAGAAACAGACCATAAAGTGGGTGTGTGGGGTCTCTAACAATGCTTTGAGATCTAAGCACATTCTGTTAATGTAGGCTTATAATAAAGTAGAATTAGCTCATCTGGTTGAATTTCTGTCTGGTCCACTTGGGAAGGCTGGCATTTTGTCTAGTGGTTATCCAGATACTTGCAATCCAGATATAGTAGCCCAAGCCTTAGTTACATGATTCAGGTATCATCTAAGTCAATTGACTGATTCAATATAAGGTCCTTTCATGTGTTTTTATGAGCTTTTTTAGAAAGTATAACTGAAACAAAAGGTGTTAAGAGTTTGGCAAAAGAGTACATCAGTATGTTGAAAAGCTTTGGCCATTGCCAAAAGAGAGAAGAATTAAGCAGAACTAATTAGTATATCTAATTTTTTGTCTATGTGTCTCAGCACTCTGTTTTTGTGAAGAGTGTTAGCTTACTGGAGAATACTAAGTTCTAATTGAGATAAATATGGGCTTAGTTCAGCCACCTAATTAAAGATATCTCATTTTAGTCATTAACCAAATGATCTATACATTGTGTTAGAATAAATATTCATGGCTAAAAATAAGATCTGAGCTAACAGAAATAGTTTTTCCATTTTGAAAGGAGACATAATAATACTAGTTGCATGCATTTTATAAATATTTTAAATATGGTATTTGTTCAGTGTAATTTTAATAAATACTAAAATATTGCTCTATTAAGAAAAACAATTGATGAATGAAACCATGTTTTTATATCATTCATGTATATAAAACGATGGATTAAATATTGAAATACAGATTAATGGTATTTTAATAGCAATCGTATGTTATAAATATTTAGTCTTTACAAAGACTAGTGATATAAGAACATAATAAAAATATGCCATAATATTCAGTCACTTATTGTGGGCAACAGTTACAAGTCCTATCAAAACAATGATCAGATATATCAAAATGAGCAAATATGAAAAATGGATCTATTGATTAAAGAAATAATTGGGCAAGCAATTGTCATCCAAATACAGAGTTAGACTACAGGGAAGGAAATACTTCCTACTCAACATTTTGAACGTATGCTAAGCCCTTCCTTTCTTGGAAAACAGGGTAATAGATGGGCCTAATAATTTTTTAAAATCATTTGTAGCAGTCCTAACTCTGAACCCCAGAAGGATCAGAAAACCACCATACCTTTGAGCAATATAAAAACAGGTTCTCACAAATCAGTCTGTAAAATATAATTGGAAAGAGTCATAATATTTCACCTATTTTCATCCTTTTAAGAGTGATTGAATCAATTGATCATAGGGCTGAGAATTCTCAGGAAGTTCAGCCAAATGTTTGGAGATAATCTATAATTCTTTCCCTTTTCCTGTGGCTGCATCACAACTACAAATTGGTGCTTGGGATTGTAGACATCTAAAGTTGATGTATGGAGAAAGGGAAGAAGTGATTTTTTTTTTTAGAAGACTTCCTTGTAGAACAGTATTAACAATTGCGTTAATTTATAAATAACATCCCAGGTTTTAAGGTTTGGGGGCATTGTTGACCTGAGAAGTAATTTAGATTCTTGTCCATCATGAAACTGGAGTGTGGAGTATAAATGGAAACTGATTTTCAGGCGAGAAGTCTCTTCTGAGTATTCATCTGAACACGTCGACTACTAGAAATTGCATATCCCTAACAGAAATACAACCTTGAGGAGAGATGTCTGGACTTTGCAGAACAGATGGATGATTATTGTACATTTCTTGTGCTTAAAAGCCCCTTCTTCTTTTGGGAAAGCCAGTGAGGGTATTAAAGGCTCAGAACAAAAGCCAGCGGGAGGAAAAAATCAGAAGAAGAGAAATCATACTTTTCCCATAAGGAAAGGGAAAAAATGAGAAACAGGGCAGTTCCTCTGAAAAACGTTTAAATTATTTAAAAGCCAATACATGACAGAAACAATTCAAGACAGAAAGGTATGAAGAAAATATTCTATTAAAAAAAAATTTGAGCCACAGATGGAATTGCTGGGACAAGCTCATATGCTTGGGGGCATTTGTAATTAATAAGAAAGATCCTTGAACATATCATGAGGTAGCAATGGAATAATAAGGAGTAGGTGACAATAAATTTCAGATGATTGATTTTAAAAGAAAACAACAGTAATATTAAATATGGTGAGAATCCTGACTTGTAACTAAATATAACCGATCGGAGCCTTGAGACGTGAATGAATATAAAAGCAAGAGAAGGCCTTTTGTTTATTAGCTTGTTAAGAGCATGCCCACTTTTTCACAAAAAAAGGTTTTTGAACAGTAAAGAATCACTGAGAGCACTAAAACAGCTACAATAAAAACAGAGTGTGCAGTGGTACTCTAATGTCAAGCTAAAATAAAACACAATCTAAAAAGTAAAAATAAGATGAAGAGGTTTGGTCTTTACGTGTTGATATAAAACGTTATTTTTTTTTCTGGACTGATTGGATAAAGGAAGTCAGGAGAGGCATGAAGAAAATGGAATAACATCTTTTAGAGCCTGTCTTTGGATCATCTCCTGTTAATTAAGACATGTTCACATCAAGAAAAGAAATCAAACATGACAAACATTTTTTTTTCTGCCTGGGATGATTGAATGGTTGAATGTACAGCATCGTTGTCCTGTTCTTTCTTGAGGTCCTCAAGGTAGCTTCATTGGGGAACTGTTTTCATTTTAACCCCCTAACAGAAATTCTGTGAGACAGTTTGGATTGACAGACTATGACCAGCCCAAAGTTATTCAGTGAACTTCCATGGCTGAAGGTGAACACAAATTTGGGTGTCTCCAAACCAAGTCCAAAACTTTAACCATTACTCCAAACTATTCCCATCAAGACACAAAAAAGCTTCCAAGGATGTAAAATCAAATGTGTTATTCAAACAAATAATTTAAAAAAGGGGTTCCCCCATTTAGTCTTTAAACAGGGCTTTTATTACAGAATTCTGATGCTCCAGGAATGTCTTCCCTTCCTTTTGTCTAATATTTCTTCATTTTCCCCTTTGATTTGAACTGAAATCATAAATAAAAATATGTCTTTTTTAAAATAAAGATCAGAGACTTCCCAATGAAATTATTAAGGTTAATTAGACCACCCACAGAAAAGAAAGTTCTAATTATGCTCTGATTGATTTTTTTCAGTTCTTTGAACTGAAATAACATTTGTTCTCTGTATCTGATTTCTTGGGTGTAATAGGAAAAAAAAACCCTATTTTGATTCAATCTTATAGAGACTTTTTGTTATACCTCTACAGCTTGGAAAAGCACATGCTGTCCCACACAGAAGAACGGGAATATAAGTGTGATCAATGTTCCAAGGCCTTTAACTGGAAATCAAACTTGATACGTCACCAGATGTCCCATGATAGCGGGAAGCACTACGAATGTGAAAACTGCGCCAAGGTACAGTGAATTTGAAGGATGTCTGGGAAGGTTTCTGTTTTGTGGTATTTAGAATAATAGTATAGCCTGATTTCCAGTCATCCAGGTCATGGTTGTCCCAAAGGTGCTTTTTTCGAAAGGCAACTGGATGTTTCTCTTCTCATCCAAGAAGCTTTTTCAGTTCTGACTGAATGGTGGAGGATGGAAGGATTTATATTCCTCGCAGTAATCTGGACGTTAGCACTCTTTCTGAGAGTGGTTGAGGCCACGTGGAGATTTATTTGTGCTCTCAGGGTCAGATGAATAGTGCAAATGGGTGTGGGACCTTCTTGGAATTGCTGACTCCCCTCTGTTGACCAAATCGGTCAAGTGGATCAAAGGCCCCTCTTTTGAAGACAGCAAAGTCCACAAACCAAGGACTGTTGGTTTGACCGAGGGATCAAAGAGGCCATCTTCATTGAGATTGAACAGCCCTCTCTCAACAGAGGGGGAGTGATACGACACCACATCGCCTATCTCCTGTTTACAACACAATCCATTCAGCAGTTCCAAGTAGATTCCATATCCATTTGCACTATTCAGATGACCAATGGGTTAATTCGTAAAGTGTCCTTTCCAGCTCAACTCACAGACCAATCCACAGTTTTCTTGACAATATGATGGCTTCAAGTTAAGATAGTTAACATTATTCATTGATTTTATGTTCACTGTAGCTTTGTTCCATTTCTTCTTTTATGCATTATGCAGGAAAATTCATGTGTGTTTTAAAATAAACACATATTCACTTTTATGATGTACAGATTTTAAATATTCCACAGGTTTAAAAAATAAAGAATCTCAGAATTTAATAAAAATGGATATTAAAATATACTTGTTCTGGTTCACATATGAGATAAAGAGATGTAAAATCTATCCCACTTGTTTTAAGAGTGTAGGGTTGAAATGCTTCCTCATGTATAAATGATTCATGGTTACATGATAAAAGATAAAATGCCCTTAAAAGATCTGGGACTGAGGTTTCTCTTTGATAATGCAAATTTTATAGGTGAAGTTTTATCTGGTGTTTTGTTTAGTTTTTTTTTGTAAGTGGGACAGTATTCATCTGAAGCCTATCCTGCTTCAATAGCCTTTAATTCACTTTGCTAAAAGGATAACGTGTATGTACAGATAGTCCTTGACTTATGACCAGCAATTTATGAAAATTATAGTGGACACCTCAGAAAAGATATTTACCTCAAAATTTGAAGTTCCAATGGCTGCTTCCCCCTGTAGGCACTTAGCACTTGGCCTATATTAATGGATGTTTGCAGCATCTCACAGTCAAATGAATGTGATTTACAATGCTTTTTTTCCTGAAAACTATTATTTAGTTCCTGCAAAAAATGGCCATTGCTGACAATGGGTTCATTTAAATACCATGGTGTTTGCCTAACAACCGCAGCATTCACTTTACAACTGTCACATTAGCTTAACAATCACCTCAATAAAGGTTGTAAAATCTGTAACAGTCACGCAATGACCTGCTTAATGATTGGCACAACGTATAACTATAATTCCAGATTCAATTACGGTCGTAAGTTGAGGACTACCTGTTAAGGATTGAGGAGCCCTGTTAATTTGTGAAATTTAGTGATAGTAATTTAGATGAATGAATGCTTACTTCCTAACAAAGTACTGATTATATCAACAGAAGTGCCACAGTATGAATGTCAAAACCATTGGTGTCAAAACTGAAGCTCCTATAATGTATATGGCTTCTTGACATATTCTGGCATAACATTTTTATAAGGATATTGAGAAGTGGGTTAATTAAGTTAATTAATGTGTGGTGTTACAAGAAGAAATTGCAAATTCTATGTATTTTAAAGATATGCGTAAATTACGGCGACTCAACTTTTAATGATTCATCATTATGAATCATTAAAAAAAAGATAACTTGAGGAAGAAGATGAGGAAATGGAGATGATTACGGCTGAGGTCCCAAATATACAAGAGAACAAGTCTCACCAGATCAGGACTATGTAATTCTGTTGATTAGAATTGGGACTGTTGAAGAGAACTTTGGGTAATGGTTTCTAATTCAGTGAAATGGAAACAAACACTTAAGACTGTAAAGGATAGTAGGGATAATCTCTAAAGCCAAATCTCTTTGTGCCTTAGGGAACCACAGTCCAAATGATAGAAAAGACTGCTGATCTTCCAGTACAGGTAGTCCTTGACTTACAACAGTTCGCTTAGTGACCGTTTGAAGTTACAACAGCACTGAAAAAAGTGACTTATGACCCTTTTCCCCCACTTATGACCGTTGCAGCAACCCCATGATCGCATGATTTACATTTGGATGCTTGACAGTTGACTCACATTTATGATGGTTGCAATGTCCCAGAGTCATGTGATCCCCTTTTGCAACCTTCTGACAAGCAAAGTCAATGGAGAAACCAGATTCACTTAACAACCGTGTTACTTATTTAACAACTGCAGTTCACTTAACAAATGTGGTAAGAAAAGTCGTAAAATGGGACAAAACCTAACAAATTAACAATCATCTAACAAATTTCTCACTCGGCAACATAAATTTTGGGCTCAGTTGTGGTCATAAGTTGAAGACTACCTGTATATCCTGCTTAACTAAACAGAGGAAGAAAAGGCAATTTATGGAGGCAGTTGAGAGCTCCTGAGTATTAATTTAATTACTTGTACATCCTGTTAAGGACCCAGAGAGCTGTACAGTAGGTTTCTGAAGATTGACCATTTGGTGCCAGAAGGCCCTAGTTCTATTACAGAATTAGTTTCCAGGATTTTCTTGGATGGGAGCCATGAGCTTTAAATGGTCTTGACGCTACTTTAAATGAATAACCATAGACATGCCCTCAAGGTCACCTTTCCCATCTTCTGACTTACTGATTTAACTGAATTCACAAAACAACTCTTTCCCTTTTTTCCTCATTAAATGACTCTTGGTTCCAGAAGGGTCTTAGATCAAATGTGATTATTATTATTATTTGCAACTGTTTGCGTTCAAATCTCATGTTTAATAAGTACTCATTTCCTAGCAGGTTTTCACAGACCCCAGCAACCTCCAGAGGCACATTCGTTCGCAGCATGTTGGGGCTCGTGCGCATGCTTGTCCAGAGTGCGGTAAAACATTTGCCACCTCTTCAGGCCTCAAACAGCACAAACATATCCACAGCAGTGTCAAGCCTTTTATATGTAAGTCTTTGCTCAGCATCTATTGTTCTTGTGTCCTTGAGCAAAATATTCCCATAACGTATTTAACCCAATAGCACCAGCCCAGTCAGTTCTCCTTCCCAGAAGTTCAGGCAGTACACAGTCCCACTAACTGGGTCAAAATAAATCATTTGGGAAACAGATTTGGTGGACTGGGGTGTGAAGTTGGGTTACATAAATAGCAAAATAAATAAATAAATTAGCCAATCACTTAATCTCTGGCCCATGAAGCCATTCATTAGGAAAGCATTAGCAAGTCTCTAGTCATTCCTAGATCTTTACCCTATTGGCCATCTGAGTAGCAGTAGATTACATTTAACGAATCAAGATTTGGGGTATATGTTCTGTGCTATTAGGTTTTGGCAGTGAATTCTGTAAACGAAGTCTTCTTGATTTGAGCTATTGTTTCTTTCAGTGTCTTTCTTGGAGAACTGTGTTTGCAGAAGAGCTTACTTGATTGGGTTTAAGTGGTTCCTATGATGGATCCAACTAAATTAATCCTATGCAGACTGGATTTCTTTTGAGTTAAACTTAATTGTTTGGCTCTAGGTCAGGTCATTCCTTTTTGACATTCTCTTCACACACTATTCTCTCCTCAACCCAGGGAAGTTTTTTGTGGCTGTATGGACATACAGTTAGATAGTGGTGGTTTGAAAAATAACTTGGTTTTGTCTGGGTTCATACATAAAGCTAGGTCATAAATGGGTATGTTTGTTAGTGTGCTAATAGAATCAGTTAATAAACCACAATTTATTTTAGTGCAGTAAATCAGTTTGTATCTGGACTGCCACTGTAGATTATCATGCTGTACAGGTGAAGATGCTTGGTTTGTTTGTGGCTTCATTGTTTATTCCTAATTTGTTTTTCTATCCCACTAACTAATCCACTGAGATACAAAATGAGAGCAACTAAAAAGAGAGGAAAACAAGAGCTGTGGTGGCACAGTGGTTAGAATGCAGTATTGCAGGCTAATTCAATGCTCACTGCTCAATTCTGAAGGGCTCAAGTTTCAAGGTTGAGTCAGCCTTCCATCCTTCCGAGGTCGGTCAAATGAGGATCCAGATTCTTGGGCAATATGTTGTCTCTGAAAACTGAAGTGATATATAAGTTTAAGTGCTATTGCTAAAACAAATCAGGAATTGGTGCAATGGTTCATGATTCCTCGCTTTTTTCAAACAAACCATGATTAAAATCACAAATGGCATACTGTGATTGGTAAACATGTTACTTGTAGAGAATCTGGAGCTACTTAGCTGCAATTTTGTTATCTATATAGAATCAGCGCTATAGTCCTATGTCATTTCAATTTTCTGTCTTCCTGCAATGTGCTATTTTTATTTCTCTGCACATTTTTTTATCGTACAATTGAACACCAACACATGCGTTTGTATTTTTGTATAAATTAAATTCATGCCATACCTATTGAGTGGTAGGTGATGAAAATATCCATCGAAGCAAAAAAAAACAAACAACAATAGCCATTTTCCCTGTACTAGAAAAATTAGGTGAATTGGCTCTTGGCTTCATGTGCACTTGGCTATCAGAAACATTTATGATCCTCAAAAAGATAACGATACTCTAGTTGTTTTGTTTATTCATTCATTAAATTTATGTGCTGCCTGTCTTGTCCAGAGACAACTCCCAACAGTCTACAAGCATTAAAACTACTACACAATTAAAATAATAAGGCAAGAAATAACAACAGTGATCAATACTGTTAAAAGATGGTCAGTAGGGAAGCATGAAATACATGGGGAGAAATGGGGGTCTTTCCTAATTCAGTCACTACCTCCAGAATGGTGCACTCCTGTTGGGGTCCCAGGCTAACTGACAGAGACAGGTCAAAAGAGTGGGTGTGGATAACACATCAAGGGGTACGATGTTCCAAAGGGCTATCCCAGTTAATGGGATATTTTCAGTCTAGCTATAAGAGTCATGTATTTGTATTTACAATCTACCTCAGTCTTTTCTTTTGAAATTCAAGAAGCTCAAAAGCTATGAAATGAGATTGTGATGAGTAACTTCTGTGGGCTAGTAGCAGCATTAGTAGTGAAGGGTAAGGCATAGTACCAAGGAAAGGAAAGAAGGAACCCATAAGGAACTGAAGTAATACTCCCACGGCAGATTCTCTCTCCTTATCCATGCAGCACACCCCTACTTAATTCATACTTCTAATCAATGCAGCTACTTAGAATAAGAGCGTGGGCACTCCATCACTGGAGATTTTTAAGAAGAGATGAGAAAGTCACTTTCTGAGATGGTACAGGTTTTCCTGCTTGAGCAAGGGGCTGGACTAGAAGACCTCCAAGGACCCTTCCAGCTCTATTCTATTCTATTCTATTCTATTCTATTCTATTCTATTCTATTCTATTCTATTCTATTCTATTCTATTCCATTCCATTCCATTCCATTCCATTCCATTCCATTCCATTCCATTCCATTCCAATAGAAGAGAATATTTGTAGCACAAAGTTGAACTGTGGAGTATTTATAGTACACTCTGAGCAGGTTTTTCATTGAAGACATTTCGTTGCCAAACTAGATAACATACTCAGTGCATTGAAACATCTGCAAGAAAACAATCCAGCCCGGAGAGCACGAAGGACCCCCACAATGGAATAAGTGTCTCTGCTTTTTCCAACTCTGGCTATCCAGTTGTGTTAGTCCCACACTTGCAGAATTCCCAGCTGACATCTGGAAAACACAAGGTGAAGAGAAGCTGTCAATGATGGCTATATTTTGTGTAATAGATGGGAAAAGGGGTAAGAATTCACCACAGGGTATTTTTAGCAGTCCTTGTTCATGGAAGAGAGAACTCTATTGCACTTCTCTGTTGGCTTCATGTTCAGAAGCTTCTTAGTATCTGAAAATCCTTGGGCAATTTTGGAAATACTTTTATAACCTCATTTTACATTGTGTGCTCTGGCACCCTTCCCTGGATCTAAGTCTAATTATGCTTTGAACCTTTTGTAAGTTTATTTATTGTTCTTAATGTAGCTCCAGGAAGAAGAGGAGAGCTACTGGTGGATGTGACTAATAAAGTGTTAGAAGATTCCACCAAGTGAGTTTCTCTCTAGCAAACCACTGAAAACCCTGGACTTGCTCCAGACTGTTGCTAATTTCACAATAAGCTCAAAGAACCTCTGGCAATCTTTTCCTACAGAAAAAGTGAATCTTCATCCAAAGAGAGATTTTCACAGGCTGTTCACATTGAGAGTTAGGGTGACATAAAATCCTTGCCATTTAAGAGCTTCCATTTTAATTTGTTGCTTCTAAATTTGCATAAGTCCATTTTTTTAAAAAAACAGCAACACAGCATATTTTATTAAATGAAAACACGTAAACGAAAAGCAGACAGCTGATGAGACAAATTACAGTTCTCAACCATTCCATCCAGCATAGCCGAAGTGAGGTAGGCTGGGAATGGTAGCTCAGTATTTTTGAGAGACCACAGGCTCCCCACCCTTGCTTTATGGTGCTACACTTTGCAGAGGTTGGTGTTGAGGCTGGCTTAACCAAGAGATGAATAGGCTGAAGAAGGAGAAACTAATGGAGTAAGACTGCCAGGTCTGGCCTGTAAAGATTTTCAGTGAGAACGTCTTTGTCATGTAATAGGATGGCTTTGTTCGCCACGGTAGAGAAATATATAATATTGATCGGTAAGAGAGTAAGGCAAATTATGCTCTAATTTAAAACAACTGAGTGTTTCGATGTGTGCAACTTCACAATAATCTAGTGGCCCATATGACTTCTAGTGTCAACGTCATATCCATCCGTGAGTCTTCAGAACAAATTAAGTACCTCTTTGTCTTTGATGAAGCTGGACCCCTTCAAATGTGCTGTGTCAGGTGCAGGAAATCAGGAGTCCAAGCAGTTCAAATGAATATATTATTGTATGCTAATGCTCTCTACAACAATCTGAACTAGTAATAGTTAAAGCAAATTTGTGATAGTTAAGAATCAACAACATTCAAGCCTGGCTGGACTTATATCTCTTGTGGGCACGAAGGGACTGGAGACTGATGATGCATTTGACTCCTCCCTTGGGCTCAGCCTGGTCATCTTCTACAGTTGGGTGGAAATTCTAGCTACAATTCTAGCAACCTCCAGCCCAAGTGGATATTCTGGAAGCTAGAACCCAAAGCATCTAGAGGTGACCCAGTTTGGAAAAGCCTGTAACATGGTCTAGATTCCTTCTACCATTTCTGACAAGGAGGAAACACAGAGAATGAAAAGATGGAATGTTTTCAATTTATAATGCATACATATAGCCTTCAACTTACGACCCTCATTTAACAATGGTTCAAAATTACAGTGGCCTCAGTAAAAGTGATTTATGACCTCACACTTATGAACGTTGAACCACACCTGCAGTCAGGTGATCACGATTTGCGTGGTTGGCAACTGGCTCCCATTTATCAAACAATACAGCATCCAGCAATCACGATTTGTAACCTTCCCAGCCAGGTTCCGACAAAAACCGTCAATTAGGAAAGCTTGATTTACTTAACAACCATGCTAAAAATTGTTGTAACATTGGGTTCAGTAACACGATGACTCACTTTACAAACATCCTAACTAATTCTGGTCCCAACTGAGGTCAACATATTCATTCTGTTGAAAATGGATCATTCTAAACATCATGTCCCTTCTAAATGTTGATGGCAGTATTCTTCCTGAGCAAAAGATTTTACAGTTGAGAAAAACCTCTTGAGTTCGGGCAAGCTTTAACGAATGTAAGTTGTGCACCATTGTGCAAAGAAAAAGGAATCAGAGAAGGGTTAAAGCAGCCACATTTAACATTTTTGTTATGGGAGAAGGTAAGAAAATAGGTTGGGTCAGATGCCATAATTAGGTGGGTCTGGGTTTAGATTGGACTTTGAATGTGACATGGCTACTTTCAGGCTGGGATGTTAGTTTTGAACTTTTTTGCTCAGAATGTCATGATCTGAGGGGCTTTCAAGGTCCATCTTGGTTTAAAGGACAGAGATGAAAAGAGATTGAGTCAAAAGGATATATTTTTAGAAGTTAAGTCTGTTGTTCAGGATGTCTTCTAATCTTTGGTATGGGAGTGATATTCTCACACTTGATGGTGTTAATATTTAACATTAATAATGTTCTTTTTTACCTGGAATTTTGTCTTCATTGTTTTGTACAGTTGGGGTTTTTGTATTGTTGTGGTCTCGTGAAGAGTAGAGATCTAAATATAAAATGAACAAATAGAAGGCTTCTAATGTTGAAGAACCTCCTGCTATTGGGAAACCAGAATTAAAGAGATAGATATAAAAGTTGATAGCAAGAATATTGAGTGGTAGAAATATATCTCCCAAGAAAGGAAGAGCCAAGTAAAGGGTGGGAAACTGAGGTTTTACCATTTCCAGTCTCTGGAAGCGAAGCACAGGGACTCGGGCTGTGGAGAAACCAGAGTTGTTGGATGTAAAGACTTAGCAGGTTAGTTTTAGTCAATAGGCCGGGGCGGGGGGGGGGGCTTTCCCCAACCTTGGTGACTTTAATATGTCTGGACTTCAGTTCCCAGAATTCCCCAGCCAGTAGGCTGTACAAATATTACATATTATTGGAATGGCAGTAGAGTAAAATATTCAGACTTGAAACAATAAAGACATTTGACTGGCGTAAAGTTTGATTTGGGTTTTTTTGTTTTTGTTTTTTTTGTTTTAGTAGCAGGAAGAAAAAGAAAATTACAAAATGTTTTGCGGTAACATATCAAGAGAATTTTCGTAGATCTATCCAATGTGGAAGAAAGTGACTCAACCTTATTTCTAGAGTTTTATGTATCTCACCACGGGGAAGTTCAAGTTGTTTTTTTCAATCATGTGAATCCTTACTAATCCCTTCCTTGGCTCCTTTTGTTCCATTATCAAGTTGAACTAGTATGCTGTGGTTTTTACTTAATGTCCAGATCTTTCAGCCTCCGAGCCAAGCTCAGTTAGCAAAATTTGAGGCTGGCTACACTGTGCGGATGGGCCAGAATATGCAGAAGCGGACTGCGTGAAGGTGTAGGGTCAAACAGGAAGCCAGTGTAAATGAGAGAGAGGCCAACTTGCAATTTCAGATCAACCCATGGGGACTCAAGGTTCAAGCTCTTGAGAGCCAACATTCAGCTTCCTGAAGCTCATGAATTCACTTTTTTAGTATACGGCAACGTACGCCATATATTCATCAAGGGAGCAGTTGAACAAATCTGTGTGAGCCTTAAGTCTCCATAATATATCAACATGATTTTTAATGGCTTAAAAGAATCCCTCTGAGGTTTTTGGTCTGCTCCTGAAATGGTTCCTTTTTTATTTATTTCTGCCGGGTTTATTTAAGCTAGCAAAAACGTAATTAACTGGAGCCAGTTATGACTGCTGCTTAAAGATTTGTGTTCCCTTGCCCGAGATCACAGGGTTGTCTTTTGAATATTAGTAAAAATAAAATAATTAGGTGAACAATAGCTTCTAGCCATAGAGGGGCCGCTTATAACGTGAGGTTCCAATCGTTTTTTGTTTTTTTTTAAAGAAAAGAAAAGAAAAGCTTTTCAAATTAAATCACTTGGAAAAGACTTCTTCCTCTTTTTTTTCTTTCTTTCTTTTTTTTTTAACCTTCAATAATGTGTCCTCTGCCACTACTGATGTAACTAAAAGAGTGGCTGTGATTTTTCACATGCAGGGGATGATGGACAAGGAAAAGAAACTGCTCAGGACAATTATGAATAATTGCCGTGTAATTACAGAACAAAAGAATTTAAAGATTGCATGTCAGAACAGGATTTTCTGAGCATTTGTGGCTGGAGTACAGGGTCACCTCAAATAGAGATATCTAATTCCTAACAAAGAGGCCACACAGTATGCCTTGTCTATTCTGTCTGTTTATGGCAACTGTCTCTCATTACTGTATGCTAGCCTGACTTGGGAGCAAAGCTCCCCAGCACCACTTCACCAGTACAATTACACACCTCCTATGTTCAAGAACTCTGCAGCTCGCTCAAATCGAAACCACATGGTGGAATGCACTGCAACATCTTAAAAACAACACTTAGTGGTCATTTGTTTAATAAGCAGAAAATATGCAAATTTCACCTTGGGCTGAGTTCTTACTCCTAAGATGGTTTAAAACATACTGAGTAGGTAGTAGGGAAAAGATAATGGTAAAAAGAATTGTGGAATCAAGATATTTTTTTAAAAAAATAATGATAAATAAACTGAGTTGGAAATTAAAACTAAAGCCATGCAGAGAGAATAGAGAAGTTTATTCAGGGAAAATATAAAATTATAGATTGAATATAGGAATTAGTTTATGGCTTTAGTTATAATGTAATGCTTGCACCAAATGGATCCAGCTTTTTCTCAGAATAGGAAGTAAATCAGAACATCCCACTGATATTAATGGATTAATTAATGTCAAAAATTAATTAATTAAAAATTAATTAATGTCAAAAAGTAAATTATAAGAGCAAAAATAGAAGTGCAGTAGGGATTTATGTACTAAAATTTATGCACTCATCTGAAAAAGGAGCTAATTGATTACATCTATCATTCTATCCTAATTTTCTTTCCAAATCTTTGAGACATTTCCATCCTATATAGTTCCCAACTGAAACAAGGCAGCTTCAGAACTTTCTTTGATTTGCGGGAATTTAGATTTGTATTATCTTATACATTTTTTTCTTTGTCTTTCTTTTAAGGATTGGGTTACAAGAGCAGGATAAAGAAGGAAGAATTGCCATTAGTTTCTAAACTTCTAAGACACATTGTCTGAGTCATTTAAGAAATTCTTAATGCTTTTATAGAAATTGGCAAGCTCTTTTTCCTAAAACCAACTTCTGCGCTTTGTTCTGAGCTTTAGGTCTTTCTTACCCTCTTTGCTTTCATTGATATAAATAAATTGTATATCAGGCTGTCTCATTTCATGACAGGCAATAAATGCAGTAAAGTATGGGTTGGGACAATTGTTAGAGAAGAAGTGGCTAAAATATAAAGTAAACAAAGGAGCAACCAACCTTGTGGACCTGTGGATTTCTGCTCTGAGAATTTTCTAATCTGTACCAGCATTCTGGAGAATTTTTGGGGAGCACCCAGGTAGGGTAAGAATGAGTGGATATAGCTGCTTCTTCGTCCTACTTAATCCTCTCTCCCAGCCTTTCCAATGTAGCTGTTGTTTAACATACAGAATAAATGTCATCTGAACTTCCTCACATACACCCCATACATTTGTGAGCCACGAGGTACTGTTGGGCAACAGGAAGGTTATTATTTTATTTATAAGTTGCTCAATTCCACTAGGACTCTGAACGATATACAACGTGCAAAATTTAAAATGAAACAATTGCATAATGCAAAATACAGCTGGAGAATACAATCATCAACTCACAAGTCAGACAACCAAGAAGGGACCTGATATCCACTACAGTCAAAGGCTTGGAAAAAGAGCCGGGTCTTCATGACTCATCTAAATAATATCCAAGTGGGGGTCATATCATATGAACCGTTGGGGATGGGGAATTCATTCCAGAAGTAAATTATTATGACCAACCCCCCCCCCTCCAACTTTCTGAGTATCCTTAGATGGCATTATATAATTGATAGACCAAGATGTTCCAACAATATCAGATTTTATATGACTATGGAGACAACTAACAAGGCCCAATGCCATGAAGGGCTTTTAGGAGATAGTAAGCACTACTGCTAACCAGTGCAGAGCTATTACATGAGCCTACCAAGGCATGCCCATAACTCCCTGTGTTGCTGGATTCTGGATTTCATCTACAGCTTCTGAATAATCTTCAAGAGCAGCCCCATGTAGAGCACATTGCAGTAGTTCAAAAGCAAGGTGACAAAAACATGAATGATAAGTAACCAGGGTAGTGTTGCATACTAATTGTCCCATCCTTTTTCTTTCACTAGTAGAAAAACAAAATTATTTGTCAGAAGTTTTCTT
The DNA here is from genome assembly GCA_023970755.1 of Azemiops feae. NCBI lineage: Eukaryota > Metazoa > Chordata > Lepidosauria > Squamata > Viperidae > Azemiops > Azemiops feae. The sequence goes on from JALGBA010004264.1 coordinate 1,082,155, forward strand.
CATTGCTTATATGGAGCAATTGGAGATTACTCATGAAAGCTTTAAAAGGCCCCTTCTCCTATCACATCAGTGGGCTGCTAATTAGGCAACAGACTTTAAGGCCATAAATGTAGCAATACTTGTGTTACTAATTGATTTACTCTTCCTGTGGAAGTTGTTAGGACTATTTACTGGAACAAGTTACATTGCTATAGTTAGTTCTAGTCTTATCCCCCATTGTTGGGTATAAAGGCAATTACATATTTACATGCTGTTAATGATTTTTTGTATGTAAATAAGCTTTGGCTCTTTAAATTAGAAAGATAGTAAGTAAGGCACTCTGGATATAGAGGGAATCCTCTGCACAAATAACCCTGACTGAGATCTATCTAGTTTCAGTAGTGTAAGTGCCTTTAGACAAATGTGTTTATTTATATGCCTGAATTAGTGCCATAAAAAGCAATTGCAATCTCCAATTGACAGTTCAGCTTACTATTCCTAATGGAAGGCCATTTGTGTAAAGTATACTGGGCACTAGGTTTCAAAAGCAATCAATGTAAACTCACTGGTCCAACAAATTTAATTTAAAATAAATCCCAAAACTTTTGCCATGATTTTTTTTTTCAGAGTAAAAGAAACATCTCTCCTCATTTCACAATCTTCATGCAAATAAGATTTAAGAAAGCACTCTTTAATTAGAGCATTCCTCATGAATGAAAGATATAATACAGGAACACTGGCTGACAAATCGGAATAGCATTTTTCCTGAATTGTACATTTTTGTTGGCCTACAGCCAACTTGCAATTGTTGCTGTAGTTGTTGTCTGATGTGAATTGCCAAGGCAGCCCATCTGAGCCAGACAGGTGGAATCGGGAGTTTCTCAAACAATAGATAGCTTTCTTGTTATGATGGGAACAGATAGCTCTATGGATAAACATTTAAGACAGACAACAAGCAGGCAGGTTCTCAAGGGTAAGCATTCTAAGAGCAGGAAGGTTAGTATCTGCAACGGTGTGACTGGAAGTAAGAGGACGTGATTACAGTTCATGGGAACCAAGAGTGCAGGATGAGATACATTCAATTCAGTTTCCTTTACAGGCTTAAAATAGAGCCATTGTAAATTATGTCAGTCTGACTGAAACCACAAAAATAATTGTTAAGAGCGTCTTGGAATGCACAATGTTCATTGTTATATGGCTTTGATGTGTGAAGGGCAAGAGCCTCTTAATGTAGGCAGTTTACTAAAGATTTACTCTGCCAAGTTCTTCTTTACTGGAAGATGTTGGTTTTTAATATCAAAGGAAAATGATTCCCTCTGCTTCTGATGCTGAGAGGGCTGCCAGTACAATCCTAAGAAGCATCAGTCATTGAGTAGCGTGAGGCTTACTCCTGTGTAAGTAGGCATAACATTACAACCTGAATTCCCTTGCTTTCTAGCTTGAGCCCCAATGGCGCAGTGTTTAGAATGCAGTATTGCGGGCAAAGTCTGCCTGCAAACAGCCAGGACTTCAGTCCTGTTGGGGCTCAAGGTTGACTCAGCCTTCTCACCTTCTGAAGTCAGTAAAATGTGGACCCAGATTGTTGGGGGAAATATGCTGAGATTGGAAACTGCCCAGAGAATGCTGTAAAGCACTGTGGGGTGGTATATAAGTCTAAGTGCTAATGCTATTGCTGTTCATCAGTAGTCTCTGGAGAGTGACAACACACAGGACAAAGTTCCTATTCCTTTATTCCTGAAAATTCTTTACTGGTCTGCATTGTACTTGTTTTAATGCTAGATGAAGTGAAAGGCCCTTTCAAAAGGTTGTCCTTGTTTGCATTTGGTCACACTGCTGTTATCCATGCACCAGAAGGGCATAGTGCCGGACTTGGGATACACAGGAAAAAATAAAATATAAATAAAGAAGAACAGGTCCAATTGGGACTGAGCAAGCTGAGTAGCAACAGAGTATTGGAAGAGGACAGAAGCCAAGAGGAGAGAAGTGGAATCACTAGCACTCTGAACAATATAATTTATTCTGTGTAAATTTTGCTCGCATTGCTTAAAACTGATTTTGAAGCCAACTGCAAGTTCCAGTGTTGCTAACCATTCATACTTCCTGTTTTTTAAAAAAATACTTTTGATACCTGAGCACAGAAAATCTTCCAATGTTACACATTTCTTGATCTTGTAAGATGGTGCTTATATTGGATAGCTAAAGCAGTGGTAAGAATTGTATATACTGGGGATAGGATGACAGGCTGATGCCTATTTTCATGGGTAAAAATCAGATTCATTGCATATGCAAATTAATGGGGCAAATAATAGAAGTATGCATCATGGGTGAAAAACAGCTTCATTGCATATGCAGATTAATGGGGCAAATAATAGAGCCATTCAGGCAACCTGCAAGCAAGGATGAAAATAAAATCTCGTTCTGCAACTATGACTTCTTTAAGATCCCGCTATATCATGATTTCATATCCTAAGGTAATCATGCAAAGCTCAATGTACTCGTGAATTTACCAATTATTAACATGTTGCTTAGTCATACTATAAACAGTATGATATAATATACCAAAAAAGATGCCATAAGCAAATTGCAGCAGGTTACAGTAAGTATAGATTTTCCTGCAAATTAAAGCTGTGAATAACGATTTCTTTATTGGAGTTGATGTTTTATGCTGCTTTTCACTGTATTTACTCTAACCATATTCTTTCTTTTTGGAGTTTGGAACTAGTTTTGATAGGATGCCTGCTCTTAGAGTCATCTTATCGGGTATTACTAATAGCACAATCTTATATATGTTTATTCATACCTTGAGCTTAGTGGACGTTTTACTTAGACAACTCTCTAAAATTACAGCCAAAATACTGCAATAGTTGTCCTTGCATGTAGGTAATAAATTCCACAATAGTTCTGAATAAGTGTAAGTGTAGTGACCTCTGAGCTGTAGTGACCTCCGGAAGTGTAAAACTTTTTCAGATGCTCAGGCAAAACAGAGGGATGGGATTAAAAATGTCTGGGTGAAGGGAAAGGGTAAAATTACCATCAATCCTGAGATATGTTGTTGTTGTTGTTGTTTACACACAGGTGAGGTCTGCCATAAATCCTATACTCAGTTTTCAAACCTTTGCCGTCATAAGCGTATGCATGCTGATTGCAGAACCCAAATCAAGTGCAAAGACTGTGGACAAATGTTCAGCACTACGTCTTCCTTAAATAAGCACAGGAGATTTTGTGAGGGCAAGAACCATTTTGCTGCAGGAGGATTTTTTGGCCAAGGCATATCACTTCCTGGAACCCCAGCTATGGATAAAACGTCCATGGTTAATATGACTCATGCAAATCCAGGCCTTTCTGACTATTTTGGCGCCAATAGACATCCTGCTGGTCTTACCTTTCCAACAGCTCCTGGATTTTCTTTTAGCTTCCCTGGCCTGTTTCCTTCAGGCTTGTATCACAGGCCACCTTTGATACCTACTAGTTCTCCTGTTAAAGGACTTCCAAGCACAGATCAAACAATCAAAAATCAAAGTCCCCTCATGACACATCCTCAGACATTGCCAGCTACCCAGGAGATTCTGAAGGCACTAAATAAGCACCCATCTAACCTAAGTGAAAATAAGCCACTGGAGCTTCAACCAGAGAGGTCCTCCGAAGAGAGGCCACATGAAAAGATCAGTGACCAGTCAGAGAGTAGTGACCTTGATGATGTCAGTACCCCCAGTGGGAGTGACCTGGAGACCACCTCTGGCTCTGATCTCGAAAGTGACCTTGAAAGCGATAAAGAGAAATGTAAAGAAAATGGTAAAGTGTTCAAAGACAAAGTAAACTCTCTGCAGAATTTGGCTTCCGTAAATAATAAGAAAGAATACAGCAATCATTCCACCTTCTCACCATCTTTAGAGGAACAAACTGCGGTGTCAGGAGCTGTGAATGATTCTATAAAAGCCATTGCGTCTATTGCTGAAAAATACTTTGGTTCGACAGGACTTGTGGGGCTGCAGGACAAAAAGGTCGGAGCCTTACCTTACCCTTCCATGTTTCCCCTCCCATTTTTTCCAGCATTCTCTCAGTCAATGTATCCATTTCCTGATAGAGACTTGAGATCGTTACCTTTGAAAATGGAACCTCAATCTCCAGGAGAAGGGAAGAAGACTTTAAAGGGAACCTCCGAATCTCCCTTTGACCTTACTACTAAACGTAAGGAGGAGAAACCACTTACTCCTGTAACTTCAAAAACATCAGTTCCATCAGTGGCCAGCCAGGACCAACCTCTAGACTTGAGCATGGGCACCAGAAGTCGAGCCACTGGCACAAAACAGACTGAGCCTCGGAAGAACCACATCTTTGGGGGAAAGAAAGGAGATCAGGATCTCGAATCAAGGAAATCCTCTGATATTTCCTTACAACATGCAAGACCTACACCTTTCTTTATGGATCCCATTTACAGGTAATCCACTTGTAAGGATTGTTTGGTTTTTGGTGTCTCACATTGTCAAAAATGGCCTGGGGTCCTCAAGTCATTTATTATTGTAAAATTGTGGAAATAGTCGCTATATGAAATGAATCTTAGATATTTCTTACCTTAGCACAAGTTAATGTGTTTGTTTTTTTTTAAAAAAATAATTTTCAGGAAAAGAATGTATTTAAAAATTGGCAGTCAAATTCTGCTTTTGTTTGCAAACTAGAAATGTCAACCTTCACTGCAATCAAAGGCGTTTCACCCAAGAACTCAAAACACATTGTACCATAGCAACCCAACGTGGAACCCAAGGGTAAAACTCTGTCTTTATTTGTTTGTAGTTATTGGAAAGTATTTATCCCCATCTGCTATGCAGAATATACAGCTGATGTCAGAAGAACCTGCATGACAATTCTAATGAAATTTCATAGCGATATTGTTTATTATGCTAAAATCAGGTTGAACTCCAAGAACATACAGTATAAGGAAATGCAGAATCTCCTAAACAGTGTTTACATATGGATTTTCCTCTGATTTCCTTTTAAAATTATTAACAAAGGGATTTACTTATAAATTGAATCAATTTATGTAGTGCTGACTGTATCTCAAAAATATGCATAAACCTTGCGGGTCACTTTTTTCTAAATTTTGAACTTTTCATTTACTCAACTGTTTAGGATTTAGCCACACTATCTAGTTCTCTTTCTCTTTCTCTCTTTCTCTCTCTTGCTCCCCGTCCCTCCCTCGCTGCCATCCATCCATCCATCCATCCATCCATTTCCAACATTTGTCTAGATCAGGGGTGTCAAACTCGCAACGTCACATGACGTGTTGCGATGTATCGTGACTTTTTTTTCCATTGCCGGCAATGGGGTGGGCACAGTTTCGGCATGACAGATCCGGCCCACGGGCCGGCAGTTTGACACCCCTGGTCTAGATGATTTGGAACTACAATGGCAGAATTCTCTCTCCCCATAATGGTTAACAATTCTGGGAGTTACTCTCCCTAAACATAAGAAGCATAGCAGGTGGGAAAAATTCCCCAAGCCCATGCAGAAAGATTCAATTAATATCACAGTTCAGAATTTCTCTGGGTTACCAATGTAGAATGTAAATGTTTCTATTTTTTCATGCTTTTTCTCATACAGCAAAATGAATTTTGTCCTTCATAGCCCAAAGATGAAGAAGCTGATTTCTAATGCAAAGAATTATAGTTTGAAAGGTCTTCAGGGAGACCTTAGTGCAATGACATTAACTTCTAATGATATCCTTAAAAAATCAGAGAAAGTTGCCCACTGCATGATTCATTGGAATGGTTTAATTTCTCTCCAATCATGGTTCTCTATAGAACCATGTATAATTTCTCTGGGCTGGATTACCCAGTTACTCATATTAAGCAGAGTTACCAATCTTCCTAGTAGCTTACCAGTTGAATCTTTCAAAAACAGTTTGTTTTCAGTCAAGAGTAAACTTCCTGTTTAGTGATTCATGCAGCAACACTCTCTGAGACAATTTCTTGGTCTTAGAAATCATTCTTTTCTTTTCCTTTCTTTCCCTTCCCTTCCCTTCCCTTCCCCATCCATATCTATCTATCTATCTATCTATCTATCTATCTATCTATCTATCTATCTATCTATCTATCTATCTATCTATCTATCTATCTATCTATCTATCTATCTATCTATCTATCTATCTATCTATATATCTATCTATCTATCTATCTATCTATCTATCTATCTATCTATCTATCTATCTATCTATCTCTCTCTCTATCTATCTATCTATCTATCTATTTCTATCTAATCTCTCTCTATTATATCTATCTATCTATCTATCTATCTCTATCTATCTATCTATCTATCTATCATCTATCTATCTATCTATCTATCTATCATCTATCTATCTATCTATCTATCTATCTATCTATCTATCTATCTATCTATCTATCTATCTATCTATCTATCTATCTATCTATCTATCTATCTATCATCTATCTATCATCTATCTATCTATCTATCTAATCTATCTATCATCTATCTATCGATCTATCTATCTATCTATCTATCTATCTATCTATCTATCTATCTATCTATCTATCTATCTATCTATCTATCTATCTATCTATCTATCTATCTATCTATCTATCTAATCTATCTATCTAATCTATCATCTCACTTTAACCTGAAATTATAAACAAGGGTACATTGCTCTCAGCTTGTTGTTTTCAAATCTTCAGATATTTCCTTGGGGAATTCAGACCTAATTTCTAAATAGCATGCCAGTGAAATTAGTTATGTTTCTTCCACAAATCTCTTTATTTCCATCACATAGCACTGTAGAGGTTGGTTACAGTGGTGTTTACTGTTTAATCATTTAACTGTAATCAAAATCTGGCAACATTAATGTTTTTCTTATTCTGTAAATGATTAGCAAAGCTTGGAAGAACTGTGTGATGAATTAATCATTTTGTTTAGAGGGAAACAATATGACTGGTAGCTGAATCTTTATTCAATTGAGTGTGAAATATTCAGAATAGTCTGAGTATTTGAGAATTGGGTGTGATGGTGATGATGGTGATGATGATAAAAATAAGGGATCAACCTAGTTTTCCTTTGGTTTCAGTTATGAAGGTTATTTCACATAAAAGGTATCCTGCTCAGTTTTAGTATAATTTGATAGTATAATTGCCATCTTTAAATTATGCTTAGTTCCAATTTCTTATATACATATATAAAATTACAGTGTCAAAATTTCAGTGTGTTCATTAGTGTAAATTAAAGCAGTCTTTTCTAACCTGGTGCCCTTCACACATGTGTGGAGAGACTGGTTTACAGGATGCTCACTATCCATTTGTTATACAGGTAGTCCTTGACTTACAACCATCCATTTAGTGACTGTTGAAAGTTATAACAGCATTAAAAAAAAAGAGACTTATGACCAGTTTCACACTGTGACCATTGCAGTATCTCCATGGTCACCTGATCAAAATTTGGACACCTGGCAACAGACATGTATTTATGACAGCTGCACTGTCCCCAGGTCATGTGATCACTATTTGTAACCTTCCCAGCTGGCTTCCAGCAAGCAAAGTCAATGGGGGAAGCTGGATTTGTTTAAAGATCTCATGATTCACTTAACTGCAGTGATTCGCTTAACAACTGTGGCAAAAAGGTCATAAAGTGGGGGGAAACTCATTTAACAACTGTCTTGCTTAGCAACAGAAGTTTTGGACTCAATTGTGGTAATAAGTCAAGGACTACCTGCAATAAACTTGTGTTTATTAAAATTATTCCTCTTTATCTTTCATCTGTGGCACTAAAAAAAACCCTGCTCTATCATCCAATATTTATCCATCTTGATTGAATCATGACAAGATCATTCTCATTTTAATGTTTGCAGAGTAGAGAAAAGAAAGTTAACTGATCCACTTGAAGCTTTAAAGGAAAAGTATTTGAGACCATCTCCAGGGTTTTTATTTCATCCACAAGTAAGTATTTTTAAAATATATTTATTAAGTTTGTAAACAAACATGTTGATTCACAGGCACAGGTGCACAGGAACAACAGGAATTTTAGTCAAGGTCAGATTTCCTAAAAGGCAATTTTTAGTGACTTGAGACCAAAAAACCCCCTTCATGTAGCATTGTTTTAATCTTCATGTTGTTTTTGCAGGAAGGTTACAAACATAATTTAGACAACTGTCAACTGTCTGCATGTACTCGGTGTCGTTCTATGGCTAAATAGCATCTGTTCTCTCTAAAATACCCTGTCATTTAGGCTGTACCCAAATATCTATTTTATTGGACTTAAAAACTTATAAGGAAAAAAATTGAAAACCACATTAGGCATTAGTCAATCTTTGAATGCTACTATAGTCTTCCTTGTTTCTCAAAGTCTTTAAAGCCAATTCAGAATCTATACCATGCTCTGTTTGCACCTCCTAAAATGTGGAAAATTAGATCAAGTCTCAGCCTCTGGAATAGTTAATCAATTCTGTATTTGATGCTGTTGCACTTTCTAAGGAATAAAAATTGGAAAACAGCTTTGTCATAAGCAGATACATCAGCTTGGACATAAACAGTGATCTGCTATTCTGCTTCTGTACCCCATATTTTAAAAAACAGTACGTAGCTTTTAGCTGTAAGTTCATGTGCATCATATACAATCTTGTATTGCCATAAATTTGCCTCTTTTTGTCTGATTGAGTTGATTTGGCTACTTCTGGACTGCATTAATATAGCAGCCTAGCAAAAGAATTAGATTTTTAAGGTTTAGAATCAGAGCCATGGTCATCAGACCGAATTGGGTCAGGTTGCTAGCAAACATAGACTTCGGCTAGTTGTACCATTTAATACTATACAAAGTTGTACAGCTTGATATTCAAATTTCACTTCACACTTATCTGCTCTAAGTAGATAATGGCTTGGTAATTGCTTAGATGATTAAAGAAAAATTCATACTTTCTTCTTGAATTCTGGCCTAAGGTAACCAAGACAGAAATAACCATTGAACTAAATGAATTAGAAATATTCAGTAACCAATGCTTTGAGAAAGGTAGCATAATATAGATAAAATTAAGGATTCTTTATAGATATTTCTTTCATTTCTATAGTTGCCAACCACTGTCCCATTTTGTAACTCACCTGTTTTGTACTCTTTGTAAAAAAAATATTGTATATAAAACTGTTGCTTCTTCAATCATATTTTTGACAAATGGGTAATGCAGTAAGATAGATGTTTAGGTGTGACAATTAAATGTAAGTCAGTGAATGAATTCGTAGATCACGGTAAGCCATGATGCATTGTATTTGATTTTGCATTAGTGTGGATCCAGTTGTAAAAGGAGGTTTATGGCTTAATGTGCTATGCAAATCCAGCCAATCAGTCTAGAGAAATGTGTGAATTAGTGTGTTATAATAGCTAGATTGCTGGACAAGAATGCTAGATCATGTAGTTCAATGGATAATCTTGATTCAGTCACAAATTGTCTGCACAGCCTTTAGACATTATTGACCGGAGCATAAATGGGGATTTTCTAGTATGAATCAAAGAAAGGCGGGAACTAAAGGCATTTCCACCAATAAAACAGTGATACTAGCGATATGATGTGGGCATTGGTATGAAAGTAGCACCAATTATATTTTGCCTAAGTTATTGTTTATGGGTTGATAAGCTAAGTATCAGATAGCAATTTATTTATCAGAGTTCAACCTCCAGTATATTAGGAGATCTCATGGAAATCAGCATGTCCTTTAAACGGTCGTAGGAAATTGCCAGTGGTGCTTCACGGAATTCTCAGGCATTTTCCTATATATGTTTGATTTTTTTTTCTTTGTTTTTTGAGGGAGAGTATCCTGCCTGTGCGTGGGCCTGTGCATAAGTTCATTATTCAGTTTCAGCCTTCTCCAGTCTGGGCATCCTGAATATATATGAACTTCAGCTCCCAGAATACTCAGCAATGGTTACCTTAATGGGGAATTCTGTGACTTGAATAGAATACATGTGGAGGATGCCCAGCTTACCAATATCGTGGCAGAAAACCACACTGAAGTTCATTTTTCGAATTTTGATTCCTTGACCAAGCTGTGGTCATGACAGAGAGAGACATCTCCTTGAACAGTTTTGACCTGGGGCCTCCTCTCTCAACCAAATTGTTTTGGACCTTTTCTTTTCCCATTAGAAGTATTTTATGCAGGACAGGGACTGTGAAAGACTCATTTTAAAGTATTCACAATCTGTCTTACCACATTATAAAATATACATGTGATTCCCACTGTCCTGGGGAAAAGTTACCCCACAATATGAGAAGCTAATCAAATGCTAATAAAATAACTTCCTCTGTAAATGACTTATTATACTTTATAGAACAAGTGTGAAGTTGTCAGGCTTGTTGCTGGTCCTAATTCCTGATGTTTTTGGTATTCATTCACCTGCATTCTTTTTCTGCATAAGTTCTCGGAGCTTTTTTATATATCTGCTCTTCTGCTTTTATCTCTTTCCAACTCACATTCTATGAAGCAGTCTTGCATTGTTTAGCACTCAGCAAAATAAAGCACAGCAAGCAAATAAAACATTTGCAAAGTTAGGGAGCTGTCACAAGCGGCTGATGGGTTGAATTTGGGTTGGGGTGAGGGTTGGCTCATAGTGTAAGTTATGCAACTGCTGCAGATTATAACTTAAAATTTGATACCTATTAGTTAATGGAAGTGAACAATAAGCAATTTCAGAAAAAAAAGTCTTTATGCAAATCTGGATTGGTTGGCTTGTTTATCAGTAAAGAAAAAAACAAAGAGACCAGAAATGGCGTCCAATTCATTCAATTCTTTCTAATTGGATGACTATTTGGAGGAATGGGAACAAACAGGAAGAATGGAAGAAAATACTCCATTCCATTATCCATTCTTATAATAATTGTCAAATTGTTTGTGTCTGTCTCATCTTCTGATAGGCTTATTCGTATGAGTACAGTAAGGGCATTGCTGGTTGCAAAGGCAGAATTTCTCCCTGTGTTTATTTTAATCAGAGCCATCCCTACAATTAAGAAGCATTGGCTTCATGTAGCATTTCATTTGCTGTGGTATTCAGAGAAGCAAGGAAAGACAAAACTATTAGTACACAGAGTTTATCCTGTGTCTTCTAAGCTAATTGGAATGATTACTGCATTGTGGGAACAGATAACATCTTATTTTTAATTTCAGGAAACAATTTGTCTGGAGGGAGCTCAGTGTTTGGATAGTATGATGATATATATAGATATATTAAGATATATTTAATGCATATTCACAGATATGTAAGTGCATGATACTTCTATAAAGGGTGAGCTATTTTGCTAAACAATCTTCCCATTGCTCCAATGTTTATATCTTTAGGAAATTGGTTAGAACTAAACAATTAGTTTAATTAGTTTATATCTTTAGGAAATTGGTTAGAACTAAACAATTAGTTTAATTTGTAATATCTTTTACAGTTATAGCTAAAACTTTTATTAAAAATATTATGTAACAAAGAAAATTATTTGAACTGAGAGGTTAGAGTTTAAAAGAAAAGCACAAGCTTTAGATTTCAAATCACAAGTAGATTTTAAAAGTTGTCATTTTGGAGATAGCCTCCTCTTTAAAAATCCTAATGTAGGTTTAGCAACATCCCTTTTCTTTCATCCTGTTATCCTCTCTTTTGTGAACCAAATTCTATCATCTGCTTTAGAGAATCCTTCATCATGGTTATTGCTGATGCATGACAGCTAATGTCTCTGCAGATTGTAAGTGACCTTTGCTTAGAAGGATGACCATGTTAGTCCCTGTAGCAAAAACAAAGAATTTTAACACCTGAAAGTCATATTTATTGTGACATGAATTATGTAGTTAATGCAATAACAAATCCAAGTGCAGGAATAATCTGTTGTTTCTGTTTCAATTTTGCTCCCAGTTCCAAATGCCTGATCAAAGAACTTGGGTAAGTTTGTTATTTATTTATTCAATTTAAATATTGTAAACAAAATTGCATAAGACGATATAATGCAATAATAATCTGCTCCATGCAATACATCCCTTTCCTCGTTAATGATTTTAGCTCTCTTAAATAATAGCAAGGATTTGTTTTAATTTTCATCAAATTACTCAATTTTTAATTAATTGTTAAGTTCTAATAAAAGGACGTTTACTACAAAATACTGCACATGAAAGTTGCATAATTTTTTTTCCAGATAGATTTGTTGAGCTACAAAACTATCCAAAGCCCTTTGCTTACAGCAGTCTTAGTTGTGCATGATATTATTTTCTTCTGTATTAAGATTAAATAAAAATAAAACTCCCATTGATGATTACAATCAACCTTGCATGACCTCTAGCAAAATTTTCTTACTAGATTCCTCAAAGACTTCAAAATTGTACTGTCTTCACTGGAAAACTAAGGATACATTCAGAGTCAGCACAGGAAATGTTTTATGACAATTTGGATTATGATAATGTTTGTCATAAAATGTTTTATAAAATTTGCCAAATTTCATATTTGCCAATTTTAAATTCCTTGGGAAGCCTGGCTCCCAGATTTTGGACACATTCTATAAGTTAGCCCAATTGAGATACCTTGGTTCAAAAATTGTTCCCCTATGATGCACCCATTTGCTTGGTGAAAGGTTACAGGAATTAGAGTTTTGGTAGTTTTGATAACAAGAAAATACATCTGGAATACTACTGGAATGGAGTATTTGTCTGTCTGTCTATTATCTGGTGGGATTAATTATGTATTCTACCAATGTGTAATCATTAGGATTTTGTCTTGGATTATTTTTCAGAGTAATGCACAAAAAATGCATTAAAACATTTAACATTCCTGTGAATCACACTGTGTCACAGCTCTGTCTAGATATCTTGATATATAGAATATAGAATAACAGAGTTGGAAGAGAGCTTGAAGGTCTTCTAGTCCAACCCCTGCTAAATGGTCATCCAGTCTCTTTTTGAAAGTCTCCGTTGATGGAGCACCCACAGCTTTTGAAGACAAGTTATTCCATTGGTTGATTGCTCTCACCGTTAAGAAATTTCTCCTTAGTTCTAGATTGCTTCTCTCCTTGGTTATATGTGCTACCATATTATAACATCAGAGGCTCTCACCTTGGATAGAAAATCCTACATTCAAATATTCCTTGACAGGAAAAAAAAAACATTTCAAATACAACCCCACACAGTGAAAACATTTTATAAAGTACCATGGTAACACTGCTAGCCATCTTACCCCTTACCTGGCAATCAGATCTTCTCTGCATTTACAGGTTTGAAATTTAAAATAAAATATAAACAAAATCCCAATTGAATCTCTTGCATCAGCTCCTATTTGTCTATATTTCATATTTGTATAATTCTTATTTTTTTGACAAAAAAGAGGTTTTCCTTTCCCATGAATTATGAAGTTCAACATTTTTGTGATGCAAGCATGCCTTAGTATAAATAAAATCTTAGGATCGTGTAATGGGAACCATAGCTTACAAAACAATGTTAAATTATTTTTGTGTTTCACAGGCTATTTGCCCTTGATGTCCATCAGGGTTTTTCTATGCCTTTTAAATAAATTCTAATATGAATGTCCAAGATTGATAGTATCCAACCTGATTTCTGAGAGCCAAATAAATACAAACAATTCCCTACCCTTAATTACAGTAATATCTGCTTTTTTGAGCTCTCAGTAGTGGGAGTGAATGAGACTCCATATAGATTTGCGTCACCCAGCTATTTATGGTCTCTTAGGGATTAAAAGGGAAATAGAAATGCAGAACCACTTCCTTTTCTAAACATTTGGGTGCAGATACAATCAACTCTTTATTTGGTTAATCAAAATTATGATGCTGCATAATATCTACTTTAAAAAAAAATCATTAAGTACAGATTAGGAGCAGAGATAGCTTCATAATATGGCAGGGGAGAAATTAAAATCTTTCCTGCCACCTTTCCCCCATCATATATCATTCATAAGATAAAATGCTAGACAAAATGCCATTATTTGCTCTGAGTTTCCTATAATTCAGAAGCATGTTGTGGGGCTGAATATTGTTTCTTGATATTTTGGTTCCTCTATTGCAATTACTCATGTCGGAGATATGTATGAGATAAAGAGGACAAATGCAGATATTATTCCTTTAGCCCATTTTAAATAATAATAATAATAATAATAATAATAATAATAATAATAATAATAATAATAATAATAATAATAATAATAATAATAATAATAATAATAATAATAATAATAATAATAATAAAAGTTGGAAGGGATCTTGGAGGTCATCTAGCCCAACCCCCTGCTTTCTTTGCTCTGTAACTCTAAATTATTTCTTATATATTTCCTGCTTCTTAAAACTATCTCAGTTTAAAGTCCACAAAAGTTTAGGAATCTTTTGGAGTTTATTTTAACAATAAAGATTAATTTAGATTATTTTTTGGTTGAAATGCAACAATGGGCTTGCAGGTACTGCTTAAGAAATGCAGCTTGCAGCTTGTCCCCATGTCCTGATAATTGTAGGTAGATTATTACTAAATAGGGATGTTTGTTCCAACTTCTCAGTCTATAAATCTATTGATAGACATAACTTTCACCGTTTTGTCAAAGTACCAGGGTTGTTGTTGATCCCCAGAGATGTATTATTGGATAATTTGTTTTTTAAAAATGCTACTTTAAAAGTGAGAAAAAGCAGTTTTCTTTCTTTTTCTGTTTTTTTCTGCATGGCCTTTGAAAAATGTTCAAAGGTGGTACAGAGAATATCCAAAACCTGAAATGTCACCGCAGTGTCCAAAGATTTATACATCTCTGTGAGGCACTTTTCCAAACTAAAAAGTTCCAATTGCACATTTTCTAAATATATAAATTCACAATCCAAGAATGAGAGAACAAAGAATTGAACAGGAAAGAATTCTTGCCAAAATTCCTAAAGAGCTGCCATTAATCAGTGGATGGACAATAATCTTTCCATAATATGAAATTATTCACGCACACACACACACTACACAGCATATCTTGAATTGTGCCACTATTTTCAAAAGGTGTATATTTTTCTTATCTCTTATCTTATGGATGCACAGCTTTCCTCTAATTTTGAGCTCTTATTTTTATTTTTTTATTTTTTGCCTCAATGATAAGGACTGGAGAGAACAGAGCTGAAATTTGCAGGTGTTATATGTTTGATTTCTTGGAACAGAGGGAGCTTTGGAATTCTGTTTTGTAAATCTAAAAATGCCATTTTGAAAATAAAACCTGAAAATTGCAGGTTTGCCACCAGATTTCTGTATCACTATTTAGAGGCCCCTGGGAGCCCCAAAAATGGGGAATGGAGCTTCCAATATATGTTGTCATTTCTATTGCAAATACTAGGGGTCTGATCTACACTTTAATGTGCTATATAATAAATAAATATCAAATAAATTATATTCTTACATGATTACTATTTCCTGCAGATTAGGACTCATTGACTGAGGGGCACACCAGTCCTGCCCAGCTAAAAATTACATCTAGCTTCCAAGGGCTGGCAGCATATTTAAATATCTGTACCTAAACGTTAAGGAGGCCAAACATTAGCACATTTAAATGTCCCCCTATCAGCTATTCTTGATTGCAAATGTAAAACAAATTCTTAAGAGTCAAGATGGTGGCCTTTTGGAAAAGGTTCTGTTGAATCAGTCATTCATATCCTGTAATTCTGTACCTGCTACAAGGAACTGGGAACTTGCTTTGTTACTGTCTATCTCTGCGGTCCCCAACCTCCGGTCCATGGACCAGTATCGGGCCATGGCATGCCAGCAACCGGTCTGCACAAACAAGCAAAGCCCCATCCACAGGATGCAGGCAACACACAAAACCATGCACTCTCCGGTCCGCAGAAAAACCTCTTTCCGCGGAACTGGTCCCTGGTGCACAAAAGGTTGGGGACCTCTGGTCTATCTGATGAAGTATCCAATCAATTCTGATTTATTTCATGTATGGTTACTTTTATCAGATTAGTAAACTTCTTGCTTTCTTGAAGTGGCTAAATTTTATTACACCCTCTGTGAAACTTGACATGTTCTGATCAACCAGTAACCTACCTACAATTTTATGTTGCCTTATTTTATTTGAAATAAAAAGTATTTATTTAGTTGTTTATTTCTAGAATTCTAGTCAGCGACCATAACAAAGATTCTGTTTATACTATTCTTTGCTCCAATGGCCTAAGCTCATTCAAAACGAAGTGCCCTATTTTTTTTTTCTCACTGAAGCAACATTTTTGATCTGATTCAAATTCAAGACTTAACCATGTACACTTTAAACATAGGGAAGCCATTACTGCCATCAGTTATGTGGAACATTGATAGCTGACAGACTCTATTAAATTGGTACTTAGATGAAATAATGAAGATAAAGTACGTTAACCAGTGAATAAAGGCTAGATAAACGCCTAGCAGAAATCCTGGTCAAAAGAAATATCTCTTCAGGAGTGCTCAGATGCTTGCACTTCTGTTTTTAGAAACTAAGGATAGAGATATTCCCATTCTGAACAGTTCTGAGTTTTTGTGAGCTGTCATTGTTATAGTGATGACAATCTTGTAAGGTTTCCTTCCCCTTCAATTGCTGATATGCCCTCTGTACTTGAGTTCTGCCTCAGTAGCCTTCCTTTGATTTTCTTTGTCTGGGAACATCTGTTCCAATGGGGAAACTATGACCTTTGGCCTCAAGTGAGGCAAAGAGCTACTCTACGAAGTCTAGAGGAGATTAAAGAAAGGCTGGCCAAATAGCTTTCATCCTGCTCTAGTGATTCTCAGCAATAACACAAGAGAATACAAATTGGTACAAAGGCTCTCAGTTGGGCAGGGAAGGGAGAGAAACAACATACAAACAATCAAGTTCAACTCTATAGATAGAGATGGGAAAATCCTTGCCTGGAATCAATTGATATTGATAAAATGGACGCCACTAGATTAGTGATCCAGCTCCACCTTAGCGTCTTTCTATATTTCTTTCAGTCCTTTTATCCATTTTTAGCTTTATTCCAAGGTGGATTGATTCAAAAGTAAAATAGCTCATTCTCACTGAGCTACTTAAAGAAGTTGGAAATTATGAAGAATATGGGGATTCTACTAAAAATAGAAGCCCATATTAACTTTTATTTTCTTAATGAATACCAAATATACTACACTCCTTAACCTGGCATCCTGATGTGAGGTAATATCCACCACTATCTTTCAAAGGCAGAAACCCAATTTGTTTTATTCATGTTGATGAAATCTCACACTACCAGTTCCCATATAAACTGTGTTGTTGAACAGGTTGCCTATGGTTGTGTGCTTCTATCTTACTTTCCTTTTTCACTGCCATTATTTCTTTTTCTGTTGCTTGCAGACTCATATCAGATACTTCAGTTTAATATAGTTAAACCATATATTTAAACTTTATATGATCCTTAAAGAATGTCACTTACCATAGGTATCTCTCTCTGCCCTCTATAGAGAACCTCTATTTCGTATACTTTCCATAGATGTAAAAGACGAGAACTTGGAAGAGTACATTGGCCTTCTCCATTGTACTACTAACACCACAGATAGTTCTCTCTTCTATAATGCAGCAATTCCTGTTTTATCTTCCACCACGATGGAGGCCACCATTTTCCATAACATCTTTTATGCTGGACTGCTGTAGGATAGTTGCTATAAGTGGCTGCATTGTTTGTTAGATATTATATATATTTAACTTAGCTGGCTATTCTGCTTTGAGTTGCATATTTTTTTTATTTTTGACATGCATTGGTTTGTGAATCTCAAATAATACAATGTATTAGATTGAAATTCATAAATAAAAAGAAATTGGGAGAGTTAAGAATGGCTATATAATTTCTATCAGAAGCAAAGTAAGGGATGTTGGGATCAGAGCAGTCACTGAAAGTTAACTTTCTGTTGACCCATGGGACAAGCTAACTGTACAAATAATTAAATTTAAATTAATTTGTGTTAAAAAAATGTATGCCATCGGATATATCAGAATGAAGTCTTATAAATTCATAAAACCACTATAAAATTGGTTGATCAAATCATTGCAGGCAGAAAACGAGTTAGCCTATTGTTACTGGAAACTGTAGGAAGAAAAACATCTGTCTAGGCCTTAGCCTAAGCTGGTAGCCCTCCACTTATAACCTTAATTGATATCAGAATTTCTATTGCTAAGCAAATGAGCTCTTAGAAAAGTTGTTAAGTGAAACACATGGTCATTAAGTGAATTTGGCTTCCCCCATTGGTTTTGCTTGGAAGCAGACAGGAAAGGGCACAAATGGCTATTATATAATCCCCTGATGGTTTAACCATCATAAATACATGCTGATTGCTAAGCATTTAAATTTTGATCAGGGGATGCTGCAACATTCATAATTGCGAAGATTCGTCTTAAGTAACTTTTTTCAGTGTCATTGTAACTTTGAATGGTTGCTAAACAAATAGCTGTTAAGTCAAGGACTAGTTGTATAAGTAATTGTACAGAAGCTGATTCAAATATATATCATTATTTATCTTTCATCCTTCTAGTTGCATGTCCTCTTCCAACTGTACAGTTTCCTACTCCAAGTGCCATCACTAATTAGCCCAAAGCATTTACCCTTCTGCAGCTCTTGAAGTTACCACCAAGACAAAATTATTATCTCACTAAAAATTAGAAGGGTTTAAATGCAGTGAGAAATGTAACTGCAATTGATTCTGGAGAGAAAAATAGGAATGAGTGAAAAAAATGCTTATGAGGATGCAAAAATCTGTGGGCCAATCATGAGCATGCTCTATTAAGATGGCATTACCACCTATCCCAACCTACCATCATCATTAGATATCTTGGCCCTACGATCAGTACCCGTCAAAACCCTTCATATTGACAAATGCCCTGTCCACTTCCATCTTTGGAGAATGTTTTAGCAGCTGAGTGATTATGAATCAAACCCCAGAGCTTTGAGCCCTCACTGCTTCCCTCTCCTTTCCCATTTGTCTCCTGACAAGTAAACGTATCTTGACTTTCCTCTGAGAATTTTTTTTCCTTTTGCATGATGTTTGATGAAAGACATTTGGTAAATTGGCAGTGGTACCCTGTACATTGCAATTTGTACTCGGTGTTGGAAATCTGAGCATGAAATGAGAAGATAGGCTACAGGCAAAAGAGGGGAAAAAACATTAGTGCTAGGAAATATGAATAACCATCCAACAAAGCAACCCAGTGTTTATTTTGGAGAAAAAAGAGCAGCACCATCCAAATTATCCTAATTGCTTTGTACTGTATCTTATTTTGAACCTATAAGCCAGGCAACCCGTTTTCCATATAACTTTCTGTCAGTGTTAAGTAACATTGTGAATGCAGCATAAGAGAAAAGCAAATCAGACTTACAAGCAGCCATTTTTATTTTCTTATTGCCACCCATAGTTTTGTGAATGTAGCCTTCTCTGAGGCCAATTCAACAATCCTTTCAAGTAAGGGGTGCGATTTTACAGCTTCACTGCAGTTGAATAATGTTTTGGTGAACAGCAGCGATTAAAAAAACACATAAGAAAATGTTATGGCTATTTAACATGAATTGTGAAGTTGAATCATGACATGCATTAATTCTTAACTTAATGGAATGCTACTTTATGTAGAATTGTTTCCAGCAGTGTGAGGTTTTTTTTCCCCATCACATTATGCTGTGGGGCATAATTGTGCCTTTTAACATTCCATTAGGGATGATCACATCTGGTAGCACTTGATATTTCCTTCTTCTTTCTTATTGGTCAGTCTGGGTTCTTCTCTGCAGTTTTCTTTTTAGGAATATACAGTGCAGGTTTACTAAGAAGTAAGTTGCGCTGCATTTAATGAAACTTATTCATTTCATTTAATGAAACTTATTCTGATCCATTTAGTTGTATCAGATCTAGTACTCCCTGTATCGGTATCAGAGTAAAGAAACATGCATGAAAGAAATATAAGATTACTTGTTGTCATTGGAACAACAAGTAATAGA
Organism: Azemiops feae; assembly: GCA_023970755.1. Lineage (NCBI taxonomy): Eukaryota > Metazoa > Chordata > Lepidosauria > Squamata > Viperidae > Azemiops > Azemiops feae. Next base: position 1,102,067 of record JALGBA010004264.1, read on the forward strand.
AACAACAAATGGAACAACAAGTAACAAGGAATAGAAATCTTAACTTTCTTCTGGCAAGAAATTCCAGTTGCTAATTTTCAACAGGTCTAAGTAATATGATATGCTGTTCTAAAAAAAATGAAGCCTCTGGAGTACGGGTAGTCCTCGACTTATAACCATAATTGTGACCAGAATTCACATTTCTAAGCCAGATTCTTGTTAAGTCTTGTTAATCGCACCTGATTTTATTACTTTTTTTGCCACAATTGTTAAATAAATCACTTCGGTTTGTTAATAGCAATAGCACTTAGACTTACATACCGCTTCACTGTGCTTTACAGCCCTCTCTAAGTGGTTTACAGATTTAGCCTATTGCCCCCAGGAATCTGGGTCCTCATTTTATTGACCTTGGAAGGATGGAAGGCTGAGTCAACCTTGAGCTTGTCAGGATTGAACAGATGGCGGAATTAGCCTGCAATACTGCATTCTAACCACTGCACCACCACGGCTCTGTAAAGTGAATCATGTAGTCATTAAGTGAATCCAGTTTCCTCCCATTGACTTGCTCATCGGAAGCTGCCTGGGAGGTAAAAAATGGTGACTTTATGGCCTTGCAATGCTGCCTCTTCTGAAAATACATATCAGTTGCCCACTGCCTAAATTTTCATCACGTGACCATGGGGATTGCCATGAAGGTCTTAAGTGTGAGGACCAGTCACTTTTTTTCAGAGATGTTTTAACTTTAGTCACTAAACAAATGCTTGTAAGTCGACGACTACCTGTAATCTTTAACTTTCCTGTATTATGTTGGATGTCTTAAGAATTTGCAGTCACCATATGTTCTCCATTTTACAGATGTCCGCCATAGAAAACATGGCCGAAAAGCTGGAAAGCTTCAGCAGCCTGAAACCAGACGCAGGTGACCTCATTCAGTCTGTTCCTTCCATGTTCAACTTCAGAGCCCCTCCCAATACCTTGCCTGAGAATCTTCTGCGCAAGGGAAAGGAACGTTACACCTGCAGGTAATCTCTACTTCCTAATTTCCCCAACATTTTCTCCCCTAAATGTCTCCTTTCCCTTGCAAGCAGCAGTCTACTTCAGAAATTACTCAAAACTAGATGTTTCATAGGGATGAGGGTGGGTCACTGGCATTTTAAAAGGGTTCTTTCTTCAGCAAGATATGGGCGCAGGGCTTGATTTTGTGTTTGTTTGCAATTATAGGAGGAATTTTGTCCTACATTACCGTGAGCTTGATAAATGAGGCCAAAACATTTCATACATAAGCGGGTTCCAAAATTTCCTCGTCACCTTTATATTAATGTGTGATCTTTTCCCTCATCATATTTTTTTTTCCTGATCATGAATTGCAAGACTGTTTTCCTCTTGTTTTTTTTTTTCCTTTGATAATGCAAGAAGGAAAAGTTCATAAGATCTGTGAATGATTAGGAGATGTGAGAAAAAAACAAAGTTGTCACTGCAAATCTTTAGCTCAAATCCACATACATCTTCTTAAAGAAATCAATGGAAGTTTTGTCTCAGAGTTGGATCAAGCACACAGATATCCGCAGTCTCTTAGGCCCTAAGTGGAAAACTATTTGCTAACTTTAAAAGGAGTCTTTTTCTTGACCTCTAAATTTCATGAGTTTCACAGCTCATTATAGTGCAAATTTTAATTCCAAAATTTGTCAGAATTTAAGGAATAAATAATCCAGTAATACTCTTGACAAGTTACCAAGTTTCCACTCACCCTGTCTGGAACAATTTTAAGAGTTTGGATATTTTTTAATAGATGGAAACATCTGTATATAACCATTAAAGATACCATTTTTCAAAAAAAGAACAATGAATGTTACATGTATACTTTTTTCAGAGATGTGCCACTGTTGCAGAGAGAAAGAGAGAAAGATTTTACATATCTGAAATGATTTACTTTTATAATTTGGCCCCATGAAATGTATTTGTGTGTTTGTTTGTTTGTTTGTTTGTTTGTTTGTTAAATGTATATGGCTTCTCATCTCACCCAGAGTGTCTCAGCCAGCATTGAATTTTGCCTATTCAACATTATGGCTCTTAGTTTGTATGGAATAATGAAAATGAAGTTAACAGAAAACATTTTTGATGAGAATCATGTATTCATAAACGAAATATAATTAAAGAGTTGGTAATTGGATTAAGGTTACTGCTGTGGTAGCATTGAAAAGGACATTACATTTCTGATTCCATTAAAATAAGTATAAAGACAGTGCGGTCATTTAATGATTGCCATTTTCATACTGGACAGATTTATACAAATCCATCTGCAATGTCCATGAATTCACTGTTGTATCCTAATTTTTCATTTTATTTATCCTGCACTGGGCAACCTTTGCCAAATGCTGATCTCTCCCCAGATGAGTTTATCTTTGAGTATGTATGGAATATATGGATACTTTAGGGCAGACATGTCAAACTCGCGATGTCACATGATGTCGCGCGACATATTGGAACTTTTCCCCCATTGCCGGCAATGGGGTGGGTGTGGTTTTCTCGTGACGTGTCCGGCCCACGGGCTGGCAGTTTGACACCCCTGCTTTAAGGGAACAGTGGATAAACTAATTTTTGGATAAGTCAAACTCAATTTGTGGGAGTGTATTTTGTTAACTATAATTCTCAGCTTATCTGCAAATATATACAGTATATGCTTCCTCTCTGGTATGAAAAATGTTATGGAAAAGGAAGTAGGTTGTTATTTTGTTTTCTTCTGTATGATTCTTAATGGAAATCTAGAAACAAGTTTCAAGAAATCAGGATGAAATTCTCAGAGATCTTGCATATTAATCCACCAATACTTAGCTAGTTTGCCTAGCATGCACTCACACACATACACCTTTCATTGTGGTGATTATGGGACTCACATCAAGAAGACCAAATCTATAGCTTAGAATGGATGACACATAACAATTGTATCCCAAAATACACATTATCCAATAAAGGTAAAGGTAAATGATAGTTTGTTGGCAGCAAGTAGGAGGAATTAAATAATGACAGGAATGAGGGTCTGAAGGTTATCTGAGGCAATGGAGATAGGGCACAACATGACATTATCTTGTCCATCTCACATTGTGTACAGCTGATGTTTACTATGCAAGAAAATCCCTAAGTCACAATTCATGTCACTTTTTGTAGCATCAACTTTTTCACGTAGAGACATATTCATAAGAAAGATAATGGATTTGGCAATATGGCATTACCCCAGATTAGCTTTGCCTGGTCAAAAAGTGAAATTCACTTGTCTTTAGTATTTCATTTTCATAAATATTAGATGTTTTTCTAAAGTAATATGCTACTGCTGTTAGAAAGTTCTACTTCTATTATTTTTATTTTTTGAAATCTGCATAGCAGATTCCTAAATATGTCAGCTTCTTTTATAGTATATCTTTAGAGAATTTTAAAAGACCGAGTCTCAATAATATAGTGATCCTTCAATAATAACACATTGAATTTAACAAACAATATGAGGTATCTTTCCATCAACTCAAATTCTGAGCCCCTTAATATATATATATATTTCTTTTAATAAAGTGACTATTAAATTGAACACTTCTTTCTCAAATATTGTGCACAGATACTTTGGTAAATTGCCACTTCAATCCGTAACTTTTTAAAATATAATTTATTTATCTTATCTGTTTTCAGAAATATTAAAATATCTTAGAAATGTTTCTGTTCAAGATTGGTTTGAAATGATAGCTAAACCAGCAATTTCTTTACATAACGTAAAATAAATTATTATTAACTACTTTCCAATAATAGATACTGTGGCAAGATTTTTCCAAGATCTGCAAATCTAACTCGGCATCTGAGGACACACACTGGAGAACAGCCATACAGGTACAAGATAAATGAATAGGTGTATATCTGACAGGTGTGGGGACAGAAATAATCATATGTCTTTTATTTGTGAAAGATTATTATCAGTATTCTATCTTCAGTCTTTGACCACTAAAACTCACTACCAATCAAGTAGTAAATCAAGTTTTATTTACTTATTTTAAATCAAAGTTTTGGAATGTGCTCCATTAAATATAATTTGCAATATATTGTAATTAATATGTACAGAAGTAGATTCCAGGGTGTTCATCAGAATTTTATGGAATATTAGTAAGTCTCATCAAACAGCAGGACCTCCAACAAGCTTTCCAAAAATGGTTCCTATTGTTGTTTATTGTGTAGCATCACACCATTCTCTTTTAAACTACTTTTCTGCTGGTAAATTCTATCAACCTCCATTGGGCTTAACCAGGAGACCTCATGGAAATAAGACACATGGATACTATTCATCTATTGAAATGGGGAAAAAATCATTTTAATTGTACTGAAATTCTACTTCATGACATGAATGGGAAGGAACTCACACCGGTCCTAAGAGAACAAAATATATTGGTATATGTTTTGCCTTACAAAGAACGGAGAAAAAGCAGATTGGTTGATTTTCTTTAGTCCTGAATTTATTTGAGAAGTCATCTTTCATGTAATTTAATTCATGTTTTAAATAACGTTTTAAAATCTGTTATGCGCTTCTACTGCCTAACAGCCAGAAACAATTAGCCATGTAATGCATAATTTCTTCCCTCAATAATTGACTTAACGCACAAAGTAACAGAGATGTTTTGAAGTACAGGAAAAATAGACGACTGGAGAAGGGAGAGGATGATGTTGATGTAGACCGTTGGCCGGGTGCCAGCTAAACAATTTGGAATAGTTATAGTATGTCTTAGTAATGGCTTAAAGAGCAATGCAGTAAAGGCTTCGGGGATTTCAAATCACTGCAGAATATGAAAATTGATGCCTCTAGTACCCAAGAGATAGACTAAACTACTCATTTTGGCAAGATATTAAAGATTTGGATTGTTTATTTCTGCATTTGGGGAGATAATTGTATTTCCTCCAGGATTAGACATTGAAAAAAGCTAATTCTTCACTGGAGATTTTTTTTCATACAGTACAACATTGAATGGGGAGAAGAGTGCCATGCCTCCTTTATTCAAGTCTTAGAAGTTTCAGGTTTTCTTCTCAACATGTTTAACTTTATCATATTGACAATGGCATGAAACAAAAATCTTATCTTTCTTTGTACATTCAAAGTCTTTGTACCATACCTTTTAACATATACAGTGGAAATATATTATTCTGTAAGTTATACGTTTTTAAAGCTGAAACACTATGTTTCTTCATTTAAGTTAAACTGAAAAACATTTTATGCACTTTCTACACATGTGTATATGTGTTTAAAAAGGGGGAGTTGAAGAGACATTATTTGCATAAAGTTATTGGAAATATTTCCAGCAAAGCTTCATGAGATGTGGGATCTGAGTATAATATCCCACAAATTGATTACAGGCCAATTTGGGAACAGCAGAACATTAAAAAATGGATGAGTGTGAAAAAAGGATTTTTCTCTCTCTTTTTCAAAACTTTGTTTTGTGTCATCCAATAAAGCTTTTCCTGTAGAACAACAACAACAAGAAGAAACAGCTCTTCACCACACAAAATTAGCCTGTGGAATTCATCATCACAGCCATCTATCTATTAACTTGAATGGCTTTAAAAAAAAGGGATTGGATAAATTCATAGGAGATAGATCCTTAAGGTCCATTAGTCTTGAAGACACAATAACTGCCTTTGCTATGGTCAGGCATTTTCTATATGTGAGCACTGCAGGGACATCTGGCTGGTCACTTAAGAAAGAAAATGTTTTCATAAGATAGGTCTTTGCTTGATCTAGCTGGGCTGTTACTTGTATTGGTATGAAAGAAAAGAAGTACATTTGTCCACCATTGCCCTTTCTGATGGGAGTAGGTTCCAGCAGGATAAAATATTCAAACTATTTGGTGTTCAGGTGCTATTACTGCATTCATAAGACCTACTTCAACCCAAGGCTTACAGAATAAAGCAAAATGATGAATTACCATGTCAAGGAATTGAACATTGTGGGTATCTGGAAATAACATATTTTCAAAACTTCTGTTTTTATATCAATAGAGTATTGCTGGATTATAATGTATCCTTCCATATTTGATTTTTATTTTCAGATGCAAATACTGTGACAGGTCTTTCAGCATATCATCTAATCTGCAGAGGCATGTCCGGAATATCCACAACAAGGAGAAACCCTTTAAATGTCATTTATGTGATAGGTGCTTTGGCCAACAAACCAACTTAGACAGACATCTCAAAAAACATGAAAATGGCAACATGTCTGGTATGTATCTAACTTCCCTTTTAATACCAAACTTCTTACTGAAGATCATGATTACAAAGAGATTGCCAGTAGCATTTTAATGATGTTGGAACCCACTCATTCCATCTCAAGATAACTGCAATAATTTTCAGTTTTTAAAAAAAAATCTGGAAAAAGAATTCCACCCTCGTACTGTTACATAGTCAATATAAAAAAGTTAAATATTTAGATTTTCACTATAAAGTTAAAATAAGGTTAGTAGATTAGGAAAATCCCTCCATCATGTTTACATATTGGTTATATATTGGTTCCTTTGTATCTACTTCTTGGTTAATTTTAATATAATTTTTTTAACACTTAAATGTTGAATATTTTAATGTTTTTACTGTTCTTATTGTTTTATGTTATATTTTTATATTGTTATAAGCCATCCAGAGTTGCTTAACAGTGATATGGGTGGCAGATAAATTTAATAAATAAATAAAAACAAAAAAAAAGGTAAAACCTGAGATTGAATTTATACGTGGCACCCAAAAGCTTTGGGTACAGCTCCAAAACCTAGCCTAGAATTTCTTCCTAGTAAGAGCTAATAGCCTGACAATCTTTTTTTTTTTTACTTACCAACTATGTAGATTGTTATGCGCAAGAATAAGTACCATTGTGTAGACGTCTCCAACACAGTCAAGTCATTTGTGTATTATTAAATAGGCATGGAACTTTTTTTAGAGGAAGGAATTTGAACGCAAATGTCAGATACATGTATCAAGTGTTCACAGTTATAAGTATACACTTAGTGATGTCTAAAAACTTCAATGAAATTTGGGTATTATGCTGTTAGTATGTGAGCTGTCCCTAACAGGATTTGACAGTCAAACAAGGACTAATATATGTATGTTATCATCCATTTTATGGGTCCCAGAATTCTTCCAAAGTGAATGGGACTAAAGAATTTTTTCTCCTGCGTCTTGGATGGGTGGGTTGGTTTTTTTTTTGTTTTTTTTTTTAGGACTAAGAAACAAAACATGCATGTCAACCCATAAAACTTCCAGATTTGCTGGCACTGCTAACTCTTGAAGTACAACCCTTAACGTGCCATTTAAGCTTAAAAAAATTATGCATCTTTCTTCTCCTCAAAAATATTTTTTTATCCATATATATTTGCTTTTTTTTTTTGTAAAGGTACTGCTACATCTTCACCTCACTCTGAACTTGAAAGCACAGGGGCTATCTTAGATGATAAAGAAGACTCATACTTTACAGAAATTCGGAATTTCATTGGGAATAGCAGTCACAATAATTCCGAGGAAAGGTAAGATGTCCTTTTTCTATTGCTGCACTTAATCAATGGCAGTCTTTTTCTATCTGTGTCTTCCAGCTCATTTTTTAAAACAATTGGGCAAAACTAAGATTCACGTTAAAGATGCTGGAATACCGGACATAGTTTCATTGGACTGATTATACAAACTTTATAAATAGAATGTGCCTATTAAATATAAGCCATACATTATTGTTCTTCCACTATAAACTTGGAACTCTCAAAACTAAATTTGTGTTATTCAAAACATTTCATCAACCTTTCTTTTACAGTTATAAACATGTAGAACAAATTAATTTAAACTTTTTGTTCTTTTGTTGTATTTTCTATGTAGTCAAAGCCATATATTCTGATGTGACATTGCTAATATACAACTTGAATGTAAGTTTGGATCTGCTTGATGGTTATCAAAGTAAAATGTAATGATATTAGCATAACCAAAACTGTTAAATTCCAAATCAGAATCTGGTATTCTGGCAAGAAGTGTCCAAATATATCAAGAACTTTCAGCTGTTTAATTTTCAAACTAGCTTAATATGAGAGAAGATCAAAGTTTTTTCCCAAAAATCAGAATTGGGGACTAAAATCAATAATGTCTTTGCAATATTTGTCTGTTTAATGGGCTTCCATGCATATTGCTTAGCCCAGGGGTCTTCAATCTCGGCCCTTTTATGACTCATGGACTTCAACTCCCAGAATTCCTCAGCCAGCGTGCCTGGCTGAGGAATTCTGGGAGTTGAAGTCCATGACTCAGAAAAGGGCTGAGTTTGAATACCCCTGGCTTAGCCTTTCTGGAATTTCTATCCGGTATTCAGTTTTGCACATCAGATCCAGGAATTAGAAATTGTTTTGGCTTGTATATAAAGTAGGGAGATATTTTTGTAAGATGCAGAGTGGACCACAAAGTTGCCCTACAAAATCTCATCAACTGCATATCTTACGAAATGATAGGCTAAAATACTGTAGTTCTCTTTTTAAAAATGGAGATTTTTCTCCTCCTTGTTTCTCTTAATATGGCAGACTCTGTTCACAGTCAGTATTCCTTCAGAATCTCTAGAAACATTGCTGCAGAAGACAATACATCTTTAAAAAGGTGCTTGATTACCTAGAAAAACAGAAAATTAGAACAGCCTCATGAAATATGATTATCAAGTTGAACTATTGGTGGCTGCCTTATGTTCTGAGAACAGAATACAGAATAACAGAGTTGGAAGGGACCTTGTAGGTCATCTAGTCCAACCCACTGCTCAAGCAGGAGACCATATACCATTTCTGACAAGTGGCTGTCCAGTCTCTTCTTAAAAGCCTCCAGTGACAGAGCACCCACAACTCTGAAGGCGACACATCAGTAATGAATAATTATTTCACACAAATGAGAATATATACCCCAGTTCTCCCCAGTACTAACCTTTCTAAAGAATGTATCAACCATGTATGCTAAATACTATATTAATTCCTTACCTCATTATAAAACAATCTAGGAAGCTTTTCACCATACTTACTTTAGATTTGTAACCACATGATCACAATGCAAGCAGAGTACTTTAAATCAAATTGTAGTCTTTCATACAGGTATATATTCAGAGAAGTGTAACTGAGATTATGAGGATATGGTCTTGACTTCCCAAATAGCTTTCGGGATTTTTTTAGAAATTCTGTGAAATTTGTACATTTTTAAGGGACAGAAGGGGAACTTTAACTAAGTTTGATTAACTATATTTGGTTAAATTTAATTGGTATCATATTTCATAGTCCAGTTTTGTCTTGGCACCAGCCTTATCTTTGCTCTGACCTTGTTTATTTTTTAGAGTGATCCACAGCTAATTATTCGGGGGTCAGATGTGACCCTTGACTACTAAAACTTTGATCTAATTGTTTAAATTTCTATAAAAATGTTTATCCTTAATAAATGAGTGTGACTATATCTATATAGTTTTCACTGCAAAAGTAGCTACTGCATGCTATCAATCCCATTTCATGTTTCTTAATTATTTTAATTCTGGGATCAAAACTAATAGGCCTATATTGATGAATACCACTCTTTGTACATTACATGCATATTGAAATTTTGTTCTCACATCATGGCCATGTTTTAGTATGTTTCACATCTGGTTTCAAGATATCATTATTTTGGAAGATTCTAAAAGAAGAAAACAGTGGATCTTTCAGTGTTTTCTTTGAAAATGTATCATTTTTAGATTATATTCAAAAGATATTTCATTCTTGGGGAATTAGGGCATATAAAAATGTAATTAGTAAATCTGGCTTTTTTTAATCATATGGTTTTTATTAGTTTGATTTAAATCCATGTACTTTTCACAACAAATAGTCTCCAACTGTTGAAATTTGCTGTCTGGCAATCCCTGATTTATGACTCATAATTCTTATGATTACCCAAAACATACTAAGCAGGCCACTTTGGTAAATCATGCCAAGAATATTCTCTACTATAAAGATGAGCAGTTCTTGCTGATCTTTCCATCATGATTTCTGTATGCTTTGTAGCTTCTGTATTATTACTGGTTATTGGTTAATTTCTGACTATTTTTTTCTATGCTATAAATTAAGGAATAGCCATGAAGATAGAAACTTTCTAAAAGTTTCTAAACTTAATTGTGGGCAGGGCTACATGACTTTGACAATAATTCCTTATGTGATTTCATTCTCTTTTGCCAGATAGATTAGTTATAGTGAAAACCAAACATAGTTACGGGAGAAATAACATTCTTTTTACATTTCAAAATAAGAATTTGGTTCTAGGGAATAGGTTGGGTAGGCCTGAAGACTTCCGATTGACTGTTTATTTACATATTTAAGTTAAAATGAAGTAAGGCTAATCAGAGTTTATCTCTGAGGAAAACAACAGAGAATGATTCATACAACTAAATAATTAAATTCTTACGGTGCAATATTAAACAATGTCAACAATTCATGTGATTATTTCTCCAATCCATTTTGTAATATAATGTGCTTAAGATGACAGATTCTATTTTAACGTCAAAATGTTTAAAATGTACTTCACTGTCCCAACACAATGGACATTGCTAATTTCTGTATGGCAAGGTTTTACGTTAGAAGTCCTTCATACAAATATAAATGAGGTTATAGTAGTAATATTATAATGTATAATATTGCCATTATTGAAAAAAAATCAAAATTTACTATTCTTCTAAAGTAGTTCACTTTTGTGGCCTTCTACATTGTTCCTGCTATTTCAGGTGGAAAGCAAATAGAAGACCTAAATTAGGGATATCACAGTTAAAATCAAGGATATTCCCACCCAAATCTCAGTTTCTCCCACTAATTTAATTTCAGCCCTTCACAAAAATGTCTACCCTTCCTTGAAGACATTAAAGCACTGATAATTCATAGCTATTTCATGGCTCACCAAATAGAGCATAATTATATTCTTTTGACACTATTGTTGTTCAGCAATCTGCATAAATTGTTCTGAACATCTTTCTGTAAGAAACAGTGCAGTATCAGACAGGAGATGAAATGAATAATTTCTCCCTTAACTTAGTGTCGAATGTGATAGAAATTCTAATTTGAAGGATATAGTAATCTAAAAAATAGTCTATTAATCTAATCTAATCTAAATCTAATTAATATGAATTAAATTTCAAAGAAATGCTGACACTTTAATGAACGAGGTTGAATAGTGTGGATTTTAATTGTAGCAGACTTATTACTTCTGCAAAACAATTGTAGAAAACAAAGATTTTATATTTAAAACCTTCCTATAGTTCATTTTGTATTGACTGGTCATTCTTACTTTTTGAAAGAATGAATGGAAGTCACTTTAAGGATGAAAAGACCCCAGTAGTAAGCCAGAATTCAGACCTGTTGGAAGACGAAGAAGCAGAAGATGAAGTAATGATGGATGAGGAAGATGAAGAAAGTGAAATAACAGGGAAATCAGTTAAAGAACTTGCAACAAGCAGCATATGTGAAGATCCCACAGAGGGTGATTTTGAAGAAGCAAATGCATTGGAAATAAATTGCAAATCTTCTCCTGACAGGTAGGTACTTATCTCGATGATAGAGTCCAACATGGCAGCAGCAGGGTGGGGATGGGTGGGACCCAGAAGTACCTAGAAAGTACCTGGGTATTATTGCATGTAGGTGAAAATAAAACGTACAGTTTCTTCAGTGACTAATCATTCTTGTGCCATGTAACATTATGAAGTGCTGAGATATGCGTCAATATGCTGTATATACAATATTTTACCAATAAAAGAGAATATTAGTTCAGGGTTGAACTGTGGGTTCCTTGGTACGCTGATGTTACTTAGTTTGGTAATGAAACCTCTGCAAGAAAACAACCAAGAGAGCACCAAGGAATCTACAATGCAACATTCTTTTCTTATTATTTCCTGTTTTTCAAACACTTTGTCCAAAAGGTAGCCTGTAATATATGGCAATATATAAAAAAGTCATTCTCAATCAGTGAATCAAGTCAACAATGTGCAGTGTTACAGTGGGAAATTAACTGGAAAAGGGAGTATAAGGGTTTTCATGGAGAGACTTCATGGAAATCTAAAGAAACAGTTTTTTAAAATACATTTTTAATATGAACGGGTCTTAGTCTTGAGTAGACAAACACTGATTTGCATTGTTAGCTATGAACCTATATGAGGATGACTAATTACTTTGTCAATTTGCACAAAAGCTTAGAATACAGATCCTGTACTGTACATAACAAAAGAATGTTCCAAGAAGTGAGTGTGTTCCAGAGAAAAGTACTTATATTTAATTTTATTGAAATCAGTGATATGTTTAAACCTATGATGAATACCATAATTGACTTTTGCCTAGATCTACTGTTAGTATCAGGAAGAATTAGACAAAATGTTTCCAAGTATATATATTTTTATATATGTCATCTTAATGTCTTTTTTACAGGTATAAGGAAGATGAGTTTAATAAAACTGGACTTTCTGCTTTGGACCATATAAGGCACTTCACCGATAGTCTCAAAGTGAGGAAATTAGAAGAAAACCAGTTCAATGAAACTGAATTGGCAGCATTCACCACCTCCCATTTGTCAGAAGACTTAAAACAGCCATTGCATCGCAAGTCCAAATCCCAGGTAAAAGTCCTTTGGGAAATGCAAAAGATGAACAACTAAGGAAATGCAATTCGCAGTCTAATCCAGATGAAATCAAAACATTCAGAGTGAGAATAAGGACTGTATGATAATAAACAGCCAAGTATTTTATCCATCTCCATAGTCAACTGCTTAGGGACGCTTGTGGGAATAAAGGGTTCTCTTTTCTTGGTCCTCTCTCCTGCAGGAAAAAAATATATCCCCAGTTTGGCATCAGCATTAATTCTGATGTTTGCTAAACCATACAATGTGAAAACATTTTAGTCATAGGTTTTAAACTGTTCTATTGTAATACTTAATAGTTACTTCCAGGAAGTAAATTGAGATTTTGTTCCTATTCTATGAACTGAAATGGTTAGATTCTCAGCGTTGCCATTCCATGAAGAGTTAGATCCAGTGTTCGTTTCACCTTTTCTATGTATCCAGTGGTGGGATTCAAATACCTGAGCAACCGGTTCTATTATGTGATGCAGGCCTGGGCCTCCGATGCCTAGGAAAGACTTCCAGAAGTGGCATCAACGCACTTCTGGTAGGCCGTTCTAGGACTGGAAGGCCTCCTCCAGGCCTCCGATGCCTAGAATGGACTTCCGGAAGTGGTATCCATGCACTTCCAGTGGACTGTTCTAGGCCTGGGAGGCTTCCGAGGCCCAGACTGGACTTCCAGAAGCCATCCAGTTCTCCGAATTCTGGTAAATTTAGCTACCGGTTCTCCTGAACCGGTACGAACTGGCTGAATCCCACCACTGTATGTATCTTACAGCTAGCAAATTTAATAATGTGTGGCACTTACAGTTTTTCTGTCCCAAAGCTTCCTTCAGTAGGCCCTAATAAGAAAATGATGTGTGATACATAAGCAAGACCCTTTCCCAAATAGTCATCAAGCATGATCATAAAAGCGAATTGCTACCCCAAAACTCCTTCTTGACCCACTCTGCACATCTTCTTCAATCAGCTAGATATCTCAGTCACATAACAATCCCAAAATTAGAAGGGCCTTTTCTTCAGTCAGTTTCAATGTCCTGCCAACAGCTGTTACTGAAAGAAAATACCAAAAAAATCCCCTTCAAATAGAGATTGTGTCAATGCAGTGGAGGAATAATTGAATTGATGGAACATCTTATTCTGTACTGTTCTCTCAATACTCACCAGGAGTTATTATTTCTATTCTTCACTAAATATCCTAATCATTCCAATTTGTTTTATCTCAAGCTGTTATTGTCATATCAAGCTGATCTTATTTCATTGACCATAGCCAAGTACTGTGGTACCATAGTTAACAGTGACTCTTGTGTTTTATTTGCTAGTCTATGACAGAATAAAGATTGATTTGAATTAGGTTGCTATTAATGAGAAAATTGTGGATCTACAAACTATTATTATTAAGTTTTAGAATTGTTTTCTCATTTCTATTGACATAGGCTTACGCTATGATGCTTTCACTCTCCGACAAGGACTCTCTACACTCTTCATCCAACATGTGGCACAGTATGGCTAGAGCTGCTGCGGAATCTGGTGCCATCCAATCCATTAGTCACGTATGACATTGTCAATCGTTAACTGGATTGGGACTAAGTCCGAACTAGCAACAAGGCTCTTTGCTAGAAGACTAATGACTAAAAAGACTGCAGAGCAGAATGCCTTAGAAATCTGACAGGTCACGTTTAAAGTCAGGTGACCTTAAACTCAATGATTTAAAAGAAGAAGAAGAAAAAAAAACTATTTATTCTCAATATTTTGTTTTGCACAGTGAAGGCAGCTGCTGACATTTTGAGGATCAATGCGACATTCAGAAAAGATGGATCAAATAGACGTTGATAGAAAATATGTGTCTTCCACTCCACCTGTTTGGGGAGGGACTTAGGGGTTAAGATTCTATTGCTACATATTCATGAGCACTTCACTCAACTACAAAAATTGTTTCATTCATTGGGGGAAAGGGATTGTTCTGTTTTCTTATAGAGCAGTCGGAGACGGGCTTTTCTATACAGTCCACCTCGTTTTTGCTTCATGCATTTCAAGCCACAAGGGAAGATAAAGCCTTTGTACGCCAGCCATTAACCTAGAACTTAGTGGCAATATCTTGTCCTCTCTTTAATTTTGCCTTCTGAATTACACTATAAAAATAAATTGAATATAGAGAATCACAGGAGATAATAATGTAAGACATCTATGTATATTGTAAAAAAAACCACAAATCTGGATATTCAGTAATCCTAGGAAGTGAATCTTTCAGCATCTTACTTACGATGGACCATGGTCATCAAACATACCACTATAATTCAATAAATGCTTCCCTATTATTGTAAAGGCATTTTTAATTTTAGACAATCACGTCATTGCTTGTTTTCCTCTTGTTCATGTTTATTTTTTGCTTTTGATTATTTCTTCTTCCTCCCCCTCCTCCTTTTTTGATGTTGCTTGTACCATGTATTTATTTGTTGGCAAACAATTGTTTGTGGATTAAGTAGAAAAGCACTCTTGCTAAATGTAGCACTGTTGATGCGAAATGAATAGCACTGGTCTGGTTTTACACCCAAAACCCCTCACTATCATTTTTCTGGGCACCATGAACTTTAAAAGAAAAAAGGGAGGCAAACTGATCTGCATATATCGGCGTGCAAACTGTGTTTGGAAAAAAAAAACTCTTACATTCCTCTTTTACTATCTTTTTTTCCATTTTACTGAAATTAATGAATAGAGGCAATTTAGAGATTTTTTTTTTGTAATAAAGCAAAATGATTCAAATGTATAAAGCATTCTAATTTTTTTTCTTCATGAAAGCATGATTCTTCTGGTAAAGAAAAAGAAAATTGTACCCAATATTTTATGCTGGTTGTCTGCGAGCTATGTGATGTTATGTTCATGTTAATCCTATTTGTAAAATGAAGTGTTCCAAACTTATGTTTAAAAAAGGAAAAAAACCCAATAAATAAATGATTAACTGTATTCTGTTATTTTCGGGACAGGGGTGGGCTGGGGCTGTATTTTGCCTTTTTGGTAAGGGGCCAGATTTTACTTTCCTTTTGTTTATTATCTCCTTTTGAAATAACCAGCAAGTCAAGGTACTTTCCTTAAATGCTTTGTATAATGTAACTGTTATGCATTTCAGTACATTATTATGGGAGGATCAAATTTTAAAAAATAAAAATAAAGGATTATTGAAATGAGGGCATTGTTTTCATGGCCTCCTTTTTCCTCTATAGAATGGTGTATCTATTGAGCTTGGACCTGTCAATAATATTTTTTCTTGGGATAGGTCCTTAGTTAGCCATAAAGAACTTCACATCTATCAACTCTAAAGCCATCAGTTAGATGAACCTGTACAAGGTGTGGCAGAACTTGGGGGCAGAGTTAAAAGAGGGTTCCGCCTAGAATCCCTACATAGCCACAAGTGAGTTAAGTCCAACCTCCCTTGAATTCTATTGACCCTTATCTAATTCCAAGCAAGTGCTAACTGTTGATGAATGAAAGCAAATAGACGTGTCCCAGGATAATGTTGCAGGATCCAGTCTGGGTCAGTCACCGGGACCAGAGGTTTAGTCTTCCGAGCTTTCAGATTCATGCAGAAGCTCGTATTTGGGAAACTTCTCTCTACTGGAATGTGTATTCTCTAACCCAAACATGTCAAACTCGCGACGTCATGTGACGTGCAACATATCGGGACAGTTTTGCCATTGCCGGCAATGTGGTGGGCGTGGCTTCCAGATCACGCGTCCGGCCTGCGGGCCGGCAGTTTGACACCCCTGCTCTAACCACTGAGTTGAGAATATTCCTGGACATAGGCATGAGTAGCTGTAAATCAGTTTAATTGGACCTTCGTTTGTGGACCTGATCTTTTGCACCTGACGGAACCCTACAAATGCAGAATTTGGGAGGTGAGGGGTAAAACAGTGCTTAAAAACTGCTTTTTAATACTCGTGTTGTTGCATGGTATCTATTCTGTCGCCTTGACAAAATGTTTTGTTCTGGATGCTTCATTGTGCGCAGGAGACTGGAATCATTTGCTGCCATTCCCCATTGATAAAGTTCAGATGCATGAACTGAACGTTTCACCATCACTAGCAATCCAGAATATTTGGAATTTATTGTTGCCATAAATCATCTGGCAATTTATATGCCAGCAGGATATTTTCGCCAAGCTGCCTCTGACCAGCCACCCTTTGCTTTTAGTGCATTCTGAACATTAAACCTTTATGTTTATCCAAAAGAATGCCCATTTATTTGCACAATCATTTATCCCTGCATGAAGCAGAGGTGAGTGAAACACTTCTAATTATCCCTTGTTTCTTTCCTTCCTTTCACATTTTCTTTGATTAATTATTTGCTAGAACAGATCAAAATGTCTTTGGCATTCATTATCTCAGTAGAACTGATTGTGGAAACAAATTGACAGCAACACTGATTTAGTTGCAGTTTCTCATTGGGGGTGTGGGGAGAGTGACTTTATGCAGCATAAAAAAAGAAACTAAATATGAAGTCTTAATGGAGAACAACAAATAGTGGAGGTGGTTGATTGAGTAACAACAGATCCCACCTCCTCCCATTCCGCTCCAGCCTCCCCATGTGTCTTTGATTTTAATCTTTGGTTTTAATTTATTCAGGTTTTAATGTAGATGTATTTTTTTTAATGTCTGAGAGCCACCCAGAGTTACTTTATGATAAGATGGGGAAACAGTAAAAATTTAAAAATAAAATAATAAATAAATAATAAAATAAATAAAATGAAATAAAATATAAATAAAGTAATAAAATAAAATAAAACAATAAAATAAAAAATGAAATAAAATAAAATAAAAAATGAAATAAAATAAAATAAAATAATAATAAAGTAAAATAAAATAAAATAAAATATAAATAAATAATAAAATAAAATAAAACAATAAAATAAAATAAAATAAAAACTGAAATAAATATAAATAAAATAATAAAATATGAAATAAAATAAAATAAAATAAATGAAATAAAATAAAATATAAAATAAAACAATAAAATAAATAAAATATTAATCATAGTTCTAGTCAAAGAGGAGAAAGGATTAAAACAGGAGTCTGCTAGGTATTCCAGACCCTCACCTTAGAAGAATAGACCCTTAGCCTAGTCTTGACCAAAAGAATAGCCAAACAAAAAAAGCTTTGTTTTCTCTCTCTTTCTCTCTCTCTCTTCCCCCCCCCCTTCCTTCCTCCCTCCCCCTCTCCCTCTTCCTCTCTCTGACACACATACACATCCTTTTCAGGATTAATTCCATAAGGCTCAGCCCATGGTTGTGGCACGCTGTCTTGAGCTCAGCATCATACCCACCTTGTGAGATGTTCTAGACTAGATGGCCAAGGAAGAGCTCTTCCTATCCAGGTAGCAGATGTGGTGCAGGCTGCTGTTGCTATTAAAGAAGGCAGGTAAAAGAAGGTAAAGTTGATGCTACGTTAGATAGCCAAATGGCTCCAATAGCAAACTAATGTAGAGTATTTCACAGTCTTTGCTTAGCTACCACCACTTGTACTTGCCTTGGATGCTCCGGATAAGGAGAGTATTGCATTCAATCCATTTACATGGTCAGATCCTTCCTTCCTTGTTTATGTCATCAATTGATAGGGCCCCTCTGGGTGACTAACATAGGATTGAAACCTTAAAAGCAAAAACCAGCAAGATAAAAACACAGAAGAGAATATGACCTGATGACATCCCACATTCAACTGATTCTCAGTTGAATCTTCTGTTTCAGTTGAGGTTGACTGCCACCAGGAATCTCTGCGTGGTTGGAGTATCCATTAAGAATAAACACTAGAAAAATATTGACATCTAACTTTGTATATATTGAAAGTACTAAGAATTGTAGTTACTCAATGTTGGCAAAAGGAAAATACTATTGGAAGAAGAGAAGATCAAGGAAATGTATCACTAACTAGTATGTTGATTATGGAATCATAGAAACTAACTATTATCAATTGTTGTTAAATATATGAACCCAGACAACACATTGTTTACCAAGTACTAAAGATTGTTATTGTAAAAAATTAAAAAAATATATTTAAAAAATGCAGTCCTGGGAATTAAAAATGCCAGAATAAGTTTAATTTAAGCTGCAATCCAAAAATTCAACACTACAAAAACAAACAAACCAATAAATGGAAACACTCTAAATCTAAAAAAAGAAAAGAAAAAAAAGAATGCCCACTTGAGGTATCTGATGGATCTGGAGAATTTCTGCCAGGCAGTTCCACTGGACTAGTTCTCAATAAGATTGTCTTTGGATAGCCTCTCCATATGTACCAATCCTGAGGGATTCCTTCACTTCTGAATAGCTCTAGGAGTAGGAGCAAGAGAACCATGCTAGGAGAAAGACAAGAAGTTAATCTGACTGGTCAAGGGTACAAACCTAGTTTGAGGCTATTCTGTGATAATAAAGAAGTGAAGTAAGGTTTTTTTTTGGGGGGGGAGGGGGTTGCCTTCAAGCCAATTTTGACTCCTAGGGACTGCCAGGACTGCATGGAATTTCTTGGCAATATTTATGGAAGTTAACCATTTCCTTCTTACTATGGCTGAGAGAAAGACTGGCTGAAAGTCACCTAGCTAGAATGTAAAAAACAGAGTTGTAATTTGTCCATTACTATTCTCTGTCAGTTTTGCTCATAGGTTTCAAAAGGTAGTATTGTCCCTGATGGAGCAGATCTATGACCTGGGAGTCCTCTCAAATCATGACTACTGCTGGGAGGACAAATAGTAGTCATGGCCAGGAACCTGGCTGGTACAATTGCAGCCCTACTGGAAGATAAGGACCTTTAAATAGTGATTTGTGTCATCATTGCCAATTTTCCAGAATACCATTGTGGTCTCTATTTGTGGTTCCCTTTGAAAACCATTTGGAAATTGCAACTGATCCAGAATGTGGCTGCCCAAGTGTTGTCAGGCTTGATGCGATTTCCATGTGGCAGGTACTGGTTGCCAGTAGGCTTAGGGGCGCAATTCTAAGTCCTGGTTTTAAGCTAAAACAATCTTCTTTGGTTTGGTACCCAAATGTGCCTCCAACTTCAGGGCTACCTCTTCCAGCAGGATTTAATTAATCTAAGGCAGCTTTCTGGAGAGGTAGTGCCCCATTCTTTGGACTTGAGGGAGCCAAGGCCTCACAGCATTGTCCTCTTCAAATAGACCCATACTCCAGAATAGCAGCCTTCCAGAAGGTGGAGTAGGTCCATGCATAGAAGCCTTCCAGGTAAAGGTTTTCCTATCAGTTGTATCTGTCTCTAGGGCACAGTGCTCATCTCTGTTTCTTGGCCAAGGCAGCTAGCATTTTCCGAAGACAATTTCTGTGGAAATAGCTATAAGTCAAGGTTGCACAGAATGCTGTTACTTTCCCGCCAAAGTGGTACCTATTAATCTACTTGCATTTGCATGCTTTCGAACTGCTGGGTGGCAGGAACTGAGGCAAAGAATGGAAACTCACCCCATTGTGCGGAGCTTGGGTCTTGAACCCGGGCTGTCAGCTCTCTGCTGACAGGCTCAGCATCTTTAATCACTGAGCTATTGCGTCCCGTTAGAGGCTAGATACCATCAACTAATTCCCAAGGGATTTAAAGTGTATTATGACTTAGTCAGGATTGTTATGGGATTTTAACTTGAATGTAATTTGAATTTTAATTTATCAGGAATGGTCCACTGTTTTTATATCTGTTATAAACAGTAAATAAATATATAAATAAAACATGAATCTGTTGCCCAGTTCCCAAAGTTGTAGTTTTTTTAAAGAAAAAAAACTCCACACAATTGAGGATAGCAGCAGCTTTCATTTATTTACTTATTTGGATTATACACCAACATTAGTTTTGCACAACTCAATGTGATGTACATAAGCCACCTTCTTTTATTTTCCCTACAACAACAGTCTTGTGAGGCGGATTCAGCCGAGAGAGAGGGATTGACCCAAAGTCACCCAAGCCAGTTTTCATGCCCAAGGGAGAACAAGTATTCAAAGTCTTCTTTTTTCTAATCCAGCATCTTTTTCAAACCACCAAACTGGCTCTCTAAGTGCTCACACTGACTATTAGACACTACAACTGTGAGGTCAACACTCTCAGTTGTTAAAAACTTGAGTTTTTACCTATTCTGAATTGTTCCTGAACTATAACTGTATGTTTCTAATGTTGATATATTTATGTATTTTGTATATGATATGCCTACTCATATAAATTCATTGTTTTGCCTGTTGTCATTTTTGCTTTAGTTCTCAAAACTTCACTAGAAATATTTTAGAACATAGAATAATAGGATCAGAAGGGACTTGGAGGTCTTCTATTCCAACCCCCTGCTCAAGCAGGAGACCCTACACCATTCCAGACAAATGGTCTGTTCTTGAAAGCCTCCAGTGATGGAGCACTCACAACTTCTGGAGGTGAGCCTTTTCATTGAATTGAAGAGCAGATGGAACTTATCTGAAAAGGGCAAGGGCATGGGTGGATCACTCTAGATAAAAGAGGTTGCTGTAGCCTTCTGGTTTTGTGAGTGGAAATCCCATATTCTGGGATCAATTTCCTAGGGTTCCCTTGCTACTTTTCAGGCTAATGGAAGGGGCCCTGATGGCACAGTGGTTAGAATGCAATATTGCAGGCTTACTCTGCCCTCAGCCTGGAATTCAATCCTGGTGAGCTCAAGCTTGACTCAGCCTTCCATCCTTCCGAGGTTGGTAAAATGAGGACCCAGATTGTTGGTGGCAATATGCTGATGTAGTAAACCAAGCCTGAGTGCTTTAAACCACAGAAAGTGCTGTAAAGCACTGTGGGGGTGGTATATAAACCTAAGGACTATTGCTATTGCTAATGAATTCCTTGAAAGTGAATGTTCTTGAGCCAAATGTTCCTAAATCTTAAGGTTCTTCATATTTCAGGAAACTACTGATATTGGGTCATGTTTATTAGGTTATTGCTAACTAAGAAGATGATGATGCCCTTCCAGCTGCTTCTCTGAAATTCTAACTCTTGGCATCACAGATTCCCACAAGGTGGGACATGCATTATTACATATCACAGCTCTGGTATTCCACATCAATATTACCACCCCTCCCGTCCCCATACTTTGAGGGCAGCCAAAGATGAGATAGCAGGCGACAGACCTGCCGGCTTGCACATATGGAAATGTTCAATTTGTAATTTGATTACACCACCAAGGGGAAAAAGGGGAGGGGGCACCCAAAAGCAAAACAGACACCCACTTGATACCTGTAGCAGATTTGTTTCATGGCTAAGTGCAGAAAATTCTCAACATCGTGTCGAGTTTCCTACGGCTGTCCAAGTCAACTGATGGAAGTAGTTGTTTAATTCCTGGGGAACCCTTCAAACAGGCATATGTCAGACCTAATTTAATCCACAGAAAGATAGACTAATTGTTAGGACTTTTGTAGCAGCATAATGCAGCCATTGAGCCAAACTGTGCCCCTCGTAAAGGTTTGCATGTGAGCGCTAAAGGGCCTGCCTTTGTTCTGGAGAAAAGATGCTTTTGTCTCAGATGCTAGGATTTTCTCCCCCCTTTCCAAGCCTAGGACATGTTTGCTTTGCAAACTAGTTTCATCAATTTAAAGAGACTTCTTTCAGGAGATCTGATGAGAAGATATTTGCCAAATACTTGGAGAGGGCCAAGGAACAAACTGTTAAACTATAGTTTTCTCTCGGAGATCGGTGTCAAGGTGGAAAAATTCCTAAGACTACTCTGACGGCTAAAAAAAAAAAAACTGATTAAGTAGAGGGCTGGGGAGGAAACAATATGACCACTTTGGGGGAAAAGGTGTGTGAGGGCGACAGAGAACATCCTAGCACTTGGGACAAAATAAGAAATAATGTATTTTTTTCCTTCATCTGACTCTAAACACTCAAATACACAAATGGAAAAAGGAAGGAAAGAAGAGAAAGGAGAAAAGAAAGATGGCTACCCCGCCTTCAGTTGATATGCAATTCTGAGAGACTAAACTTTGTAAAATTCACATTTCCAAAACGTTGACGGTGCTGTGATCCATGGCCTTCAAATAAAGCTGGTGATAAGTTCAGTTTTGTGATAATGGTTAACCTTTAAAGTAAAAGGGAATGGAAAATAGCCACATTTGTTTATTTAATGTTTATTTTAAATTCTCACTGTTAAAAACAATCTTAAAACATGCTGAAAGGTTGCTGGCTTGCTCACTCATTCAATTATTCTTACAGACCCCTCAAATCATTTGGCATAAACCAAAACAATTTGTTCTCTAACATTAAAAACATAAAATTGCAATATAAGACCCTTGGTATACCCTTGCTGAAGTCAATCCATCCCAATTCACACATTTCCATTAGTGGAAGGATGAATCTCTTATTCAGTTTCCCTAGTTTGTACATATACACATCACTGTTATCATTTGAGTCAAATAGATAGGATAGTGATATAAGAATGCTCCTTTACTCCCTTTGTTTTTGAAAAGACCAAATGGAGCTAGAATCAAAATTATCCTAATAAATGTACATTAGAATACTAGCCTTGTTTAGTTCATGTTGCATGGATCATTTTTTCTAATAATAGAGTCTGTAGAGTTTGGCCTCATGAAGAAACAAAGAGTGGTAGTTTTTGAATGCAATGAAATGCAAATGCTTTCATGATCAATAAGCCAACTCTAAGTTCATTTGAACTGAACTTGACTCATGTGACACTGGGGTCATGTCCATGTAGTTTTCTTAACAACAGCACAGTTTATCATTGACTTCTACCAGACGTTTTTGATTTCCCAGTCTATCCAGAGTTACCTCCCATTCAAGTACCAACCAAATCTACCTCTGATGATTAATTTGTGGATAAACAATTTGGTTCGGTCTAAAGCCTTGGCGGGCGATACCTTCTAATTCTTAACTGCAGGAATAAATCAGTAAAATAGAGCAACGTGAACAGTATCCTTCATAATTTCATTTAACTTAAAAATATCTACCAGTTTGGCCCACAGGCTCTGAGTTTTCTAATGTTTCTAAACAAACTCATCTCTATAATAATTTTATTTATCTTCCAGACCCATGATGTTATGCTATAATTACTTATTCAATTTCTATAGTTACCCATCTCAAGCAAGTAATTCTGGGCAGTGAACATAATCATAAACAATAATATAATACAAATTAAATATACATGGCAGCCAAGAAAAAAACCTCCATCGATATCAATATAGCAAAGAAAAAGGACCCTTTGTGTTCTTGGGGCCACAGATCCGGGCACAAAGCCAGGTCTTTATGAAAGGCCAACAGGATCAGAGTCATCCTCAATTCTGAGGTGAGAATGTTCCAGAGGGCAAGAGCTATGGCAGAGAAAGGACATCTCCTAGCATCCACCAATCAACGTTCCTTGTCTGCTGGAACCCATAGTGTGTCCAACCTGCGGGATTGAATTGGACTACTGGGAGAAGATAGTACCTTTGATATCCCAGTCCCAAGCCATGAAGGGCTTTGAAGGTGACAAGTACCTTGAATTGCACCTGGAAATACACAGGTAACTAATACAGGCTCATGTAGTAGTGTTACAAGTGCCAAATATTTGTCACCCAGATATTTTTCAAACAAGGCTTGGAATATCCTTGTATGTCTAAAGCCATGTCATAATAGCTACTCGGATTTGAAAAAGACATCTTGTTGTGAAGTTTATGAACACAACTCTGCAATCCCTATCTGGAAGCTCAAACTCTAGCACAGTGGCTCCCAATCTTTTCTATACCCCGCACCCCTAGATATATTCTCGCATCCCTTACAAAAGTTCAAAATAATGGCAACAAATTGTGCATATACACTATAATTTTGAAAACCCAAGTTTTCGCACCCCCTGGAATATCGTCTCACACCCCCAGGGGCTGCAAGCACCCCCGGTTGGGAACCCCTGCTCTAGCACAATGGGCATATTGTAAGTCCATTTCATACAAGAACCCAAAATATAGCTTCTGTGGCTAATGAGTAGTCACCCCTGTCCAAAATTAAGTGAAAAAAACCTCCAACTTTTTTATTCTACAAATGAGATAGGTGACAAACGTGAGAGAATAATCTAAAGTTACTTAATGGCTATGTGGTTTACAATTGTTGAGTTTCCAGATCAATATTATTCCTATTCTTCAGTATTAGGTTGAGAAGACGACCAAGCAAGTCTAGTTAGGAAGGTTTGGTCATATTTTCTAAAGATTGGAAGCTTTGGACTTTGGAAAATGATATAACTCTCTCTACAGTTCATGCATAACTTTAGAAAAGGGTTCAATCAACAGAATCAGCACTTTTTTCTAACAAATTATATGGAATAATCTTTGTGAACTGCAGCTCAGATACTTCCACATTTGTTTTTTGCCATCATGGACCAACAGTTCTCCTCCTGCAAGTTCCATGAAATGTGATTGAAACATGTACTGAATGTCTATGAATAGGATCAAGTGATAAAGAATATAAATTAATTTGGACACAGAATCAGACTTAGTTAAAAACAGCAGTGGGAATGAGTGCATGAACAACTAGTGGCAAACTGCCAAATCCCCCTCTTGTGCAAAGGCAAACACACACACAGAGACATACACGCACTGTAAGAGTTAGGTCAAGAACAAGAAAGTTCATCCTGTCTCATGCCTCCTAGAGACAGTAGAAAGAAACACCCAACTATGAGACTTTCACCTCCCCCAGACTCTGGCATTTTAGATAACACAGAACTGAGCTGAAAGCTACCTATTGTTTTCAGTGCATATATCAGATCAAAATCTGGCCTCCTCAAATCACTGTTACTTTCCGAGCACAGCATTTTCTTCACCTCCAGTTTATCACAGGAAAATATCTGTAGTCTTTGGAAAAATGTGAGATTCAGCTTTGATCTGGCTTTCTCAAAAGGTCACTTGGAGACCGGCCAAAGAAGTCTTGTTGGCTGATAGAATATCCTTGACTCAATTTCCCCAGGACCAAAAACTGAGATAGTTCCCCCCACTTCCTGCTGACCATCCAATTAAAACTCCATAAATAAGACCACTTAGGCATCTTTCACAACATTTGAACAGGAAGATTTATTTTAATCAGCCATCTCAAACTATGGCTTTCAAGCCAAAAGATCGCTTAGCTGGTTGTCCAGTTTTCTTAGCAAGCCCTACAATGCCTACCCTCCTAAGGGTTATCAGTTATGTCACGCATTATAAATTATCCAATCAGAGCAGTGGGAAACAACATTTCTATTTAATACCATGAGAAACAGTGGAAGTCAGCGATTGATACCAACACAATGATGGGAAAAAGTGTCCAGAGGTGCTACTCACATAATCTCATTTTACAACATCTTGAAAATTCAATAGAAAAGCACTCAGCTAACAATACCCAAATGACACGCTTCTGATGATTGTTCTAAAATGTTCCTTAAGACCCTGAACAATAAGAATGCCCTCTAAATATATCTCAGAACAAACAATTTGTTTCTATATTTTAATTTTTTTAAAAAAACACACACACAAATGAGCATTGTTAGTCAACTATTGATATAATCCTTCAAAAATCATGCAATCTGACTGCTGGCACTTCTTGGGAAATGAGAAAAATGTTAATAGGAAAATATGGCTCAAAATCATTTATAGGAATCAGATGTCTGCTTGTTTCCAAGAAAAATCCATGATATACTTCTTGCTTCCCATAAAAACCTTACAATATTTTGCTTGCATGGTATTTTTCAGCATTTACAGTTTTCAACAAACTTTGAAGTAAAACTCCAATAACCATTCTCTCAACTACATTTTGGGGGTCTTTAAAATCAAGTAGATCATAAAATAAAAAAGCATTTTAAAAAAAGACAGGTCCCAGAAATCAAAGATATGAATAAGCATTCTGGGGAAGAGGAATAAGTGAGCTGATCAAACTGTCTCTAAACAAATCACCTGTAGTGAGTTGCAGTTTATCTGAGATTCATTTGTCATTTGCCAATTCTTCATTTTATAGTAATCTAATCTAATCTAATCTAATCTAATCTAATCTAATCTAATCTAATCTAATCTAATCTAATCTAATCTAATCTAATCTAATCTAATCTAATCTAAGCACCTGAAGGCAGGACAAGAAGCAATCAAGGAGAGAAGCAACCTAGAATTAAGTAGATATTTTCTGACAGTGAGAACAATTAATCAGTGGAATGACTTATCTCCATAAGTTGTGGGTGCTCCAAAACTAGAGGTTTTTAAGAAGAAATTGGACAACCAATTGTCTGAAATTGTATAGGGTCTTCTGCTTGAGCAGGTGGTTTGACTAGAAGACCTCTAAGGTCCTTTCCAACTCTGTTATTCTGTTCTGTTAATCTACTTTGTAGGCACCTTTATCCATTTCATACTGTATATGTTACCCAGTTGACAGCTTAGAGTGGAAAAGCAGGGAAAGCAGCAGAGTGCTACAAGGGGCGATCAGCCTAGAGATCATACCATGCTAGGATAGGGTGGTGTTCTATAGTATCATCAGAATTTGTTGGCAAGATCCAGAATGGATTATCACATCTAGCTGGGTGGATGGAAGTATCGAAAGGACTAAACTTTAATGCACCCTTGTGTAAAATCAATAAAAGAAAAATTTTAAAATTCCTAACTCATTTTTTTAAAAAAAAACAAACACTGTTAACCAAGACAATTGTTTGTCTCTTTTCTTGTCTTCCTAGAGAAGTGTTCCTTCTTCTCTCAGAAATTAGTATTTAAAACATGATTATGGAACTGTGAGTTCTGCAGTTGTATTGACACATATATGTCTCATTTTATGCCATTGTAGACCACTCTGTAGCATCTGATTGCACATATTATCTTATCAAATGAGACCATATCACCTCAATCTAACATACCCTCTTCTTCCTTCTCCCCCCATAAGCTTCGTTTTATCAAAATGTGATCTCTGGAAGTCTTTCCCAACCAAAGTGAGTCAATCCTCGAGGATTTATTTGGGAAATTGTGTACACCATCAAACATGTAATAATCATAAACTTCCGAAGTTTATGAGAATTCAGCTATATATTTTGTAGGCAGTTAAAAAAAAGTTGCTGCTTTAGCTAGTAAAGCCATAATTGTTACATGCACTGGAACTGTTTTTTTAGGACTCCTGTTTCTGTTAGGTGCTTAGACAAGACATTCAACAACAAGGCTATGAAGAAGATCTACTGCAGGGTTGACTATGTGTTCCCCTGAGGACAATGACAGGAAATCATTGTAACTATATGATGGAAATCCCACCCCCTTTCTTACATGCATTGCATGCACAACATATGTTTAAAAAGAGCAGGACTTTGTGAGTCCTGGCCATCATCTTGATTTTTTTTTTACTCTTCCCTACAGATGTCCCTCTGCTTGGCCCATTATATATGTGCTTACTTCAGCTTCAGTTTATTTTCAGCTCCTTCCCCAAACATATAAAAGAGATTATACTATACATTAATTTTTCCTGCCTTTTTCTTTCTCCTTCATGGTCCAAGTTCTAAAAACTAACAAAACCTTCACGTTGTAATTATCTAATGCTGAAAAATAATTAACTGAAACAAAGATTGTACGGTGTGACAGAATCAACTATAGTGAGTAAAATAAATGTGTCATGAGTGAAATGAAATATTCCTTTTCACTATAGGCCTTTAATTTCTCTGTTTATTGTGATAGTCATTAATATGCACTTCTTAAAGCAAATCCAGAAGGAGTCTTGAGTGATCTGACTGTCAGCTGCATCACTCAAACATGGCTTAGGCCTGGAGCTTGCAATCCTAGCTCAGTTTTGTCTAAAATACTAGTTGCAATGATTATTTTTGTTTAGCTGTGCTTAAAGCATTAATTTTACAGATTTGCCAAAGGTCTGTTTACAGTTGATATAAACATAATGTACCAAATACAGACGACATCATATAAGGCAGTGTCCAACTTCTGAAAACACTTAAAGTTGATCAAACACATAAAATGAACTAATAATTTGAGAAGACTTGTAAAAAAAAACAAAAAACTCAAATGTCAGGTGATCAACCTGGATATCAGGATATGGCCCTTGTTAGCAATCAGTAATGAAATGAATCATTTTTAAAGAAACAGAAAACCTTATTATGCAGGAACACCAAAGTATTAAATGTTGCACTTAAGAATTATTCCTTCCCCCATCACTTGTCTTTTTCAAAGACTTTCAAAGCACCTTATTTTTGGCATCTGGTGTAAATTGTAACAGCTAGTTCTGCCAGCTAAACATATTTATGGTTTTTTTTCCTTACATTTTAAAAAACAGAGAGTTTTCCCTGCCCTTTGTGTAATAAAAAGGTACAAGCAAAAACACCATTCCTGCTTATGCAGTAATTTGAATTAAATGACAGGCACAAACTTGAAGGAAGTCCACTGAGACCCATACAAATGACTCAAAGTAATTTATGTCTACCTTCTTTTACAGCTTTGAATATGCTCCGTAGTCCCTTGAAGAAAAGGTCTTTCCAGTTATACCCCCATCCTCATTTTCACTTATTTTAGAAGACTGATCCGTGGAACAACAGTGGTGGAAGACTTTCTCATGACCTCAAGAACAATCATGACTACTTCCTTCATTGTAATTCTGAATTAATTAGCTTTGTAATCTGGATAAGGCATCTGGAAACATATATGGAAGGTAGGCTCTCCTTATTCAGAAGAAAAATGCTACCAAATTATGGACATCGGGAAGCAACAGTAATTGAGGATTAGTGCCTGTTGTCCTGTTTGCAAGCTTCCTGCAAGGATTTGGGACTAGGGTGTGGGGAAAAATAGACTGTTGAAAAGGCATCAGTGAGTATTAATAAGAGACTCGACGTCTTCCAAAATAGACACCTTCACCAAATCGCAAAGATTCATTATGGTGACGGTGTTACTAATGAAGAATTGCTCCAAAAGAGTTTCTCCTGCAAATTACATAACATTGTTGCATGCAGAAGACTTCCAGCTTGCAGATCATATACTCCATATGGAGAACAATTGAATTCCCAATTGCTGCCTGATATACTACATACAGTAGCATGGGAAAATCTAATGCTAAAATAGCATAATATTTAGCATAGTATAGCATTTTATAATGGAATGGGAACAGCCTGGAACCTGTTATGTTCATAGGGTTGTAATGATTTTGAAATGCCTACTTTAAGGATGCCCTGTGTTTCAAATTCCAGGTTTATATTCAACATCTTTGCATAATACCAGGTTCCTCAATAAATGCCAACCAGTTTCTTCTTCTTCTTCTTCTTCTTCTTCTTCTTCTTCTTCTTCTTCTTCTTCTTCTTCTTCTTCTTCTTCTTCTTCTTCTTCTTCTTCTTCTTCTTCTTCTTCTTCTTCTTCTTCTTCTTCTTCTTCTTCTTCTTCTTCTTCTTCTTCTTCTTCTTCTTCTTCTTCTTCTTCTTCTTCTTCTTCTTCTTCTGTCTCTTCTCCTTCGCCTTCTCCTTTCCTCTCTTCTCCTTCTCTTCTCCTTCTCCTTCTCTTCTCTCCTCCTTCTCCTTCTTCTCCTTCTCCTTCCTCCTTTCTCCTCTCCTCCTCCCTCCTCCTCTCCTCCTCCTCCTCCTCCTCCTCCTCCTCCTGCTGCTGCTGCTGCTGCTGCTGCAAGTTTCATGGGAAATTGTTCATTCAGGAAACTCTGTACAGCAAGGGAAACAATATATGCCAGATATGGAGCCCTTAGCAGCCTACTGGCTCTCCTTAGAGTCATCCCCAATAATTTAGTTTTGGGGTGATAAGACACATTTGCAAATATGACCTACAGCTGGATTGGAAGCTGATGTAAAACTCAAATAGCATCAGTCATCTTGAATACTTTGAGTCAAAAAGACTAGTAATAAACCGTAGTAAATTGTTACTACTTTAATGACTTTCTCCAAACTTAGCACAGGATAAGACAGTGGGTAGAAACATTTCAAACAAGACATAGTTAAACTGTGGAACTGCTACAGAGTTAAACTTGTGGCTTTGTGAAAACATCTACTTGCCATTTTGAAAACAGAATACTAGGCCAGACAGGCATTTGGTGTGAACCAACAAACCTCTTCTTATCCTTTGTTTTTATATGTTGACATTTATGTTCTCTGTTTATTGCCAGCATCTTCTGAAATAAAAAAAAGTGCCAGGGTTTTTGAAAGATCAGAGACATACATTATGAAATAGATTGCCAAGATAGTTTGATTTTATACTTTCTTGGAAAGCTCTTTATGCTCAACGTAACAGAACTCAGGCCCTAATAATGTTTTTCTTTCAGCTTTCATAATAGCTGCTATTAGAACTTTGCACAAGGCTTGTTCTGCTATAATTAAGAATTTGGCAGTGGATGCTCCCAAATTCAGACATGAAGACAGCTGCATTGGAAGTTACCAAGTGAGAATATTTATTAGGCAGGAGCAATTGCACTTATAAGTCTTCCAGCTTTTCAATGGATTCCCCAAGCAGGAAATCCCATGTATATCTATTCCTGGAATTCTCTTCCCCAAGAAGAAAAAGTTGCTTAGGTGAACAATGGAGTAGATGGATTGTTACAATGGAATCAGAATGGGCAAAGTCATTTAGAATAATTTAGTCTCATCCAAGAGAATATCATCTAAATATTAAATGACCATGGACCATGTAACAAGGCAGAGCTGCTATGCTGAGATCTTTTTCTTCAAAATAAATAAACAAAATAAAATCTTTTTCCCTCCGCAGCGCAATCAACTCTTTATTTAGGCCAAGCAAAAGTTGTGCTTTTGTTTCATTGTGAAGTCAAATCATAGGAAACCGCTTGCATTTCTGGAGCCAGGTTGTCTCAGCAGCAGGGTGCCTAAAACAAAAGCACACAGGAACCTTAAGGGTGTTTAAATTGTTTGTTCTTATAAACATGCCTTTTATTGCATTGGAAAGTTTTTGGTTTGAGGGGCCCACATTTGCTATTGCTTGTGTTTCCACAAGTATAAATTAGTAATGTAATGGAGGTGATTCATTGTCACCTCTCACTATGGGCAGGGAAATTGGTCATTCAAGGATGTCCACCTCCATTCTTAGATGTGGTAAAGAAACCAAGCCCCTTATCAGATAGCTAGTGACAACATTTTGGGGGATATGAGATCATTTATGGACTAATTCTTAGAACACAATGCACAAGAAAGGGCTTAACAAGAATTGGTTCTTCATATTGTTTGCTTGCAGATGCTTCCTTATAGGGGAGATTCATTAACTAGATGAATGGCCAAAACTCTACAAGTCTAGTTAGTCCATGACCACATTATATAAACAAACACACTCCAGGCAGGGACTTCAGTATCTTGAGAAGACATTCTTGGTTTAATTCTTGTTTTCCTTGCTACAAGTGTATATACTTAGGCAAATCAGAAAGGGTAGAATGTATGAATTTAGGAAGGAGGAAACATTTTGGCTGAAAATATAGTGGAAGGAAAAGCTATTATGAAATGATTTGTGCAAATATATTTATTTAGACTTTCCCCACACAAAGAGTCTCTTTGCAGCCAAGAGAATGTTTTATTTCACATTTTAGCTTAATATTACTGTTAAATAGTTTAAAAATATATGGTCACTATTAAAAGTAAAGAAAACTGCAAGAACAAAACTGACCTAAGAGAAAAACCTTCTTTTTTAAAAAATAATTGTAGCTGGATCATTTATGTCTCGACAGATGAAATTCTGTGCAATCACACTCAAAAATAAATTCAGATGAATTCAACTAGATGCAAGGGACGTCCTGAAATAATTTTGCAAAGCAGCAATTTTGATTAATATCTGGATGAAGCTTTAAGAGATCCCATTTGAAACTCAATGTACCACCCTCATTTCCTTATTTCACACCTTTTCAACTAATTTTCAGTTTGTATTGTGGTTATGATTGATATATGTATTGCAAGCTAGTGGTGATGTTAATAGTCTAATGAAGTTCAATAAAAACATACAAAAAGTGTTAATGGATCAGAGGAATGGTCTGTCTAAAATCAGGCCATTTTAAGTTAAATGCTGAGGCATCTTTCTCTGGGATTTTTTTCTTCCACATGTCCTTTTCTATCACCCTTTCCACATTTGGTCTGTGGTTTTTTTTTAAATGATCAGTAAAAAGGATGAGAGTCATGGACCCATCAACAAATATCTGCCTATGAATAATGTGCTTTCTCAGATATGAGTCCTGTCTGTGATGAACGGCTTTCTTTTTCATTCACGCTGCTTGGAAGTGTTTTCTAGGGCAAGAGGTTCGGCTAAAGCATAATTCATACTGCAACCATTTTCTTTTATCTCTCTCTACACAAAGTACTCTCACTCTCTTCTGCTGGCAGAGCAAACAAAAGCATAACCAACAACCAAAAACAAGCTATTTACCACAATAAATATCTATCAACAGTTTTCCACAAGTTTAGAACAGACTAGATGCTCCCTCAAAAATTTGTCTGTTAAAATTTCTTGAAAATTGTCAAATTACTAGGAAACAGTAATTTAGTGGTGGAATCTCAAATTTGGAAGGCTCCTTTTCAAAGTTTTCTTTTGCCAGGCCAATACTTTTATCAAAGCAATTCATGTTCGGTAAAACTGCTGTTAGATCATGTTCTTTAAGTCCTTGCTGCTGTTGTTATTTTTTAAATATTGGTTTAGTTTGTGAAGGCGTTCTAAACATAAAAAACTGGATAGACTTTTTTCAGAGTAATTAGCATGGGTGACCTAATATTACTCACTTTTGAAGTTCTAAGTGTTTGGATAATTCAATAAGTTATCTAGATTACTTTAACTGCACACCTCTGCAATCTATTTATCAAGTATAACTGAAAACAAAAACAAAAGCTGAAATAGCAACAGGAATAGCACTTAGACTTATATGCCACTTCCTAGTGCTTTACAGCCTTCTCTAAGCAGTTTACAGAGTCAGCATATTGCCCTCAACAATCTGGGGCCTCATTTTACTGACTTAAAAGGATGGAAGGCTGAGTCAACCTTGAACCGGTAACGACTGAACTCCTGGCAGTGGGCAGAGTTAGCCTGCAATACTGCATTCTAATTACTGCACCACCAGGGCTCTTTTGAAATACATCTCGGATCATCCTAAATTGTATTATGAATTGGCTAAGATAAGTTTATCATCAACGATGCTGTCATAGCCTGATGCCATCATTCATACCTACAACTTACACTTTGTTAAAAATTTGCCCTCTTTCCCAGACTGATGGTGGGATATGTAGGACTTCTCTAAGTGCATGTGTTCATGACTTCCCATTCATGACTTTTTGGATTTTGGTTTATTTGTAGCCCTTAATGGAGGGAGAGAGTGCTAGAGGATGACTTTTTTTTGGTGACATACCAGGAAATGAGTGGGAGTGATGCATACACATTTGAAGAGGTCTGACATTTTGATGACCATTTCGATTCACATGATGTGCAACTGTCCCCTGGGGAATGGAATTGTGGTTCTGTGGCATCCCTAAACCCTTCCTCATTAATCTGCCCTGGACATAAAGTCAAAGGTCTGAAACAAAGTTCCCTATTTTGCAATTTTTTATGACTGTTGACACAGTGAGCCACTGTTATTTGTATAATTAATCACTTTCTCCATCTTTAGCATTGGAAAATAATTACTAAAAATAAACAGAAATAAAGATATTGGTGCAATGGGAAAATCAGAATCCCTACTGTCCGGATTGTTTATCACTTTTATCAGTTAGAGATTGTTTTCCTTGCTTCAGTTTGATTTAAGGCAAGTTTACTCCCCATCTGCTTTGCCTTTTTTTCCTCAAGAGGCTTCAGAACAATCCTCTAAGGGAATTTGAGTTACATTCTCAGTTTTTGTTTCCTAATGCACTCTTGTGGTGACTTGCAAGAACTACACATTAAGCTTCGCCTTAATGGTGAAAGTGAACATTCATACTTCAAAGAGAATAAAAGGTACCTTTAAACTTGGAGTGCCCAGGCCATTCAGAAGGGCAATGAAATAGAACTTTTACGAAAGTTATACATGCAAAAGCCAGACTCTTAAGGCCTTAGAAATCAAATCTGAGCATTACAGAAGTACCATAAACTGAGATGCATATTGAATCCTTGGAAGAACTACAGCTGGAGGTGTAGAACATAGATGGTTCTTAAGTACTTCTCAAATGCAAAAAGTTCAGAGAAGAGCAACTAAGATGATCCAAGGCCTGGAGACTAAAACATACGAAGAACAGCTGCAGGACTTGGGTTAGGCTAAAGAAAAGAAGAAACAGGGGCGACATGATAGCAGTATTCCAGTGGCTGCCACAAAGAAGAGGGGGTCACGTTATTTACCAAAGCACCAGAGGGCAGGACAAGAACCAATGGTTGGAAACTGACCAAAGAGAAAAGCAACCTGGAATTAAGGAGAAACTTCCTGACAGTGAGGACAATTAACCAGTGGAACAGCTTGCCTTCAGAAATTGTGGGAGCTCCATCACTGGAGATTTTTAAGAAGATGCTAGACAGTCACTTGTCTGAGATGGTATAGGTTCTCCTGCTCGAGCAGGGGGCTGGACTAGAAGATCTCCAAGTCCCTTTCTATTCTATTCTATTCTATTCTATTCTATTCTATTCTATTCTATTCTATTCTATTCTATTCTATTCTATTCTATTCTATTCTATTCTATTCTATTCTATTCTATTCTATTCTATTCTATTCTGTTCTGTTCTGTTCTGTTCTGTTCTGTTCTGCTCTGCTCTGCTCTGCTCTGCTCTGCTCTGCTCTGCTCTGCTCTGCTCTGTTCTATTCTGTTCTATCCTATTCTATTCTAGTGGAAGACTGCTATCATATCACCCCTGCTTCTTCTCTTTGTTGGACTAGACATATTTAGTTCTCTCAATCGTTCATCATATGGTTTAGCCTTCGGACCCCTTATCATCTTTGTTGCTCCTCTATGCACTCTTTCTAGGTCTCAACATCTTTTTTTGTATTGTGGTAACAATCATTTGCCTACTGCACAAATGAAACACAATGCATTTCACAACATTTAAAAAATAATATTTAAAATGCATACTGAACATAGGTTGGCTTCTAGCTTTTAGGTTGGCTTCCAGCTTTTAGTTGATGCCATTGAATGCCAAATCCATTAATAATAAGATGTGTCTTAGCCCTCCTATGTAAATCACATTAGATGACTAGATAAGCTGGTTCTATTTTATTGTGTGGCTGCATTGACATAACTTGCAAGTCTGTTGATTCTTGCCACCTTTTTTAATAGTCCCAAAAGATGGGTTCTTTCTAAGTTTCTTCCTTTGACCATTAAGCCACTGGGCACTCCTGCCTCTCTTCTCTGATTGTTTCCTAGGCAGCACTACTTTCCCTCATCCCCCAAGGTCATCACACATTCCATTACAGTCTCCCTCTTCTGGGGCCTGATAGTGGATAAGTGGAATGACTTAGCATGCATTACTAAAATGTGGTTGGGCTTTGAGACGGTGTTCCCCTCTTGGAGATGTGCTCAGCAGGTTCTGAATGTGGCACTCTGGACAGGGGTCCACAAATACAGAGATATAATTAACATTCAGGCCTTACCCTATTTTGCCAATGGACGACAACCCTGTGAGATGGTTTGGGCTGAGAGCATGACTGGCCCAAGACCCACCCCCGGGGTTTCATATCTGAGGCAGGACTAGAACTCACAGTCTCCTGGTATTTAACCGTTAGACCAGACTGGCTTTCACTGCTATAAACTGATGTTATAAACTAACTTGGTATTATTGTTTCTATAACTAGAGCTGCGATGACCAAGATATTTTTTGCCAATGGTTATCTACTGAGTTCATGGTTCAATTTTTAATAATTTAGTTAAAGAGTCCCTCTTTGAGAGAGATGGGAGGTTCAGAAGTGTGAAAAATAAATAAAACATAAAATGTTTAATGCCCAGATCCTTTACAATACCTATTGATTTTTTGCAACCCTGTCTATAGACCAAGTTCTCTTTCTAGATTTAATTGCATTGCAATTTAAATTTCATGAAAATAGGGCTGCTTACAAAGCTTATGATGAGAGGGAATAATCTGGTGTTCCGTGCTTATTTGTGTAATGAGAATTCCCAAATACTTCCAGAATCCCAAATACAGAATTTCATCAAAGTAGGATTTTTTTCGACATAGACATAGCCATTTTCAAGACAAAAGACATAGCTATTTTAAACAAGACATCCTTTAATGTCAGTTTGTCAACATTTTATTTTTTTCCTCCTTGGAAAACACTCAAAGGCAAGTATTTTTCCCCCAAAAAATTATTTATGCTTGCAAACAACTGTTTTGCTTTGCCTTGTTCTCTTTAATCTTTGTCAGATTTAACTGTCACACTATTCATAGATGTGGTTTAGGATTCTTTCATTCTTTTCCTTTTTTATTTTATTTTATTTTATCCTTCACTCATGAAGTTTTAGTGCAGTGAATCAAAGGGTTTTCCATAAGCTTCTCTATGCAAACTAAATATGATGGTTTATTTGCTTTGGCATTCTTCTCCAGTATGTGTGATTCATTGTCTGCAGGTTGATTCATAGTTAGGAAATCACTCTGAATCCTGGCTAAGTTTCTGGCTTTTTAAAGTCTGGAAGTTCCTGTGGTTAGTCCATCAGTGTTTTCTTTTTCTTTTTTTGGTGACACACACACACACACACACACACACACACACACAGCAACTTTATAAAAATATTATTTATGCAACTTCAGAAAAGTGTCACAAAACTTAATCCATACCTACTAATGGACCAGATGTCTTGTGTCCAAATACTCAGTGGAAGCCATCACATGCCTCTTGTGAAGTTCATGGATATATTATACAAAGGTACGTTACATTTGGATATGAATGCTTAGCTCTTAATGTCTATTATTTCAAGTATTTGTTTAAGGGATATTACCTTTTAAACTACTATGTATCCTCAGCAAGTAGCAGGATCTGGTACAGTAATCTTCTCTGGGTTTAGAAGCAAAGCAGGGACAATCTTGATTAGTACTTGGGTGGGGAAACTTCAGGGGGAAAAAATCAAAGTTTTGGGTAGGCTAGACTTGAAGTTTTGTTTTTTTTAATGCAGAATATGCCAATAAGAACTGCATGGGAATGCTTATGCAGTTTCCAGGAGTTGTGCTCAAGTTAGTGGAGAGTTTGTTTTATTGCCACATCTTAATTGGGTGAAAATATGGGGGGGGGGGAAATAATCCACGCTCTTTCTAAATCCAGTAAGTGGCTCTTCTCCTAATGTTGCTGTGGTGTAGAGATGATAGCAGGAAAAGGAAACTCACTGGATGCATCTCTCTTTGTTGAGTTAATAAAACATTAAGAGCTTCAGTACTTGAAAATTGAAGGATGGTGTTAACTAAAAAGAGAAGAAGAAGAGGCTGCAACAAAGAAGAGAGGGTCAATTTATTTTCCCAAACACCAGAAGGCAGGACAAGAAAAAATGAACGGAAACTAATCAAGGAGAAAAGCAACCTGGAATTAAGGAGAAACGTCCTAACATTGAGAAAAATTAACCAGTGGAACAGCTTGCCTTCAGAAGTTGTGGGTACTTCATCACTGGAGGTTTTTAAGAAGAGACTGGACAACCACTTGTCTGAAATGGTATAGGGTCTCCTGCTTGAGCAGATCTCCAAGATCCCTTCCAGCCAGTGGTGGGATTCAGCCAGTTAGCACCACTTCGGCAGAACCGGTAGCTAATTTTTTGTTGCCCAGACCAAGAATGGACTTCTGGAAGCAGCATCTACACAGAGAACCGGTTGTTCACATATTTAAATCCCACCACTGCTTCCAGCTCTATTCTGATTAGGATTCATTCAGAATGAAGAATGTACTTTGGGCATCAGCGTAACATACGATTTAGCAGGTTAAGTTGCTAATGCAGTTTTCAAATGTCCAAGTTCTAATAGCTTAAAGTGTAGACGAAAAACAGGAATAGCCTGATTGCTACTGAGCATTTGTGTCAAATCCATTGGGTTATATGAAACCCTTGATTTTCAATATGATCCTTTCCAAACCTTTTCCTAACCACAAGGGGGCAGTATATGTCACCTCCTGCTGAAAGAAAGTGTCAGGCTGTGTTCTGGGACCCCAGCTGCTGTTTTAAAGACTTTGTGGTTTAGTTATACAGCAAAATTAGTGGGTGGGAAAAACCAAAAGACACATTTAGGCTATTTTGTAAGATTAGGGTTAAGCAGAAGTACAAGCTTTTTCCTATTCATTAAATCACTTAAATGGCTCAAGTTTTTCTTGTAAATTAACATTGTCTCTGAGTCCACTCCACCCTGAGACTGTTGGGGCAATGGGAATAAATCAGATCAATGTCTCAGTTCTTTGACAAAAATGAAGGTTTGCGGAAAGCTTTTCCTCTATATGTCTAGCCAAAGCTAGCACATTTTGCATTTAAGGGTGAAATTGCAAGGGATGTTTTTTGAAGCAGTCAATGCTTGCAAACAAGTTAAACAGCAATCAGTTGAAACGTGCTCCAATGAAATGAGCCTCAAATAGGAGAAGGGGGGCAGACACAAAGTAGTCCTCTCAGGCAATCAGTCTGAAGCCATGAGCTCCTTTCTTTCCCTTCTTCCTCAAAACAACAACCCTGAACATATTCATTACACTGAGCCTAAGTGCATTTTCTCTTGGATCGAATCCCATATCCGGCTCAGCTTATTGAGAGATGCCCTGTCAAAGTTGGGCAGGGCCAGGACCTTATTTTGGAAAGATTTGGGGAGACGGTTATGGAGTAGTCTATAGAAGAGAAGGACTAGGGGGTGACATAATAGCAGTATTCCAGTACTGTATTTGAAGGGCTGCCACAAAGAAGAGAGGGTCAACTTACTTTCCAAAGCACCAGAAGGCAAGGCAAGAAACAATGGATGGAAGCTAATCAAGGAGAGAAGCAACTTGGAATTAAGGAGAAACTTCCTAACAGTGAGGACAATTAACCAGTGGAACAGCTTGCCTTCAGAGGTTGTGCTTCATCACTGGAGGTTTTTAAGAAAAGACTGGACAGCCACGTGTCTGAAATGGTATAAGGTTTCCTGCTTGAGCAGGGGGTTGGACTAGAATAATTCCAAGGTCCCTTCCAACTCTATTCTGATTGAATAAATTGACTATCTTCAGAGTTTGTGAGACCCACATTAACCCTCAACTAACAAAATACAGAGGGAGAACAAAATTTCTTAGTCTCATCCCCGCAGAGAAATTATGAAAAGATGAGATGTTGATAGGTCCCATATTATATCCTCCTCTCCTGTATGGGTTGCCCCTGATTTTCTGCAATAGCTGTCCCCTGATTGTTGTTCATGTTTCAGAAAGCCATTAAGACTTGGTTGTTTCTAAGTGACACTGGGGTCTAAAGGGGTAGTCTTATTCTCTCCTGGATGCTATGTTGGGGTTGTTCCTTGGCTGTTGATGTAATTGAATGTAGGGTTATATTTAATTTATCATGTTTATTTTTATTCTTATTACTGTTCTGAAGGTCTGTAAGTCACCCATATGTTGGTAGCAGCAACATATATGCCTAGTGAAATAAATACAATAAATAAATAAATAGGAGGAGCCAAAAGTAGGGGAGACTGTCTCATCTCCAGCAGAAGATGTTTCAATAGCCATTTGATTTAGTTGTTTCTCATCAGTCCAGAGAAGAGACTAAAACAAGAAGCAATCAAAGAACTGAAGGTCAGATCCTCCAGTTGTCTCTTCAGAGTGGGATGGGAGGATACAGGGGAGAGAATGATCAATGTAGCATTGGGTCCATTCAAAACAATCTCTGTAGGGGAGTTGCCACGTTGTATGCATATACAAAGTGGCAGAGCTTGCATTAAAACATCTCCATCACTTTGAGGAAAGATCTGGAACCTGTAGATGTCTCAGTAGCTCTTCATGTGACAAGTAGCAAAAAGTGGAAGCAATCAACCTCAGCCAAATTTGAAAAATACAGAGTTTTCAATAAAAACCCAGTTAAATAATCGCCACAATTTCCTCCACTTCAAGCAAATGATCACCACAAATTCCTCCAATTCAAGTTGTAATTAATATCTCCTAAATGGTTTGCCATAGAAAAACATTCCTCACATCCAAAACTAGATGCCATAAAAATGGTGAGACTAGGCTAGGCACCTTCTGTTTATTCTGAGTATTCATGAAGGGGATTGGGCAGTTAAAAAAGAAAAAGAAAAACCAAGATGGAGGTCACAACTGTATGAGCAAAGCACTGGCCCTTTGTGTGACCTTGATGCACATACAAAAGGACAGTGCTTCAATCACATCACCACCATCTTGACACTTTTTCCCAAAGATACCCACCTTAATAGGTACCGTTTCCTCAAAAATAAGACCTGGTCTTATATATATTTTTTCTTCCAAAAGAGGCATTAGGTCTTATTTTGGGGGAATGTCTTTTCCACTGCCTCACCTTGCGTCGGCGGCACCAACAGCTCCGTCCAGCAGGAGCCCGCATGGCCGCTGCCAGCCCACTTCTTCTGCACCCACTCGCTGCCACTCGCGTGCATCACCCCAGCCTCCATTTCACCAGCAGAGGCCTTCAGGCCTTCGCCTCTGCTGGCGAAACGGAGGCTGGGGAGCGACACGCGCATCATCCCAGAGCTCCATTTTGGGCTACAGAGGCCTTTCCTGAAGGCCTGTGCTGGCAAAATGGAGGCTGGGATGATGTGTGCAAGTGGCAGCAAGTGGCTGCAGAATAATTGGGCTGGTGGCAGCCATGTGGGCTCCTTCTGGATGGGGCTGGATGGCCGCCACAAGGTGAGGCAGGTGTTGACGTGTGGGAGGCCTAGCTGCAGTGGTCCTGAGGTAAGAGGATGTAGGGTGCGTGGAGAAGCTCCACCCCCACCCCCACCCTAGCGTGCGCCTCGCCCACCTCATGCAACCAGATGGTGGGACAGAGTGAGCAGGATCTTGACTAGGGCTCATTTTGGGGGTAGGGCTTACATTAGGTACACCCGTAAAAATCAAGCTAGGGCTTATTTTTGGGATAGGGCTTATTTTTGGGGAAACACGGTACATCATCATCATTACTGAATTGTTGAAGCAGTGAGAGAGCATGAAACAGCAGAACAAACTATCTTGTAGGCCAAAGGTAAAAGTTGGGCATTAGTGGAGGAAAGTAGATTGATATACTTATGCTTTCAGTACTATGGAACTCCTTGTTCCAGAAAACTAATCCAAATTTGACATTTGAAAAAGTAAATAAAATTATTTTCATAGAGAGAGCTGCTTGGTGATCTAATGTGATGCCTGCTGTTGCAGCTTTAGTACTTTGAGACCTTCCAGAGTAACGATTTATAGAGTCACCCATTGCTGGGATGATATAAATCCTGTCCATATTAGTGATGTAGCATCCAAGCAGGGGATGTACAAAGCTATAAATTGCTAGTGTGGAAATCCTCAGGGTCTGTTTGATTATTTAGAAGGCTGTGCTTCCTGCTTTTTGTGAGCTATTATTTTTGATCTGAATGATGGGATAGAAGCAGGATGGAATGCTCTAGATTGCATATAAAAAGAGGCAGGCAATTACGAATACTAAGAGAAAAAAATAGACAGAGCTCATTAATGTTACAGATCTTTGAGAAGCGTTGTTAATCCCAACAAATGGAAAACTGCTAAGGGTTTAGTGTTGTGATCTATGCAAATACAGGTAGTCCTCGAATTACAACAATTCATATAGTGACCATTCAAAGTTATAATGTCACTGGAAAAAGTGACTTCTGACCATTTTTCACCCTTATGACTGTTGCAGCATCCCCATGGTCATGTGATCAAAATTCAGATGCTTGACTGCTGGCATGTATTTATGACATTTGCAATGTCCCAGAATCTTGTGATCACCTTTTGTGACTTTCTAATAAGCGAAGTCAGTGGAGAAGTCAGATACACATAACAACTGTGTTACTAACTTATCAACTGCAGTGACTCACTTAACAACTGTGGCAGGAAAAGTTGTAAAATGGGGCAAAACTCACTTAACAAATGTTTCACTTAGCAACATAAATTCTGGCCTCAATTGTGGTCATAAGTTGATGACTACCTTGTACTGTATATCCTAGGGCTATGCATTTCTATTTCAGACTTTCTCCTCCATAAGATGTCAAGATACTGAAATCTTTGGCTGCCATGATGCAAAAAAAGCTGCTGAGGTCCTAGAAAGAATGCAGAGAAAAGCAATCAAGAGGATCAGGCAGAATTGTATGATTAACGGCTAAAGAAATTAGGTATGTTTAGCCTAAGGAAGAGAAGACTTAGGGGTGACATGAAGCTGTCTTCCAGTACTTGAAGGCAGTCACAAAGAAAAGAGGGTTGATTTGTTCTCCAAAGCACCTGAGAGTAGGTCAAGAAGAATGGGTGGAAGTTCCTCAGAGACAGATCCAACCTGGAAGTAAGGAGGAATTTCCTGACAATGAGAACCAGCTTGCCTCTAGGGTTGTGGATACTCCATCACTGGACGTTTCAAGAAAAGATGGGACATTCATTTCTTCAAGATGGTATAAAGACCTTGGGCAAGGGGTTGGACTAGAAGATCTCCAAGGTCCCTTCCAGCCTCATGATTCTATCATCATTTGGCAGCCAGGCTGTTGTGCAGTTAAATGCAGGGTATTAAAAAGACAAGCTTCTGGAATGGGGAGGCAGGGAACTGCACAACACTTGATATTGTTTCTTAGTACCTGTGAAACCAACATGAAGAAAAATGAACAGAAAACAAAAATAATCTAAAGCAAAAGGGTGGGGGGAGGGGAAGAAGATTAAAAAGGAGCACTTGGTCATGGGGGTCTTCAGCAAACCGAAATTGCATTAAAATGATGATCAGCAAGTGGTGAAATCTTGATACAAAACTTTCCCCCGACTTGCAAGTAAGCAAGCACATAAGACATGTAGTTTGCAACATTAGGTTTTACAAAGGCTTTAAAACATTAGGCTTTACAAAACATTACAAAACATTTAAAACATTAAGTTTTACAAAGTGTGGCCGTACTAAGGCTTTACGAAGCTTTAATACGGCCACACTTGGAATATCACATTCAGTTTTGGACACCATGATATAAAAAAAGATGTTGAGACTCTGAAAAGAGTACAGAGAGGAGCAACAAAGATGAGTTAGAGTTACAAAGAATAGGTGGTGGTGGGGGGGGTTAAACTATTTTCCAAAGCACCAAAGGCAGGACAAGAATCAATGGATGGAAACTAATCAAGAAGTGATGCAACCAAGAACTAAGGAGAAATTTCTTAATGGTGAGAACAATCAACCAGTGGGATGCCTTGCCTTCAGAAGTTGTGGGTGCCCATCACTGGAGGCTTTCAAGAAGAGAATGGACAGTTCTTTGTCTGAAATGGTAGAGACTCTTCTGTTCGACCCCCAAGGTTGCTTCCAACTCTATCATTCTATGTTCAAAGTTGTGGTGCTTGTACTGTCACTTGTACTTCCCCATGACACCCTATTCCCCCACTGCAGAGTCCAATGGCTTTGTCCACATTTTTTGCTAGTCAGCGAAGCAGAGAAATCAGTAAACCAGGACCTTAGCAATGACATCTGTCTCCATGAGTTTTCTGTCTATCATCATCACTCTTCTATGATTGCTTTGTCCAATGTGGACTTTGATCTAATTCCAGAGTTTTGTTTTAATACCATGACATTGAAAAACACAGCACAATTAGAGAGAGAAAAGGCAAAGCAATCTGAACAGGAAAAAAAGAACGTGTCATCCAAACTAATGAATACAGGATAACCGTTTTAAAAATGAACATGAACTGCTATATTTACAACACTGCAGTAGCCATTAGTCCTAATCT
The DNA here is from genome assembly GCA_023970755.1 of Azemiops feae. Taxonomy (NCBI): domain Eukaryota; kingdom Metazoa; phylum Chordata; class Lepidosauria; order Squamata; family Viperidae; genus Azemiops; species Azemiops feae. Next base: position 1,146,391 of record JALGBA010004264.1, read on the forward strand.
TTATTTTACAACTGTTTAATCACAGCTGAATATTATTTGCTGTGATTTATACATATGTTTCCGGATGTTTTCTTTGGTTTGACTGATCATCATGGTAAAGAGCTGCTGATAAGCTGCCACAATAAAAAGTTCCATCCATTGATAAAGATAATTAAAATTTCAGGTTAATGAGAAGATCATTCAAGGAGCAATAATCCCTTCCTGGTTCTGTTAAAATTAATTGCCAGACAATTTGAATCTGATTTCAAGGTGACAAACAATGTTATTTCATGCATGTTTACCTGAAAATAAATCTCACTGCCTTCAGTGACTATTAATCCTCGCAGCTGCATGCATAAGATTGCAAGAAAATAAAAGCTAAATGTATTGACTGAAATGAATAATATATTGAACTTCAGAATGTATTTTACTGTGTAAATATAGGATGAAATATGATATATATTTAGTTTACACGTTGACAATTAAGACAATTTTTAATCTTAAAAAACAATAAAAATAAATCTAAAAATATAGACTAAAAAGAAAAAAAACCTTACTTTATACTTATCAATGTCCTGGTTTGTTAATAAATTCACTGCTATAATATGAACAGTATATTTATTTATTTAAAACATTTATATAGCCACCAATTTTATAATAAATTATTATTTTATAATAAATTCTGGGAAACTCCTAATCAAAAGTTTAAAAAGAATATAAAAACATATTAAAACTATAAAAGTAGACATATTAAAACATTATAAATAACGAAGAACTGGTGCCAAGTCAATGTTCTAATGTGTAATTATCCAATCGTATCCCAGGGCTTGGGGGAAAAGCCAAATCTTCAAAGCTTTACAGAAAGCTAGGAACGTAGAAGCCTGCTGAACTTCAGGTGGCAGAGTGTTCCATGGGGCAGTGGCTAGGACCTTACTAGGTCCCATCAAATGACAATATTTAGGGGAAGGGACTAGAAGAGATTCTGTATGACCTGGTAATACGGGTGGATATGCTCATGGAAAGGTGTGGTCCTGCCGATAGTCTGGCCCTGTGTCATCTAGGTCTTTAAAGGTGAGGACCAGCACCTTGAATTGCATCCAGAAAGAAACTAGAAAGTGCAGTTCCCTTAACAAAGGGTTTTACATGGGCAAACTTAGAGGCCATAATTGTGTGCACTACAGCATTGTGGACCCGTTCAAGATTTTAGGTGGTTTTCAAGGGAAGCCCCATGTAGAACACATTGTACTATAAAATATTATTATAAGATATCACAAAATCTCCCTGACAGTAACAGATAGTGTTGCAACCTTAGTAGAAAATATTGCCTTTTCCAAAACAGATAATTCATATGTTTCCAACAACTATCCCGTGACATTTGCAGTAATATCATTTTTCCAACATTTAATATTTGTGTAGCCACCCTGATAATACTTGATACAACCATAATTCCTGACAGTCAAAATCCAAAGCTTCTGTATATCATTCAATGAAATGTATATTCTTATCAGACATAAGTATAGTGAACCACTTTTCTTCTATATGAAGATTAGCAGTAATCAGAAAACAGCTATGTCTTGCTGTGTGGAACATAACTCATTTTTCCCCTGAACCCATGCCTGTTCTTCAAAGGTAGCCTTATCATTCATTTATTATGTATTTATCATTAGATTTATATGACACCCATCTCATTACCAGGACATGGCAGAACTCAGGAGCTGACTGGATTAGAAACTGCCTATTGTTGAACCAGCATTTCAGAACCTCATAAGAGGTTTCTTAGGTGCACATGTTCTTTAAAAAAAGCCACAAACAAACAAAACAAAAAAATCCTACCACCAATCTCTTAATATGCAGTAAAAATGACTTATGCTGGCTTATTTAGGCTTAAATCACTAAGAATTCTACCAGAATGTCAAAGTGGTCTGACAAAGTGGTTTGTGTGCAGCTGCCAGAATCTGCTCTACCACTTAATGAGGGAAAGAACTTTTGTAATGAAACCTCATGATTGCATGTCATCCTCAATTAGATATGAAGATAAAGGATAAAAATATACCAAACATCACCCTAATTGAGGCTACCTACTATGCTGTCTGCTTATCTTAGGATGGGGGAGGGGGGGAATCCAGCAACAGATGTATTAATGGAATTGTACCAGCAGCAATTGATCAAAACCACCAGCATCCTTTTTTAAAAATGGATAAAATAAGTTAAAACAAACAATGCATACCAAATGCTAACTTGAGGAAGCTTTCTGACAAATTGTTGGAGATGCAAACAATTCTTCAGCGTCATTTACAAATGCTTTCCTTTCTCTAAACATTTCAGAAGCATCTTTAATATAAACAGCAAGTTCTCCCTTTAGAAGTCTAAGGAGTCAGGAAAAGCCACACAGCTGAAAATGGAAAGAATTACTAACAGTTTCCCCCCCCCCCCCTTTAAAGCCACATTCTGCTTATTTTGGATTATCTTTGCCAATGCTTCTGGATGAAAGTCCTTAACACGTGGATTTGGATCGAGTCTTAATTGTGTTTAAAATAACCCCAGTGAAAGAAATGGGACAAACTAATTGTGACTTAACCTAACTTTTATTGATGCTGATTTGTCTATTTTAAACATGCCAAAGTTACTCTTGAACTCTAACCCAATAGCTCATTTCATGGGAAAATGCTTGATATGCTAGTCTGTTTGAATAAAAACTTCTCTGTTTCCAACTATAAGCATTTCTTAACACATTTTATGGTAAACTATTAATGCATTTGGCTGCATTTTAAACAAAAATACAAAGCAAAATGCATATATGTGTTAAATTCAAAAGATAATGATGTTCTAATGTGTGAATTAGTCCAGGATATATGAATTAGTTTATCCATGTTATAATTCTGTTTAAATAGTTGAAACAACTTTTGTCTTTGTGAGCCAGAGTAGATTCTCTGGAAAGGGAACATCAAAAAACCAACTTGCCATAATTCTCTACAATAGTGCTTTTTATACTTGGCATCTTTAAGTTGTGTGGACTTCAAGTCCCAAAATTTCTCAGCCACCACTGTTCTAGGAACTTCCTACCTCTAATCTGCAGTCTTAAAGTTTTTCCATGGTGGCCCCTGTGTAAGAAAAGACACTTTGGTAATAGCTTGCAAGATACTGTAAGACAGCAAGCCAGTGGTGGGATTCAGCCAGTTCGCACCACTTCAGCAGAACCGGTAGCTAATTAAGAGAGTGCTTGTATCTCTATGAAATAGCCAATGAACTGTAGGCATTGGCCTGAAATGAAAGTAAAGGGCATCAGCTAAGGTAAATAAAAGCATTCAAAGTGAATATATAAGACGGAATAGAGTATTTTAAGCTGCAGCAGGAAAACACACCAAGAGGACACATTTGCTGTGGGATTGGACTGAGTCAGTGTGATGTCATCTGATCTTGTCTTCAAAAATGGTTGCTGGCCTGTTCTGACAATGGGCCACTATGCTTGTGTAGATAAGCCTTTTGAGAGATACTGTGATTAAATCTGTATTGCTTTGTTGTTGTTAGTTGCGAAGTCGTGTCTGACCCATCGCAACCTCATGGACAACGTTCCTCCAGGCCTTCCTGTCCTCTACCATCTTCTGGAGTCCATTTAAGCTCACGCCTACTGCTTCAGTGACTCCATCCAGCCACCTCATTCTCTGTCGTCCCCTTCTTCTATTGCCCTCAATCTTTCCCAGCATTAGGCCCTTCTCCAGTGAGTCCTTCCTTCTCATTAGGTGGCCAAAGTATTTGAGTTTCAACTTCAGGATCTGGCCTTCTAAAGAGCAGTCGGGGTTGATCTCTTCTAGGACCGACCAGTTTGAATGCCTTGCAGTCCAAGGGACTCGCAGGAGTCTTCTCCAGCACCATAGTTCAAAGGCCTCAATTCTTTTGCGCTCAGCCTTTTTATGGTCCAACTTTCACAGCCATACATTGCAACAGGGAAAACCATGGCCTTGACTATACGCACTTTTGTTGGCAGGGTGATGTCTCTGCTTTTTAGTATGCTGTCTAGATTTGCCGTAGCTTTCCTCCCCAGGAGCAAGCGTCTTTTAATTTCTTGGCTGCTGTCCCCATCTGTGGTGATCTTGGAGCCCAGGAAGATAAAATCTGTCACTACCTCCATTTCTTCCCCATCTATTTGCCAGGAATTGAGAGGGCCGGATGCCATGATCTTGGTTTTCTTAATGTTGAGTTTCAAGCCAACTTTTGCACTCTCCTTCTTCACCCGCATCAAGAGGCTCTTTAGTTCCTCTTCACTTTCTGCCATTAGAGTTGTATCATCTGCATATCTTAGGTTGCTGATATTTCTCCCGGCAATCTTAATTCCAACTTTTGATTCATCTAGCCTTGCTGTATTGCTAGCTTAGTGTAAAAATGTTAAGGTTGCAATGCAAAAGTTTTTGAACTCAATTTGAGCTCTACCAAATTGAGACTTACTTTTGTACAGACTAAATCTTTAATCACGTCTCAGACACCACTAGTATTTTTTTTTAAATTACTGCTGTAGTAAGACAGACCTTCATAGGGTTAATACCTACTGTAATTCATACTAATCTAATACAGAATTTGTGGAAGGGAATGATAGACTATATATAGCTGTCTCTCTAAAAATCTCCCTGCAAAACAAGACAGGAAGTTAATTCTCTTATAAACTAGCTAAAACTAAAACTATTATGTCATTGAAAAAAGCAGAGCAATTAAATAGTTTCAACATGTTTTGTTAGTATTCCAAATTAATACCCTTCAATGTACTTTTAGAGACGCCATTGGTTTCCCAGTGTGCAAAATAAATAAAATTAATACTACTTCTACTGTATGTAAAATCTAGCCAAGGTTTGCAAATCCTATTGATATTCAATGACAGTGCAATCAAGCTGCATTGAAATTGCCCTTTAAAATCATCTGAGTTTTAATTAGTGAATATTATGGCTGTCTCAGCATGTTTCCCAAATACATGAATTGAACTATTCATTTTATAGGTTTACACAATGCACTGACTTGTAAATTCATCAAATAGATTGTATTTATATAATGTACTATGCCATAAAACTACTACTTTAGTTAAAATTAACCATGCTTAGCATTTTTCATGTATACAGCCAGAGCCAAATAATCTGACAAAAACATTATGTGAACTCATTCTTTATGATCTTTTCTGAATCTTCATGTAGTTAATTCTGGACCCAGTTAGAGTTTTACCACCCATGAATTAATTTTGGTGTAAAATTATATTAATTGCTTTATGATTCTAGGAATAACCACAGAGTTCTATTCTAGTCTTGACCTGAATCTTTAAAATAATGTAAATCAAGTGTTGTTTCACTATAGTCAATAAAACTGCGGAAAGGTAAACAAGTTGCATGTCTGGGAAAAAATATAGATGTGGATGTATAAATTCAGGAGCCTCCTGGTTTTGATTTCAATGCCTGTTGCAAATATACAATGAAAAAGAAAGTTGGCTGTACTTTTCAGAGGGCAGAATTGCTATTGTTGTCAAGGTACATTTGGACTGATTTCCAAAATTTATCCTTTCATATTCAGTCTTTTAGAGCACTTACGTAAGGCTGAAGCTTATTCAGGCTAATCATACGTAGCTTTGATTCCATCCTCCTAAATTATATTCTTAATTGGTTCCCTCACCAAACAGATAGTTCTAAAGGTTTACTATCTGCTTGCCTGAAATGGAATAATGTAGAACAAGCAGGTGTTGAAGCCAACTGTGGTGAAGTCCAGGAGAACAGGAAGTTCTGAGGTGAGCTGTATGAGAAGAGTCTACATTGAGAAGGAAACATATTTGCACTTTCTAGTTTAAAAAGAAATAACAGAAGCTATTATATTTTTGCCCCCCTTATATGGGATTGAATAGCAACATGCCTACAAAATGCTTAAGGTATCTATTTTGTTCCTTATTTATGAGGAAAGGAACAGGAAAAATCAATCTACTGAAACATCTATTAGAGGTGAAGGAGGTCTGGAGACCCCAAAGGTCTCCAGATGAAGGGACTTAGTGTTCAGCTAGCATGCCCATATTTGGCACATATTCTTCATGACTTTTTTTTTATCTATTTAACCTTTAATCAAGTTTCTCTAAAGGAACAGAGCCATAATGTTAGTAGAGAAATACCAATGCATTTCATATAACCCTCATTTGACCCCATAAGGTAATAGAAAACTGCCTTTCCCACATTTAGTTAGTGTGCCATCTCTCTCTACCCCATAAATTATTTATTAACCACCATACTATTTGTATTTTATTTCCCATCATCTTCTATTTCTCTTAGTTTTCTTTTTCTTTTTTGTCTAAAAAATTAATAGGATGGCTTCCTACTAATAAATGCAAGATTGTTGTTAAAGATAAGACAACAGATTCCAATTTATACTTTATTCTTCTGGTTTCTCTAAACTGTTTCACAAATATTTGAATCATTATCTGTTGCTTTCTTGAGTTTTCAAGTTTAAATAAAAATGGAAGCATGTTACACTGTTTCTCTTTTCTGCTAGGATTCTGTCCAATTTCCCATTCCTAATTTAGAGTACAAACTCCAAACATTTACTGTGTTTGAAGGTCACAGAGCTATTGATTGATATCTAGTTATAAGTCTTGTTGTCCTAACACAAGGACTGGGTACAGCTCTTTCCCCCTCCCCTCCTATGTCTGGACTAAATCCAAAAATGTGAGGATCAAAGCATCTGGACTTGTTGCTTTTATATTTGGCACACAAAGAGGCTGGCAGTCCCCAATGTGGTCTTGGCTGAGCTCAAGTTGTTTTCTTTCTGTGATGTGAAACAGTTGAGACTCACAGGCCCTCCAACGCTTAAAGTGGACTGAATGAAAATGGGCTTTTAAACTTGCCAAGTGCAAGAAAGGGCGAGCCCCCACAATTTTTCAAAAACTGTAACCATGGCATATCTCTCTCTCACTTTTTCTCATTTTTAAAGAAAGTATTTTCTAAAATTTGGACTTAGGTAAGCTCTTCATTTCATAAATCTCAGGTTCCTTTTTGCCACAACTTCAGCCTGTCTGAATATTTGGATATTATGATAGATTTCTTGGAAACCTTCCCTGTAACTCAGGAGCATGAACTTTTATAGTTGGGTTTCCCCCCCACTCCCCAGAAGAGCACTGATCTCTACAAAGAAGCTGAGATGCCACAGCACCAGATGGCTGCATGAAAGTAGAAATAACCTTGTACTTCTGCATTATTATTTTTTGCCATTTTGCATTATTAGCAGCTAGCTTTGGGACAAAATGCCACCAAATTACACTGATATGCTGTACTACCAAAAATACATCATGTTTCCAAAATTTAGTGGGCCAGGAAGGGACTTAAGACCCGAAAGTCATTAAGAATTGCATGTAATCCATAAATTATCCATTTTAAAAAGTATCTCAGATTAGCTCTGAGTTGATTCTAAATGAGGTTCCCAGAGAATAGATCCTCCCTTTATTGGTACCACATATGAGCATCAAATGCTTCAGACAGCATGCAAATGGGGAAAAATTGCCTGCAGACACACTTCCACACTAGCACTGATTATATTGCCTAGTTTGGGTAATGAAAGGTCTACAAGAAAACAAGCAAGTTCAGAGAGCACTCCTCATTTCAACCCTGATCTACGATTATTCTCCTTTATTGATCCTCCCTTTTGTATCCTGGAAAATGAAAGCTTATTGAACAAGTATGATTTAAAAAAACTCTGACTTAATGTGATGCACATTTACACACACACACACACACAAATGCACATATACATTTTATAAATAGTGCGGGGAAAATGGGAGACTGCTACACATGCAACTTTTCTACATTTCAAACTTTTTGATCTGGCCTTATTACATTTATCTAGTGTGCATACTAGCAAAAGACACATACTAGCACAAGACAAATCTATCACCCAAATCCTATGATCCACTTCCTAAGGTCAACTTTTCAGTTGCAAGGGCATTTCTAAGACTGTTTTTAGTTCATCAGTAGCATTATAATTTCTCTGGTCCCCTAGGAGCTGCCTTTGGCTTGATCCTCCACATAAGAGATGAAAACATTTTGGATTGCTGCCTATTTCCTGTTTTGGAATTTCGGGGAAGAAAATCTGATACATTCTGAATCACAATTTTTTTTAAAGAAGACTTTTATATTTGGGTAGTATCCAGGAATTAGTGTGTGATAGGTAAGTGAATAAAACATTGTAAAATCTACCTGTTAGGTGGCTGCATACATTTTAGTCAGTCTGGAAACCGTTACTAGTGCTGGTCTTATAGTGTGGCAATTAGAGCTATCAATCTTTCTATTGTATTTTGTTTTCTTTTGATATTCCCAACTAAAATAGTTGCATCACTACGTTCTTTCCTTTTAAAATAGATTTGTAACAAACCTCAGTCGAGTGCTCACAACATGTCTCAGTATCAAGACATTTTTCAAGCAAAAGAACATTTTAATTATTTACTATTAAGCAAGCATATGTGCAATTGCCTTTTGGATTTGCCATTTCACACTATTTGGCATTTCATTCTGTTAACAGAAAGTTCACATATGGTTTCCATGTTTTCTGGTTGATGTTAAAGGTGGAACAGCAGAAGGAAGCACTAATGAACCCACATAAAGCCTTTTAGTTTAGAAAACTCTGTTTTGATCTTAAAAAAAATCATTCAGATGGTACATTAAATAAATAGTTTCAATCATTTTTGGTATCAACCTCTAACATGTTATGAGAGAAGAGAATGCCAGAAATCCAGATAATGTTAAAATAAAGTTTCTTCTCCGATAAGATAATTTTGGCAATTTACCTGTCTGGTTGTAGTGTGGCTGACTTTCATCCAAATGAAATCTCTTATATATCCATGAACACAATCTAAGATTATGGCAAAGGAAACACGAAAAGTTAATGTTATGAATGTTAAGATATAATAAACTCAAGAGTTTATCTTGAAAGTTGGCGTTGAATATCTAGAACACATTTGAGATGCTTTTAGGTGATATAGGTATTCCTTCACCAGAAACTGAGACGAGAATTTTTCTTGCTAAGCACGCTGTTGTTAAGAGAGTTGCGCTCAATTGTATGATTTTTTTCTGCCATGGCTGTTAAGCGAATCACTGCAGTTGTTAAAGTGAATCATGGGGTCATTAAGCAAATCTGGATTATCCCATTGACTTTGCTTTCTGGAAGCCATCTGAAAAGATTGCAAATGGCAAACACGTGACTTTAAGATGCAACAATTGTTGTAAACACATGCTGGTAGTCAGGTGACCAAATTTTGATCATGTGACCAGATGCTGTGATGATCATGTGAGGACTAGTCATAGATCACTTTTTTCAGTGCTGTTGTAGCTTTGAATGGTCACTAAATGAATGATTGTAAATTGAGGACTATCTGTTCTCATGTTTTACTGAGCTGCAGCTTGACATATCACAGGAATACAATGGATATGCATTATTGTCTCATCAAATCAGCATGTAGAGCATTCGGACCTGAATGCAGTAATGGATGGCATACTGTATCAGCCACAGATGTACAACTCAGTTCAAATAACTATGTTTGTTCAGCTAAGTGAGGTCCAAATTTTCCTGAAGGGGAATTCTACTACCCTTAAGGTGTTCATGAATAGTAATGTGTGTTCACTACTGTAATAATATCCAAGGCTACTATCTTGGGTTGCACAGTATAACTTTAGTGGCACAGAAGATCATTATTAATTTCAATTGATGTATTATCTACAACATTTTCTGGATAAAATTGCAACTTAGTAGAATTAGAGAAGACATTTTAGTTGTTCTAGACTGGTTTTGAATGCCCCTTTGACAAAGAAATTATTTGATGCCAGTGTTGTGTATTTTTCCTCCTTATCCACCCCCACCTTATTTCCAAATTTCCCAAACAACACAGTATTTATTTTGTCTTAATCTTTTTAAAAAACATACTTTGCTGTGTATGTATGTACTATGTATGATTTGTGGATCATAGAATCATAGGGCTGGATGGGACCTTGGAGCAGTGGTGGGATTCAAATATGTGAACAACCAGTTCTCTGTGTGGATGCCACTTCCAGAAGTCCGTTCTGAGCCTGGGCAACAAAAAATTAGCTACCGGTTCTGCCGAAGTGATGCAAACTGGCTGAATCCCATCACTGCCTTGGAGGTCTTCTAGTTCAGCAATTTTAACAACAGCATGAAGTGCCATAGTTTGATTTGGGGCTATAAGATTTGGGTTTAATTGTCCTTAGTTCAGGGGATACCCAACCTGGGCCTTGAGGGATTTGCAACTGGGCCATGGAAACACCCAGTGAGTGTGAGAGCATGGACATACTCGCTTGTGTGAGCAGCGGGCAAGAATGTGCATGTGCACTCTATTTGCATAAGTGGCAGGTGCACGTGTATGCCGCTCATGGAAATGGAGCTGCACATGCTCACTTGCCGACCGCTTGCACAAACCATCCCCTCCCCCCCAGCCAGTCTGCAAAGCCAGAAACGTTGGGGAACTCTGCCTTAGCTGGATAAACTTTTTTTTTTTATGGCTAAACCTTTTTTGAATCGTACCATCTTAGACTGTGGGCTGGCATGTGTAGACCCACTATATGAACTATGGATGTCATGGTTCCGACAGATGAAACTCTTCAAAAGAACTTCGAGGCATTGTTTACCTTAAAGAATCTTTTATTCGAGAAACTAAGTATCGGCATAGTACATAGTTGAAACCAAAAACTAAATTCCCCTCCCCTAGATACAAAGTAACAAAGTACAATTCCCTCCTCAAATAAACAGTCATAAATCACATTCCCCAATTAGCTTAAAGTGCGGGCTTTCTCTCCAGCTCTCCAGCCCGCCAAAAACCCTATCAGCTCTGGGCCCAATGTCCTTGGGTTCCCATGGCTAAGTTATTATTGTTATGACTAGCTGGACTCTCATCCACATTCCCCCTCCCAGCATCATCTAATTCTAAAAGCAATAGAGGAAAAATGGCTGCATTTCCATCTGTTGTCAAAGCAAGAACATCCGATGTTAGCAGCGTTGACATCGGAACTGTCATATTGTACCCGATATTTTGAGAATGCAGTCAACTGAGCCGGAATGCTAGAAGATGTAAATCCAGCACATTGGATTTGTGTTGCCCTTTGAGTGCACAGCATGTGAGATGTATCTGCTTGTATGTTGTTTTTACAGAGCTTTATTAAAATCTTTTTTGCAAAAAAATTAGGTAACAACCAGAGTGTTTGAAGTGGATTGCTGGGGGGAGGGGGGGAGGAGACAGTAGTCCAGGAAGCAAAGAAACAATGCAATCTGTCAACACTTGAAAATCCATTACAGAATTCAAATAGGAAAACAGGTTATGGAAACATCAGCTTAAGACAAATGTTTCCATCAGTGGGACTCCATTTATTATATGTCTGAGTGGTTCCATGAACAACAAAAAGCCAAGTATAAGAAAGGTAATATGGATGTTCTCTTGAACTTCACTTGTTGCAACCTCAGATACTTTCTCTATTTTGAGCCACACCTCCAGTTTCCCTCTGCACTCTGGGGCTGATAGTTTTTCTTTGATCAAACTTCTGTCTCTTTTTGTTCTGGGATAAAGGCAATTTTGCACCTTTCCAGTTAATAAACAGATCTTGGCTTATTTCACTAACAATATTTTTTTTCCTTTTAAAGAAAAAAGAATTATTTTTTTGGCCTGGGATGGTTTCTATTTAAATGTTACCTAATGTAACGACTATTTTGCATTTCTCTTTTACCACATATGAAATGTACCTTTGAGTTTCAGGAAAGAAAATAACAAACAAGAAAATGTAGTATATCCACTCTGTTTCTTTCTTCTAGTGGGTCTGGAAGAAAATAATATGTCTTCAGACACTGAGGTCTAAATCCATCCTCAGTGACTCATAGGTCAGAGTTCATAGTGTTTTTGTAGTATTTTTGGTTCCAGGTTTAGTTCCCTGGTCAGTATAAAGAAGTTTGCAGAGAGAAGGTAGTAGTGTCATGGTTGACTTTTTGCATGTAGATCTATGACCATCTGGAAAAGAATTAGACAGTATAAAAGCCAAAGGAGATTTGTATCAGAGGAATAACTGAAAAGTGTTTCCATTTCTGGCATGCTATGATTTTTATTAAAATTAATTCTTTGTCACCTCATCAGCTTCTATGTGCAGCTTTAAATGTGCATATTAATGGAAAGGTGTACTTAACATTCCATCTTTTGGGGATGTATATATTTCTTTCCCCCCCTCTTTTAGACTCCAATTCAAAGGTGTTTTAGCAATATTCTAAACTGTTTTGTACAGCTTGATTCATGATTCTGATTCAGAAAGTAATTTTTGTAAACTGCCTGGAGTCATACTATTTGAATTGGGTGGCCCTATGTATTCCTGATCCACAGGGAAACTTCCAGAAAAGTAAAGATTATTTTATGATCCTTTGCTTTCAGGACCCAATATTTAGAATCATATGGCCAGCTATGTTAACATAGCTAAGAGTATGAATAAAGAATAACAGAATAACAGAGTTGGAAAGGACCTTGGAGGTCTTCTACTCCAACCCCCTGCTCAAGCAGGAGACCCTACACTATTTCAGACAAATGGCTGTCCAATCTCTTAAAAGCCTCCAGTGAGGGAGCAGCCACAACTTCTGTAGGCAAGTCATTCCACTGGTTAATTGTTCTGTCAGGAAATTTTCCTTACTTCTAGATTGCTTCTCTCCTTGATTAGTTTCCATCCTTCAGGTGCTCTGGAGAATAGGTTGACCTCCTTGTTCCTTCTGACAGCCCCTCAAATATTGGAACAGCCAGTCCTCTAGAAATTTATGTAATAGCATATCTCAAACCAACAAACCTAATAAAATTCATAGATTTCTAGGATTATGAGAATTTTCTCCTTCTCCATATCAACCATAATAAATCTCACATCTTTAGTCATGGAGTTTATTTATTTTATTTCAGTCTCAAATTTAGTATACTTCACATTATGAAAATGGCCCAAATTGCTGATATTGTCCAACAATTACAATCATATTATTCTAAATACTGCTGAATCACATAAGCATCATGATGGATTTGCCTTTTACATGTCAAAACCTACAAAATCGTCATTTTCAATGAGAATATCTGCAGTAACTCTTTCCTAAGTAGACAGTTTAAAGTAAGCCGCCTATTTGAGAAATATATACAACCTTTGTACTTAGAAATTATCGTTATTCTCTACATTGCTCTAGAAGAAAAAGATTGCCATCAAATCATTTATTTAGTTGAAAATTAAATAAATAAGGATGGGTTTTCTCACGTGCAGATCTCTTCTTGTGGATAAAGCTCCTGAAATACATACTGAATCTTTTATTTTTTTAAAAAAAAAATAATCTTGAATTCATAGAAAAAATTGAGGCATCTATGATATTACTCAGGTTTGTACTAATCACAAATCAGGCAATGACAGTTCATCAAGAATTAAAAAGCTGGAATGTTCACATAAGAGGCAGTTAATGCTCTCTTCTGATTGGCCAGTTGTATCTGTGAAGGCAGCCAATCTCTTCCAGAAGTAGCAATATGTCTAACCCCACCTGACAATGATGATCAGCATAGTAAAAGTTCTGTTTGATCAGGCCAAAAACTTTCCTGGTAAGACAATTTAGAATAAACTCTAATAATTAGCTGAGATTTCAGTAGCATAATTTGGACTGCATCTAAGGGCATTAAGCTTGGCCAAAACAGAGGAACATCCCTTATAACTGCCTGGTCAGCCTGGAATTGTTGGAGAAGGCCTGTCTAGACATAAACAAATATGTTACAAAACGTGGTACAGTGAACTTTTTACACCATTTGGTGACCCTAGTCTGGACTCTCTTCCTCTTTTCCTTGTTTTGAAACTTTTTATCTTTTGAACAGAAAGACAGATTTATCTGTGACTGAGAACAGACTAGCGAAATGCAGTGTCCCAAAGTAGACATAAACTATATTAAAGATGGCTTGACAAGAGTTCAGATGCAAGCAAAGAAGAAAGGTGATGAACTCAGGAATGATGTTTTCTGAAGTAGCAACAGGAGAAAAGGACATGAAGTGTTCTTTATATTTATAGCTGTTAATTTCCCAGTGAGACAGTGCAGAATTGACAAAAAGTGATGGATCGGTCAAGCTACCCTGAAAAAGTGGTGGATGGCTGGGCTTCTCTGGAACTATCCAGAGAAGTGAGTATTTGATCAGCTCTGTTTCAACTTTGGCAATGTCTTTTTGAGGTACGGTGTCCAGAACTGCATCCAATTCTGAACTGTATTTACCCTTTAAATTTTGATATCAGCACTATGACGATGCCAATTTTATTTCCCTTTTTAATATAACTGTATTAAGGATTTCAGTTATTTATTTATTATTAAATTTGTTTGTTGCCCACTTTATCACGAGGTGATTCTGGGCGGCTATAAAACTATAATTATAGTTTTAATTATATAAAAAATAATACAAACTAAACTTAGGAAAAGAAAATAGAATGGAAATAAAGAATAGAAAGTGCAGGAAAAAAGAAAAAGAATAAATAAATAAATAAATAAATAAATAAATAAATAAATAAATAAATAAATAAATAAATAAATAAATAAAGTATAAAGAAGTGACTTCCAACTTTCAGTACAACAAATTTAATAGCTCTTCCACCCCTTAATTAGGTTAATCAGATAACTTCCATTCTATATCCTAATATTTATCTATAGGCAAATCCAGTAAATTATCCTTTCCCAAATCATTCTCTTACAATCATCCTCTTCCAAATCATTCTGTACTTTAACTTGTTAGATACAATTTATTCATATCTATCATTCTTTTATTAACATTGTTTAGACCTAGTCTATCCATAGAAGTGGACATCATTACCCATTGTGTTGATACTATAGTATACTAACTTCTGGCTCCATTACTCAAAAATCTACTTTAATATTTCTAGTGATATAATATTTTGTGACATTGTATAAGTCCCAATATTAACTGACATCAGGCATTTTTTTTTCCTTCTGCTTAAAATCTTTAGTACCCTCTAGTGTCCAGTTTCTCTTACTTATCTTTGTTATGATTTGCAATAACCAGGATAGCCAAAATATATCTGTTTCCCAGAAGGTGTTTATTTTTGTATAGTTAATTCCAAAATCTTATAGCAAAAATCAATATTCCAAATTTATTTGGGATCTTAATCTATTTGTAACCCTCTTTGATCAAAATATTATTTAGCCTTGTGCTGTTTATTTCAAATTCTTTAGGTTCTTAAGCTTGTAGTTAGTTTATATTTAACAGAGAGAAAACGGTGCATTAAAATGAATTAAAGCAGATAAAATTGTCAGCATCTATGAGTAATATATCATTGTTTAAGTACATTAAATTTCTAGGTAGTAAGTGATAACAGATAAGATTTCCTCCCTTTACCCACTCCTCTGTGCCTAAGTGAATAATCAGTGGTCTCTATGCATTTTTAATTCTTACTGAGCAATTTTTAGTTGGATATATTTGGAATCACCAACACTATGATGACAAAATATCAATGGCATAATGTCATATTCTCTCATGGACCTTCTAAGAGAAAGAGCATCTTCTTGATGCAGAATCTCACGGTGCTGTTTTTATACGAGACCTTTTTATAATTCAGTAACAAAAGATGGAAATATTTCTACCCTTTTTGCATCTTTAAAAAAGCAAGTCGAGCTTTCCTTGGCTGATAATAAGTCTGTGAATTTTTAAAATGCATGCTGCAGTTTTAAAACAAACAAACAAATAAATACCTACATGCCCATATAAATAAGTATTGGGAATGAATGAATGAGTGAATGAATGAACAAACGAATAAAAATGAACGAATGAATGAAAATCTGTCCTTAAAGTGAATAGATACAAAGAGAAAGCATAGTAGAAAATATTGTTCTAAATAGATGAAAGACTGAAAGCACCCTCCTTTGCCTGGAAATTGGCAAAAATGTAAGATGGTTTTGAATTTTATTGGTCTTTTTGTGGTTTAATCACACAGTTTCAAAAAGGTTGCTTCGGAGTTTTCTTTCAATCTTGCAATAAAGCAGATGGCAGGAGGCATTTTTCCAAGTCTTTAAGGCAGTATGTCATTACCTGGTGCTTGCCATATGTGCTGGACTTAAATCACAGTGCCCATAATCCCCAGCCAGCAGGCTTTAGTCCAATGTATCTGCTGGACATTCATTTGGGGAAGGCTGACAGACTTTCCTAAGTGAAAGTGTAGAAAACCCTCAGCCTCCCACATCTGTTACTATCATTCTCTTTTTCATATTCTGCAAATACATATTCTTAAAATGAGGGAAAGAGATCTCCTTCACCTACACTAAAATGTCAAAATGATCGGGTAATTTGAAACCTCTTACTCTGGAAGGGACATGTGGAACATTGCTCCAATTACCTTCTTGACTTATTTTCTTCAGCGCCAAAAAAACACAACTAGGCTTTTAGTAACTCCTGGACTGAATCTGTGAAGCTTTTCCCCCCTCCTTTGGAGAAAACAAAGATCTCTGTATTCTTTTTTTAAAAATCAATCTCTGACAGTCAGAATTAACAAAAATATGCACATAGAAAGAACAATATCATCATTACTAATCAACAATGAAAAATGTTGCCTGCAAGTCTAAATAGACCACAAGAATGTTGGAAAGAAGCAAGATTTGACTATAGTTTGTGGTGAAGAATGAGAATTTGCTTATGTTCTTATTTGGCTGGAAACAAAAACAAAATAGAAAGAATGTTGATGCTATATTAAGGCATCATGCTTAGCCTCATCTCCAAAAAGATGTGAGCAGCTGGTAGGTGACTTACAGGCATAGTCAATTTTTAATAAGTACAACTTTAGACATGAAGTGAGAAGGCATGCAAGTTTATGACTAAATTGAGAACAAAGAACATAGAATAACAGAGTTGGAAGGACCTTGCATGTCTTCTAGTCCAACTCCCTATTTGAGCAAGAGACCCTATACCATTTCAGATAAATGGCTGTCATAAAAGTTTCCAGCAATAGGGCACCCTCTACTTCTAAAGGCAAGCCATTCCATTGATTGATTATTCTCACTGTTAGGAAATTTCTCCTTAGTTTTAGGTTGCTTCTCTCCTTGATTAGTTTCCATCCATCAGATCAGATCAGATCAGATCAAAATCAGATCAGAACCAAAAAAGGCAAAATAACAAGATAATGCTCAGGTATCTTTTATCCCAAGCTCCCAAATGAAGAAACTCAACTCAAAATTGCCACCCTTTTATTCAACTGGATAAACTTGAGGATGCATTAAAAAAGAAACTCTTTTCTTCAATAGAGTCCTTTTTAAGAGTTGGTGAGGCTAGGATAAGGTGGCAGGCTGGGATCAGATGAAAGGAGTGCTTTCAAACTATTTGAATGACCATTCTTCATTAAAAATAAGTGTGGACCAAATTTACAAGCGGGACTATACTTTTTTTTAAAAAAAGTTGCAAGGACAGAGTGATAATCTAGAGGGGCTTCTGGTAAGAAATAAATGTAGATTGGATCAACTTGAGAAGATTCTAGGGAAGACAAAAAGATAGCTTCAATCTGCTTCCCCTTTTCCCTTCAGCAATTAGAATTATCTGAAGAAACTCTGAAAGCTTTTAACTGATAGATAATGCAGGATCTATCATGGAGTTTCATCCATTCTGCTGTCACTGCATTAGTTACCAGCAAATCAGTTCAAAGTTATGGTTATTTATTACCTTATACCTTACACAGCATATCCAGATAATCAAGGGGTTGTCTGGATCCAAATTGAATCTTCTTATCCGTTGAAAACCTACAGAGAGGCCCTTACCAGTGTCTCTTGGGGTGTAGTGAATGGAATGTGGGTTAGAAGATAGACCTTCTTCATGATAGATCCCCATTATATTGTTAACTCTTTGAGGTAGATAAGATCAAGAAACTGGCACAGCAATAAAGGATCCTTGGATAGGCCTCCCCTCTTTTTTTCCTGGCATTCAAGAAGCTTTTGAAAATGTTTTTTTTTTTTTAACACAGAAGTTTGGTACCTACATGAAATATGGTGGTAGAAAGAAAACATTTTGCAATTCTGTAATTGCATTTTGACTTTTAACTGAGACAACTGGAATGTTTCTGTTATGCTTTTTTACATTGTTGTACACAATCCAGAAACTTGGAATGGTACAATGCAAATTTTTTAAAAACGATTTTAAAATAAGTAAATAAATAAATAAGGAGGGAAGGCTCAAAGAGCTCATTCAAAAGTAAATCAAAACCAACAGTGGTTTTAACAGACAGACATCACTATCTTATTGATTTCACAGTGGTTCAGATTTCGTGATAAAATTATTGGCTCAGAATAAAAATAAAAAAATGCCCTCATGCACATTTTAAAAATAAATGCATATATTAAAAAAGTTTGCCTGAGAGGAAAGGACATTTACATACATTGTTTCAAAGTGACCACATGGTAACTGACATAAAAATAGACTTTGGTATTTATGATACTTTGTCAATTTCCTACAAGATGGCAATTGTCGATTCCAAGCTTTTGTTTTTATGTGCATCATATGTGAAACATATAAAACCCATTTGTGAGTGCAATAATGTCTTTATATTGATAATATTGGGTTGGATAAACCAATGGTTTGTTTTAGTATATATATATATATAAAAATCTTCTTTTCCTAAGCAATGCAGAGTCCAATAGTCCCAGGAAATACATAGACTGGAAAAGAACATTTCTTCACAAAATGTTTGCAGCACCAGAAGTGAAATACATTATCATAAGGCAAATGAATATTCAAAAATATATTAAATTAATCAAATATGCTGAGCCATTCACATTATTTATGAGAAAATTACAAGCAATTTTCTAATTTATATGTTTTAACTCCACAATATGAAATTGATTTTTTTCCCCTGGCTTTGCTTCTTGGTGATTTTGGCAGGCTTCAAATATGAAGTCTTATAATCATCAGCCTTCAAACCCATTGCATGCTCTCTGTTAAATATTAGGTCTGGGTAGAGCAGTAACTTCATTTCACTTTGCTTTGTGAAGCAGCTTTATTGATGGGAAGCATTTCAGAAATTTATAGAGCTCCGTTAGCTGTGCATAATCTTACACATTTTACTCATGCCGTCTCTCATTTGCTCCGTTTCTCTAAATTTCCAAGCTTTCTTCCATTCTTTTAATCATCTTAGCTGCCCTCCTCTGAACCTAATTCCATATCTCACAGGTGCTTTTCCAAAAGGCAACTGAACTTTCTTGGTTTTTTTTCCCTTGAAAACATTTCACTTCTCATCCAAGAAGCTTTTTCAATTCTGAATTGAAGAAGCTTCTTGGATAAAAAAAAGAAACGTTTTCAAGGGGGAAAAAAGGAAGTCTAGTTGCCTTTTGGGAAAAGCACTTTTGCGACAACCATGACCTGGATGATTGAGAATCTCTATAGACAACTCCACGATATTTTTTGGAGGCACAGCAAACAAAACTATGGACAATATTCCAGATGTGATTGCATCGTTGATTTACATTAGAACATTTTGATATTGGCACTTCTGTTTTCAATACTATTTCTTATTATCCATAACACATTGTTAGAATTGCTTTACAGTGGATACACACTGTGAATATTTTAAATGTTTCAGATTCAAAACAATTGTCCCGAATTTGAATTAGGCTATGCCAATTTCACTAGAACTTATATCGCCATTCCAGAAATTTTCTATCTTTGTCGTAGATCCATTTTAAACATGGAACCTGGTGACACCAGCTTTAAGCTCAAATGTAGCCATTTTGAGTCCAGAACGCTCCTTGTAACACTTTTCATAAATATTTTTTAGGCACCAATAAAGATAATATTTGTAGCTCAGGGTTGAAATGAGGTGCTTTCTGAGCTTGGCTGTTTTATTGCAGACATTTCTCTACCCAGAGTAGGTAACCTCATCGGTGCTACCATAGTAGGGAGTGGGGTTTGATATCAGTTTATAATCTAGTGGTTTGCCCTGTCAGTGTTGGTGGGAGTAGGGATTTTTCCATTCCCTAGTTTTACTTTTGGAATTTGTGTTACAATAAATAGATTCTGAGAAAAAATATGCACTCAATACATAACAGTATGGACTAAATTGGTAGGTGAACATTGAATCCAAATTGCCTTCATCTTGAAGACTAGGTTTAGGTAGAAATACTGTTATGAGTTTATGCCTTGTCACATCATTTTGCACTGTAACTGCTTTTGTGGCAATGATCACTCTTGGCAAACAAAAACACTGTTTGCAAATTATTCCAGAACTGAGCAGGCTTCCTTGTTTCCTGCCCACTGGTAGAATGGATGAAGACTTAGACATTTTGCCTCCAGGTGTAGCTAAACATGTATTGTGCAAATGGGCCATTTGTGAGAACTGTTCCCATATGAATGAGAAGGCTACCTTCTAGTATTACAGTTTAATAATAACAGGCACCGTGCCACATAAATGGGCAAGTCATATGGTGTGTTTGAGTATATATCTCCAATTCAGGGAATCTCACTGGAAGTCATCTTGGGTTGGCTACTTATTGTTCCAAGTAATGCTAGAAACTGATGAGAGTCACTGTGTGCAATTCTAAGAGTTTCATCATTTTTGGTCTCATAGTAAGTGTTAGGTTTATCGAAATTTCTGGTTTCAGTTCAATGTGTTGGCAAAACATTCATTTTTATCACAGAATTCTAATCCAATTATGATACTGTAGTTTTAATTTCTCCTATCTTAACATGTCCTTCTTGATTTCATTCATTCTTCACATTTATTCTGGTATAATACACAATCCATATGAGTCATAATGATATCGAAGTATTTCATTTAATTTTAAAACCAGTTAACACCCAAAGTCCTTTAGTTTTTCCATTAATATTTCTATTCCTCCAGAGAATCTGCCGAGATTATCACCAGCTCATCAGCGGTTGCAATTTATAAATTTACCCTTTAATCTTCACTCCAACAATTTTCTCATCTCATCTTGCATCTCTTTTCAGTACTTTCAAAGCATGAGGTGAATCTTAATCTTATCCCAACCAAATGGTAAGCAGATATTGATAAATGTATTTGTATATGTACTATGTCTAATAATTCCAAACACAAAAATCATGCAATCAATAAAGCATTGCTGTGCCTTATTGTTCTAATTCCAAGATGTCTGTCCAAGCCTTTGTTGATTTTACTGTGAGCATGTTAAATGAATCTTACCATTGTTTCTTGCATTCCCTATCTTTCTCTTTTGCTCTCCTTGATTATAAGCCACACTGACTAGATTAACATAATATGCTAAGCTAAAGATAAAATTATAAATGGCTTCCAAATTTTGGAGTACTAAAGGTAGGGAAAGTTTATCTCAGAGTAATCAGTTTAATCATTTTAGAATCTCTTAAAGTGAATCGAGTATCCCTGGATTTCTAAGAGATAAATCTTCAGTAGAAGTACAAATACAGCTAAATACTATGCTAGCCAAATAACATAGAGGCATATATTACTAGCTGTTGGCAAACCCTTTGCTCATACATAAAATAACAATAACAATATATTAGAGTTGGAAGGGACCTTGGAGATCTTCTAGTCCAACCCACTGCTCAAGCAGGAAATCCTGTACCATTTCAGACAAATGGTTGTCCAGTCTCTTCTTAAAAACTTCCAGTGTTGGAGCATTCACAACTTCAGGAGACAGGTTATTCCACTGATTAATTGTTCTCACTGTCAGGAAATTTCTCCTTAGTTCTAGGTTGCTTCTCTCCTTGATGAGTTTCCATCCATTGCTTCTTGTCTTGCCTTCAGGTGCTTTGGAGAATAGCTTGACCCCCTCTTCTTTGTGGCAACCCCTGAGATATTGGAACACTGCTATCATGTCACCCCTAGTTCTTCTCTTCATTAAACTAGACATACCCAATTCCAGCAACCGTTCTTTATATGTTTTAGCCTCCAGTCCCCTAATCATCTTTGTTGCTCTTGTTGCAAATATCTTGCAAGCAAGCTATGTTGTCCACTTTTATTACTAACAGGAAGCAGAAGAAAGAATAAGCAAATTGGTGGCAAAAGCTTGCTGAGCACTGAAGGTGATCTCTTCTAAATTGCTCACAATTTTCTTGGCCAATCTTATTTTAGGGTGTAGGTGTAAAAGAAATTTAATGTTTGAAAAAAAAGAGGTTAGTGATAGTGTTGATTTTGGCATAGCATTCTGATGGATAATGAGATTTCTTCTCATCATAACAAGTGGATATTGATGTACTTTTTTTCTATAATCCTGCCAAAACTGGAGTTTTCTTAAAATTACGATGATAAAAACCTTCCTTCCTTCCTTCCTTCCTTCCTTCCTTCCTTCCTTCCTTCCTTCCTTCCTTCCTTCCTTCCTTCCTCCCTCCCTCCCTCCTCCCCTCCCGATCATTGGAATCAGGCTGGATTCAAAATACCTAAAATAAAAACAATAGTAATAGTTTTCTTAAAGCATGTAATACTGTAAAAGCAGAATATTTGATAGCATAATTTATCTTACAATTCTAAAAATATTCAAAACTCAAGATTATAACATAAGAAAAGTCCAAATATGCCTTACTGGTAAGAAGGGTAAAGAAAACATATTAGGGATTTTCATCTAGCTACTGTCTTAAAATAGAATGTGAGATGTGCTATATTCAAATTGTACTTTATCAGAAAATAACGGCTGTATTTGTATAGATCAGTAATGCAGAACAGTGATAAAGTACTTCAGGGCTCAATCTCTGCCTATCAGTTTTTGCCTCCCTTGGTGATCATCTTTTTAAACCCTCAAGTTCCATTTATGAAGAAACTTGTGGACTTTGGAAAGTCATCCAGAAACAAACTGAAGAAAATTCTTCTTTATCATAAGCTAAATTCATAAATATTGTCCCTACCTGCCATACAATTGTTAAAGATGAGGAGTCTATCAAAGAAACAAGAGAAAGTAAGAGAATTTTAATTCAGCACCGTAAATATAGTTAAATACATGGAGACTCAAACCTAGACTTTTAAAGCTAAAGGGCTTTCTTAAACTTGGTGACCTTCCAATTCTTCAAAATATCCCCAACCAACCATTTTGATTTCTCCCATACCCAGAATTTCCCTTCCCTTCCCTCCCTTCCCACATTTTTCTACCACACCTATGCTCCTTTTGTTGTGAGAAAATATATAGTAAAAGTTGGAGCAGTGTGAATTTTGAAGGACAATGCATTGATGAAGAGATGCAAATTTAGGTCAGAAGATTAAGGGCTTTCTTCCATCCATTTTTGATTCCTACCAAATGACATTTTACCAAGGTGCTTCAACATGCTACATGTTTGCACCACTTTTAGGCTGTTCTTGTATTCATCTCAGTGCAACACAGAAATATACCTATGCAATTTACCTGTGATTCTCCTTCACCACCTTCAGGAGATAAACGGGGAATCTTTTCATACTGAAGCTTCTGCAAAGTCTCTTCGGCTCTTAAGGGAGGGAGTAAGAGGGTATAAATTACATGTTTTCCCTGCTGGCAACTTCCAATCTTATGTTGCTTATTACTTAGGCAAACATAAACCTGCAGCCAATCAAAATAATATCCTTGGCAAGAAAGCTGGGCAAAGTTTAATAGCTCTGGTTCTTTAACATTAAAAAGATAAAAAAGGAATAATTCTGGCAGGGAAGAGCAGGGTATATTTAAAATTCTGATTGTTTTCCCAGGAGGTTGACATTGTAATGATTGAAGTCTAACCTAAAACATGTTGCTCTTTCCCCACATGTTAACATATAAATAGAGATCTATGCTCTCAAAGACAGCCAGATGGTGTAGTGGTTAAAGGCACCAGCCCAGAGACTGAGAGACCAGGATTTTAGTCCTGCCTTGGGAACAAAGCTATCTGGGGACTTTAGGCTTCTCTCTCTTTCATTCTCAGTCCTAGGGAGAAGGAAGCAAGCCAAACCACTTTCAGAAAAAGTTGCCTAGAAAATGGCATGGACTTGTGCAGGTGGTCACAAGGACTTAAGATGACTTAAGAGTACTAGGCACAAAAGTAAAAAAAAAAAGAAACATCTGCCAAATCTTTTAGTTCTCCAGCTGGATGCCTCTCTGTTCCATTTGGATGTTTTCAGAAAGCCAGAAAGGGGAGCGTTTGTTCTCATTTTTTTTCTTTGTGCAGATCTATTCACCCAGTGATCTCTTCAAGGTCTCCTCCCCATCCTTTTTGCTAGGTTCCCTTTCAAGAATGTTCATCTTCCTGCAAAAGCATTGAAAAGGAACCCCCGATGGCAGCTTCCACTGATCTTTCTCAGCTTTCAAGTCATTTAAAGATTCAAGAATGTGCTACCGGTGCTCTTGCAAATGGTTGCTGGAGTGGAGGAACACCTATCTACCAAATGGTTACTGAGATGGGGGAGGTCATAACTAATGACATTGATTTACCAGCTGCTATGTGCTTTCTATTATTCTTGCTTATCTAGGGAGGTAGGCAAATACACAAAGCACAGGGACGTTGCTGCCCATCACTTCTATTTTTCTTAGAAAGTTTATGGAGCCTTCTTAGTGGCATGCCAGTTTTCTCTTTATCTTAATTTATTAAAGTCTTTTCCTTCCTCTCTCTCTTTTTAAATGTAAAATTCCAGAGGGCCAGAACCTTCTCTGATTTTAAATGGACCGCTAAGTTGAAGGTGATTTCTTTTGCTCTGTCACTAGTTGTGCACATATAGCTGGGTGTTTTATTTGAATTCAGGATGAGTATAAGAGTTCATTCATATCCCACTACTTCATGCACATACGTATCTATTTTAAACATATAGGCTATCCTTTATAGCCACCACGGTAAGGGCAAGGATTGGAAATGGCACCCTTCAAGGTTCCCAAGTGTGCGCACAGCTACATAATATTGCATCCTGGATTTAATGAGCTTGTCTCACTATTTTGTGAAAAAAAAAATACAACTATGCGTTACTGGAAAAATAACATTTTCTTATTTGTTGTGTTCTTGGTACTCTTTGATTATCATTAGTGAGAGAGAGTTATGATGTTACCTAGCCGGGTAATAGGATGTCTACAAGCAAACAGCCAAGCTTAGAGAGCACCAAGAACCCAACATTTCAGTCCTGAGATACATATATTCGCTTCTACTGGAACATTCTTGCTTTTAAAAATATTAATGCAATTTAAGAGCTATGGTGGCACAGTGGTTAGAATGCAATATTGCAGGCTAATTCTGCTGACTGCCAGCTGCCAGCAGTTTGGCAGTTCAATTCTCACCGGCTCAAGGTTGACTCAACCGTCCATCCTTCCGAGGTCGGTAAAATGAAGACCCAGATTGTTGGGGGCAATAGGCTGACTTTGTAAACAGCTTAGAGGGAGCTGTAAAGCACTTTGAAGCGGTATATAAGTCTAAGTGCTATTGCTATGGCTATTAAGATAAAACCAGTTAAAAAGGATATTAGCCTTTAGACCCCTTGAATCTCATGCTTCTATCATCTTCCATTCCCTTGGTGGTCATCTGAGCCACCTGTATCATCCTTGACTTTGGCACAGATGCCCTACCATAGGTGCACCAGTGAAAGTCGGGGTTACTTCTGGAAGACCTCCAAGGTCCCTTCCAACCCTAACTCTAGCCCTAGCCCTTGCCCTAACCCTGTATTCTGATGTCTCTCCTTTTTGCTATTGTTGCTTGTTCATTTGCACCAAGACAAAGATCAGGTGTGGATTTTTTCCTGAAGGACAGGTCTGACAGAGTGAGGGGGGGGGGAGAGAAAAAGTAGTTCTGAAGGTACCTTGTCCAAGATCCTCACAACATAAATTTTAAATAAAATGAATGGGTTGCCTTTCAGCTAATATGCACATGTTTACACATTATGCAGATATATTTTTTTCAAGTGTCAAAATGACAGCTTTATGATTTCATGAAACAAGAAGGTTGTATCATAGTTACAATGATGAATGAATATTATTTTTTCCACTTTTAAATCTAGAATAAGGCATCTCATTTTTTTTTAAAAAAATAATTCTACATTTAGATTAATGAATGTTAATGACCATAAATTACAGTACTTATGTGTAATTTTTAAAACTGACCTTCCAAAAATGTAGCCTAAAAGTTCCCATCGCTTTAAATAATTTAATTCTGAAAAGTAGAACACAAATGTTTTTATATATTCAATTGTTTAACTTTACTGTGGATTTTACCTGATGTTTTCTAGCACTAATGTTCAGAAATGTCAATACTACAAGAAAGAATAGAGAAATGAAAGAACTGTGAAAAGAAATGGCTGATCGTTTTTTCCTTAAGCACAAATAATTGCATACAAAATGTCTCTTTGTATATTTAACTATTTTTGTTATTCCTAAATAGTAGCGATAACATCAGCAAAATGAAAACAATGAAAACAGTTTTAAATGTAAAACAATGTGTGACTTTTTAAAACAGTAACTTCTAACAAAATGGACACCCATACAACTTTATCAAAAAGTCACTGACCATTCAACCCACTACAGCACAATCAAACACATACTATGGAAAAGGATAACACAGCACACACCAAAAAGATATCAGAAACCACCTACAGACTATGACAATCTCATGGCATCACTGTAGCACACAAATCAACTAAAGCCTTCTAAAGCATGTTAAGTAAATCAAAAGACTCAGAAGAAAAAAGAGAGGTTATCTACAATATACAGTGGAAGGAATTTAACAGCCACTGTGTAGGAGAGACAGGCAGAAGACTAGCTGAACACATCATGAACACCAACTAGTCAGAAGGTACAATGAAAATGCCATAATCTCACAACACAAGGACAGACTCTCCCATAGTTTCAACTGGGAAACTGTGAACATAGATAAATCCAAAAAAACTAGGAAATTCCTGGAAGCTTGGTATTCAGACAAATCAGCCATCAGTAGACACATAGGAATAAACCACATTTACACACCATTCAAGGACAATAAAAATGCTGAAAAGGAAACATAAAGACCAGAAGACACCCTTTCCAGCAACCAACACCAATATAAGCAAAGATTAACATGAGACAATCAAACAAATAACAATACCCTAATCAGGAGACTACCAAGGAGAAAACTACACCACTGTAGTAGTTTATCTTGCCACCACTGGCAGGATAAACTACTGTATATAAACAGGGAACAAATCCCATACTTGATATTAAGAGAGCACCAAGGACTTCACAGTTCAATACTGAACTACATATATTCTCTCCTATTGGATTAACAATTGAAATTAAATATTGCTTGAGTAATTTTTTTTTTTAAAGCAAGGAACCTCACCATTAATCTGGATCCTTTTTCACAGCTGTATTGTCCCAGAGCAGAGAGAAAATTCCAAAGGACTAACTACCCAAAGGAAAGGTGACCATTTTTGAGAATGGCAACTTTTCCATTGATTTCAATAGAGCTGATGTATCATGGTCCTTGGGAAACAAGAATTAAATAGATTATTCCTGAAAAGAGATGCTCCTGTTAATAACAAGATGCTCACCATGGGCCAGAAATTAAACATAACAGGTAGAGGAACAGCTTTGGCATTTTAATTGGTCCAGATTAAGTTTTCAGGTTATTCTGAATTTGAGATTCAAAATTCCAGGTTTGGTCTATCAGGATTTGGGCAGTAGCTTTGCATCTTTTTTCTTGTTTGTATAGCATGTTCTGTAAGCATGTCTTACAGTTTACAACTTACAGTACATCCTATAAGCAAATGTACAGGTTCTCACTAAAAAATGATTTAACAGAGGCAGCTACAGGTGGCGGCTGTGCTGTCAGAAGCTGCCCCAGTGTGGTAGAAACTGGTATTTATTGCAGCAAAATGATTTGCTTTTCAGCGGTATGCTGTTATATGGAAAGGCATGCCAGTTTAAATCATTACTACTTGCTCCGAAAACAGTTATCACTTCCCTGCGGAAGTGGGCCTGGTTCAATAGCTAGGGACTGTAATATCTTAAAAAGGAATGTGAACATTATATTGTATTCGTTCATTAGTAGAATTTATGGCTGGACACTAGTTTAGCTACCTGCAATACAGGGGTTGGCATATTATGTTCACTGCTCTAGATAGAGCCAAGTAAATTCTGGATTTTACATATTCACTTAAAAGGGGAAACGGTCACTGGAAAGCTTTGCTTGTTTTAGTAGCACAGAGGTCGAGAATTCATCTAGATCCCCAATAGAAGCTTCTTATCCTTTTTGATAGGATGCTCCAAGGAATCTAGCTGAAAGTTCTTGCCCCATTTTTGGGGCAGGAGAACAGGAAGGAGAACAAGGTATTTTCCAAAGGTTAATCTCTCAAATTCTGACCTTTAACTCCAGCCCAAATCCTGAATATAGGCTAAAATTGCACCACCAATATCCAACCATTTTGTTGCAAAATTCGTCTCGTATGAGCTTTGATGCCAAATAGTTGAGTTTATCCACTCTTACAGTAGTGCTTCATGTAACTTGAAATCTGTTTTTGCATAACCTCTATACCACTTGCATTCATTCATTCATTCATTCTTTTAAATATCAGAATTTAGGTCAAGCCATTTTCTTCATTTTTAAATGTTTGAAAGATTGAAAGATAGGTCTGAAAGAATTTGAAAGCTAGATCACAACTTGGTCCAAATGAATTAGGCTTCTTTCTGTTTTTGTAGGATGCACTTTCCCTCCCCTTTTTAATATTGCAAAACATGTGGTTTCTAGCTCATTCTACTTAGAATTGATGAATGTGTGATCTCTTGGGAAATAGATTAGATGAACCCTCAGTCTGTTAGAATATTACCTTTTATTGGACTGTGAATAGTGTACAAGTTGATAAACCATTTAGAATAGATTGAAAGGGGACAATTAATTTGCATCTTTATTGATTATGTACAAATGACTAGCTATTCAGTGTCAAATAATGTTAATTGGTTTTTTCCCCCAGCTGAAATTGTTGGTTGATCTAAAGCTGAAAATAAGGTTGTTGGTCCCAGTTATAGTTTGTCAAAACCTATTTCCATTAAGTATAATTTTGCTATAATTTCAGAATGATGGTACAATCCAATAAAGCATTACACATCTCAGTCTAAGTTGTAGGTATTTCTTTTTTTAAAAAAAAAAAAATCAAGCAAACAGGTATTTTCTTTTGGGGCCCTTTTGAGTCATTGCAATCCCAAACTGTATTCTCTTGCAAGAAGCTTTATGAAGATATATTTCCGTCTGTGTCAAAAAAGTAATCTGGCCAATATAAGTAACATGATAAGGTGTCATATTCATAAATAGTTTGTACATAGATGAAAATCAGTTTCTGCATTTACATGTTGTTGTCGTGGTGGATGGAGCTGTGGTAGCATGGAGGTTAGATTGCAGTATTGCAGGCAAAGTCTGCCGACAATCTGGAGTTTGGTCCTGAAGGTTGACTCAGCTTTCCAGCCTTCTGAGGTCAGTAAAATGAGGACCCAGATTGTTGGGGGCAACATGCTGACTCTGTAAACCGCTTAGAGAGCACTGTAAAGTATTGTGAAGCAGTATATAAGTCTAAGTGCTATTGCTATGTCTACATAAAGGCACAAATATTTTCCTTTTGCTGAAGTTCTGCTTCTGTTGAACTAGTAGCTTCTATTTTTTTATGTGGCTTCATTAAACACAAATTAAACAACTTTTTTTGTGTAGCGACAGGAAAGGTATTTAAAAACAGATGTCTGAATTTGGTCAATTTCTTTAGCAAGTAAGTGCCAAGGAGCCTTCATTTCAAATTCAAATCTTTCTAATATGATTCATTCAGATGAGAAAATAAGTCCATTCGGAGGTTCTAAAAATGCAGGACTAACATTGGAAAAGGCTGTTGAGCACAGATGAACCGAAAGGAAGCAAGACCGAATTATAGATAAAATGAATAAGAAATAAAACATTTTCTGAGTTGCTAAATGGAGAAGGTAGAGTCACATGGAGCGTGATTTTTTTTTCAGTACAGTTCAAATTGAAATCAACAGCAGCTCTTATTTCCAAAGCTAAATACCATCTGCGCGTATAAAATAGTTCATAGATTAATCCAAATATTCCCATTCTGGCAATCTTGACAAAACATTCACTTTCTCCTAATTTTTTTCTTCCTTAAATGGAAGCTTTGGAAGGCCACCCAGGAAAATGTGTATATTTGGGCTTTGAGGCATACACTGTAAGAGTTAATACTTATTATATACCAGATTCTTGTGTAATGCAATGTAAGTCCTCAACTTACAACAGTTCATTTAGTGACCAAAGTTAAAACAGCACTGAAAAAAGTGACTTATGACCATGTTTCATACTTATGACCATTGCAACATCCCCAGGGTCACGTGATCAAAATTCAGACACTTGGCAACTGACTCATTTATGACAGTTGTGATGTTCCAGACGTCATGTGATTCCCTTTTGCGATTTTCTTATAAGCAAAGTCAATGGGGAAGCCAGATTCACTTAACAACTGTGTTGCTAACTTAACACCTGCAGTGAAGGTGTTAGGAAAGGTCGTAAAATGGGGCAAAATTCACTTAACAAATGTTTTGCTTTGCAACAGAAATTTCAGGGCTCAGTTATGGTTGTAAGTTGTAAGTAAAACGTAAAACTTCAAAGTAGATTCAGATCTTGCCTAAGCAAGGTCTGTCTTGCTTTGCAGAATTTTTATGTTATATTTTTATATTGATTTTTTTCCTTTTATTGTCATGTTATGAATTTGGATACATTGTTTCACTTTAATTCAGATTTCAATGCAGTAGTATTTATGTACTTAGATTAAAATTATGAACATTTTATTCTTTAGAAATCCTAAAGCATTAGAGATAAAAAGAGAAAAATAAAAATAGTTTCTAAAAAGTATATAAATTTGTTTAATAATAAAATGAAATAAGTCTAGCGGTATTAACTGAAATTCAAGATATCAGTATTACAGACATAAGGTTATTTGACTCTATCCAAAGTTTGTATAAGATTTTAAAAATGTTTTTGTATCATGAACTGCCCTGGTCTTTGGAAGTAGGATAATTTATATTAATAGATAGGCAGATAATATTGCAAAAGTGCACAAAAATGAATAACTTTGACTAGTAGGTAGTTCAAAATTTTAAGATCAGTCGGCCCGTTTTTCTTTCCAGAATCTTGTTTTCAGAAACACATGATTTTTGGATAGGCAGATTTCTGTTTGAATATTCTGGTAAACATCTGCTAATCGACTTATCCTCTGTAAGTTTTCTAATGCTATCTTACATTCACATTCTAAAGTAAGTGGTGACGACTTTTGTTGCATATGATTCAATATACTGACAAATAATTTACAAGTGGAGATAACCAATTCCCCAATTCCACAACCATCTTCTACAGTTAGGGTTAGTTTTCACTGAGGCATTAAATCTGTATTTGGGCTATATAATTTCAGAATCATATGCACAAAAGTCATCTTTATTTGCAACCTAAAAGAGATAGGTTTTCCATGACAGTGAAGCTGTTCTTAGCAGACACTAAAATACAGTAATTATGGAAATAGATCATGTGCAGATGAAAAGACATTGTTTTATACTTTTCAGGAATATCCAACCAACACATTCAAGTCTTTATGTCCTTGAACACATGTATTTCACTACCTACCATGAATCTACCTTTTTAGCTCTATAACAAGGAAGATATAGAATTCCCTTCAAATAGACTTGCTGCAGCTCGTGGTAACTCTTCTCACAAGTATGTTCCGGCAAATGCTACTTTCCACATGTTACACTGGAACCCGTTACCACACTGGCTTAGCTAAGAATACTTCAGGCCACCTCTGTTTGGCTTATAGCGTTCAAGCAACACTTAGATGAAAAAATAAGTGTCAGGGGAAAAGAATCATAATATAAAGTTTATTTTATAATAAGTGAAATAAATTGGGAGTTTGGTTTTTTTTAATGCTTTTGCAGACAACTTGTTTGGTTTAGGATAAACACAGAAAGCCTTTTTATCCTCTGTGTTATTAGATAACCAATTTTTAAAAACCCAATTAAGCACCACCACTGCTACATCTTGGAGAATTCTTTGGTCAAATGCAGACCCCTTATCTTTTGAATTAAGATGTTATAAGATATATGCAATGCAAACACCTTTGGGTTTGATTTTAATTTAAGTAATAACCCTATTTTCGTGTTCACAAATAGGTGAATTTTAGACCTCTGTTTGAAAAGTCTGCAAATTTAATTTTTCAGGAAAAAAATAGTCTAGCAAAGCTTGCTATAAATTCTCTTGCTTATTCTTCTTTTTTTTAAATTAGCATTGCAGTGGTTTAATGAGTGCTTTGCCAGAGTTCAAATTAAAATAAACTCTTTTATCATTATAACTGTTACATGCTCGCAGCTGCTCGTGGTTATATCACAGAGGAACTGGGCCTAATTGAAAGTAAAAACACAAATAGAATTAATCCCATAGCAGCTTTTTAAACTCTGAAAGATGTATCAGCATTTAGAAGGAAAGAAAAGTGACTCTTACTTTCTTTCCTTTTTTTATTGAAATAAAATGACTTCTAACTTTCTTGCCTCTGGTGTAAAGAGGATAAAACTTCAGCCGCATTTTTTTTTTGAGGTTATCATCACACTTGTGAGCCAGTAGTCTGTGTAGATACCCTACAAAATACAGCTGGGAAAACTCTCTGGATTCACATAATGTTACTCAGTGCTTTTTTTGTAAAAAAAAAAAAAAAGGTGCCAGAACTCACACACGTCATACAACCCGCCTTGCCTACCCTACAAGGTTCCATCCAAAAATGGTGCCGGAACTCCGTTCTGGGCATTGTATGACAAAAAAAGCCCTGAGTTACTCATTTGTACTGTGCAATCCCCATTCGAACCACAAGACATTAAAAGCTTGAAATAGTTGGAATCACAAATACAGAACTGTGCAAAACAAGCTTGAGTTGCCTCCATTTTTTTCTACCATTTACACACATTAACTTGTACGTTTTTTGTATTCCAAGGTGCTGCATTAAAAGCATCTCATGCCATTTTTCTTTCTTGGTTGTAGATTTTGAGCAATAGATCTTTCCATTCAGATCCACCTTTTTAACACCATGTTAGTGGTGGAATAATAATAATAGAAGTGACCTTGAAGGTCTTCTAGTCCAATCCCCTTATATCATTTCAGACAAATAGTTGTCCAGTCTCTTTTTGAAAGCCTTCAGGGATGGAGCACCCACAACTTCTGAAGGCAAACTATTCCATCGGTTGGTTGCTCTTGTGATTAGGAAATTTCTCCTTAGTTCTAGGTTGCTTCTGTCCTTGGTTAGTTTCCAAGCATTCAAGCTGAATGGAATAGTAGATAGGTAAAGAAACAGCCTGCTACCTATGTCTGACTTCTATCTATTCAGCCAGGAGATCTGAAGGAAACTGTACTTGTAAATGCAATTATGGTTCTCTATTGGATCATATAAAGAGTATATTTACACCATGAGCACATGAGTAGGGGTAAGGAATGCTTTAAGTGTGTAACCAAATTCAGGTCCTGCTGTTTAGTCAGTGGCAAAGCATCATGACTGCCTGGCCTCATTTTCAGAAAGTGAACAGGAGACAAGGGAGTCCTTAGAGACTGATAGACCCCAAGAGTCAAAACTCAACAGCTAAAACAAGGGGAACCCAATCTAGTCGTTATGGTTCTTGCAACCCCAGATTCTGACCAGGACTCTCCTGAACATCTTCCAAGTCTGAGCACCAAGATATGATGATAATAGACAGCTGGAGATCTGAAAGATCCAGAAGTATGAGACCAAAAGGAGAGGATTCTTAGGTCTAATGAATTATTGCTATTACTGCTGATTATTCTTGACTGAAAAGATTCAATTTTAATTGAGCCAATGGAATCCAGATGGTTTAGAATGGAGCTTGGGTGGGTGGGGAAAAGGTGGTCATTTGGTAACAGCCCAGTGCCAGAAACAACATGTTTATCCACTAATGGCTGTATTTT
This sequence comes from Azemiops feae, assembly GCA_023970755.1. NCBI lineage: Eukaryota > Metazoa > Chordata > Lepidosauria > Squamata > Viperidae > Azemiops > Azemiops feae. Next base: position 1,180,253 of record JALGBA010004264.1, read on the forward strand.
TTGACATAGTCCTTAATACTCTTTGGAGCTGGGCTTGACTTGTACTCTGGCCTTACTCTTCTCTTAAACCAAACAGTCATAGCTGATAGCAGGCTGTCACAATTTTTTCCCCTCAATGTTTGGGATGCACTTAGATTCTAGCACTTACATCTACAGTATTTTACTCACTGGCTGCTTGGCTGAAGGAAAAGCTTAGCAAATCCTGGTTGCCTGCCAAACCCAGTGATTTCTCAGTGGCAACAACATACATACATTCCCTTACTCCAGCTAATCCCAGTGACCCAAATGGTGTATCTATTTTAGGTTGCCTTCTCTCTCTCCCCTCCATATACACAGATCATCAGTCATGTTCTGAGACACATCTGCTACAAAAACAAAGGGTTTCTTAAGGAGTTCATGTCAAGGTGGGTTTGTGGTTTGATTTGTTTTGCTTTGCCTTTTAAATACGTAAGGTCAAAATGAATAATGCATTGAATTGTAAAATGTATTCTACCATTCTGGGATTATCAGATGTCTTCATTTCATGTTTTAGTTCTGAAAGTATAAACAATATAATGAGAACAGCAACAACAAAATCACTTTTTCCAAATCCTTTTCAATATGACACTTATCCCCAGTTATGAGCAAAGATGTTTTCCAGTAACTGCATCACTGTGAAGTGTTACTCGACACTGGTGTTGACAGTTTTCCCCAAACCTCCCTTGAGTGGAATCTAAAGTACAGAGAATAAATACATGTAGTTGTGTGTGTGTGTGTGTGTGTGTGTGTGTGTGTGTGTGTATTATATGCAAACTCTACTGTTCCAACAGCTCCTGGAATGGTTCAGCAACTTTCAGGTTCAGTCATCTGAACCTGAAGCCATTTATGATGTTCTAGATATGGTGACCTGGACAAAATATGGTCCAAAAGGAAAACCAGTGTTTTGGACCAATACCTATATGTGTGTGTGTACATATGAATTAAAAACTGACCAAATTCTTTTTATTAGGACGGATGTAGCGTTGATGATATAAGTTATTTCCTTTCTTCAGAAACTATGTGGAATAACCAGACATTTCTGAACATAATCTTCCAACATACAGTTTGGAAAGAGTTCAGAGGAGAGCAAAAAAAATTTTTAGGGACCTAGAAGCTAAAATATATGAAGAATGATTGCAGGAACTGGGGATGTCTAGTCTAGTGAAAAGAAGGACCAGGGGTGACATGATAGCAATCTTCCGATATTTGAAGGGCTGCCACAAGGAAGAGGGGGCCAATGTATTTACTAAAGCACCTATAGGCAGGACGAGAAACAATGGATGGAAACTAACCAAGGAGAGAAGCAACCTAGAAGTAAGAAGAAACTTCTTAACAGTGAGAACAGTTAACCAGTGGAACAAATTGTCTTCGGAAGTTGTGAGTACCCTGTCACTGGAGGCTTTTAAGAAGAGACTGGATAGCCATTTTTCAGAAATAGTAGAGGTGTCCTGTGACAGCAGGAAGTTGGACTAGTCACTAGATGACCTCCAGGGTCCCTTCCAACCCTATTACTGTTACTTAGATATGTGGAACTACAGTATCTGTAATCCCTATATGACATGGCCTATGGTCATGATACTAAATACCTAGAGGGCACCAGATAGGAAAAGATTATTTCACTTGTTGCTCTATTAGGAATAGGACATGCCTTTACTCTTCCTTACCTTTCTTGCACCCAACGTCTAAGAAACCTGGAGGGCTGATACTGCATCCAGTTGCTGCATATATGGTGGTAATAAAGAGCATAAAATCCAGAAAGACAGGCTAAGAAGTGAAATCGTTTTGCATTCTCATGACTTTTGCAATACATAAATATTGTTAAAGCTGAAATGCCTAAAGAATCAGTCTAACCTGTATTCAGTCTTATTTAAGCCATCTGTGATCACAGCTGCTCCTAACTATAGATAGAAATGCTATCCTTGAAACCACGAAGCTGAAAATCTGATGCTGGAACTAGATCAGAAGTCTTCAAAGACTGGAAAGCACTCTTGGACTTATTGTTTGAAACAGAAAGAAATGAATTTTTAACTCTGGGATTTGATGATTAGATTTGTTTATTGATTCTAGAAGTATTGTATATTGTAATTTAATTTAGTTCAAAAGGTCGCTGGATTTTATGTTTGCATCTGTACCAAAGAAAGTTGGAAGTTTTTTTTTTTTTTTTTGGTAGCTCCTTTCCTTATTGACCACATACCCATGTTTCCTTTTTCCCTTTCCCTTTTCTTTCCCCTAGTTTTTATTTATTTATTTACTTTTTAATACTCCTTCTGGAATGCAATAGAAATTCAAAATAAACATTTAAAAAATGAAAACTTCCAAGAGAGGACAGGTGGAATAGCAACTAGTTCAGTATTTCCCAAATTTTGAACGTACTTCCTTGTGTTCTGGACCTACCGATTTGCACAATGCTGTGGATTAATCCCTTTGCTAGGATTAAAAAAAATCATAACCAGTCTCAATTGAAAAGAAGGAAGATAATTCTTAGGTTCCTCTATGCAATTTAAAAAAATAATGGAATCCATTCTACCCCAGGCCCAACCTGGGAAATCAATATAAGAATTGTCTGGGTAGAACCTCTGTTCCCCAAAACAGAGGAACAGTATGGAGCTGATCCTGGTCCATGAATTCTCCAGGGATCGCTAGACCCATCAGGCTAGACTGAAATGGTTCCCTGTTAAAAGATAACTTCATTCCCCTAAATGTAGCATGAATATTCCATGGGCATTTAAAATACCTAAAAGTGCTTCCTACGTGTTTAGGGCTTCATGCACAGCCATACTGGGCATTTGTTTTCATTCTTCTGACTGTAAAATCATCTCTGCAATTTAGAAAAGAAGAAGAAATATTTGAAAACTTGGAAAAGAGGGAAAACTGTACATACGCTTAAACTGGTTTCATTAAAAAAAAAAAAATTCTCTATTCATGCACATACATAAGCAAAGTCCAGCAACCAAACTGAATTCATTTATTATTATTCACATTTATATAGCCAACCATTTCCCCAAAAGTGACCTTGTGACCAGTGTATAACAATAAATTGGTGTTTATTCTTTCTGTCTCCCTCTCTCTCTCTCTCTGTCTCCCTTTTAAGTTCAGCCCAGAAAAAAAAATAGAGTTTTGTATTCTGCAAGTTCTTGTACGCGTATCTTAGAAATCTTGCTTTTCTGGGGAAAGAGTGAATCACTCCAGCATCCTTTTTATCATCTACCAAGCGGATAGAACACACCCTCAATATAATGACCTCATTTGGCTTGTCTTTCGAAGAATGTCTCTCTTACCCACCTCATTTCCTTTATGGTCACTCGCTGGCTTTTGTTTAAATGGCTGGCTACTTACTCTACATCAGACACCAGATTCTGGGTTGTTTCCCCCCCACTTCCACAGGCTATTTTCTATTATTTTGGCAAAATGTGTGGATTTTTTCCCCAATTGAAACTGACGCACTTTTATTCTCTAACTGGAATTGGCTGGTGGAGTTTGTGTAATCCTTCCTCTTACTAGTGGAGGTAAACTCTTGTATTTATTTACATTTTGCCAGAAGCAGTGCTCACAGATGCTACTTGTTTGTGGTGACATATACAGATCTCTGTTGTTTAATACAACCTTATGCCTTTATGCTACTTATTTTCCCAAAAGAGTTTGGCTGAAGCTGGTGAGACTGGTTTGCACACAGCTTGGCTGTTTGCCAAGACTGAGCATTTCAATCTCCAATTGCAAGTTATCTAATAAAGACATTTTCTAATTTAACAGCTTCCTGTATCTGTATTATTTTTCTTTTCTGGGAACTGCAAGAATGGCAGCCAAGTCTCTAAGTCATTTCCTGAATTCTGACTTCTGGTCTGGATTAGTCTTGCCATGACCAACAGTTCCTAAAGCCCTTTAAGGTAGTAGCTTGTAGCTTTACCAAAATTATTCACTGTTTTACCAAACCAAATTAAATCAAGTCCACAGAGCCCTTTTGAAATATCCCCATTATTTCCCCTCTAAGAGCAGAAGCACATTAAGTGCTGCCTACAGCAAAGAGGTTCTCCTTTAGTTATTACCGAGTATGTTCCTAGCAGGACTGCAGAACTTTTGGGGGTTCCCCACTTTGAGTAGAGATAAAATGGGCATCGAATGTAATTAAGAAGAAGCTACCTAATTTGCTTGCTTATTTATTTGACTTATATAACTACCCCTTTTGTGTACCATGCACTTTACAAACAATAAAAACAGTAACAATCCTAAAAGCCATTGCAAAAAGGTCTCAATCTTTAAGTCCTTCGTGGCATCGGTCCAGGTTATCTGAGGAACCATCTCAACCCAATGGGATTGGCCTGCCCCACCTCGCCAGTAGAAGGTATTAGTCAAGGAATTCTGGCTGGCGGGGTCCAGGAGAAGAGCCCTTTCTGCCATGGCTTCTGCCCTCTGAAACATTGTGCCCTCTGAAGTGACATCTGCATCCACCATTTTGGTCTTCCGAAGACCTGGCTCTGCTTACTAGTCTGGGACTCAAAGGAGGCAGGTCATTCGGGAGGTGGTTAATGGACTAAGATAAGACCTCTTCCCTTTCCTTATGCATCTTCCCTTCCATCTTTGTCAATTTTAATAAATTATCCTGTTCATAATTATTGTTTTAATGATTTATCTTGTTTTTATTGATTGTAAGCTGCCTAGAGTCACCTCGAGGTGAAATGGGCAGCAAACGAATTTAAATAAATGAATCAATATATACATCTCCTGGAATCTTCCAAAACAACACACAAATGCATGTTCATAATCACCTTTACTGGACTCCATCCACACCCTACCCCAAGGCTTGTGGGGAAAGCGAAGTCAACAAGGCTTTCTGGAAGCCAGAAGGGGAGGTTCTGCTGACCCTTTTGGAAAGGCTGCTGCAAAGGTAGGGGCTACTACTGAGAAGGCATGCTGCCTGGATCATGCTAGATGGCAACATTTAAGGGAAGGGACCTGGAGGATGCTCACTATTGGACCTGGTAGAATAGGGAGAGTTTTTGGGTAGAGGCAGTCTTATGAATAACCTGGTCCTGTGCCAATCAGGACTTTTAAAATGATAATCAGCACCTTGATTACACCAGGAAAGAAACTGGAAGCCCGTGCACTCATGCAACAGTGATATTGTCAAGCACAGGAAATCAGAAGCCAAGGTGGTTCAAATGAATATAGGTTTATTGCATGCTAACACACTTTACAAGAATCTGAATAGTCAAAACAAATTGGCGGTAGATAAGAGTCAACAGAATTCAAAGTGGGCTGGACTTAGATCTCTGGTGGGGGTGAAGGGACTCAAGGCTGATGACTTGACTGACTCCTCCCTTGGGCTCAGCCTCGTCATCTACAGATATAACATTAGTGCAGACATGTCAAACACAAGGCCCGGGGGCCGGATGTGGCCCGCGACGTGGTTTCATGTGGCCCACGAAGCCATCCTGGAAACAGTGAGGGAATGGCCCTCGCTGCCTTGGCCCCGGCCCAGGCTGCCCGGGAGCCAATGTACAATTTTGTGATGGCCATCTATGCTGAAAGGCATTCAGTCTTAGCTCCACAAGGCCGTCTGGAAACAGCAAGGGACCAGCCCCTGCCGCGTTGGCCCCGCCCCCTGGGCGCACACTGGGGAGGTGTCACCCTTTGTGAGGAATGAAGAAATGCACCATCGCCTGGAAGTGGCCAGCAAATGGCCCTCACCTACTTCACATATCCGGCTTGATGGGCTCCGGGGGAGGGGTTTCAGCAGGCTCTTCCAGTGGACCATGCCTTGGCGCTTGCCCTGGTCCCACCCCCTTCTGCCAGAGATCCTCAGATCTGTCCCACTCCTGCCCAGGCCCCCCTTGACGCAAACGATGTAGAGCTGGCCATGCCCACCCAGTAGGCCACACCCACTTCAACCACACCCACCCAGTAGGCCGCACCCACCCTGGCCACACCTAACCAGCCCCCCGAGGACAACCGCAATGCTGATGCGGCCCTCAATGAAATTGAGTTTGACATCTCTGCACTAGTGAATCATTGAAAACCAAAAACTCTACCCACTACTGCATTCTGAATTAGCTGTAATTTCTGTATGGTCTTCAAGGAGAGCCCCATGTAGAGCACATTATAGAAAACCAGTTGGAATGTGAGCAGGTTGTGACTTACTGTCAGCAAAGTCTTCTTGTCCATAAATGGATACAATTGGACCATAAGGTGAATCTTTGCATAAGCCTTCTAGCCACGTATGCTACCTGCTCCTTGAGGAGAAACTGTGAGTCCAGAGAGATCCAACCAGCTCCACTATGGAAGAACAAACCTAGCAAAATACAGAGATGATACCTTGACACAGCCAGGGAGATCAAAGACTCAGAGACACTCCTTCTTGCTAGTGTCAAATTAAAGCCGGTTCCTCCTCTTTGAAACTTTTATAGCCTTCAAGGACTGGGCCAAGAATATGATAACCCCACTTTGTCTGCCAGGGGTGCCCATACCTAGCTAAATATCATCAGCATATTTTTCAATACTATGTAGTTTTAGTCTCCAGCATGAAGATATTTCTGGAGCCCAGGTGCTCTGAAGACACACATAGGAACACCTCTAGAGCAATAGGATGGGAGAGGGAGGGGGTTCCATGAACTGCAAGAACTTGAATGTGTTTCACAAGGACTAAGATAGAAATAAAATCTTTTGAACACACTGGCTTTAAATTCAGAATCTCCCATGCCATCCATTTTGCTTGATGCTGCTCTTCTTCTTTTACTGGCTGTACATCACTACTGTTTGCAAACAGTCCATGAAAGAGGTGGCTGGCTGCCAATTTTCTATCTTCTTACATGCATCTACACTAAATCCAAGGTTTTTTTTATGTCCCTCAAATACCAGCAAACGTTTTCCTAAGAAGTCCGTATTTTCTGAAGGAATTGAAGGCAGGGAGAGCTTGAAAACCAGCCAGAGTTTCTAACTTACTTATTTCCATGAGAGCAATTATAATGAGTACATCCTTCCTATCTTGCTTTCCAAGCTGCAGATCATATTTGCCTGTATGATGTGTCCCCAAGAGGTTTGCTTAATCAAAGTGGCATCAGTGCATATCTATTTATGCATGTACAATTTATAAATTTTGAGTTAGAGTCAGAAACAAGTATAGAAATAAGCTAAATATAGAAATTGGTAGATCACAAGCTGAACAAGAGCCAACAGTGTGTAGGGAGAGGAAGGAAGGAAGGAAGGAAGGAAGGAAGGAAGGAAGGAAGGAAGGAAGGAAGGAAGGAAGGAAGGAAGGAAGGAAGGAAGGAAGACCAATTCATTAACCGAAGTATAATGTAGTATTTAAGGGAAATCATCATTCTTCTCTATTTTGCATTGATCCAACAGCATATAGAAAAGTGTTCTGGACATTATTCTATTGTATATTGGAATATTATTTCATATTTTAAGGAGTATATTGACAAGCTGGAGAGCATGACCAATGGAGAGCAATCAAGAAGGAAAAATCTATGAGAAATATTTGAAAATATTTTATATATATATATAAATATTAGCTCACAGGACAGAAAACTGAGGTATCTTCGTATCTGACAGACTGACATGTAGAAACTGGGGTAAACTTGTTCAGTATTGTCCCAGAAAATAAGACAGAAAATGTGTTTAAATTACAAGAAAGGAGACTTCAGTTAGACCTTAGAATAATTAGAACTATGTCCAACCAATAAGAAGGGAAGAGTCTGTCTTGGGAGATAGTATTGGTCTCTTGATTTTTGGAGGTGTTCAGAAGCTGGATGGTCATCAGCCAGGAACCATTTTGTAATGGATTCTTGCCCTTGGTAGGAATAATCTCCAAGATACCATCAATACATAAAAACTGATGATATGATCTTTAGGCTGGGAAATAAACCCTTCCCTTTGGAAGGATTTGCATGCAGTATTGCAATGAACAGGGAATACCACGGAAAATAGCAATTTCCTAGTTAATTTTCCCTCCATATTGTAACACCTAATTCAATTTATCTGTGTGCTGATATAATTAAGTATACTTCCTCACATCAGTGAGGAGAGAAAAGGGAGTCATTTTCAGGGTTCTTTGTAATGTAAAAAAATCCACTCCTCCTCCTCCTCCTCCTCCTCCTTTCAATATGCCTTTCATCTGGATATGGCTCAGTAATATAATGAAGTCTGTTATTCAGTGCAGCAGATTTAGACGTTGAGTTTTCTTTTTTCTTTTTAATTATAGTGTATCAGGCATATGTCCCTGCACTGATTTATAGGCAAATAAAGCCATTCTTATTGTGCGGCTATCTGCTTCCTTAGATCCTGCCAAGACACTATTTCAATTCTTCACTCCAAAATGTGAAAACATGAAAGCTCAGTTGCTCTTGGCGGCTAAAAGCCTCTGTTTACCAGCCAGCTACACCTTTTATGGATAATTTCTTGGGCTGCTTTCCCCCACTTTTGTGGTATTGTAAGTACAGCGATTGTTGCCAAGAAGGGTTTCCAACCACATCCAACCACATGCTAGCTACACTCTGTCCAACTAAAGTTCTTTGGAGGAGTCTCTGTATGTTGAGCCTATTTCTTAGCAACACTTCTGCTCTGGAGACAGTTCATGAGCCCAACTGTTAATTTTTATCAGCCCCAACAAGCAAGTGCTTGAATATAGGGCTCCTGTTCTTGGATTCTTCTCTGGCCAAATAACAATGAGCCAAATAAAAATTGATATCTGAAGCTGTCTTAGACAGAATTGATCTATCCAGTTTAATATTCTCTAGTCTGAATTTTACTCAAACACTTCCATGCAAATAATTACTTACATCTTGAGGAAAAGCAGGAAGAAAGTTTTTGGGAAGGAAGCAGAAGGACTGTTCTTTATCATCATTTCTCCCCCCCCCTCCATGGGGAAATAGATGCTGGACCCCCATCACTGAAAAATAATTTGGGGGAGGAGGAATCTTGTATGAAGAAAAAGAAAGAGAATAAGAAAAATAATAAAAGGAAGAATATCTGAAAAACAGTGAAGAAGATGCACTGAAGCTAGTACACCATGAAGGCTTACTGAATATTGAAAAGAACAAACTGATGTACAAAAAAACCCTAAACGAAGAATAGAAATGAGACATGGCAAGGTAAAGTATTACATGACCAGTGTACACACACACACACACACACACACACACCTAACAGACAAAGCAGATAACAAAAAGGGTTAGGGTTAGGGTTGAATAAATTTATTGACAGTGAGAACAATCCAATCTGCTTACCTCCAGAAGTTGTGGGTGCTCCATCACTAGAGGCTTTCAAAATGGACAGCCATTTCTCTGGAATGATGTAGCATCTCTTGAAGATTATCTCCAAGATTCCTTCCAATGCTATTATGCTATGTTCTATGAAGAAAGAAACATGTCCAAAGCAGGATAATTTAAGCCTGGTGATTTGGGCCTAAAGTGAGAACTCTGATTTGATTTATTCATTGATCCATTGTTTGTCTTCCTGACTGCCAGCGGTATTCTCAGGAGCTTTCTTCAATACCAAAGTTCAAAAGCATCAATACTCTTCCTATCCAACTTTCACTTCCACAGAGCGTCATAGGGTATACCATAGCCATGATTCTCATTTTTCTAAGTATAGAAACATCACTGCATTTGAATATATTTTTCAAGGCCTTCATGGCCACTCTTAACTACCGCTGGACTGTAGTGTATTTCTTGATTGCTCCTCCCTCCCTTCCTTCCTTCCTTCCTTCCTTCCTTCCTTCCTTCCTTCCTTCCTTCCTTCCTTCCTTCCTAAAATTTATAGCCTGCCTATCTTACCTCAAGGTAACTCTGGGTGGTTTACAATCATCCTTTTTGTAAATTATGTTTCTCAAGTTGTTGGCCTAACTTCTTGGACTAAAATTAAAATAAGCAGAAAACAGCAGCAGCTGCACTAGTTTGCAGGAGACCTTCTGGAACCAGACAAGATTCAATACAAAGTGGCTGCATTGATACAAATTGCTTAATGACTTTACCCTTGGCTTCATGTTCCTGTTGCAAGATTGCCAAAAGAAGGTAAAGGAAGTTTGCTTTCTTCAATTTGGATGCAACAACTGAGCAACAGGGAGCAAAGGCCAAGGAAAAGGAAAGCAAATGAATGTTAAGTTTACAAAATGTAGAGACTATAAAATAGAGGACCAGTGAAAATGCAAAGCTTTAAATAAAAAAGGCAATAGTTATTTTCCTGTTTTGTAGCTATAGCCACCTATGTTTCTCATCTGTTTGTTCCATTTAACAAATTATTTCATTTAAAGGAGGTTGAAAAAAGTGATCATTTGGGAGTATTTCTCCAATTGGTCCTCGGGTTATTCTCTGTTCTTTAAGTCAGGATAGAAATTTATTTTAATTTCATTATTCCTATGAAGGCTGTGCAAATAACAAATGCCGGCTTTAAAAAAAGAGTCTGATTTATTGTCCTTTCCAGCATTGGATGCTGGAAATCATGTTGATTAGAGAAATTGGATAAGAGGGGTGAGCTGCTTAAGACCCAGATTTAAAGATCCTATGGCTCTCCTGCCCCTCCCCACTGCAGTCACATGATTGCATTTTGGGTGCTTGGCAACCGGCCTGCATTTACGGCAATTTGCAGCATTCCACAGTCACCTGACTATGATTAGCCAGCACGGCTAAAAGTCAGAGATGGTGGTGGTTATCCTTAACTACTGAATGACTATGAAACCTGATCAGAAGTACCTCCATTTCTTATGCATTCATTTCAATAATTTAAGATGGAGTTTGGCCATCAGTACTCCCCAACCAGTTGGCAGATCAATAAAAGTAAGATTCACATTCACAGCCTTTGCTAAGACAACAAAGGCTGGCTTTGTTTTATTAAAACCACAGAATTCTGAGAATTGGTTCTAACCAATCAACCAGGTATCAGGGAAGTTGATGAAACAAGAACATCACTTAAGAAGGTCACAATGGGTTCCCATAATAACCTGGCAGGCACCCACACCCGCCAGCGTGATGGTGGCATTCTTCATTCTTTCTGGAGCACTGACATACTTGGTTACAGTTCTCTCCATATGTGCCTGGCGGACAAGCTGTGGGGAGAGGAAATGTAAACCAATGAATTACATTTGTCTTGATAAACATAGTGTTCAAACAAAGGAATGGGCAGACTTTATTCAATAAGACCACTGCTTGCAGAAGAATGCTATCCTTTGGGACTTTGGGTTTATTACTTTTGCTTTGGGATTACTTTGTGGTTTGATTTTGTTCTGTTCAGTCAATTTGTGCCCAACTGTCAAGGGCCAGTTGCAATTTTCTTGTCACTTAAAGAAAGTCATAGGTTGATGTCAAGGAAAATCAACTAAAATAATAAACTCAAGAGGGCCTCTCTGCGTATGCATGGTGATTCTGTCCTCCTCCGATGCCTTCAAGCATCAGGGCAGCCTCCAATGTTGAGGCAGTTTATTTTTCAGTTCTTTTTCTGCCCTGGAGACCCATAGTAAAACTTATGGTTTAGGGAGTATTTGGTGCTCACCAGCATAAGTACAGGTATATATTTAAGTGTTTGTTTTCACAACACAGAATAATATGCTATTAAAAAATCTATTCATAATTTTACTGTAGTATTAGAGAAATGCTTCACTGGAATAACCTGTGGACTGATAAAACCTGCCCCCAAAATTCATTTATAATGTTTATTGTGACAGAGAGAACAAAAGCAGTGCCCAGCTGGATTGGACCCCTGGCCATTTAGTCCACCAGTCTGTTGTCACAGTGGCCAACCAACTGCACAATGAAGCCCAGCAGATGGCCTTCAGAGTATGTTACACTGCCATTAAGGCTAATAGACCTTGATTCTCATGACTTTCATGAATTGGTCCAACCCTTTCTGAAGCCAGCCAAGTTGGTAGGCAGCACAACAGGTAGCACATTCCAAATCTGAATTACATGTTATGTAAACAAAATATTTTCTTTTATCTGTCCTGATTCTTTGAGATTCAAATTGATTGGGTGACCTCTAGTTCTAATTTTATTTTAAAAAAAGGGGAAATAGCTTTTTCTTGTCCATTTAATCCACACTATGCCTAGTTTTTTTACATCTCAATCACATCCCCTTTCATTTATCTCCTTTCTAGACTAAAAATCTCCAAATTTACCAATATTTCTCATAAGAAAGTTGCACCAATCCTTAATCATTTGTGTGGCCTCCCTCTAAAATCTGTCTAGTTCCACTGTATCCTTTTTGTGGTGCAGCGTAAGAATCGTACATAATATTCCAGATATTGTCTGGAATTTACTATTGTTATATATAAAAGTGTTATAATACAGGCATTTCTATTTTCTGATCTTTTTCACAGGAGATGCACACTAATGTTGGCACCTTCATTGAACTGTTTACTATCACTCCAAGATCTCTTTCCTCATCAGTCACTACTAGCTCTGATTCTTTTAGTTTGTATGAATACAGGTAGTCCTTGACTTACAACAGTTCATTTAATGACTGTTCAAAGTTACAACAACACTGAAAAAAGTGACCTGGCCATTTTTTACACTTACAACTGTTACGGCATCTCCATGATCACGTGATCAAAATTCAGTTGTTTGGAAACTGACTCATATTTATGAGGGTTGCAGTGTCCCAGGGTCATGTGATCACCTTTTGCAACCTTCTGACAAGCAAAGTCAATGGGGAAACCAAATTCATTTTACAACGTTGTTGCTAACTTAACAACTGCAGTGATTCGCTTAACACCTGTGGCAAGAAAAGTTGTGAAATGGGGCAAAATTCACTTAACAAACATCTCAGCAACAGAAATTTTGGGCTCAATTGCACTCGCAAGTCGAAGACCACCGATAGTTAGGATTTTTGGCATCAGCATGCATCACTTCACACTTGTTGACTCTGAATGACACCTGCTATTTTGACACCACCTTCCTAATGTTCATACATGTATAATAATCATATTAGCAATCTTATTAAAAATAAAATGCATATTAACACGCCGATTAACTTAATTTTAAACAAAGTTGCAATTTAAAGTAAATCAAATTGGGGTTTTGAGTCAGCTTTGGGCAATTTTCTGTCACGGTCCCACCCAGCTGGGGGAAGCATAGTTCCTGGCAGATCAAAGACCAGGTGTGTTCCTCAGCTCAGAAGAAGTCGTATGTGCCTACATTAATTGATTCCATCTGTTAAAAAAAATAATAATCCAATGATGATGCAGGTAATGGTGTAAAAGATCTATCAGTAATAGCACATTCAAATATAGAAGACATTGCTTAATGATGCAGCCAAGAAACAATGGATATACAGATGTGAGCCAGTGTTTTGCCAGAATTAATGTTGCACATATGTGTCTACAATAACAGTAGGAAGGAATACGTGCTTCAGACACTGTGGGGTTTTCACATAATAAATGCAAAAATGAGACTGAGGTACACAATGGCCATTGATTTTTCCCTAGCTAGGTATGTTTTCATTGATCAAAAGACCCTGTCCACCCTTCATATGTGCAGTTCTCCTGACCAATACCAGTTGCTAGAGAGTGAACATTGCCCAAACTTTTAAAGTTTATTCCAATTTTCCACACTTTGATACTTTTTTAATGTGTTGGACCATAATTCCACAATTCTTAGCCAGCATGAACAAAGACATCTGAAAAGCACCATATTGGTGAAGGTAGCAAATTCATAAGACTTACATATTTCCCTACAATGAAAGTGTATCCAGTCTTTTGGATCAACAGTGTATTCTCTGAGTCACATATTCCCAAAATATAATATTTCATTTTTGTTTATTTTTCTCCTGTTTCCTTGCCTGTCTTCTATGGTAAACATTATATGGAGCAAGGGTCCTTCAGGGGTCTCTTGTAGCTATGTGGCCCCAGAATTAGGGTTAGAGAGGGTTGTCATAAAAACATTGTTGAGTGTGTCACGTACATCTGTTCCTCAAAAATTAAAGTGTTGTTCAGTCAAGTTCAGTACTTGGTTACTTTGGAACCATGCAGTCTACAGTGTTTCTCAATGTTAGCAACTTTAAAATACGTGGACTTCAGCTCCCAGAATTTCCCAGCCAGCCATGCTGGTGCTGCCATTCCAGTTAATTAGCTCTAGTATATTATACAATGGGTTTTAATTCTTCATAGTTATTTTTATTCTGATTTTACTGTTTTTCTTGGGCCATACTACTAGAGCAGGGGTCTGACATAAGTACATATTATAATATCTAATTAACTCTGATAAATTATTACTACTTGCTGATGCTGTTAACCTAGATAGGTGTTAAAAAACAGTCAAGTTTACAGAGAATATGATCAGTGGAGATTTTTTAAGTATGGTAGTTAATAGACTTTAATGTTTTTGGAAGCACAATATCTTTGAATTCCACATATTGGAGATAGAAAAAGGAGTACTACTGTGTCAGTGTAGAAATGTACATTGCAAGTAAACACTATTTTTTCTCTGTGTCTTATAACTAGAAATATTTTGGAAAAAATAAGTCTACCAACCCAGAAAATCAGTGATTTCAAAAGTTGTTACTTCTGAAAAGTAACCCTAGTATCCTTACAGGATACTGTTCATTTCTATATGTAGCTCATTTGCAATAGTGAAAAACAGCATATAACCATGATTAGGAAATCATAAGTTTATGAGAACCAGCATCATGGTTAGGATGTCAGATTGAGTCTCAGGAAATCCAGGTTCAGGTCATCCATAGTCATGAAAACTCACGGGATGATTTTGAGCCCAACCTAGTCCAGTTCTTTCTACGTATCTTGTCTTGAGCTTCTCAAGCTAATGTGGTGTGTGTATGTATGTATTAATATAGATAGACAGATAGAGAGAGATGCTCTCTTTGTGCCCATCATCCTCATTTATTGCAAAGAGCCATAATTTTGAGGCACCAAATCATTTTCTTCAAATTCATGGATATGATTCTCATAGCCCTCTAAAAGCTGTCACTCAATTGTAATGTCTAATATAACAAAGAAGGAAAATCATTAAATATATCAGGAATATTCATATCAACTGCATTTAATTAATTTAATTTGGTTTAAATTAAATTAAAAGTCAAATGAACATTCAATTTTCTTCTCAGTCCATCTACTTTGTTCTAGTTTATCTACATCTCCTGGCCTCAATCCTTTCCCCATCTGCCACTTGAAGACCAAATCTTTAAGCCATGTCCCCCAAAAGATTGCACACCCCTGTTAAATTGAAAAGTTAATGATTATGGGATTTCATTCAATTTAATTCATTGATGTGTTAGAAAAATATCACTGAATTTGGTTACAGAAAGCAGGAGATAGCTTAAAAGAAACTTATGCTTGTCATATTGTTTTCTTCTCCAACTCTTTTTACAGTGACACATTCCAGACCAGTGATGGTAAGATGGTTACAGTCACAGTGTTTTTTCATACCATTCTCCAGAAGAGCCAGCTGGACAAGCTGAGACAAGAATCAGACATACAACACAAGTCTCCCCACTAAAGAAAGTAGGGCAGAATAATTAATTTGAATGCAATCCTTCAAACACTTCAACTAAAAAGCCAATATTTATTAAGAGAGAAGATATGGCTTTCTGAATGCTTTCACATGCCGAAGATCTGAATATGCAATTCAAAATGTCTGTGTGCCATAAGGTTAAAAGTATACATTGGTGAATAATGACAGCCCAGCATTTGCTGAATGTAGGCATTCACATAGGAATTAATTTGGGGAATGCCTGAAATCTTGCCACTATTTAGACATGCTCTTCTAAAGGCTTATAATCCTAATGAGGTGTTTTACAGATCTCTTGAGTTGGGGAAGTTTTTCACCGCCTGCCAACGTACACACAAATACACACGTATGCTAGTGTTACAAGTAATTGCCTGCAAATTACTCTTGCCCACAGATGTGCATAGAGTATACATTTTCTGGAGCCATGTCCCTATCATCACCCAAAAGATTGAAGACGGCAGAGATTGGACTGGAAAGCAGACACCACTGCAATCTTAGAACCTCGATTGCTTATTTCCCTCCAGCCTCTTGAACTCTCAACTGGCTCATACCTGCTCATACTGATTTCTGCTGTTAAGGACATTTCCTGGCTGTCCAAGAAGGAAAAGATTGTTCTGACTTTTCAATTTATTTTTGGCTAGGCAGGATAGCTATACCACTGGCGCAGACCTTCTTTAGCTATCATTTTTGCTTTGGGGCCAAACAAGAGGAGAAATTAATTTTCCCCCGATGGCAAGAAATATGTGTAGTTGTTTGCCATGCAAATAGCACCACAGACAAACCTGAATAGCCTTGGTGAGATGGGAGGAGAGAGATTAACCCTTGCACTCTTGCCTGTGGTCTTCATTAGCAATGGGCAATTCATTTGAAAGTGCTTTAATTTTTTTTTGACCTTACTGGAGTCAAAGGGGAGGAACATGGTTGATTACATGTCTTCACTGCTGTGACAAAAAACTTTTGCCCTATTTGGAGGAGGGGAGGGGGGGGGAAATGAAACGAGAAACCTAAAACTTATAGGGGCTCAGATTGTTGTTTAAGCTGCTTTCTCCCACCCCCACCTAGTGGGAAATCAACTCTGGAGCAGGGTTAAAAGATGAAATAGGTGCCTTAAATTCAAGGCTTTAGGTTTGGACTCCTGCTAAACCCCAAACCCAAACACCTAAATCCTAAGGAGCCTGCCAACAGCCTCCTGCTTGTCAAAACTCTCTGCAGCTTCTTTCCCATGAAATTCAGACACACTAGAACACATATGTAACAAAAAGTATGCAAATTTCACAAGGAAATAGGAGGTTTATGCTTTCCTGAAGCAATCATGTCATCTTCTCTTGAACATGGTT
Source organism: Azemiops feae (assembly GCA_023970755.1). Classification (NCBI taxonomy): domain Eukaryota; kingdom Metazoa; phylum Chordata; class Lepidosauria; order Squamata; family Viperidae; genus Azemiops; species Azemiops feae. The sequence continues at coordinate 1,197,060 of JALGBA010004264.1, forward strand.
CTTCCATGCCGGCCACATTAACCCCATTTTTGTTTTCTCATTTTTTTGGTATGTTGGATCAGCTAAGAATCATCAGGCAAGTGCTTCTTCTTCTGCAAGCTTTGGCTAACATTATCCTCGAGTTGAAAAATGGCTTTGTTTCATTTGACGTACAGTATTGTATGATTGATGCTGCCTCATTAGCCTTTGGCCCAATTCTCAAATCCATTTTTTTCAAAGAAAAATCATATCGGCATCAGAAGCTACCTTATATTATAGTGGTCAGATCATTGATTCATTTATTTAGCCTGTTCTTCTATTCTGACAGATTCCCCAGAACAGGAAGACATTTCTCTATTACCTCTAACTTGATTCTTTTAAAATTGGAGTTGCAAAGAATTAAACTCAAGATCTTCTAGGAAACCATATACTCTAGTTCTCAATTACTCCAGGTTTTATTCTGTCCTTTTGGGGCTGCAACAGAATTATTTCAGTAAAAGAATACTCAGTAAGAATTTAAAAAAAAAGTCTCTTGTATGGCAAATACCATTTCTTGTCATTCAAAGATAAAGAGTGTTGGAGGTTTATGACTTCACTATAAATACGAGCTATATCACTGGGTTATGTTTTTCTATCCTTTGATGCTTATAATGAAACTCAAGAGTCCCTCTTTTAGCTCTGTGCAAGGCAGCAGTGTTAATTTAACACTGTTGCAAATGCCAATCTGTTCTGATAGCATTTTATGTAATGCATAACACATCACATGTAACTAATCGTTCTTCTGCTAAGCAGAATTACCTATTTGATTCCCAATGGTCTGTGATTTCTCTATTGTCACTTTTGAGGTTTTTCTTAAGTGTCCACTTACTTGAATGTCAATTTCAGCATTATCAGGGAGGTTATACTAACAACTGTGTTTATCATTGCTATTTGGTTATGACACTGAATCTTTTCCAAGATCTAATTCTTGCAAATTTCAACAAAGAAATGAAATCTATGTAGATGAAATCATTTTTTTTTTAAAAAAAACCCACCTAGATCTGGTCACACCATATAAAAATCCTGACGTGGTAGAACATGGCATATCAAATTATAGATGGAGGATGAATTACAGATATTGTGTTAATAAATGAAAGTATCTGCTAATCCATCAGAGTAAAACATGCTCACTTTAGTTCCTGACATGTGACTTCCTCATCTTCAAAAGTAAGGATACCCACAAATTGGGTTTGATTCCTGCTGTCTGTATAGGTCCACCCATGTAGTTTTCTTAAAAACAGCAAAATGGTTTGGTATTCCTCTCCTATAGGATTTTTTTCCTACTTCTCAGACTAGTCTATACTCCAGAGATTCCTTTGTGGCTGCTCATCATTAACATCAATTCTCATCAACATTAACTAGGCCTGATCTTATTACTTAGCATCTGAACTCACTCAAGGTCAATCAGATGTTGCCACCTGTTGAGGCTTCTTGCTCTCTTATGCAATCAGAAAGACAATTTGGAAAGACATGCCTTCCTAATTCAATAATATTGTTCAGTGGAAGAATTTATGGAACTGTAAAATCCTAGTTTTGGAGATATGTGTTTTTGGATTTTTTTTTAAGAAATTGAATGACCACTCCACTGCATTATCACCCAGCTGCATTCTGACGAGGATCCAGATCTGCTGGGGAGACTACATTTAAATTCACTAGAATCTTCCAGACAATCAAATCCACTTCATCCTGGGGTCATATGTACACTCCAAAAGCATAGCCAAAAAGTGCTCCATTTTGATAGACGTAGCTCCAACCTTAGTCCATAACAGTTTCCCTGACAAGATGGGGAGAAAGAAAGAGAGAAAAATGAACCACAAAGACTGATCACATGGTATCAAAGGGTACATAAAATCCTTTTGAAACCCAATTCAAGAAAAACAAACAAAAGAAATGGATTTGGAAGGAACCATCTTTTCAAGTCGCACTCATGTATTTGTATATTGATCATGACTGACAGAACAACTTGGGCCCACAAATATGTATGATCATAACACAATGTGAATGGTTTTCTTTGTTTTTTAAAAATAGAAATGGAATCATTTGCATGATAGATCAACCATCTTTTTGCATGTCAGAATGTCTCTTATTATAAACAGCCTCAGTAAATCTGATGGACAGTTTATTTGCTGCCAAATGTTTTTTTAAAAAAAGTATGCGAAGTCAGTCTTCTTTCCTTTGGCAGAGTGATTCTAAAACAAAACAAGCCAAGATTTGACTAGGCTCGATCTTAAAAGGAAAGAACAAAACAGACATGAAAAAGTGTCATTTCTATGCTTCAATCCCTTCGCTATACTTCCCACTCATTTATCTCCCTTTGCACAGAGACACGGGACAGATTTGCACCAAGAATATTAAAACTTTTTGTTCCAAAGAAAACCCTTTAACATTTAATTTCCTTTCTGATCCTCAGTTGCTGATCTGGGCAACTCAGTTTGAAAAGTCCTGAGTAGGTCTAATAGGTTTTCTCTGATTTCTGACTCTTCAATCAACATCACTGCTTAGATCAGGAGGAAATTCATTTTCTCGCAAAGGTGCTTGGGTCAGTGGCTTGAAAGAAAAAGATGAATACGGCAATGGTTTTGAAAAGAGCTAATCTCCTTCAAGGATCTGAATACACCCTGGAGAGAGATCCTAAACCCTGATTTCAAGTTTGCATTTTTATTTCATATTTACTTGAGTTATTCAATCTTTCTTCATCATGTCCTTTGGTTCTGCTTCAAATTCTGCTTCAAATTACAAGTGAAGAATAGAGTTGGTCTTACAAAGAGTTAAACAGGTATCTTTAGTACCCTTTAAAATAGGGGTGGGCAATGATAGGCCCTTTATGACCTGTGGACTTCAACTCCCAGAATTCCTGAGCCAGCCATAAAGGTGCCATAGTTGCCCACTGCTTTAAAATCTACAGGAAAAAAGCTGTTTCTACAGAGAACGAGGAAGAAACTGATTTCTGATTTATTCTGATCAGGATTCAGTCTTGAAACCAACCATTTCAGTTCTGGAACTTGTTTTAAGTAGTACTTCTCCAACTACAGAACACCATCACATCTACTAATGGGACCTTCACACTGAGAGTGCTGAAGTCTTTTCAGCCAGAAGGCAGCTAGCTAACAACAGAAAATATGATGCCTTAAAGCAGTGTTTCTCAACCTTAGCAATTTTAAGTTGTGTGGACTTTAATTTTCAGAATTCCTCACAGACATGCTGGCTGGAGAATTTTGGGAGTTGATATCCTGATGTGAGTTTGAAAAACACCACTCTAGAGAAGTATTTTTTACCAGTATCTTAAAGACGTGTGGACTTCAACTCCCAGAATTCTCCAGCCAGCATGAAGACCACACATTTTACTGTTGCTGAATTTGAAAAACACTGCTCTAGAGAACTGCTGTTGTTCAATGAACCCTCTCTCAAACTTTTAAAGGATGTCAGAAGGATGTTTAAATGCAAAAAAGCCAAACAAAACATTCCAGCCTGATAAGGATTCAGTATTCAATAGTCACAAAATGGCTATTCATTGGGAAAAGAAAAAAATAGGTTGAAGAAGAAATAGAAGGGAAGAGAGTATGGCAAGAAATGGAAGGAAAGTTGAGCATGAGGGATGAGATGCTTGATCCCTTTTTGCTCCTTTTTCTGATGTAAATCTTGCTGAGGTGGTAGGGTGGGAATAAAGTAAAAATGAAGAGAGATAGAAAAACTATCAATTGACTGGTTGGCAAGCAGGAAAACATAGTTGAAAGGGAAAATATAGAGGAACAAAGGACAAAATGAAAAGGTTTTAAGTATTTCTGTTCCTCCATCTTCCTTGAAAAATGGGACAAAAGAATTTTATTTATTGACTTACTATTATACCTTTTCATTCAAGGGAATATCAAGATGGCTTACCAAGTTGAAAAGGAAAAGATAACTCAGCAAATCTAAACATAAATTAAAATGATCTATTCAGATTAAAAGCCTGGAGAAAGAATGGCATTGGCATGGATTTCCTAAACATGGGTGGCGTGGGCAAACTCTACTCCTAACCTAATATAAGAGAAGTCCTCTTCCATTTCTGTTTGCCAGACTGGGGAGTGTCTAATAGCAGAGGCATCTTAGTCTGAGCCTCTTTTGCAGGCCTTAATGGCTGGGCAGGTATCTAATCAGAGCGGGCTTAGACATCTCCACTATATTGCAATGTGAAGATGTGATTTCTGCCAAATCTGTCCAGATCAGGTAGTTTTAGGTAGAGTAGCCATAATTATGCAGACATACACTCCACCATAGCTATTATCTGCATATCTAGTGAAACCTGGAGATTAAAACCCACTCCCCATCTGCGAAGTGATTTTTTAAGAGTTATTGCAACTCCATTCAAACAAGACTAAACTCTGAGTCCACTTTTTTTAATTTACCAGCAAGAATTCCATTTTTCTAGATTTCAGTCTAGTTTGTTTCCCCTCTTTTAACCCATTCCCCAATTTAGGCAATATTCAAGAGTACTGATGGGTTCCTTGGCTTCACTTTTGGACAAAATGCAGGAAACTTCAGGTTCATGCATTCCACCCCCATTCTTGTTTTTATTTTAAATTAATCACAGGTGGTCATGATGTCCAAATCTATCATCTACGGTTTATGAAACTGGTTTGCTTCAAGAAATCACTGTGAAGATTAAGCACAATTTAGGTTTCAGGCATAGCATTAATTTTCTTTTGAAACAAAAAACAGACTTTTTGTGTTTGCATCAGTAGAGGAGGGGGATGAGCATATCCAGTCACAGCTTGCAAAGCTTTTGTATTATACATGGAAACAAAAGGGCACAGACTACCATGGTTTTCGCTGGTTGGATAATTCACCACCTGGTTCATAATGCAAATTAGAGATTGCAAATAGGAGAACATGGTTTATAGAAGCCTTGCAGAATAAATTAATATTGTTTGGTTAGGACATGTTTTGAATGGTTTATAGCAATCTATTGGTGTTGGGTTGATGCATATCTTCATAGACCAAGTTCAGAGAAAAGCTTACAGCAACATTGCAATGTTACCTACTACTGTTTTAACCTCCATGTTCTCAGTACAGCAAAAATCTAGAGGAGCAGCAGATGGCAGTAAAGAGGAGGGGTTTTTTTTATTCCTTTTCTGCCATCTATTGCTTATCAAGATTTCTGAGTCCCAAATCTGGGGTAAAATTCAAGAAAGGTAAAGCTAGTGGCTAATATTGGGGAATGAATTTTTTTTAAAAAAAATTGGCACGGGGAAGTTTGGTCATGGAAAAAGTGATAGGCTCACTTTAAAAAATGTTTTGGTTTTTTATGTCAAAATTTGAATAGGGAATGCTCCACTTAAAGACAAGATATACTGCAATATTTCGTTTACCAGTCCCAACATAATGCAATAGAAGTTCACTTTAGATATAATGCCAGGCATACTTTAGTCACTTCACAGTTCACATTTCCATCACCCATTAGAAGCAGATTCTGTATTCAGAGGTACAGGTTCTAGATGTGCAGAGGTCTGTACACTTAAAGTTAAAAAATTAGCCTCTTTGTAACAGTTTACAGATCAGAAGTAGACAAACCAGTATCAACTATTTCCGCTTGGTTATTCCAGTCTTGTAATGGCAATTCACCATCTAAAATGAATGCCACAACTTCATAGCACCTCCAATGTTCCTAGTTATAGCCATTAGCTGGAATGGATGAGGAGAAACCTTGGGACCATCAAGACATATCATGTGCATGAGTTTCTAGCAATCATAGGGTTGCTTAGAAGTCAAAAAAGGGGATAGCTGTTCTCAGTTCTCCTAAGATGCAGACATTAGTGCCATCTATTGCTTTGGGAAACGAATTAGACCCTGTTTTTAACCTCTCGGGCTCTTCAATATAAGGAAACCCAGCTTACTAGCAATCCTCATAAATGTTGCAACCACTGCAATCAGTGTTTCAAACTCCCCCTACAGGCTGAAGCCCTCTGCCTGCTAAAAGAACAAAAGGGGCCTCATATATTTTGTTCTGGTTGTTGACAAGTTCTCTGCAGATGGTCTGCATCTTCCGTTATCAATAATGTTGAAAAGCTTTTCCATTCATGCCAAGTGGCCTCCCTAAGCCAGCGGCTTTTAATAGCATTAAAACTTAGAGCAAATCAATTTCTATCTCAATTATGCGCCAGTCCTGTGTTCCCCTCTAAACCTTTTACTTCTCTCTTAGGAGAAGATCTCTCCATCACTGTATACCGCCAGGCCTGAATATAAATACAATATCATTGTGTGCTGCCAGAAGACCTGGAAGCAAGCCATCACTTGACCATTTTAATAGCAACCTTTGGAAGAAACCAGCAGTGTCACCCATGTATTACAAGGCATTACTGGCCGGTCTTAAAATCAAAGCAGTGATTCATTGTTTGGCTAAGAGGAAAAAGGGGCTACTTTTTCTGCATTGTTGTTTGACCTTATCCCTTTAACTTGAAGGCAAAAGAAGTTGTGAAGGCTGCTGCACCTTAGCTATTGCCAGAAATAAATCAAATGTGGTACAGAAAGCTTTAACGGTCCCATTGCACAAGGACAAATGATACCTTTTGGATACAAGTTCAGTACACTTTAGCGGGCAGATGAAGGAGACAGGCAGGCTAAAGATTAAGGGCTCTGTTTCTTAATTAAACTTAACATGCAGAATCAAAGTACCTACAGTTGTTGATTGAGTTTCTTTTTTCTTTTTTTAATAAAGAGTTTGCATAGATCAGTCAAGGGCTAAGTTGATAGATTGCTACCTGCACAGATGTTTGGAAAGTCAGAGCAAATGGTCTGTAACCAAAAAACAAAACAAAACCAAAAAACTATCAGGCCTGATTCAGTAACACCCTGGACTCTTCACTGGAAGAACAATAGTCCCATATTTCACTAAACCTATAAATCCTTATAATTAAGCTATGGAAATGATGAATATATTTAATAAATTGCTCTTAACCATTGAGAGACAGTTTGGTATAGTGATAAAAGGCACCAGGCTGGAAACTGGAAGGCTCTGAGTTCTAGACCTGCCCAAGATATGAAGTCAGCTGAATGACACTGAACTAGTCTTGTATTCTCAGCCAAGGAAGAGGAAGGCAGGGGTAAACCACTGCTGCAAATGATGCCAAGACAACTGCATTGTCTCATCCAGGCAGAAGTCAATAATTGAATCAAACAACCCTAGTATCTGCAACTTCATGTCAAGAGTGTTCAAATGTTTTGGCTAAGATAGTAGCAAAATAAATTTTAAAATACTCCCAAGTTATTAGGTCAGACGCTCTCTGGGCTTCCAGTATTATGATAATGGTTGGTCACATAGTCAGATGTTTAGAATGGATCTGGCATTTTTATTTATCAAGTGTTTCTCAAAGACTTGGGATAGGCAGATGGTGTTAAAGATATTGTTATAGGACAGTGGTGGCGAACCTATGGCAAGGGGGCCAGCGGCGGCACTCAGAGCCCTCTCTGTGGGCACGCGCGCCGTCACCCCAGTCCTAGGCCTTCAGCTGGGTTTTATAAAACCTTTTCGCTTTAGGCCTCCGCCGCCGTGTGCAAAAAAAAAAAAAAGTTCAATCAGTCAATTTCAACTTCTTGCGGGAAAAAAAAAGATCTTGCAAAGTTGAAATTGATTGAACTTTTTAGTCCCACCCAGTCTGACGTTACCACCGCAGCCACGCCCACCCAATTGGCCACACCCACCCAGCACTCGACGATGCATAAGTGGGTTTTGGGTTGCAATTTGGGCACTCAGTCTCTAAAAGGTTCGCCATCACTGTTATAGGATGTAAGCTATTCCAAGTAAAGCTGCCATTTACAATTGACTGATGGTGATTTTGTCAATGCCAAAGATATTCAAGTAGATGTTTTGGGACTGCACCCAAGACACCTACCACTATTGGTATTATATTTGTTTTCTTTTGCCACAGTTGTTCCATTTCTATTTTCAAGTCTTTGTATTTTGTTATCTTCTCCAATTCCTTCTCTTATATTCTCTTCTCTCCAGGTATACAACATCCAGATTCAGACAGTTTTATTCAAAATGGACAGTGATTAATATTTATATGTACATAGATGTATGGGGTAGGTATAAATGTATGTATGTATGCATGTATGTATATGTGCATGTATATATGTTTGTGTGTGTGTGTGTGTGTGTGTGTATTTAAAAGACTGTTAAAAACGCTGATCTCCAGGACGAAAAAGTTTTGTTAGGTACTTAGCTTTCATTAGCAACTGCTGACGTTATCAAAGTGTGGGCTAGCATCTGGGAATGCTCATCCTTATATCCCTTTGGTTGTTAACAACTTAGTCATTGAGTGCGTCATAGGTCCGTCCACCCTCCGCCCTCCCGTAATTGACTGTATTACTCTTGATTCGGCTGCGCTGGCTGACATCCGCTTCAAATTTGCCACTCTAACTCTCCCCGCCTGCCCTGCCTTGCGCCGCACGGCTGTCTGGCGTTGCCACCGAATCGCTCTCTCCGCTGTCGTGTCTGGACGCGCTGTCAGCATGCGATCCACATTTTTGGATCAGCTGAGTGCTGATCCATTGGTTGCAACAAGAATTGATCAACTGGCATGTCGTCCAGGCCTCATGTCATGAGTTAAGAGAGAGGGACTGGTCCAAAGTCACCCAACTGTCTTTCGTATCTAAGGCAGGATTAGAATTCATGCAGTCTCCTTGGTTTCTAGCCTGGAGCCTTAACCGCTAGATCAAACTGGTTACTATAAATTTACATGCCATAAATAAATAAACCTTAATTTTATAAGATCATTTGGTTTTGCACTAAGGTTATGATTTTATAGAAGGTGTTGAAATGTTTTTATTCTTGAAGCCAGAGCTGAAGGACCCCTGGGCACAAAACCATATGTGCTTAACCACAGGCAGAACTGCACACAAAATAGAACTGTGGCACTTATATTATGATGAACTTGGTGTCTGTGGATGTCAGTCCTTAGAGGTAGCTCACACGGGAAACCAAGGCCATGACTCCTAATGCCACCTTTATTGTAAGGCTACTGTAACATAATCTTGAAAATCTGAAAGCATTTCCCTGCATTTACTTTCCAAAGAACTAGAGAAGGTCCCTTCTAAGATCCCCACCCCTCCTTTGGACTCAGATTTCATTTATCAGATGGTTTTCTAGATTGTGGCTCTTCCTCCTGTCTCCCAAGGTTATTCTCACAGGTATTATACTTGGAAACCTCTAACAATGTAACCCTTTCCTAGCCTTTCACACAAGACAGGCTCAGATGTTCATTGGTCACTTCTTTACATGACAGTAATGCTTGTTTTGACATGGAAGAGGAGACAGATTTGCCCCAGCTTCTGCCTCTTCAGTAGAGGAGGTTTTGTTCCTTTGAAAACTAGAGGCTGAACTCCAGGAGTGTCAAGCAACCACTTGTGCACCGGAATGGGAGCACCCAGAATTGGTTGAAAAATGGGTGGCTATGTAAATGTTTCAAATAAATAAATAAATAAACAAACAAACAATCATACATACATACATACATACATACATGACAACACAGAGGAAGCAACACTTAATCTTCTCTTTAACATTGCAATCATTTTTATTCCTCTGCAGAATTTAAAGGTTGCCATCAATTTGAACCCAACCTGCAGAAAATCTGCACTACAGTACTTATCTCTTTAAAATTACTTGCTTTTAAGGGTAGCAAACTACCACCATCTAGTGGCCTGCTGGACTTTTTAAAATTTATTTTTCTATTATTTATTATCTTTTATTTTATTTTATTCATTTACATCTGTTAGATCCCCAGACTGAGTTAGCTTTATCATCTCTTTTCTGATACTGATTATCTGCATTTTAATACTGAAGCTAAAAGGATTTTTTCCCTATCTATATCTTTTTTTCTTTCTATAAAGTTTAATTTTGTTTCTTCCCTATGAGATTGGCTTATCTTCTAACAGACTAGCACCTCTATTCACATCTCTTGAAATTATAAGTCCATAAAGTGACACTACAACATTTATTTCATTGTTGCCTTTTTGTCCATCAGAAAAGCACTAGAACAGTGGTGGCGAACCTATGGCACGGGTGCCAGAGGCGGCACTCAGAGCCCTCTCTGTGGGCACGTGCGCCGTCGCCCCAGTCCTAGGCCTTCAGCTGAGTTTTATAAAACATTTTCACATTAGACCTCCGCCGCCGTGTGCAAAAAAAAAAAAAAGGTTCAATCAGTCAATTTCAACTTCTTGCGGAAAAAAAAGATCTTGCAAAGTTGGAATTGATTGAACTTTTTAGTCCCACTCAGTCTGCCGTTACCACCGCAGCCATGCCCACCCAGTGGGCCACACCCATCCAATTGGCCACACCCAGCCAATGGACCACACCCACCCGGCACCCAACGATGCATAAGTGGGTTTGGGGTTGCAGTTTGGGCACTCGGTCTCTAAAAGGTTCGCCATCACTGCACTAGAATATGGGTTGGGCAGAGGAGATCAAGGCATCAGATTTCAATTCAGAATAGAGCTGGAAGGGACCTTGGAGGTCTTCTAGTTCAACCTCCTGCTTAAGCAGGAGATCCTATACCATCTCAGACAAATGGTTGTCCAATCTCTTCTTAAAAACCTCCAGTGCTGGAGTACCCACAACTTCTGAAGACAAGCCATTCCACTTGTTATTTGCTCTCACTGTTAGGAAGTGGTTGTGATGAGAACTACCCAACCCTACTACTTGGGGGTTGGGTTGGGAACCAGGGTATGAAGAGTATGTAGACTAGAAGGCTTCTAGGAGATAAGATTTGAGATCTTCATCCTTCTACATCATGGTGTGCTATCACAATGGCATATACAGAAGCACTATATATGTCCTACTTACAAGATATCCTACTAAGAGTTTAAATTAATCATTGCAGCATTTCCAACATGTATGTATTTTTCAGAAAGATTGTGGCTCTTAATATGCGGTAAATTGTTCAGTACTTGTGGAATTTGTGGAGACATCATCCCTTCTTTTACAATTACATACATAAAAATAACAGGAGCAGTTCTGTTAACTCCTCCAGTCTTCCCTAACTGTCCACATTTACATGGAAGACTTCAGGCAAATCTTATGGCATTGAGAAAAATAAAATGGTAAAAGTGCCTAATAGACTAGCAATTCTATACAGCCATATAGGCAGCCAGAATCTCTGAATTACTTTTTAACAAATACTTTACTCAGGATGTCTATTATCAGGCATTGTCTATTATCAGGCATTGTGCTTCATGTTTTTAAAAAATGTGTTCCCAAAACAAGCTACTTTTGTATCATTTATTTTGTTATTGTGCTATTCTGTTCTGTTGCTTAGATCTGGATATACTAATTAAGCAGGTTCACAAGGGGAATATATGGACTGTATGAAAACCTTATTCAGTTTAAGTAATTCATGAAAGCCATGGAGATGACTATTAGCCTTGATGGCAATGTGATGACCTTCGAAGGCCATCTGTTGGGAGACTAGTGGGCTTCCTTGCGCAGTTGGTTGGCCACTGTGAGAATAGACTGCTGGATTAGATGGGCCAGGCGTCTGATCCAGCAGATGTATTGCTTACATGCTTCTGTGAGGGTGTTAGAAAATAGCCAGCCTGATTACTAAAAGTTCTTTGAATGCTGGACTGTTTCCATAAGTCATATTCCTGGTGAGCCCATCATACAGTGGCTCAAAAAGAAATCATTGTACCAGGGGAATATATGTGTTTTTCAAGTGTTCTCCTATCAGGAGCTGATTAACATACCACATGGATGTGGTGATGAACTAAATATAGGAGACAGCACTGACAGTTAACATATGGACGCCATTTCAACTAGCCAGACCATCATATGTTAATTGAAATTATCACAACCTGGCAAATCAACTCTTGCTACCATTTCTTTTCTTTAAAAAAATGAGAATAGTCTCTGGCTTTAAGCCAACCAAGACCTGCATGCATACATACCCAATAGTACATGCACATCAACATTTATTTGCTTATTGTCTTAGCAACCCTTGACAGCAAGTTGCAAATTATAATGGAATCTGAAGGTTCAGTAGAGAGTTTATTATGCGGACAGTGTCTTGATAAATCCCCCTGCAACTGTTCAAGTGATGTGCTTACAGCTGGATCTATGCTATATATGCTGTACTGGTAGCTCAGCTTAGACAGAAATTTCTTTTAGAAAGTTCCCCTTGGTCTACTTCCTACTACAGAAAAAGTCATTGACACATTCCAGCAATGTGATTATAGGCAGCTCAGTTTGTGCACTGAGACACAGCTGGGGACAGTTAAGACAAAAAAGCCATCTGGACAAGCTTGAGATGGAAAAATGAAAAGAACGTGATTTGCGTATAGATGTATATATTGCGCATATATAAACCTGGCAATCAATATTAAGCTAGCCACAGCAGCTTTTGGGAAATTAGTGAGGAATGACCAAGTATCAATGTCACTTATAGAGTCTGTTGAAGAGCATTTCCTTGTACTAAAAAAGCAAAGTCGTATTTGGGTTGCATAAGGGGTCTTCCTAATTCTGGTAATGGATAAAAGGAATACATTTGGTAGTATACAATTATATGGATAGCACAGAATAACACAGAATTGTAACCCATTACTCCCAACATCTAGCATTCCTAGCAGAGGTGAAAGGTTGGCTAGACAAGACTGCAAGAACGAGACAGAGCAAAATGTACCAGCTGTGTAAGAAACATCCTATGACTCAACAAGTTAGACACAATAGGATTCATCCATCACTAATTGGCCAAGCTGAAGATAGAACAATCCTGTAGTGAGGTTTCCATTCGTAGCCAAGCTTTTGCAATAACATTCCAGAGGTTCTGTGGCTTAGACATTGCCAACATTGCATATAAGGGATTGGAGGCCTCATTTGTTAGCTTCAACCATTTCCATAGAGGTCAGCATTCTGTTCTTCCCTAGTGGTCAAGGAGATACCAATAGAATCACATCCTCCTGCTATATTCAGATCAATTTACACTCAAGGTCTGGATTGGGACTATAAGGATATTCATAAATGAAATAAAGTCTTTAGGTGAGTTTGGGCTGGGTTGCATCAAGGGTTCCCAAAATTCCCTAAATGAATGGAACCCTTTTCCAGCTGAGCATATTTGGTGAATTACTGTGTGCAATATGAAGACCTGCAACTCATGGAGGTAGCATAGAAAAGTCCACTGGACTGGGTTATTCCGAAGGAATAGTGTTCTTCCTCCCTGTAGGAGAAGAAGTGGCAGAATGTGGAGTGGAGGTAAAAGAGGGATCAACCTAGAATCCCTACATAGCCACAATCAAACTAAGTCCAACCTCCTTTAAATTCCCTGGACCCTTAACTAACTCCAAGGAAGTGCTAACTCTTAATTGAGAAGATTCCTGTCATAGGCTGTTTAGCAATAAATCAGCTAATTGGACCTTCACATGTGGAACTGGTCTTTCATGCCTGACACTCCCACTTCAATTGATATGAATACTGTGCATGCTAGGAATTCCTTTGATTATCTACCTGTTCAATAATACAAACAATTATTCATATAAAATAAAATGCTAGCCTTTCATAGAAATGATGTTCAAAAATATACTTTCCTGCCATATCAGGCTGGCTAATCATGGAGACTTGGGGCTAATCAACAACAGTTGAGTTGTAAATTGTGAAGTTTCCATTTCATCAACTGGAAGACTCAGTGTAGGTGCATTCAGGACATGTTTTTGTGTGCCTGTGTGTCAAAATGGGCAGGATGACGGGCATGAATTCAAGCCAAACACTTTTGTACAGGTGTGACTTGTCAATACATGTAGAAAAAGAGCCTGCACTGTGATCCTGCACCCATCATCTTGCCCGTTTTGACCCTCCTCACAGGTGCTGCTAGTCAGTGTCTTTTGCTTTCTATGAAGGCTAGTAAGGAACAAAGTCTTACAACATTTATGCTCTTGTGGAAACAGTAGCACTGCAGAAAATGTTTTATTTTGTTCAATTCTTTCAACAGAAGAAATCACATATTTAGTCCAACCTGTCAGGGAAATTGGGCTAATCTGATTCCCAGGCAATGGCAATTCACTTCTGTCCTGTTGTGAAGAAAAGTACATGGAGGTATCCTGGGGAGTCAGTCTTGATTTGAGGGCACCAATGCTTTTGTGTCCGTGTCAGAATTTATATCTGCTACTACTCACCAAGCTGTAAAAAAAAGATATACAAATATGTCTGGGGATTTCTGATTCTTTTGAAATGTTTATCATCTGTTTGTTTCTTTCCAATCATTTTTGTATATAAAAAGTATTCACTGTAGGTTTGGGATGTTATTTATCTTAACTTTGTTATGTCCTAGAATTGGATAGTCAAAAAAATGTATCATCCAACAAATCAGTTCAGAGTTCTCACTTGAGGCATAAATAACTAGTCTCAAATTATCATACATTGGACACATTATGCAAAGATCTAGCTCTCTGAAAAGTCTATAATCCTGGGAAAAATAAAAGTAAAGAGAAGAGGACAACTGGGGGGGGGGAGGTGGGTAGACTCAATTACAACAGCAATGGATACACCGTTAATCTGAAAAACCAGGTTGAGGACAGATCATTATGGAGAAAATATTATGTGGTTCCTAAGAGTTGACACCATTCTGACTTCACATATCAATCAATCAATCATTATACATGTATCACTATTGTATCTCCTTCCCTTCTTCCTTTTAATAATAGGGCTCTCATGTTTACTATCAAATGGTTTATATGTACGGTACTATTACATAAGGTAATTCATTGAGATTACATTAACATACTCAATAACTCAAGAGATAGTAGGGATTCTTCTACCAACCAATACAGGAATGAAGAGAAGAAGGGTTGGGTGTTGGAGGATGCAGATTGGAGAATACATCTGGGGAAACAGAACACAAAAATTCTTCACCCTATGTCTGTACTCTCACTATTGTAATTGGCTACGATGGTTAGCCTCCTACGATGACAGCAACTGGACAGGAAAAGAGAGGTCTCCACTGAATTTAAAATCTTGGGTTACAGGGTTGTAAAAAGAAAAAAAAATAGGTTTCTCTCAACATCTCAAGACAACATAGCTTCCTTGAATCAGAGTTTGATAGAAACCAGAGAAGGAAGCTTATTTGTCATTTGAAATATGATTTTTCTCAATGATCATTCTGAACATGGACTAAGACAGGGGTAGGCAACCTTGGCTCTTTTATGACTCGTGGATTTCAACTCCCAGAATTCCTGAGCCAGCTATGCTGGCTTAGGAATTCTGGGAGCTGAAGTCCACGAGTCATAAACGAGCCAAGGTTGCCTACCCCTGGACTAAGAGAATCTCATAATCCTCCATACTCAATAGCCAGTAGTTCCCAATTATTCCTTGGATAGACATCAATTGAGACAGAGTCAATCTAATGATCAGGTTGTCTGGTCTCAATGCTGTATCTGATTTTAATTTATAATATCATCTCGACTCAAACTTGACTGTGGGTGGCCTTATGGTAGTTTGACTGATTCTGTCTCTTCCTCGTTATATCCCCTAAAGGAAGATAGGGGGTCTCTCTCTCTCTGTCTAGGTGTGTGCATGCACATGCATTTGTATGTATATTTCTGTTCTGCTGCTTGATCCATTTGAACCCCAGGCCTTTTTCATTAGATCTAAATGCATGCAAACCAACACATTTTTTTAATCTAGAGAGAAAGATGCAGATATCATTGTAACTCTGCAGTTCTGCCTCTGTTCCAGGAAAGGAAAAGAGTTCCAGTTTTAGAAACTTCTTCAGAAGGAAGCTTCTAAAGATATGTGTTCTTCTGAAGTGGCAGGAAGAAATTGGGAGAAATATAGCATCCCTGTGCTAAGTGCAGCATAAATGACAAGGATTCTTTTTCTTAATGAGATCCTAGAAAAGCAACAGGCATTGCTGACATTTCAGTGGGTTTGCGCAATACATTCTTGGCCTATTCATGATCCTCACTTTCCTCTGCATCACAACGAAGAGTCATTATTGCAGCGGCAATTACAAGACATATTGTATTGTTGAAATTTATGTTTTACAGAATTATAAAATGAGCAGTGTAAGCTACCTATGAATACTGCCACAAATTTCCTCCAACAGCTGCAGAATGGTCTCTTTCTATATCCTTAGTGAAATTTAGTGGACAGTCTTAGCCATTTAGTTTTTGTTTATGTTTAAATCTTGCTCTTGAGACACAAATAAGTTACAGTTTTTTAATTTCAGTAGAAGCATTATGGTACTAACATTGTCTGAATGAACCTTTTTTTTGCTTTCAGTTTGACTGTATTTTATTTTTCCCATCATTGAAACTACGTTTCCACAAGATGGCAGCATAAGCCCACAAAGATATGATGGTTGCCACACAGCATAGAATAAGGACACACACTCCTCTGTCCTACCTTAAAAACTAATAAAATAAGTTTGCATAGCAAACTGATTTAGTGCAGAACATACTGGCTTTAACAGTTGACCAATAAGAAACCTTTTCCTGCAAGGCATTCACTTAAAGATGGATTATCTCTTTAAGTGTGCTTTTCTCCCTCTATCCAGCAGTGCACAGAAAGCAATGGATTAGCAAACAGGAACATGATTCTAAACCATCTCATTTAAGTATTTATATCTTGCCTTTCCAGCAGCAAATTGCTGTCAAAGGAGCTAACAGCCAAAAGAGTGAAATAAAAACAAAATTAAGAGTACTTCTTGCTTCCTTTAAGCAAAACAAGCAGCAATAGAAAGTACTATTAAATATAAATAGAACAGAATGGTGCCTTTTAACTTGAGGGGAATATCCCTGTTCCAGGGTGCCTGCTAGTCAAATTCTATGTTTATATCAGAAAACCTCAGTGAGTTCCAGAGGATGCCTACTATAGATTCTTAATACATTCTTGAAATTTCCAATGTAAATGACCACAATCCATGCTTCTCACGACTATGGTGAGGTTTGTTACACAGTAGGTTATCTATTTCCTTGAACATCATAGCAGAGTTCTCAACAATTTGCAAGGAGTAAAATAGGGTTCTGAATATGGATCTTGAGGGGAGAAATGGAAAGAAAATAGATGCAAATATACTTAAAATGGGCAAAGATGCAAACCAGAGTAAATGGATTCTCGCACTTGATTTGATCAAATCCCATCACACCCATTCATCCACCTACCCATCTATTTGCCTACCTACCTAATTTTCATCCTCTGATTTAAGAGTAGCAAGCAAATGTGACCTCACCATGTTTCAGAGAAATTTGTCTTTCATTACTAGACTTTTGATTGACCTTTTTTAAGCTTCTTGGGGATGCCTTTAGAATCTATTACAAAAAATATTCTTCCTTTAAAAACTTCCAAAGCTGAAGCTGCAATCCCACGGACATTTACAATAGAGTAAGACCCATTAAATTACATGGAAATTATCTTTGGGAAATATATATTATAGGATCAAACTGCTAGTCTCAAGTAAAACAAAATCCTGAATTGTAAACTATTCAAACAGCTCAGTTTGTACAAGTTAAACATTGAAAAATCAGCCAAGGTTAGAGCTAAATAAGATTAGAAAGTTTTATGCCTCTGCAATAACTTTACCCTTACCAGTTAGGCATTGTCTATGAAGCATAGGCTAGTTGCAAGCTGTAGATTTTTATCTTCTTTTCCAGCTTACTATTCTCTCCTCTTTACTCTGTAACATTAATTGTAGTTAATGAATACTGTCCATCAGCACTGATATTAAGTGTTACTAATTCCCACCTAGGTAGATTAAAAGATAAAAAAGAATGTTAGTTAAGCAGAGAGAAAAAATATTAACTGCAGTTAATTCAGGTGCTATAATTAACTGCCGACACAGTTGGGTAGATGAAATTTATTCCATGGAAGAAAAATACGCATCCTCCTGTCCTACATTTCTGCATTTCTTTAACCATGATTGAGAGCCAAGATCTGTTTATCTGCATTTCCAAGCATATATTTGGCTGGTAAATTGCGTAAGTCTGATGTTTTCATCAATACAATCATTACATCATGCTTAAAATCAGCAGATCGCATCACTGTTAATAAATCCATAATTCCAACATTTAGAGGGAGGGAGGGATGGTGGAAGAAAGATAAAGATAAGATAAAGGTAAGATAGAGATAAGATAGAGATAAGATAAAGATAAGATAGAGATAGGATAGAGACAAGGCAAGGCAAGGCAAGGCAAGGCAAGATAAGATAAAGATCCTTTTTCTCAACAAAGGTTCCTGTTCAGCCAGGTGCAAAAATACAGGTTCCACTCACATAATCACATGTTTATTTTACCACTGGCAATTACATTTACATTTATGGTCAACAGTTTCTTTGAGGCATCTTGCATAGACAAAATTAGACGCATACACAGGGGCTAAAATGAAGTATAGATCTGCAAGCATTTCTGGAAATTCTCCAATTGGTATAAACTACTGCTTGTTCTCATACTGTAGAAGATAATGTGTGTGTGTGTGTGTCTCTCTCTCTCTCTCTGTGTGTGTGTGTGTGTAACAATGCAATGTGTGGATGCTGTCACTATATTTATTTATCTTTCAAATTTATATAGCCATTTACTTCACAAAAAAAGTGGCGTATGATAAATTTTAACATAAAGAATCTGAAAGTTGGTATATGATAAATTTGTAAGTATACATTTTGGGAGTTGGTACTAGGAGGAGAGCAAAATGCCTTTAAGCAAGGAAGACAAATTAGGGGATTCCACCAAAATACCTTAAAAATAGTTTATCTCAGCTACATTTGTCTATGGATTACACAATCCTAGTCTAGTGAAACTACAAAATTTGATACACTCATTCATTATTTGCTATCAAGTCAGTGTCAACTCCTAGAAACCACATGGGTGGATATTCCTCTATGATAATCTGTCCCTAACTTGGTCCTACAGGTTTTCCAATACCCATCAGAATTCTAACTGAATCCATCAACTTTGCTGCTGGTCTTATTTTTATTTTCTTTCCTTCCTTTGACTGGTGATTTGTGCTTCAAGTTGATTTGTTCAATGATCCATTTGTTTGCTTTCTTGGTTGTTCATGGGATTCTAGTTCAAAAGTTTTAATACTCTTTTTGTTCTGTTTCTTCAAACTCCATATCAGCATTCTAGCACTTGTCTAATGCAGTTGTAAAATATAGCAAACACTATGGTAAAACTAAGCAGGTCTTTCTTGTTTGATGTAGAAGGAATCTGTAGCATCCCAAATGCTCTAGACTCCAAGTTCCATCGTCTCAATCTACATAACCAACAGTAATGATTTTGGGATCTGTAGCTCAACAATGGCTGGAGGATCACAAGTTCCTTGACCAACTATAAAAAAATTAGCATCTTCCAACCACTGTGAAGATTGATACAAAGTACTAAAAACAATGAGTACCAAACACATTTTTCCCATAAGGAAATAATGTAAATAAATTTAATGTGTTCCCAAACCAAAGACAATGCACATTTTTAAGGCAACGTGTAAAAAGATAGGCATGTAATCATTATTTTACATGAGAAATAAACCTAAAAATTAATAAATAGGTTAAATAAAATAAAAACTTCACTTTCTTATACCGATGAGAAAAAAAGTGCAAAAATACACAAAATGACCACAGAAGTGAAGATAATTCTGCAAGGGGATGTGCACAGGACAGGGACTACTGCGTGACCTTTTGTTTCAGCTGAAAAGGGTAGTGAGTCACAAGGCAACCAACACCGACAAGTTCTAGCTTACGTATCGAGTACCAAACAAACAATTTTCTCATCAAAATGTGTCACATACCAAATTTGGCGAGTTTCAAAGCAGTCGAGTACCAAGGTATGTTTTAAAAAAAAACCTTTTGTGATAAATCATTCTTTCTGATTTCAAGGTCTCCATGTTTTTATTCAATAGCTGAATAAAACAATCAATAGTTGACTGTTGCTGGATTAGACCCATGAGAAATTAAGAAAAAAAAATCCCTTTCTACTCATACTCCAGAGTCTACTGGAATGAGCAGCCCTGGCCAATTTAATACAATAAATAAAATAAAATACTCCCACTGGGGGTATTGAATCGGAATTAAATCAGATTGAAAATGGGGTGGCGGGACAGCAGAATCAGTTCTGCCTGAAAACTGAAGGCTTTTCACTTGCAATAGCTGATGCGTCATGATAGAGTGAAGTTCTGCACCTTACATCACTGATTTGACATTTAGATAATTAAGGATTATTGCTAGCCGGGCTGTATAAACCTATGAATCAAATCAAATCAAATCAACCTTTATTGTCAAAGTACAACATGTGTACAAGGAGATTGGCTGAGCCTCTCTTCGTATAGTGAATGTACTATTCACTATACTATATACTATTTCAAAAGTGGTAAGATTAGCAGTGAGAAAGAAAAAACTCAAGAAAATTTAATTGCTTAAGAAGCTGCTGAGCTAGTACTTCAGAATTTCGATTCTGGCCAGTGAGACAGAAAGAACTGGTGCTGATAATGGAGGTTTTGACTTACGCTGCTTACAGCCATAGCCAGTCCAACTTGAGGATCATATGCATAGACCAATGATGGGATTACATGGATCGCTGCTATTACAGCTGCATTGCAGTACACATTTTTTTCCATGGTAACCAGCAGGGTACGCTGAAATGAGATAAGCAGACAGCACTTGTCACTTAGATCTATTAATTCAAACAAAACCATCTGCTTTACAGAAGAGAGAACAACTCTCATACAAGCCACTCCTTATGGCTTGCTGTGTGTGAGACCTGAAAACATCATGTAACTCAGCACCGAGGCACCCATTCATTACTCTTAGGCAGGTGGCACAGAAATGACACATCTGTACAAATAACTGTTTAAAATCATGATGGTGCACTGCTAAGGGAAGACTACCTTGCTGGCCTCTGAGTATGATTTACGCCAGGGGTCTTCAAACTTGGCCCTTTTATGACTTGTGGACTTCAACTCCCAGAATTCCTCAGCCAGCCGTGCATTTCCAAAAGTTGGGGCATTAGTTTTCAACTGCCTTCTTCACTGCTGCATGTAAAAGAATAGTTATGGCACTTATGGACTTATACTATTGTAGCTTGGAAAAAAGCATAGAATAGGCTAGAGTCTAGACTAATCCTTAGCCTATTCAGGAATTAAACCCTCTGAGGTTAAATATGCATTTGACTTGGGAAAGCTGCACATCCGTAGAAGGAGAAGAACTTTTGTAGCTGAACAACAGTAGTGAGGAAAGGAGAACCAATCATTTCCCCTTTTGGAGCTGTTTTCTTGGGACATAAGACACAATTCAGGAGAAAAGTAGAGGTGCTTGTGTTCACACAATGGCAGGTTTAGCCCAAGAATGACATGGGAAAATTCAGCCCGAGTTCAGTTCTTTATTTGCTTACACACAATAGACAGAATCTTGCCAGACTAAACTCTTACTACTCTTACCCTAAATGGTTATACATTGGGAAATTCTAGGAAGTGGCTATCAGAACTCTCTTCCCTCTGTCTCCTATCCAGCTTCAGCCTGTGCTGTTTCTTCTCTCCCACCGCCTCCTTCCTGGGAACTCCAGGTCCTCCTCCATAGGCATCATCACTCATGCCCAAGTTGCTGAACTTATAAACTGAGTTAATCCAATGTCTGGGTATAGACCATACAATGAACAAAAACAGAACTCAAATTAACTCTCTGGCTGCATTTATAATCTTCCCCATCATGGAGGACATTGAGAGGCATACAACCAATACAAACCTAACCAAAGACCCAAAAAATAAAAATAAAAATCTCACCAACATCACAATAAAAAGATCATCTGTAATGAGTGTCCAAAGCAACAATAATTACCTTCAAAATGGTAAGCATGATTCAGCTAACAAAGCCTCATGCATATGGAAAAGGCTCTTATCTATCTATCTATCTATCTATCTATCTATCTATCTATCTATCTATCTATCTATCTATCTATCTATCTATCTATCTATCTATCTATCTATCTATCTATCTATCTATCTATCTACCTACCTACCTACCTACCTACCTATCTATCTAATACTGAACTCCCCCAATCAAGAATTAAAACAATATAAAAATAATACACACTTAAAAGAACATTTGGTGCCAAGTAAAGTTTTCAACATGCCTCCTATCCCAGTGTTTGAGGGTTTTCAGTATTTTATGAAAGGCTAGGAGGATAGAGGCTTGCTGAACTTTAACAAAATATACTAAATCGTAAAGTCACCCAACAAACTCGATTCACACAGCACTGACAGACAGACTTCTTTACTTCTTCTTTTATCAATTCAGGTGTCGAGACAGACAGAAAGACAAATACTCAAAATATCAACTTTAGCATTTATGTGAATGCATCTGCTGGGTCAGTAGATAACTTACTTCAGCAAGTTGCGTGAACACAAGCAAAGAAAATATTAATAGAATTATGATTTCTGGAAACTGTGACTTCATACAATGCTTTTTTTACTTTTGTGTGGTGATTTAAGATGTAAAATCCAGGTCAGCTACTGGACTTTAAAATTTGAATCATTTGTGGGGAAGAGAGTACATAATCCCCATATAAAATATTTAAAAAGATTAATTTCTCCTCTGCTTCTTTCTAAGGGTAGTAAATTGTCTTCCAGCCTCCTGATTTATGTAGTTGGCTGTTCAGCTTTTATTATAAAGTTTGGAAATATATTTATTTTTGGTACAAAATTCCCCTCTCTCCACAAGCACAGATACACTTGGAAACAGATGTATTAAGGAAGAAAGGAGGATTTATTTCCAGTTAACTGATACTTCCAATCAGCAATTAAACAAATGCTGATCTTTTCTCTCAAGGTTATCTAGCTAAGCTTCCAGAAAATATCTCTTAAGCATATTTATCAGAGAGACAATCCCATCAATTATTCCTCATATAATGAATTCTCCAAGCTTAGCTGTCATTGGGCAAAGAAGTATTTTCTCTGAACCTGTCAATAATTATCACTGTCCCAGTGAAATTTTATCAATGTTTGTAGAAAATTTTCTATTGAGGATTTGAAGGAATCTGCTTGGAAATGGAGATGAATCATATACTTAAAATTCTCTTCTAGTATTTGTAGAACTATGACTCCTGAACCTGGGAATAATTTAAATCCAACATTTTAAATCACACAGACCTTTTAAATTATGACTCCTAACCTGTTGGATAATTGTCTATGTTAGCTGGAACTGTAGTGTAAAATACAAAAGACCTCAGCTGAAGAATTCTGATTTTTTTTCTTAAACCCCCCCCCCAAATCATTATTTTCTCATTCAGTTATTTCCCCCTTTAAATATTTATGGCTTTGGCATTTTTTCCCAAAAAATATAAGGACAACTGCATTTTGGTTGACCAGCTGTTCCAAAATAACACCACTCTGAGAGGAAAGCAATGTTTAGGTATAAGTAAAAATGGTTTCCAGCCCATTATATAAGAGCGTACGTATTAATTGTCTTTTACATTTTCTGAATATTTCTTTGGTAAGTTTCAAAATGCACTTGGAAATACACATTTTGAAGGAAATAATTTTTGAATGACGTAATACCCCCCCCCTTCCCCGAGGATGTAGTATATGATTATTCTCAGGGACAATTCATTCTTTAGAGCAAGAGTCAAAAACATGCAGTTTCAAGATCACATATAGCCTTCAAGCTCCATTGTTATGGTCCACAGCAGTGGTCTCCAAGCTTGGCAACTTTAAGACTCGTGGACTTAAGTCCCAACATGGCTGGCTGGAGGAATTCTGGGAGCTGAAGTCCATAAATCTTAAAATTGCCAAGCTTGACACCCTGGTCTAAAGAATCCTTTTAATCAGTATTGTTTACAATTAATGTCCTGATTTCCTGCTATGTTGAGATAGAAAACCCTCTAAAGAATTTAGGCAAGAGATTGAAAATCCTGACTTTGGCACCTATCTGATACACCCCTGCTTGCACTGCAACATTACTCTCCCCTCTGCAACTCTTGATCTATCTTTGTCACAAAAAGGTTAGTCGTGTCTATTCAAAATAATAATGATGAAAACTGGAAGAAATATACTGTAAATTCAGTGCAATTGAGCTTGACATCCAAAGTTGTTCCTTTTGTACCTCTTGCTTACTTCACAATCAGATTTCATTTGAATTAAATCTGGATAGATTTTGATGTCAATCATATATGATGTAGCAGATATGTTTGAGTGTGAAGGTGATGCTTCTTTAAGGAGGTATCTGCTATTTGCTGGCAGTACAAATACATGCCTTAAAAATAATCCATGAAAGCTTGTTACCTGAATAATTGCACAAATCCTTCAAACATCAAAAGATGTTTTAAATTGAATAATTTTCCTCAGCTTTGCATCTGCCAGTTCTTCCGAGACTTCAGCTCATCCGAGACTATTTGAAGGACGGAGGGTTGAGGCAGAACAATTTAATGGACTATTAAAAGACAATCTTTCAAAGTAAGCTTGTGCAAACTGATCAGATAATGGCACACTTTTCTACCATTTTAAGTGAATATTCTTAGCATTATCCAGAAGTTTAATCTGTATGGTATTTTTGTGACTGTTTTCTAAAATTAGGCTGTAAGCTGTTTTGAATTGTTAAAGAAAAAAAAATAAAGAAATAAACCCCTTTCAAATATCAAACTGCTGTTTGACAGAATATTTTCCAAAGGCTGAAATACTCCTCTGGGGCTTTAACTTCCCTAACTAGAACATTTAGTGACTAGACTTACTTAGATGTCAGAAACAGCTATACAATCTTGGGTCACACAAACAGGCATCACATATTCTGCAACAACATCAGCCATGTGTACACTTGCATATCCCATTGTAGTGCTTTTCAAAATGTCCTTTAAGGCACCGTGCTATGCTGCAGATAGAAGAATGAAGATTATTTGGCATGAAAAATGATTTATTATAAAGGCCAATTCATTGAGCAAAACTATATGCATAGGAGACTTACTGTATGTATTCAGATTCATGTCTACAGTTTTTCGGAATACAGTATATAGTTATGGTAGTATTTGGCCATAAATGTGCAGAATTTTTACTTTTCAGCAATTCATTGAGAAATTTATGATTTTTTTGTTGGTATGCCTGATTTAAAGAATGTGCTTGAATTATAGAAGGCTTTGGTGAATACAGAGGGTGGCTGCTGAAGAAGCAAATCAAAACTATATAATTCTTATTTCATCAGAGAAATTTCCATTAATTCCTGGTAGACAAGGACAATGTTGTGTTACTGGAACACAGGAACATACATTCTGTGCTTGCAGAGGCTGTCATGTGCTCCATAAGGTTTCCTTGGCACAAGCTGTAAGACAAATGAGCAAGAGTCTTCTGACTGCATAAATCATGAAGAAAAACTATACTTCAATTATGATGCTGACATAGGGCAGAGATATGATGGAGCATCAAGAATGCCTACAGCCTGGATATTAGACATCAGACTCCAAGGCAAAAAGGCACAGAAGGGCCCCTGCTGTCAGTACAGGTAGTCCTCGACTTATGACCACAATTGAGTCCAAAATTTCTGTTGCTATGTGAGACATTTGTTAAGTGAATTTTGCCTCAGTTGTTAGGTGTATCACTGCAGTTGATAAGTTAGTAACCAGGTTATTAAGTAAATCTGGGTTCCTCATTGACTTTGCTTGTCAGAAGGTCGCAAAAGGTAAATCACATGAACTTGGGACACAGCAACAGTCATAAATATGAACCAGTTGCCAAGCATCTGAATTTTGATCACATGATCATGGAAAGTTCGTAACTGTGAAAAATGGTCATAAGTCACTTTTTTCACTGCTGTTGCAACTTTGAACAGTCACTAAATGAACTGTTGTAACTACCTGTAGTTCCTCAAACCAGTGTGACTCCAGGAAAAGGTGTTGCTTCAAACACCTTCCTAACTTTGTGTACAAATCCATTAACCTTCGCCTGGATGTTGAGCTGTCCCAGTATTATTAGCGTATGGCGTTGTTACAGCAGCCAGGAGACCACAATGCTATTGCACAGTAATAGTTTGGCTTGCCAAGGTACCAGCCCTTTTATAGGAAACGCTTGCGCGCTTCTCAAGGTGAACCATAGGATGACAAGTTGGCTTCGCACCAAAAAGAAAGACAAGAAGCTTTTCCTGCAGTGTCACCCAAGGCCCCATTCCTTCCCGGAACTGCCTCGCAAATGGGTGCTGCAACCCAGAAGGCTCAGAGCCATCAGGAATCTGACTGACTGTGCAAAGCTCCAGCTTGTCTCCCCACCAAAGTGGTACCTATTTATCTACTTGTATAGAACATATTTTCAAACTGCTAGGCGGGCAGAAGCTGAGGCAAGTGATGGGAGCTCACCCTACCACCCAGTAGGGCTCAAACCACTGGAGCTGAGTTACCAACTCTTGTTGAGTAAGGGTTCAACTCAATTAATTTTCAAAGTGATAGTACATAAGATAACTTGAGAACCTTGAAAACATTGTCAGAATCCAAGGATCGACATGACAGTCGATCCTTGGAACAGTCACTGCTATTGCTCTCACAGCCATTATGGTTTGCTGTATTTATACAACTGGAACAATTTATGCTACAGTCATTTACAAAACTGTTCTCCAGGGAAGCTGAAATGTAGATCCATGTATGTCAACATGGTTTTAACTGCCAATTCCTAAATGTACGTTGTATAAACTGTATGTACAGTATTGCAATTCACCTGTAAAACATGCAATAAACTAGTCTGGATTATAATAATAATATTAATTGATTAGCCATTAGGCTATATTAGAATATAAAATACAAAACACACATGTTAGAAAACAATATGAGTAAAAAAATGCAAATCATTATTTCTGTGCCTCTCCTACAGATCTGCATATGGTTTGAAGGACAACATAGAAAGCTTTTTCAAAATATTGCAATTATCATTTTTTAAAAAGTGGGACTGAAGAGAGAGATCAAATCCCAGGGTCATTACAGAATACATTTGTATTAAAAGACAATAGTGTGCGTTTCTTCTCTACTATTTCTTTAAATCTTCCTTTAAGTCTTCATCCAGCCTTAGCTTATCTTTACCTTTTTTTTGGGGGGGGGGAGACACAGTGAGAAGGCTTCGTTTTTTTCAAAGTATCAAACTGCAAACATTTCCCCATTTTTGTTTCTCTAAAAGGCCTATGATAGAGCTTATGTGGAGCTCAGAGACATCCTAAAGAATAATGATGCTAAAAGCATTCCAGATTTGAATTGAATTCAGTTTATTTAGTTATTTTAAAAATGCAGGCGGCCGATTTTGAAAGGATCAAGAGATTAACTATTTTTGTCCTGGTGCCTCACTAATTAAAAAGCTTTTTTGGACACTTCCATATCTTCCGAAGCTGAAATTCTTTTTTTTAAAAAGAAAATCTCATCAGCTTTATTTCCAAGTGTGACATCTTCACGAATAAATTCTTGCTGATCCATCACAGAAGGAATCCAGTAAAGTGTTGAATAGAATAACAAAGTTGGAAGGGAAACCCTATACCATTTCAGACAAATGGTTGTCTGATCTCTTCTTAAAAACTTCCAGTGTTGGAGCATTCACACCTTCTGGAGGTTTAATTGTTCTAACTGTCAGGAAACTTCTCCTTAGTTCTAGGTTGCTTCTCTCCTTGATTAATTTCCATCCATGGCTTCTTGTCCTGCCTTCAGGTGCTTTGGAGAATAGCTTGATTCCCTCTTCTTTGTGGTAACCCCTGAGATATTGGAACACTGCTATCATGTCACCCTAGTCCTTCTCTTCATTAAACTAGACCCAGTTCCTTATATGTTTTAGCCTCCAGTCCCCTGATCATCTTTGTTGTTCTTCTCTGCACTCTTTCTAGAGTCTCAACATCTTTTTTACATCATGGTGACCAAAACTGGATGCAGTATTCCAAGTGTGTTCTTGCCAAGGCATTACAAAGTGATATTAACACTTCATGTGATCTTGATTCTATCCCTCTGTTAATGCAGCCTATTAATATTGAAATGAAGAAGCTAAGGCGGTCTTCTTAAGTGAAGATTGGAAATCTTGGCATCTCTCCTTTCTTCCCTGCATCCAGTGTATCTTCATCTGATGCATTTAGAAAGGCAATCCTCCCATTTTCTTCTGTAAGTATTATGTTCTTCTTGTACAGGTATCTCATCCAGTCAAAACTGTGTCAACAGAGATGTAAGAAGCACCCTCTCTCTGCGGGCTTAAACTTGATTGAAGCTTCCCAGCATGGACATCAACCAATGAGAGCAAAATCAGCAAGATGACAGATGGAGCATTATGATGGCAGTCATGTCATTTTTTTCATGCACGTGGCATACAAAGAGATGGAGCTTGCATCACACTCCATGCCAATTTTATGAACATAAGAACAGAAGCGGTACCCTGCTGGGCCAGACCCCCGCCCCATCTACTCAAGCAATCTGTTCTCACAGTGGGCAATCAACTGCACAAGGAAGCCCATTAGTCTTCCAGCAGATGGCCTTCAAAGCCAGTCAAGGCTAATAGCTATTGATCTCCAATGACCTCTCATGGTGCTTTCCAGACCCTCTGTACTCTATATAAGTCAGTAAAGAATCTGTATTACACATTAAGAGTGAAGCCACTTCATTGAACTGATTGCCCTTTTTATACCTTCACATTGCCTTTTCCTCTGCCCTTTCCTTGGCTTAACAGAAACCATGACTTCTATAAATTGGTCTAACCTCTTTTTCAAGTCATCCAAGCTGGTAGCCAGCACCACAACTCATGGTAGTGAATTCCAAATTTGTGTTGCATGTATGTCTCTCTGTGTGTTTTGTCTGTAAAACTGAGTCCATATCCTCTATCTTATAAAGGGAAACAATTGGCTTGGATTGTATTTCCTGTAGAGTGATTTTAATTTTTCTCATCCTAATCCGCTTCCATAATTCTGTGGGACAGATTGTGCAGAGAAAATTGGAGGTCATGCTAGCTTAAGGTCAAAATGTTACATAAAAAACCCTATTATGATGATGATTCAAAGAGCAACTATTACTTTATAAATCCACTTTGTGATGAATGTCGATTCATAAGCTATCTTGTAAAAAGGACTGGCAAAACCCCACCCATACTTTGAAACAGAATCTTCTCAAATATTCCTAGGGAATGATTCCACATTTTATAAAGGGTGGTTTGGGGGTTATTTTGACAAGTATATACCACTAGATTTTTGCCTTTGCTGGAATTCTGTGTACATGTCCTAAAACTGCTGACCCATGTAGGATAAAACAAGGCCAAAAGGGAAAAAAAAACCAAACACCCTATCTTGAGGGCAGTTGATTGGTTATCTGAAAGATGATAAGCTAGTGCTGAATGTGCAAAATTCCTGGAACAAAACAACAAGAAAAGAAGAAGGTTAGTGTGGCAATTAACCTTGAAATGGGTGCTAACATTATTAGGGAATATACTCAACACGAGGAAAGCATAGTCAATGAACTGAGGTTAGAGGCCAGAATAGAATTGATTAATGTAGGTTATTGGAACCAGCAATTTAGCTTTCCTTGCAAATGTCACAAAAAGGATGGTAGGCAGTATTCTAGTTCATATCCAAGTTCCTGGCTCATCGCTCCCTAGGAAACTTGACAGTTCTCTTTCAGTGTAATCTTTCCTGGCCCTCTCGTGTCTCCTTGTGCAATGACACACCCACAAAGGAACCAATACTGCATTTTTTTTTAATTATTCCACTTTTCTGCTTTAAAAGCATTCAGGTCATTTTAACGGTACTATAGGGGAGAAAGAAAGCTCACTTTTGCTGTCTTTTTTCCTCACTGCCAGTCCTGAATGATTATCTATTTTCTAACAAATATTTGTTTGAGCTAATAAGGTATATGAAGTACCTAGAGTATTCTGGACATGCTGTTTAGCTGATTTACAGTAGAAAAGAGAAGAAGGAAAAGAATGTGTAAGTCTCCTATTGTGTTCCTTAAAAATATGCTAGCTCTACAATACTTTTGCCCCAAACCATCTAAGATATTTAAGAAACTATAAATAGAAAAGTTAGAGGACGTATTATAATCAAGCACAAAAATTTCACAGTGGGATATCCTAGCACCCATTCCAGGACTTGCAGATACACATATATCTGACAATGCCTGAAAAATGAATGAAAACCTAACCTAAGCATAAGCCTAAGTCTAATTCTTCTTGGTGGTTGTTTAATTGTAGTACAGGTAGTCCCAACCTAAGGTTGTAATGGAGCCTGCTCATCACAGTTGCATGTCATGATGGTCATTAAATGGGTCGATCATGTGACTGACCGGATTTTATGGCCTTTTTGTGGCAGTTGCTAAGCAAATGCAGCCGTTGTAAAAGAAATACTCAGGTCGTTAAGTGAACCAAAATTTCACTATGGACATAGTTTGCCAAAAATGGAAGCACCATAAATGCTAGCTTTTGGCAAAAAGATGGTTTCGGCTGTAAATGCAGCCTGGTTGCTGAGTGCTCGAAGTTTAGTCCCCAGACTGTGTGTGTGTGTGTGTGTGTGTGTGTGTGTGTGTGACCTAGCCTGCATAGTGGAATGGGCCTCCATAAGTGTGCAAGTTGCAAAGATGACAGCAGGAAAATTTTACTTTCAGACTACCAAGGTTCTTTGTAAGTAGCTTTACAATAAAACAGAATTAGTTTATCTGGTTGTTTTCTCCTGTCTAACAGGTTGCCAGGTAGCTCTGCCTGTAATAACTCTCCTAATCTGATCTTGGAACTGCTTTGGTATTTCTCCTGCAAATTCTGATTCAGCCAGCAACCCAAGAATTTCAGAAAACAACTGTTTGTGAGGGGCACTATTTGTGAGGTTAAGCTTGAGGTGTCAGTTAGTGTCTTAGAGTCTCCAAATGAAGCTTGTTTTATATATTTATGTACCTATGCTATGTATATTTATTGATTGGTTGGTATTTTTAAAACCTCCTTTTCCAACAATTGGAATATAACTTATACAACTAACTTATACAAATCTGTTTTCAAAGCTGAGCACAATAGTTTTCATGCAAAGTTGGCACAGAATGCATTCTTGTTTTTGAACAAGAATGAGATGTAGATCTGTTTTTGCTTCAGAAACTGACACAGATTAAGTTAGGTGGGAAACGACTGCTGTGAAGAGGAACAACTGAGAGAAACATGTGCCATCTGGAGGGGAACTGTGAGAAGAGACAAAGAGAGAGACATGACAGTCCTACTGGTTTGCCTGCCTTCAGCCCACAATCTGTGCAGGTTGTGACTCTAGTCTCAGAACTTGGCTGAGAAGACTAGCATATGGAGAAGCTGGCAAACAAATCAAAATCTGTAACTAAGAGGCCTTGTGCTCTTATCTCCCACCTGTGTCCTTTTGTTTTCAAAACTGGCTTCTATCTTCAATTTTGCCCAATCACAAGAAAGTTCCATGCTTAAACCTGTGAATCTGCCATCAGCATTCATAGTTTAGTAAGGTCTAGAGGGCAAATTGATACTTCCCTTTATTACAGAAGTGGACTCAGTATTCAGACTTGGTTAGCCTGTGGAAAGAAAACTGAGTCCTCCATTCACACATGCTTCCTTCTGGATTAAAATCAGCAGGGTACTTAACTGCAGAGATGCCTCTTCCTGGAAATCTGGCTAAGTACGTTGTCTTAGAATTCCTAGGGGGTGCACTTTTGTGTATTTTCGAAGAACTCTTTCTTGTATAAAGGACTACTGAGATTTAATATGGCCACCTCCAACAGCTGATTTTTGTGCACTGAGCTGTCAGAATAAATTTCACCTCTGATTCAAGCAACTGATTGTGTTCCTTTATTCCCCGCTCAGAAACCAACCCGGTGATGATGTATTTCCAATATACACACACTGTTTCCTTATTTCTGTTGATTCTCCTGGATTAAATAAAGGCTGTTACTACAATGTTGTGCCTGCACCATCAGGCAAAAGTATCAAAGGAAAATGACAAAAAATGGTCTGTGGCCAAGACTGGCCGATTTGCTGCTCCAAAGCAGATTTGTGGCAATCTGCTTAACTTCTGAAAAAAAAAAGTATATTATACCCTAGGTAATTAAACAAATAAGTTACCAGAAAAACAGAATGAACGAGGAAAAGAAAAAGGAACGTCAGAGCTATAAGGAATCTACTTTTGGCTCTGGGCCTCTTTTCAGGAAGGAACAATAAGCCTGAGAGAATACTGGAAAGACTTCAGGAGAGAAAAAAATGTTCCCCTTTTTTACATCAAGGGAGGTAGAGGTAGAGTGTATAGAAACTGGGGGTGCTTGGCATCACCACTTTCTGTATTCTCACTTAATTTGCTAAGTCACAATTCCTTCTTCCCAAATGTTATAGGAGTCAATGAGGAAAAAGCAAATTATAATGCAAAACCCACAATCTCCATCAGGGAAATATACAATTCATCACATTATCTACGCAGGTCTTCTATTCCATGTTCAAGAGGAAATCCTGATTACAAGTAGCTTCTGAAGCATGAAAAATTATAGTTCTACTTCTTTCTGCATTGATAAGACCCCGCCTCTCTGCAGGTTTGGCACAAGGCTTTAAAAGATTCAGAGAAACTGGAACAGGTTTGTGGGAGGGCAACATAGATAAATCAGGAGACTAGAAATTCTGCCTATAAAAACAAAATGAAGAGAGTGGGAATTTTAACCTTGAGAAGAGAAGGCAGAGGGGTCTATGACAGCATTTTTCAAATAGGGTGTCAGTAAAAGCCCAATAGTGGAATCAAAAACCTAATGAGATGAAGCCTCTTTCTTGCCTGGCTCTGTTTAAGCAAAGTCAGGATTAAAGGTTCTTTATTTCGGAATCCTATGCTAAGCAAAATGTTGGATCCAAAGATCTTCCAACTTTTTGATTCTATAATTATATTCTGTTTTTTTAAAAAATTATATTCTGTTTTTTTTTCTTTTTACGATCCTGTAATCCCTTTTATTGGGATGGAGTCGAGGTGACTAAATGGAGCTGAGCATTTACTGGCCAGATGCCCTTCCTGATGCCTACATGGAGTTCACAGCAGATATTTTCTCTTTACGCTCTGATAGAGAAACATTTGTCACTGTCTAGGATTGAACTCTCAACCTTTTGAGAGGGAGGTGAGCATCTTCACCTCTAGGCCACCCTGTCGCTCCTATAATTCTATTCTGTGATTCTATATTATTTATGTGATTTCTCACTTCACTGAGGAGGATCCAGATGACAGCTGAGATGGATCACAAAAGCCCTTAAAACTATGTATGTAAGCAGCTGCTCCATGTCATACGGCTCCCTTTAATATAATTTTTCACAATGAAAGCTGTGCCATGGATAACATCAGCATGGTTTTTGCACATTTGTAGATGAATACAGCAATGTAGTGGGGCGAAAAGGTACTTATAATCTATAGGTATTGATTTTCATGACTTTTTATTTCAGGAAGGCAACAGAGAAGCATAATTTAATATCCATCCATGCTGTGGCCTCCCTTAGATATTATTACTACAAAGTCAGAAACTTGTTCCCAGAAATGTTGGTCCAGTCATTTTCTGCAAGAAAAGCCATCCATTCTCCACCACAGGAACAGGTGATCTAGGAGTTGCAAGAGACAGACAGCTGCTTTTTTGCAGCCCCAAAAAATGGACTTTCCAAAAAAGTGACAAAGCAATAGGAATGTGCACTGCTGGTTTTGCTGTTGTTAGGATTATATTAATATTTTAAATCTCAAAATAGGCATAAATCATTAAAATAGTTTTCTGACACCCTATTTTTGAAAAGATGGAAAAAATAGAATCTGAAAAATTCTTATCCTTCCTTCTTACTTGATATACATCTTTGTTATACAGAAAAATAGACTATCTTTAATCATGTTTGTCAATGATCTCTGGTGGATTCAAGATGGAGGTGGTGCTACTGTCTTAGTGCTTGTTGATCTCTTATCAACCACTCAACAATCACAACTATCAATCATGATATCCTTCTGGACTGATTGTAGTTTCTAGGAATGGGGTTTCCATGGCTAGTTGCAGTCAGTGTTGCTTGAACCTGCTGCCTCCGATTTGGGGGTGCCACATGGCTTGATGTTCCTTTTTCTCCTAACATTTGCATGAAGTTATTGGGTGAAATTATCAGCCAATGCAAGGTATTATCAGTCTGCAGAGAAGACAAGGATTCCCAGATTCATCCGGTATGTCAAATGTGCATTTTCCTGGAATCTCTTCTCATAATCACTAAACCTTAGTAACCTCATTTGTGGAACACTGCAATATATTGTACTTGTGGTTCATTCATCAACTCTTCAAAGTTAAAACGGTACTGAAAAAAGGTGATTTATAACCAGTCCTTGTGTCTACTTTGAAAATGAGCATGGCTGCAGCCATCTTCCTTATTCATTTTCAGTTGACACATTGAAAGAAGGGAGGGGGGATTGCCAGGTGCTTCTCTAGTCAAAATAAACCTTTGTCCCATGGGAACCAAGGTCATCGGCTGCTCCTGAGACTACAGGCTGGGCATTTCGTGAAAAGCCTGCCAAGAAGATGTATTGGGGAATGTAGTTGCTTGCATAGCCTTAGGGGTGGGATTTCTTAATTTTGTATTGGGCAATTGTTACGTGTCTTCAGACTTGGTTTCACTTTTGACATGCCGATACTTTGTAACTAATAAACATGTGCTTTGAGGAATTTCCAAGCCTCGGAGTTCTGCTTTATTTGTCTCTGTCGGAACCATGACACCTTGCACTTACAACCATTGCAGCATCTTCATGGTCATGGGATCAAAATTTGGGCCAGCATGTATTTATGATGGTTGCAACATCTGGGGTCATGGGCTCACCATTTGTGACCTTTCCAACTGGCTTCTGACAAGCACATTCAATACAGTCTTGGACTTCAACTACCTTAATTATTTCCATTGTAAAAAACAGATCTTCGAACTAGGAGTAAGTAATCCATGATCTTTAGCTCACTTTTCAGTCATGGGTTAGTTAGGAAAGAGGAGGGAAAACATGTAACCTACTGGTATGACTTTATTTGTTTGTGTAACAATGGAATATTTGAGATGTAAATGGATGGAAGTGTTTTGTTTTAGAATCAGAACTCTGAACATATGCATTGGGTAACTCTAGGAAAGTACAAATACATATTTATGCCTTTTATTTTGAAAATAAATGAGCAGCACTGTTGGGAAGTGTTGGGCTTCAGGGTTTAGCAACCATGGTCTAGACAACAGATTTCCAGATGTTTCACCAATGATGTGGCTAGCATCTTCAGAGACAATGCAGACCACAGGAAATTGAGCAAGGAGTGATTGGGCTTCTGTCTTTGTAGTCAGTTGTCCCAAGTGCTGATTGGTTTTTAGTTGAGCTAGTTTCCAACTGGTAGATTGGTGAGGGATGGTCCTGCCTCTGAAGATGCCAGCCACAACTGTTGGCAAAATATCAGAAAATCTACTGTG
The DNA here is from genome assembly GCA_023970755.1 of Azemiops feae. Taxonomy (NCBI): domain Eukaryota; kingdom Metazoa; phylum Chordata; class Lepidosauria; order Squamata; family Viperidae; genus Azemiops; species Azemiops feae. The sequence goes on from JALGBA010004264.1 coordinate 1,232,410, forward strand.
GAGACCATGTTCACCAAATGCTGAAGCCCAATAGATACTGGCCATGAAAGCCTATATCAATATAAGTAGTAGGACTTTGTTCACTTTGTGAAACACAGGAAATAAAATATCTGAATTCATGCTTGGAAATATCAAGCAGTTCAACCTCAATGTCTTAACAAAATTGGACTACTGCATCCAGTTTTGAGTGCATCCAGTTTTGATTGCCACAATATAAAAAAGATGTTGAGACTCTAGAAAGAGTGCAGGGAAGAGCAACAAAGATGATTAGGGGATTAGAGACTAAATCATATGAAGAATGGTTGCAGGAATTGGTAGATTATATCAAAGGAGCTGCCACAAAGAAGAGGGTCAATCTATTTTCCAAAGCACCTGAAGGCAGGACAAGAAGAAATGGATGGAAACTAATCAAGAAGAGAACCAACCTAGAACTAAGAAGATTTTCCTGACCGCTAGAACAATTAATCAGTGGAACGACTTGCCACCAGAAGTTGTGAGTGCTCTCATCACTGGAGGCTTTAAAGAACAGATTGGACAACTATTTGTCTGAAATGGTATAGGGTTTCCCCTGGAGCAGGAAGCTGGACTAGAAGACCTGCAAGGTCCCTTCCAACTCTGTCATTCTGTTTTGTTAAAACCAGGTCTTTAATCACTATCTGCAAAAAAAGTCCTCTGGCTATTAAAGAAGAAGCAAAAACAAAATAAAAATCCTGAAACGTATCAAGGTAAAAGAAAGTCCAGATCTGCCAGGAATTTGTCATCCATTATTTCATTTATCCTTAGTACAGAATGAAGAAATATTACGAGTAAATTTCCCAGAGCTTCCTCCTATTTTGTATCAAAGTTTGATGATTTGCCACTGAAATTTGCTGATGTGTCTTGCTAGTAAAATTCAGCAGGTATGGTTTCCAGACAATTTAACAAGTTATGTAAGGCAACGATATTTTAAAAGGTTGTTGATGTCATACAGCTAAATATATTGCAAGGAGTTTCTTGGATTCTTATTTTACATGCTTTGGGTTTTGACCAGAGTTTTTAGATAGACTTTTTATATACTAATGTTTTTTCAATTTATGTATTGTTTAGTATATTTTATATAGTAATTTTATAATAATAGTGTTAGTTGTATCTGGATTGTATCCAATTTATCACTATTCAGTTTTGTTGTTGTTGTTATTTGTATGCTCTTGTACTTTTTTTTTTAAATAGCCTCTTAATTTTGGCAAGTGTGGCCTCCAGCAGGATATTGAACCTGTTCGCTTCTGACTTATGATAATACTGCTTTCCACCGGCACTGTGCTCGATTGCAGGATTACAGATTTGGGCAAAGGAGCCCAGAGTATTCATATAGCAATGTGGACATTTGGCTATTCATTTTGCCCACTCAGCATCAACTTTCCAAACAGCTGAGCTTGGCACAGAATCCTGCACACTCTCTAAAGGGTTTGAGAATCTTCTTTGGTTTCATTGCTGTCTAAATTTTTAAGCTGGGATTTGCGGGCAAGCTCGCAAGATCGGGAAAGCTGAATTTCAGGGAAATTCATGTGCTATTAGCTGTTGGCTTCAAGGAATGGTTGTGAAGCATCCATTTTCTCCAGAGCACTGGGGAGATGAGGCGGAGAGATGAATCCGTGTAAGCAAAACATGATAGCAATCACCAATTTACCCCAAGCTGGACAGATTGCTCACTTCACCGCTCACCTCAAGGAGACACAGGTGAATCACGAGGTGAAAACCCATTAAACTGCTTGATTTTAATCAGAATATTGATCAGTCTTGGTCAGAGTTAGCTTCCTGGCAAATCTTGAGAACATTTTGGACAGGGACTTTCCCCAACTCTCTACAGATGTCAGGAGTCCTATTTACATACAAGGCATATATTGTGTGCTGAACTTTGGGCTCTTTGAAGTCTGAAAGGGGTGTGTGTCTTTGGTGTTTTCTGAAGTTGGTTGTTTTCTTTACCCAGACTAGGTAATATCATCAGGGCACTAAGGACCCCTCATTTCAACCCTGAACTACAAATATTCTTCTTTATTAATCTTCAAAGTCTGCTCTCCATTAGTGCACAAGGCCTCTATGGTGGCTGCAGAGAAAAGGAAACAATCTGTGGTCACTGTGGAAATCAACTGGATTACTAGAGGACAGACAGTAAATTTGCTTCCTCCCCTTCACACCCTCTACTTTGCTAAAGAATAGCATCCTGCATTTCCATGGTGGCTGAGCAGAAGGTGATTTTTTTTCCTTTTCCTGTAGCCAATATTGAAATGTAGGTCATGCTTAAGGAAGACAGGTTAGTTATTTTTGCAGATTACTAATAAAGCCAAATAAAGATCTGAAGCATTTCATTCCTATGACCAGCTATTGTTTGAAAATCACAGCCGAAGACTTTTTGAGATATCTGAATCAAGCTTTCACTACTTGCTTGGCAAGCTACAGATAAAACAAACTATGATTCTTGGTAATTGTGGTTCATAAAGCATGCTTTATGATATATTTTAATGCCTGCATGTCTTCAAAAGGTTCTCACCCATTGTCTTGCATTGTACTACCTTAAGTAAGAAACGTTTTTCTTTAGTTGCCTACCTCCATTTACTTGCCCATGACGTTCTGCTGAAAAATATGGTATCTGTAATAACAAGCACATTTTGCAAACTAACTATCATTCTGACAGATTTGTGAGCACCTACTCTTTCTACTTATATTAGATTTTCTCTGGCATTAAAGACCAAGAAAGCTACAGAATTCATTATGCAAGTGAACAATTCTGTACTTTATTGCCCAATAATTAAGAAATTACAAGACAAGACTCTCTCACATAGAGAGGGCAGGGTATTTACAGATATAAATACCCCGCCCTCTGTAACCATAATCCATAAACATGCCTGGATCTGGTGATGTCTTTCACAATGCTTACAATCTAAAAAAGTCCCCTTGAGTGACAGATTCAATCCCATTTGACACTGATCCCAATCTACTGGTTTCCAATCTACTGTTGGTTTTGTATTCATGTTGCTGTTTTGGCAACAAATAAAAGCTATGAATTAAAGAGCGAGAAAGAAAGACTGAATGTGCAAGCCTTAATGATATTCCCTGATTCCCTGCAGTGCTGACTTGTTTTTCTCAATATTCTGCAGGGATCTGACACAGATATTTCCATGTGCCTTTTTTCCCTGCCAATGTTATTTTCTGGGCCAGCAGTCCAAATGGATGACTCCTGCTTTGATCACTTCTTTTGCAACTTGACAAACAAAATTGCTGAAATGTGCCTGGCAAACCATGACCGGCTCTTAATGACCAGAGAACCCCACTGAGGGCTTATGAAAAGAGCAATAGTAAAGGACTGCTCAAAGTGTTTGCAGATTTTACTCCAAGTTAAAGAAAGAAGATGGATGGGAAAAGGGGGGAAGGCAGAAGAAGGGAGGGGAGGAAGGGGCTTGAAAATGTTGAATAGGTATTGTTTGCCATAAGAGATCCACCTGTCCTGGTGAAGGCTAAAGACTTCTGATAGTGTTGGGCAAGTTGTCCCAAATGCTAAATGCATTTTTTGAAATTGTAATATCTATGCAGTTCCATTACTTTTAGAGCAGGGGTCCCCAACCCCCAGTCCGTGGACCGATAGCGGGCCACGGCATGCCAGCAATCTGTCTGCACAAACAAGCAAAGCCCCATCCATGGGATGCAGGCAGCAGACAAAACCACGCACCCTCCGGTCCATGGAAAAACCTTTCTCTACAGAACCGGTCCCTGGTGCCCAAAAGGTTGGGGACCTCTGTTTTAGAGGGAATAATCTTGGTTCTCACCTAGTGGGCTAGTGAACAAACAAAGGCACCCCAATGAAGAAACAGACAAAAAACAAGTCTTCCCCCTTGTGATATTTTCTAGGTACTTTGGATCAAATTGCCAGGATCCCTATCTCTCTGGTATACTGAGAAAGCTTTGGAAGGAGATCCTCCTACAGTTTTAAGACCTGGTTCTCAGTCATGCCTATTTGTGTCATACTATATTGTACAATCCTATCATTATATTTAGGACAAGGTATCAAGAAGAGGGAGTTGACCTACAGTATTCTCCAAAGCACCTGAGGGCAGGACATGAAGTAATGGGTAGAAAGATCCAACCTAGAACTAAAGAGAAATTTCCTGGCAGTGAGAAAAATTAATTAGTGGAATGGCTTACCTCTGGAAGTTGTGTGTGTCCCATCACTGGAGATTTTCAAGAAGGGATTGTCCAGAATGGTTTATAGTTTCCTACTTGAGCAGGAGGTTGGACTAGGTCCCTTCCAATTCTTGTATTCTGTAAAAATGTGTAGTAAATAATTCCAATATATCAGAATTGCAATGTGAAAGTCAAATCAAATTCCAGGTTTTCTGTTTAAGCACATTTTAAATCCTAGCTTCAGACACTCTTAATTGCTTAACCTTTTATTAAGAAGGCGCTCCTTCACTATAATCCACATATTTTCTATTTTTACATTATATCTTATCTTTTTACAAATACACAATGAGGAAGACTGCACTGCAGCATTCTCTTAGAAATAAAATTACATTGTCGTAAAATTTAATAATTAGAAACTCTAGATATACCACAAAATATTCATGCTGTGAAAATAACGCTGTAGTATATAATATCCATGCAAAAAGTAAAAACACTGCCACTTTTTCATTATGAAAATAATCTCCATTTCTTCTTTGAAGCTTCTGTAAGCACTGTTAAAGAATTTATGTTGAAATTATTTTTAAAAAGAAAGGCAAAGATGAATGTATCAGTGGGGCAATTTACCACTTCTATCCTAATGATTCCTAACATAACACTTTCAGTTCTCCCGATCAGCACAACTAAGATTATTTTTTGCAGGTTTCTGTTGTGATAACTTCATCTCTTTGTGTTAGATCTCATCAGTATATATATGAAATTAAGATTATTTACTCCAAATATCATTTAGTACTTATATACGGGTATGTCCTTTCAAAAGTCCTCAATATTTATTTATTCAATTTATATGCCGCCCATCTCACTCAGAGTAATTTTGGGAGGTTTACAATACAAAAAAAGCAGGAATATAAAAACATTAAAAATGTAAAAATTAACATAACTTTACATCCTTGCAGTGTTTTACAAATCCTAGTACTTATGTCCTTTTATAGCTTTCTATCTTAGTTATCTATAGCATTTAGACTATTGATTGCAAAGCTGATTATAATTTTATAAGTCTCTACCAGGTTTTAATTCCTGTACTTTGTAATGTTATTAATTTTATTTTACTATATTTTAGTCTATCAATGTATTTTTTTAAAAAAATTCTTATAGAGTGACTGTTATTAGTTTTATGTTGATCTATGTCAAGTGCAAACCAGAATAATTCTATCAATAGGCCAAAGCAGTTATTTATTGTTGATCACCTACATTACAAGAATCTCATCAGAGTGGTTGCATTTCCTTGGAAATCAGCAGATGCTTGGTCTGTAACATTTCCTCTCCTGGAGTGACTCTATACTGGACTGTCTCTTAACTCCCCACTTCCCTTGTCTATGACCAAAATAAAATAAAGAAATATTTTTGGGTGGTACAATGGGAGGGATCCTTGAATGTGATACTGTTCAAAAGCATTCTGAAAACTTGGGAAAATAATCTGTCTAAGCATGCAAAATATTAAAACGTCCTTAGAATGTTTCATAACTCAGAAGTAGAACATGATGAAAATTTATGATTTATATACATATAATCCCAATTTCAATACCTGGTTTGTTAATCTAAAGGATATCAGATTAAGAATGATTCACTCAGGAGCTTAAAAAACAGCACATTGTCAAAGCTGATAGTTCTGGCAGCAGGAGAATGACTTGACTCAAAAATGGCAACTTCATGTGTCCACACAGAACTGCTGCCCATTTTAATTATTCATCTTCAGCTTTTATGATGTTATCTGAGCACATTCATCCTATTAGTTTACAGGATTCAGCATTCTTCCTGCCAGCAAACTACTAACAAAGAGATACCTTAATTTACACCTTGACTTTTTATTAATATCTTATGAAAAAGAGATCACATGGTGCTTAGCAGAAGATGCAATGAGAGCCTTAGCTTGGTTAGACTGCAAAATTTTGCTCTCCGCTGAAAGCAAAAAGTGCAAATCATCAAAGCTTTCACTGCTAATGGGAGCTAATAATAATTGACTGGAAGAAGGACAATCATTCTTTTTAAGGAAGGAGGGTAACAAAGTAATCCAATTATCTGGCCTGATCTATCACTTCCTCTTCACTCTTTTTGTTACAATATCTCCTGCAAGTTTCTCCCATTATTCTTTTCTCTTTTCCTGCTGTCCATATCTAACCCTTCTATTTCTGCCTCTTGGCTGTCATGTCCCATATCATTGTCTTTCCTCTCTACCATATAACCTACCTCACCTCTTCTCCTCTGCCTTCTTCCTAGAGTGTCCAAACATCACACTCTTTCCTCATAACAGAATAACAGAGTTGGAAGGGACCTTGGAGGTCTTCTAGTCCAACAACCTGCTGAAGCAGGAAACCCTATACCATTTCAGACAAATGGTTGTCCAATCTCTTCTTTAAAAACTCCTGTGTTGGAGCACCCACAACTTCTGGAGGCAAGTCATTCCACTGGGCTTTCCTAACCCATTCATTTAACATGACTTCACTCTTTCACTTTCAGATCTTTTGCCTTCACGTCCAAACACCCGATTGTCTACTGCTGGTTCCGCCATCTTAAAATCAAGGCAGAATAAATACTTTCATCTGATGGTGGGTAATCTGCATTCATTTGTTGGTTGCAAAACCATGCAGAAAATCTTATGAACTAGACTAATTACACTCTTCTAGTTAGAGAGCCAGTTGGCACCAAGAGACTCTGAGTTCTAGTCCCGCCTTAGCCAAAAAGCCAGCTAGGTGACTTTGAGCCAGTCACTTTCTCTCAGCTCTAGGAAGAAGATAATGACAAACCACCTCCAAAAATGCTGCCAAAACATCTGGAGGCACAAAAGGCACAACTTGAAGGCACAAAAATAGCAACATACTTTGCAGGAGATGATTTGAGAGAATTTCTTTTTTATTCCACTCACCTGCATATATTACAATTGTAGTTTCGTTACTGGGAACAAATCAGGTTGCTGCATTTTAAAAATTAATGAGGGGGGGGGAAGAATCCTGGACCGTGCAAGACAACCTTCCCATTTTCTTTCTGCACTAATAACTTTGAAAGTAATTTTCACTCCTCCCCTTTAATGCTCTTTCCCCTTTTAATTTTTCCCACCTTTCACTAATGGAACAAATTAAATGGTTTAGTGTTGCACTTCTAATGACACAAGGACAGACATTAATGGGCCTCAAGCTGGGACTCCAGCAGCAAGAACCTTACTTTCTGCCTCTGAATATATAAGTAATACAATTAAATAAGCAGCTTTGTACTCCTTTGATATTTACAAACAGGTTTCCCAGATAGGCACCTCCCAAGTGTCAGGAGAGAGAACATTCTAAAGAACAGGCACCACTTTTTTATATTCAGGTATAAACTTGAAGCAGATTACAGAATGAAATAGTAAAGGAAGACAGACTCTTCCAATGCTATATACCAAAAAAGCCCCCATAATATCTAGGAATAATGCAACTCCCTTTTTTCTCTCTTTCATACACAAACACAAAGTCATGAAATCAATACTTTGATTTTTTTTAATTTTTGCTTTAAGAACCCACATTGTTCTACTGCATTAAATGAAACGATGGGTTATATATATTTTTTTTGCAGATGAGTCTGTAGGAAGTAATTAGTCCTGGATTGTTGGAGAGATAGTTTCAACTGGACATCTAATGTCTAAGCAATGCACACACAAACACACACAGAGAAAAAGAGAGAGACAGACAGACAGACGATAAGCTGATTAATTTTCCCACCAATTAAATATAATTTAAATATGGAGTGGGGCAGAATTCATATAATAACTGAAGAGATAGAGGGGCTAATTCTGGCTTCACAAGGCCAAGCCTTAAGAATAAGTGCATACAAAGCAACAAATGAGAAGACAGTAGCAGGCAAGAAATGCTGCCTCTGCAAAGAAGAAACAGTGGACAACCCAGTTAGTTGCTGCAAGAAAATCGAACAGATTGACTATAAACAATGGTGTGACAAAGTAGCAACAATGGTCCATTGGAAAATCTGCAAGAAATACCAGTTGCCTGCAAGCAGAACTGGTGGGACCATAAAATAGACAGCGTAATAGAAAATGAAGAAGCTAAATTGCTCTGGGACTCCAGAATTCAAACAGCCACATAACATCCCAGACTTAACAATTGTCGATAAAAAAGATATAAAAGTCTGGATATTGCATGTGACAGTACCTAGAGAGATAGAACTGGGGAAAATCAGAAAATACAAAGACCTGCAAGTAGAATGACTATGGCAAAGGAAAGCCATATTCTGTTCTGTTCTGTTCTCCCCTCCCTTCCCTTCCCCTCCCCTCCCCGCCCCTCTCCTCTCTTCTGGGTACAATCCCAAAACAATGGAGCACCACTTGAATATCATTGGCATTTACTAAATCACCATCAGTCAATCACAAAAGGCAGCTTTATTTGGAACATACATCTTGTGATGATACTTTTAATATCATTAAACAACAACATCTGCCTATCCCAGATCCTTGGGAAGGACTTGATAGGTGGATAAAAATGCCAAATCCAGTCTGGCTGACTCCATGATAGCCAATTATAAATTTCTATTTTTTTCTCTTCTCATCTCCCTTGAGAATATGTATCATTAGATTAAATGTGAGCTTGCAATCATCTTCTGATGTCCTTTTTGACCTGTATATGAGATCTTTGGCTCTCTTAGTTAGTTTAACTGAAACTTAAATTTTCCATCTTTATATTTACAATAATCTATATATAGAAAATCTGAGGGTTTTTACTTTTTATTAATATACTTGAAATATACAGCAATTATTAACATGGCAATCCTTCTGAATTAAAATATCAACTCTAATATTCATTTTTACAATATATCTTGCCCTTAAACTCACTGGGATTTTTAACAATTTATTCATATCAATTTTAACATGAGATACACAGTTTGAAAAATTTACACCTTTTTTCTTGGAATAATTCCAAGATAATTAAAGAAGTCAAACACCAAACGAAGCCCCAGTTTTTACATATTTCCACAGATACTTGAGAACTAATAAGAAATTTATGAGATTTATTCCAGTTAACTGGTATTTTGCCAAAATGTTGTACCTCAGCAATACAGTTTAATGAACAATATTCATAATTATCAATGACATAATATATAATCGGTATACAATAATAATTTCAGTTCAGCTATGGTTATTTTTATCTGTAGAATGCTTTTTTATTGCTTGGAAAAACAGACAAATTAAATATAAGAGTACACAGAGATATCCTTGGCAATTTCCACATCATTATAGCCAGATACGTCTTTAGCAAGAATTAAAAGTAGTTGTCAAATTAACTTTGATGAGCAAAAGCACTTCTTGCTAATAGTCACATTTCACTATCCAGAAATATTTATCATCTATAAATATACCAGGAACATTTCTGTTTGGCAGAATTAAGTTTCAGTTTTTTTAGCACCTATCAAATCCATTATCAACTCCAGGTATGTGACAATTTTAAATAGTTATCATTTAAACCAATGAGGCATGAAATGCTTCTTAGTATCTATTTACAATTTTTCATATGTCACAGAATCTTATTAGAGGAGACAAATCAACTAATTCAAGTTTGGCTATTTATTTTAAGCTCAGTGTATAGGAAGAACAAACACAATTATTTATTTGGATCTGAAGTCAAGGGGAACTGCCTATGAGATCATTTGGTGCACAGATACCTGGGTATTTCTCTGTTTAGACTTTGCATTATATGTCAAAGTTGGAATTACAAATTATGTGCATCTCACATGCCTAATGTCAAAAATATCCCATTACCAAGTTCTCACCCATAAAGTGTAGGAATTGACACCTCCTGACAATGCAATTTCACCTCGTGAACTGCTTTGATCCTAGTTAGCTAATTATGTGGAGTGGAGGCAGAAAAATCTACACAGTGATGACATCTTACAGTGGGAACAGAACATGGGATTGAAGATGAAAACAGAACATAGCATCAGATCAAGGACAAGACCTTGATACAGAAATGAGACATTAGGAGCAGCAGTTCTAGCAAGTACACAGTTCCTATTTCAAGCTATAGTAGAATACGTAAAACCAGTTTGATCCTTAGTCTCAGCTTTGTTTTGTGGTTATTGCTGTTTTTACTGGTTGGTGGGAGAGAGGATAAGTTTTTCTTCCAACCATTTTATAACATCTAAAATTATTTTTGGACTATTATTGGATAATGGAAAGACAAAATTACATTGTAGGAGTTGGCTAAGGAGATTTTTCTGCCCTTGAACTTGGAAAAATCAGAATAACAGAGTTGGAAGGGACCTTGGAGATCTTCTAATCCAACCACCAACTCAAGCAGGAAACCCTATACCATTTTAGACAAATGATTGTCCAAAGCACCCACAACTTCTGGAGGCAAATTGGTCCTCTGATTAATTGTTCTGTCAGGAAATTTCTGCTTAGTTCTAGGTTGCTTCTCTCCTTGATTAGTTTGCATCCATTGTTTCTTGTCCTGCCTTCAGGTGCATTGGAGAACAGGTTGACCCCCTCTTCTTTGTGGCAGTTTCTTAGATATTGGGACATTGCTATCATGTCACCCTAGTCTTTTTTTTAAATTAAACTAGACATACCCAATTCCTGCAACTGTTCTTCATATGTTTTAGCTTTCAGTCTCCTAAATCCTAGGCTTGTATGCTTATGTTGTAGCAATGTAAAAGTTCCCTTGTGTGTTGCCCAATGTACAGATGAGTAGGATGGTCCTTCAGAAAAAAAGGACCAGGGTGTGGTCAATCAAAGGCAAATTCTTCCAATCTTGAAACAATTTCATGAGTTCTAATCTGTAACATTAGTTTAAAGAATCTGCAACAGTTTTGCTTAGCAAAACTCTTCTGAACCATTTTATTTATAATATTTTTATCCCAATTCTATTATTTTATAGGTAACTCAAGGAACTGATTAGAGGAAAAGGATGTAAAAAAGTTCATAGAATGTTCATATTCTTGTTTTCCATGTTGAGGCACAGAATATTCAGGACATCAGGTCATTCATCTAGAACTACAAAATGGATAAAATCACATGTTATATTAGATAATTATCAAGCTCAGCTAAGCAGCTTTTGCAAATGGTGGGTCCTTTCTAAGTTGCTAAGTTGAATGTACCTTTGTGTAGCATTCATTATGTTTCTTCTTGCTTTTTCCAAAAGAGCACAGCATTTTGTCTACTGATGGTGCACATATTAGTCAGCAGGACCATCTCTGCATTGTTTTTTTTTTTACAATCCTATCCTACTATTCAATACATCTCTCCATGTAGTTGCCCAGAAAGATGAAATTAGCAAACAAACTAATGAAATAGATGAAAACTATCACTACTATTAAATGTGTATAGAAATGACAGAATGTAGAAAGTATTACCCTGATGTAAAAAAAAAAAAAAGAGCCATAAACATCTTGTGTGGTATTCATCAGATCTATTTCCATTTAGATTAGCTTTGCTTTGCTTAACTTACAGTGTTGAGGAAGGTCTTCTGATCTGTGGCAGAGCAGAAACATTTGTTTTGCATGCAGACAGATTCAGTTTTGAGGTTTTGGGATACAGGATGTTTAAGTAGGACTCAGGAAACTCTCAAACCTGAAGAGTCATTGCCAATCAATACAGAGAGCACCAAATTAAGTGCTGCAAGATGGTTTCATAGGTTCCTATGAAGATTATTCTTTTGAGCAAGGATGGACAACTCATGCGAGTAGGGGCCATTACTCTAGTATCCACCATCAAGGACATCTCAATGGTAATGCTGGAATTAATAGCACCCAGATTGCAAGAATATTATTTTCTTGGTTTCTTAAAAAGAAGGGTGCAAGGTGTCAGCCTTGAGAGGTAGTCCAGATAAGAAGCACACCCAGATGAACTCATACTCAAAATAAGGTTATATTAACAGGATGTTGCAAGACTGAAAGCATTTCGCACCTCCTCCCTTTTCAGTGTCCCGAAAAGTAGGAAGGATTCTTTCTGAAAGACTTCCCAGGCTTTTCCATCACCTGAGATTGAGCTGCCTCTTTGCTAGGCTGGAGATCTTCCCCCTTTCTCCCAAGGTCATTGCCATATACAATTACACAAGATAGGTTCCTTATACTATTTTAGCCTACCCAACTCCTTAACTAACTCCCCAAAAATGCCTTTAAAAAGGGAGGGGAGATTGGATATCTTAACTCCCCCTCCACAAGACCTTAAAACTCTGCACATTCTGGTAATTTTACTAGGTTAGCAGATATGCCACTGCAATCAAGAACTTTTTCCTCAGGAAAATCTATTGGTTTTAGATGAAGAGATTTCTGTTCTGCAAGGTTCCATGGATAAACTGTATTTTACTCTCTCCTGTTGCTTTGATTATATGCTTTGTTCTTAGAGGTTTTAATTTTACTTCTAGCTGTTTTATTGCAATGTAATGGTTTACTGTGGTTATAAATATTGTATGCTTGTGATTATTAAAACATATTTTAGATGTAATTCTATTAAGAGCTGAATGAAGCCTCTGATGTAAAGAAAGATGGACTATAAATCTAAAAATAAAAGAAATAAACAGAATATTTTACGTTAGGAAATGCTACTGCTCATTTAAAAAGCACCTTCATTTGCATCCTATAGGTGCCATTTGACATCAATCATCAAACTGTCCAATTTATTCTCCTTGGGAAGAGGAGGAGGATATATGAACTTTCCATAGAGAGTAAATTCAGCAACTATATAATTAAAATGGCCCGTTCTCCAAAGAACGAGCAGCCAAGCCAACATCTCATAAATATAACTTCATACACAACAACTTTAATTTGGCATCTCTCACACCTTATGTATTGTGAAGAGCAGGGGCGGTTGCACAGAAGTTGTTTTAAGAACAATATAACAAAGTCAGAACAAAATTGACAAGTCTTCAGATGACTCGATAATGTGCTATTTTCAATCTTATTTTTTTTTAAACAAGCAATACACTTGTTTTTCTTCCACAACCAATATTAATAGCATTTCTCTTTGCATTTATCGGTCTCTTGGTCTATAAATCAGGGATTCTCAAAACTGGTGGTTCTTTAACCCTTCAATATGATACACATACCTTTATGTGTATCATTTTAAGGGGTTATAGCATCACTAGGTTTCATGTGAACCCACTCAGATAACACCAATGATTTCTGAGGAATTATTGTAGGATTATGGAAAAAAGCAAATATGCCACTTATTTTTAATAATTGTATTTGAATCTATAGTCACTGGCCTTCAAACATTCCTTGATTATAACTCTTAGCAGACCCCAGCCAGTCTACTAAGGGTAAGGTGTGCTAAACATGGGAGTTTAGCACCATCAAAAGAGCCGGATTGTCTGCTGCAAGCCAACCATCTTTCACAGAGAAGCTTTAGTTTATAAGGAAGACATATTTATTCTTGCCCTCCCAACTACCTTCGGTCAGGTTTTGAGCCTGCTGCTACTAGAGGCAAAGAGAGTGGATGCAGGATCTCTCTCATTCCTCCAATTGTTTGACAAGCATCCTAGCCAAGTAGTTATGACTTTGTTTTTCTTGCTGAAACCATCTGTCCCCATGAGCATCCTTGTTCTCCTAAGAAAAATTAGCCAAGCCAACATCTCATAAATGAAAGCTGCTCCAAAGTTTTTTTTTCTTTTTGTATTTTCTCTTTCTTATTTCAATATATTATTAGAGCAATAAAAAGGCTAAATACTTAGTGAGCTATTTCTGATCAGAGGAGAATATTTGTAGCTCAGGGTTGAAATGAGGAGTCCTTAGTGCTCTCTGAGCTTGGTTGTTTTCTTGCAGACATTTCCTTACCTAAACTAGGTAATATCATCAATGCAATAGGATACCTTTGGTTAGCTTTAACCTTGGTTAGTCTTTAATTTTAGCAAGTTTATTTTTTAGTTTATGATTCAATGCATCACTAAGTGTGTTGTGTGACTCTAACCTCTGTGCAAATACCTCCATCCCAGTCACTTTCCTAATAATTCCGTGCTTCCACGGATTATTTTTCTTTTTCTTCCTTTTTGATCCAGTTTCACCTTCCTCTCTTTTTAAAAAAAAAAAAAATATTTATTTTTATTTTATTTCTACAGGGCTTTTTGCTCTTCTGCATGCCTTCCATCTCTTTAGAACAGAACTCATGATAATTAAGACCTTGTTGCCTCCCTTTTCTAATTGTCTATTCCTCTGAACCCCCCCAAAAGATTTTTCTCACCTTTGAACATTGAGGCAACACAAAGGCCTAACCCATGGATCACTAAGTACAGGTAATCCTCAACTTACAACAGTTCATTTAGTGAACATTCAAAGTTACAGCAGCACTGAAAAAAGTGACTTATGACTGTTTTTCATGATCTCCATGGTCACATGATCAAAATTCAGATGCTTTGCAACTGACTCATACTTGCAATTATTGCAGTGTCCCGGGGTCATGAGATTAGTTTTTTGTGACCTTCTGACAAGCAAAGTCAATGGGGAAGCCAGATTCACTTAACAACTGTGTTACAAACTCAACAACTGCAGTGATTCATTTAATAACTGGGACAAGAAAGGTTGTAAAACAGAGCAAAAATCACTTAACAAATGTCTCACTTAGCAACAGAAAGTTTGGGCTTAATTGTGGTCATAAGTCAAAGACTAACTGTACAATATCCTTCCTAGACCAATGTTGGTGAGATTGAAAAGCTTTTCTTAATGTTTTTGTTTTTTTTCCCCTCGTAAAATTGTATTTGATTTGAACAAGGTGAGACATGGAACAAGAAGCTTGGGTTCCTTCTTAATTAAAATGAAAATTTCAGCCATTCAAAGCAGCCTATACAGCAACAGAACTTAACTTTTTTTTTCAAAGGAGAATATTAATTCTTCCATTCCCACCTCAATCTTTCCCTTCCTCTCTTTTCACTTCTGCTGGCTTAAGTCCATCATTAATGAGTTAGGATGTGACCTCAACTCATTAAATAAGGCAATATTCTTCTGCAATTAATAAAAGTAATGAAATCATACTGTATTTACAGAAAATGTTAAGACAATATTCCTGAAAACCCTGGCTTATTCAAGAACAAGCTTTCTGAGATGAGCTCCTATATGTATTATCCATTAACAAACATTTAATAATGGGTACACTTCCATAGAGCAGAGGGTATGAAATAACAAGATAATTCATAAGAAAAGTTGATATGTAAAAAGAGGCACTCCCCAATGATCTTCATGTTTCTTACCAGAAGATGTAAATGAAATTATTTTGGGTCCTTTGATTGCCCTAGATATTGTTGTGGTGCAACCTACCATCCCAAATCTCCTAAGGTTGCCGAACTGCAAGTTGCTACTATCATCCCAAAATCTCATAAAATATACAAAGACATTGACATCATACAGGACTTATGATAGAAATTGTCAATCGTGCAACATTTTGGCATTCTCAAGTAAAATAGCATAAAACGATTACAGGTAGTCCTTGACTTACAACTACAATTGAGCCCAACATTTATGTTGTTAAGTGCGACATTGAACCCAACTATTATGTATGCTTCCCACAAATTCTTTGATTTCAAAAATTGGGAAGGAGCAGCAGTTTGTTTTATTCATCATATTATTTTTAGAAGAGCAAGAAAACTCTTCTGTTGTCTAACAATTCTATCTTTCCCAGTCAATATATTCTGTATTTATACACCAGACTAAATTGATAAACAGGTTAAAAATAAGTAGTTAAACTTGGCACTGGAGGCAAAAATAACCCACTCTCAAGTTGAAAACCAAAGCCTTTGCTTTTGCCGCTTATTCACAAAATAATATTTTTTCTTTCATTTTGTTTCTATATATTTTTCTTCTAATCATAATCAACCTTATGCATATGGAAGAAAAAAGGAACGGAGAAGAAAACACTTGAAAGAAAATATCTTTTACTCTTAATGAAAGCTGTTTTGCATAGTCATTATTAAAACTGTGCATGTGACTCTAGTCCATCAATGATAAACACCAAAAATTATTTGCATTAATTTGAGAACTTGAATGTTGGTCCTTCTGAATCAATACTTTCTTCAAACATGCTGGATTACAGAGTTGTACATTCCATTTTGTACAGGCAAACCATCTGGAACCATTCTGCATTAGCAGATGTTCTTTGAGATGTAAATTAAAAAAAAACATTATCTAAGTTCCCTTATATTAGAAAGTCAGATAAGTGCCTGTATTTAAGTTTTGATACTTATTATATCAAATCAATCAGAGAAAAGACATTTCCTTCGGAATACTGAACTACTATGAGCAAATCAAGCCGGTTTTATATTTGAAAAGATAAGTGATTGTGGGGGTTTGTGTTTGTTTTGAAGGGGAATATAATGGCATACCAAGCCTTCATTCCTAACTGCAACATTCTATAAATTATTGAATTCGTTTAGCAGAGGCATTATTGGACTGAATTAGAATTGCACTGGCAAAGCTTTTGAGTGATTTGACAACTCAGATTTCTGAACCTCAAGAAGCAGGAAGCCTTGTTTTATGTATATATTCATGCTTAATGTTATCTGTATTTACTGCAACAATGCACATGGATGCAGTGCTTTCAATTATATGTATGTATGTATATGTGTGTGTATACAGAGAGAGAGAGGGTAGATGGATGGATGGATGGATGGATGGATAGGTAGGTAGGTAGATAGATAGGTAGATAGGTAGATAGATAGATAGATAGATAGATAGATAGATAGATAGATAGATAGATAGATAGATAGATAGATAGATAGATAGATAGATAGATAGATAGATAGATAGATAGATAGATAGATAGATAGATAGATAGATAGATAGATAGAGATAAAAGCGAGCCATGGTGACACAGTGGTTAGAATGTAGTATCGCAGGCTAACTCACTGCTCACTCCAGGCTCAAGGTTTCCATCCTTCCAAAATCAGTAAAATGAGGACCCAGATTGTTGTGAGCAATAAGCTGACTCTGTAAACCGCTTAGAGAGAGCTGTAAAGCACTGTGAAGTGGTATATAACTCAAAGTGCTATTGCAATCTCCTGGTTTTAGCCTTTTGCCTTAACTGCTATACTAAACTAGCTCTCTACAATATTAGGCTAAGTGATATAATTATATCAGACTTGATTTTCCCGGTTTTGTATTTTCCACGTTTATTGGACTTCAATCGTCAGACTTAAGCAAAAGTCATGTTGATTGGATTATGATGGGGAACTCAGGGCTAATGCATAAGGTCACCAGGTTATGGAAGGCAATACAAAATAGAATGAACATACTATTTTGAACATAAAATGAACATGGCCTACTTCATTCTTTGAAATTTGGGATGGGGAGATAACTTACCTTCTGCTCATTCTGAAATGACAGCTAAGTTGATTATATAATATCTGGTGGCTCTTAATAGGTGAGGCTGATCTGGGCCTCAGGAGCTGTGCTATAATTTAGATTGGATATTGTCTAATTTTCTAGATTCCTAGGAATAGCACTGCTATTCTGGAGAAGGCAAATGAAAGTGTATTTTGTTTTCTTTACATATGACATCTTGAAATTAAAATTTACCACTTTTATTAGATATTTCATAACAGGCTACTTCAACAAATCAATAGAGATTTTCTTCTCAACATTTGTTTGTTATATTTAGTAAAGTGCATTGTTTCTAATTTAAATTGTCCATTGAATTTTTTAAAAGATCAAAAGCAGACATGGGTAAAGGGAAACTACATCAGAATATGGACATTTGCAAATAGCAAATAAGCCAATAAGGTAGTTAATATATAATAGAAATGAAGGCCATCACAATTCATGTCATCTTGGCAAGAAAGGAAAATAATAAGAGGAGGTAAAAATCAAGGCTTGGGATGGTCCAGGCTAAAGATTTAACCAAATCTAAGTAAACTAGCGATAAGGCTGACTTCAATCCATTAAAGTAGAGGAATTCCGAAATGACAACTTTTATTTAATAACAAATTGGGATGCTTTTATTAATATATAAAGAAATACAGTAATTCCTTATGGTACCTCTGCATTACTTCCTTTTTCCTTAAATAATTATATACTGTATATACTACACTGTGATTACTTTTTTATTTTAAGAATGCCTTTAGAGGCATGTTTATTTCTTCTCTAGTACTTACTAGCCTGTAGGCAAAATTGCATTTTAAATTTTTTATATAATCTGACATTCCTTCCTACATATACTAACTGTGCATCTATGAATACAGGTCCTGGAAGATGTAACTCAGCATTATTTAAATTAATTTATAGAAAGAAGTCATATTTCAAATTTATTCATGTACCCATCCATCATATTTATATTTCCTGCTCATTTTAAGAGGAAATAAAGCATTTGGAGAAGCCAAATCCAAGTTTATAAGATGTTTTTGTGTTCTATTGTTTTTGCTGTAACTAATGCAAACTCTATATTCTTTCTGTACAAGTACAATATCTGCAGCCCAATCATTAATCCATTCTTTGAATACATTTTTCTTAAAAAAATGTTACATGCACAACCTGTTTCAATCTGGGATGATAAGGAATTTATTATATTATTTTATTATCCATACTATAATGCAGGGGTCTTCAATCTTGGCCCTTTTATGACTTGCGGATTTCAACTGCCAGAATTCCTCAGCAGCGTGCCTGGCTGAGGAATTCTGGGAGTTGAAGTCCACAGGTCATAAAAGGGCCAAGTTTGAAGACCCCTGCTATAATGTACCTGCTCATATCTTCAGTTTTGTTGGGATGGATTGCATTCATCCCATCAATTGAATCCCAGTGCCCATTGTTTGAGCTATGCCTGCAGAAAGTATTGCCCAAAAGGCAAACAACGTTTGCAGTCTTTAATTATTTTTCTGAAAAATTCTTCCTACATCTTGCATCCAGTTCTTCCAAAAGCCAATTAATACTTCCCATTTCTAAAATTCAGAAATTATTAACATAGTTTCATGACTTCATAGTTTATATTTTTTAAAAAAAAAACTTGTGAGAAAGGCAATCAGGCATTTCTTTGATCTTCTAACATGACCGACTTGACGTCTTTTGGAAATCATTCCTTTTATTCATTTAGACTAGAGTCATATGGTTAATATGTATTAGAGATCCTTACACAGCTTTAGGTTCCTGGGGTATGTCAAACACATGCTTACACCTTAATCTGTTTGCTGCATTAAGTGTGCTTCAACACTTTGAAGCTGGAGAGACGAGTACCACATGTATTTCCCTGTGCATTGCATCCTTTCCTCTTAACTTCAATGTGATGCCAACTCTCATCTCAATCAATCTCAGCATAAAATATTGCCATTCTATTTTCAGCACAGCAAGCACGGACTGAACAAAACAAGCTTCTCTTTGAAGTCTGCAGGGAACAAGTTAATTTTGGCTGTAATGTAAACACACACAGACAGAGATGCAAGCACACCAGTGGCTGTATTTAAGTTTTAAAAGAGCAAGTGCTACATATGATTATTTGTGACCTAGGACTTCAGTATCTTTCTCTCAGCAGATGATGACAAGATGAAAATAGAGTTACAGAGGGGGAAAAAACAGAAGAACGTTTCTGATCTTTTGAACCTTTCTGCATTTCAACAACAGCGCAGGCAGATGGGAGCTCAGTAGGGACTGACCACAGTTCAGCGGTTTTCTTTCCCACTGTGTTATTACACAGTAGGCAGGCTATGCAAGAGAGGTAAACTCATGCAAATGTTTTCCTAAAGAGAGCAGCAGTTGAAAGCAATGTGTGTATTGCAAGCATATGAGAATGATGCGTTTTTGTTGCCATATATTGAACAATCAAGAATCTGCTGCTGTTCTCAATGGTGAGAAAAGTAAGGTTCTACATTTAGGTAAGAAAAACCAAATGCACAAATATAGAATTTGTGGTACCTGGCTCTATAGTAGTAGTAGCTGCGAGAGGGCTCTTGCAGTCCTAGTGGACAATTACTTAAATATGAATCAGCAGCTGCCAAAAAGGCCAATGCAGTACCACCTTATAATGGCTCGGTAAGACCACACTTGGAATATTGCATCCAGTTTTGGTCACCACAATATAAAAAAGATGTTGAGACTCTGGAAAGATTGCTGAGAAGAACAAAACAGATGATTAGGGGACTGGAGGCTAAAATATATGAAGAACAGTTGCAGGACTTGGGTATATCTGATCTAGTGAAAAGAAGGACTTGGGTGACATGATAGCAGTGTTCCAGTATTTGAGGGGGTATCACAAAGAAGAGAGAGTTAACCTATTCTCCAAAGCACCTGAAGGCAGGACAAGAAGCAATGGGTGGAAACTAATCAAGGAGAGAACCAACCTGGAACTAAGGAGAAATTTCCTTAGAAATTAATCATTGGAACAAATTGGCTCCAGAAGTTGTGGGTGCTCCAATACTGGAGATTTTGAAGAAGAGATTGGACAACTATTTGTCTGAAATGATGCGGGGTTTCCTATCGGAGAAGGGGGACTAGAAGACCTCCAAGGCCCCTTCCAACTCTGTTATTCTCAGCTCTCTCATTCATGCCAACAAACTATAAGATGTGTAGTTATCGTGGCTCTTATGTATAAAAGCCACTTCTCCAAATCCACCTAAACAACAGAATCTGGTGTAAATGGTGGGTTATGTAACTCCAAAGGCAACAGTATGGCTATCTGCCAATCACTCTGTCCCAATTGACCATTAACTTTGATTACACTTCTGATTAAAAGTAATAGTTACTGAGAAACTGGTGCATTGTAAAGCCACATCAAGAATAACTCTTTTTTTGTTGTTGGCAGAAGTGACTTTGAACCCCATGTAGACTGAGAAGCAGGCTTAACAACCGCAAATATTGGAAGATGAGCTTCAGTGGTAATGTGTTGTGGGTTGAGCAGATTAATCATCTTGACCCATTCAGTCTAGATTCTACTCTGTAACCAAAGTGATTATGAATTCTCTTGACTCCATTTTCATGAAAGTTTTTAAAACTGCTGAGGTATTTTGAAAAAAACAAACACTTCTCTAACTGGTGTGAACTCAAATGGCTGCTTGGATGACTCATGTGTAATTTAGAGCATGCTAATTTCTACTGATACACTGAACAATAAACTGTAATTTATACATTCATAATTGCCCATTAGACACTGGTGGTCTTTTTAGAAACTGTATCTACAATGGCTGAAATGCTTAAATGGCTTTCGCTGAAGTAGCCCAATTGATTACAGTAGGATGTATTCAGAATCAATGAGCAGAAAGGGCAGCAACACAAAAACCTCCCACTGCATTTTCCCCAATTTTAAAATGAATTTCCATTTATTTTTTTTCAACTGCAAAGTGTAGTCCTATAATTGCACAGATAATAGCCCAGCTGATTATCTCCATTTGTCAATGGTAACAAACCTTCCTTTTCAAACAAACAAATTATTGCCACCGAGGGAAGTAGAAACGTTTGTTCGTGTTCTCCACAACTTACATTTAAAAAGACCATCCGTAAATGTAGAAAATGGCTAATATAATTATTATAGAAATTTCTCAAAATCTTCCTTGGCAAGCAATGCTGTTCCTTTAATTAAGCACAGTAAGACAAACATTATTTTTTTATCCCTTTATTATTTTTATAAATAACTCAAGGGAGCGAACATACCTATTTTCTTCTCCTATTTTCCCTCAGAACAATAACCTTGAGAGATGAACTGGGCTGAGAAGGGGTGACAGGCCCAAATAAGTGTTGGCAAAAATAAAAGAAATACTCATGAGGATTTAGCTGCATAAATAACACGCTTTCATGGGCCAAGTCACATAGGTAGTTTGGGAGATCCAACATTAAGAATTTAAAAAATAATTTTATAAAGAGATTTTTTTAGAAAAAAATTACAGGTGTTTAGCAACACAAAAACATCAGCTTTAGAGATTTCTTTAACATCTTAATATTACTGACTTTGAGAAATGGAAAAAAGGGAAGCAAATGTGTTCATTTTTCTTGTTATAATAAGTTATAATGTGATGTGAAGTAATGATTCTCAAACTATGGTCTGTGGAAGTCCATCAAGAGGTTTGCCACACTCTCAAAGCCCTCACTGCCAATTACTGCTAGTTCTCATTTAACAACTGATTGTTAGCAATTGTTCAAAGTTACAATGGAATCTCTCCCAAAAGATACTTACAACCTGGTTCTGGAGTTTTGATGGCCACATGTATATACACACACACAAACACACACACACACACACACACAAACAGAGAGAGAGAGAGAGAGAGTGTCACATGATTGTGTTTGGAGCTTGCATTTATGGCCTTTTGCAATACCCTGTGGCCATATGACTGCAATTTTTGGCATTTTTTTTAACCTGTTTCTGACATTTACTTCTGGTTTCTAGTAAAAAAAATGGCCATTTGGGGGAAAAATGGATTTGTTTAACGGCTGTTGCTTTCTCTTACCAACCTCCACAAAAAACTTTGGTGTAGTCACATGGTGACCCACTTAATGACTGCCAGAACTTAGGACCATAATTCTAGGCTCAATTATAGTCATAAGTTGAATTAGCAAGATAAGAGTTTGTTCTTTGTCTTTGCCTCTTGTCATTCAACTGGTTCATAAAAATGTATCTCTGGCTAAAAATTGCTTCACTGACATTTATCTGTGATAATACAAGTTGCAGTGTACAAAACTGACAATAGTGAGATGATCTCAGGTACAACTTCACCTATATGTGCCACGCTAAGTAGAACCCTGATTTTGCACAAATAACCGCAAAAGGAAAATGTGAATATGAGTTATAGTAATGAATACATTGTTTAAACACAAGATTATATTAAGCCAGAGAACCATTCTGAGAGTTTAAGTGCACATATCTTAAAGTTGCCAAGTCAGAAAAACACTGGTCTAAATGAATTCTCCACTAGCAAACAGGCAGCTAGCTACAGTAAATGGAAGCAAAATGTTGTTCATGGCATATAGAATTTGGAAGTAGATAATCAGAAGCTGCTAGAAAAAAAATAGTAATTCAGCTGCCCCAGTTTGTGGCAAATAATCTCCTACTGCTTTTATGTTATTGTCTGTTTTATTTTCTATTTTATTTTCTGGATTCCTTTTTTACTGCTTGTAAGCAATTTTAGGTTGTCAGCCTTTGGTTGCAATAACTGAATTAGTTTCTTGGTTTGCAATTATTTACTTATTATTAACCACATGCTAGGTATTTTCCAGGGAGTCTTTCTATCCTTGGACGGTTCACATCCAAGAAATCACTACTGCACACAAAATCTGTAATTGCTGTTTGCCTGAACACCTTGTTTAATCACAATCACTTCCAGATCATCAAGCATCGTGGAAAATAAATTAGAGACTTTTTAGGATTCTACATCTTAAAGTTCCTGAGATTGAGAAACACTGAGGTAACTAGTGTATGTATCTGATGAGGTGAAAAATTTGTGGAGTAATAACTCTGTCATAAGAAAGAGAAGGGGGAAAACACCATGAAGGAGAAAGAGGCTAAAATGATTCAGAAAACTATGGACAGTGATGTAAGTTTTTTTTTTATGATGCACCCGGTCGGGGTGTGTGTGTATGTGTGTGCGCGCGCGCCAGTGCACCCACAGTAAAAAATGACAATAAAGGTTATCTTACCTTATCCAGCTAGGACCTTTTTTAGCTTGGAAAACTATTATGAATATAATAGATAAACAATAGATAGATACTCCTTATAAAAGGATGCTTGATAAAAAGTGTCCACGAAAGATGGAGAGACAAGATCAGCAAGTATTGCGGACCCAGTTGGCAAAAGAAAGCTCAGGATTGTATTGGTTGGAAACATGCGGAAGAGGCCTTCATTCTGCAGTGGATAGACAATGGCTAAAATGATGATGATGGCTCCTTATAAAAATAACATGGCAAATATGGAGGAGAAAATCATTCCGTCTCATTCTACAATACAGCTAGACATATATTTTTTTTAAAAAAATGTATATGAAGCCACCTGTTGAAAAACAAGGTGCAGATGTTAAAATGAAGTCAAAGTGCTTTTAAACCAGGGGTCTTCAAGCTTGGCCCTTTTATGACTTGTGGACTTCAACTCCCAGAATTCCTCAGCCAGGCATGCTGGCTGAGGAATTCTGGGAGTTGAAGTCCACAAGTCATAAAAGGGCCAAGCTTGAAGACCCCTATTTTAAACAGTATTTTGGTTTTTCAGAAAAAAAAGAGATAATTTGTTTGTGGAAAGAGAATAAGAGGTAGATTGTAAAAAATTTCAAATTGAAAATGCCTTGTTTGAGCCTACCAGAAGAATTCCAACCAGTTCCAATTGTACTGAAAGTGGTCTTCACTCAAAACATTTGTTTCAAGACATATAGAAATGGAGATGATTCGAACTCAGAACACTTCCTACATTCTAAGATGTAACTCACACTTTTGGCTTTTCGACACTTTTTGTTGCATGCAAAGCAGCCCTAGCATTCTTTGATCACACATCTGTTCAACAGAGACATCTTTAGGATTGTCTCCTCTTACTGCTAAAAAAAACTTTTCTAATTTTCAAGCTCAATTAATTAGCAATTTGTAGCCTCTTACACCTTTAATTAATCCGTATTCAGCTGAAATAACTTCCCTTCCATTTTGATATTGATGTAATTGTATTTATATATTGGGTTTGACATTCACGTTCACTGACCAGGCACTTTCTCCCTGAAGGTTAAAGACAGCTTGTATGATTGGTTCCATTAGATATGGAAATGGCCCACAATAAATTAGTGGTCTCTTGAAGTGCTTGCAACTCTATGAATTTAATTCAATAAACTCTTTGGTATGAAGTCTGTGATGTTTAGTCAGTGTGTTATTATTTCCATTTTTGATAATTGGTGAAACCTACATTTTCATGTTTTCAGACTTTAAGTGGATTTTGGCCAATCCCAACAACAGCTTACTATACAGGTAGTCCTCTACTTACAACTGTAATTGAGCCTAGACGTACAGCCAGAAAACATATTTTAATTTACAGGAATATAAGACTTCCAATAATCAGTAAAACAAAAGATCCCTTTTAGCAACAAGTAAACACATGTTGTTACCAATTTCTCGATTCAGAAGAAAGTGATGATATAAATTAGAAATGACAATCCACTGGAGTGAATTAATATTGGGGTCATGAACTTTCCAGCTAATTTCAGAAGGGTGAACATTGGAAAGTGGTATCTTTCAGCCTTTCTGCTCACCTTTAAAATCAGCATATATACATGCATACTCATCACATTGGTTCTTTGGGTTTCAGCAGTGTGACATAAAGTAAGGAGTACAACAACAGCAAGCAAATTTAATTAAAGATATGAGTTTAGAAAAATAAATCTTGTTTACATCAACACCATTCACTACAACCACACAACTGAAATCTTTTTGGTTTTCAGTTTTCACATCTTTCTTCTTTCTGTATAGTTAAGTCATTTCCATGTACTTCTTTTATGCTGGTCACTTGGTTTTGTGTCTAGTTTATTCGTCATTTATCCGCTCTTGAGCCCATCTTTTCTTGTTTCACTACACACATCTTCAGCAGTCCATTCACATCACTTCAACTTAGCAGTTTTCAATGTATCAGCCACTATGCAGGACAGACTGGCAGAATACTAACACAGAACATCCATGAACACCAACTAGTAGTCAGAAGATACAATGAAAACTCCTTAATCTCACAACACATGAACAGACTCAATTGCAGTTTCAACTGGGAAATTGTGTGCATCCTAGACCAAGCAAAATCCCAAAATGCTAGGGAATTCCTGGAAGCTTGGCATTCAAACAAATCAGCCATCAATAGATATGTAGAAATGAACCAAATTTACACACCATTCAAAAGACACACTAAAAAAGCAGAAATCTTCCAATCACCAGGCAAAGAGTTTTCACATGTTTCCATTCTGCCAGGAAGAAAAATGGGCACCAGGATAGATTGCCTACAGAAATAAATTGTTTTATTTCTTCTCCATGCTCACAGAGTGGAGAGACTGGCAAGGAAGGGATTACAAGAGAGTAAGTAGGCACACAACGGGGAATATACTTGCTATATTTATGTGTGGGTTTCTGAATCACCCACTTTTTCTACTTTCTCATTCCAGGGCATCCATTTGTTTTAATAAAAAATATTTTCTCTTGGATGACATCCATTCAAATGTTGCCCATTTTTTTCTCCAAAAACACTATTATTCTCCATCATCACCCATCAGTGGAATGTAACATACAACTATCATCAGCCTATGAATTCTACTTCACAATCTTCCTTATTGTCATTATAAGATGGACTCAAAGATCTTGACTTTCAACACATATCATAGCTTTGGCCAATCAAGATTTTCCAAGATAACTTTTTACTAAGCTAGAGAAAAAGTAGATCAGATTACTAGCCTCAGTCATACTTCTGCTAATGGTAAGGTAAAATAATCCTGGTGCATTTTTGACACTAACCCACAAATGCCAAGATCACCAGTTTTAACCAAAGAACGCACGCACTGCTTCACAAGCTAAGGTACCAAAAATTCTAAGCTATGTACTGCCACACTCAAAATATCTAAAAATTAAACTAAAAATCAGAATGGGGATAGTAGTATTTTGAACTTCTATATTTTATTAGCGTCACCTTAAAAAGGAGAATAGGTTCAACTATTCATTGTGATGTAAATCAGTCATATGAAGATATTTATCCTAAATATACAATCCTAAACACAGAGAGATT
Organism: Azemiops feae; assembly: GCA_023970755.1. Classification (NCBI taxonomy): domain Eukaryota; kingdom Metazoa; phylum Chordata; class Lepidosauria; order Squamata; family Viperidae; genus Azemiops; species Azemiops feae. Next base: position 1,259,219 of record JALGBA010004264.1, read on the forward strand.
TTCTTCTCTTTATGTATAGGATTGTGCTGCAAATTTAACATATACCATTCATTATAAGTTGCTATTTATAGTCATTCTATGATAAGAGAAGCAGACAAAACTAGGTCATTTAGAGGGTGAGGGATTGAGAACTGTGACAGACAAGTAAATGAAAAAAGTCAATGCTTGGTGATGGTTTAAAAACACTAACATATCTTGCTCCTTATAAAAATATATTGAAGATCTTGGTTTTTAAAATGATTTAACTTTTTTCACATTTTAATTATTATTATTTTTTTAAATTGGACTCTACCCATCCTGTTGATCCACAAAAGACATCTAAAAATGTAGGGACTGTCCCTACAACTCAACTATGAACATCTTTTTGGTATTTAAAGATTGCAGTTAATTTGGGGGAGAGGGGAGGAACACAATGAGCAAAGTAAAGCTGTATCATATGCATGAGTTCTTCTCTTTCTGGTTTTGTTTTTAAGTGTGTTTTGGCTGTTCCAAGGGTCATGCAATACTTATGCTTGTTTTCCACCTCAAAATGACAGGAAAATGTACCTGCATTTCCAACTGTCAAGCTTTATTAAGCGTGCTCCATTCAAAAAGGTGTAGGGGCAAAAACAGCTATTTTGCAGTATAGCCTTTACATCTCTGGGGGGCTTCCAAATGAGCAAGCTCTACTTCCTTTAATTTCTAGGCACTAGATTAGGGCAGGGGTCCTCAAACTTGGCCAACTTTAAGACTTATGGACTTCAACTCCCAGAATTCCCCAGCCAGCCATGGCTGGCTAGGGAATTCTGAGAGTTGAAGTCCACAAGTCTTAAAGTGGCCAAGTTTGAGGACCCCTGGATTAGGGTGACCAAGAATTGAACTTCAGGTTCCCTCCTTGGTCTCATCTTTCCTTCAGTCACATCATGTGCAAATTTTAAAGGACCAGAAAACATACCATACACTGAAACATACTACCTGGATAATAATTAAGAGATCTTGCTTCCATTGAAATAAATTAGAAAAACCATATGCATTGCAGTTCCAATAATATTAGAAGAGACATGTGCACAATTATTCAGATATTAAACAAATCAGAAACACTACTTTCCCATTTATGTTTTTTAAAAATCTGTTTAGCTTTGTTTCCAAAACTAAATGGAAATTTGTGGTTAAGTGGCATGTTGTTATTGTTGTTCTTTCTAGTCAGTCTTGATTCTTGGTTATTATTATATATGGATTAGTCCCTGCAGTTTTCTTATCAAGAGTTTGGAAGGATGGGGAGAGAATGACTGGTCCAAAGTTGCTGGCTTCCATTCCTAAGGCAATACTAAAATTTGGGTTTCTCTGTTCCTAATCCAGTGTTTTAACCAGTAGACCGAACTAAGAATTTAGTTACTGAAATTGTGACTAGTGACTGAAAACTCAACTGTTCCTTGATCTTTCATCCCAGCATTCCTGATAATTTCTCAGTAACCTTTTCAATGAACACACACTAGTCATGATTTGAAGATGTACTGCCTTTTTTGCTTTTGCTCTATTTCATCACCATATTTTTATTACAATAGAATTTCTAAATTCAAGCATTCACTAACATATAATTATCCCACTAAATAATATGAACGTGGATTTAAATCCAAAAGTAAAGGTTTAAGTTTTCATTCAATGAAAATATCTAACTGGGTATCAATCTGAATTAAATGTTAGTTTGTCTCATATCTGTGCATGTGTCTTCAAACAGTCTTTAAACTGTTTAAACATAGCAGCTGCAGAATTACTTTTGAAATGTTAAATCATTTCCCTTGAGTATTCTGATCCAGCTGTGCATTATTTCACTAAATAGGGGCTCACTGCACTTCTGGAATTTATTTCCAGATGTAGGGAATGTTCATTCCAGAAAAATGAGATAATGAATGCTATACAGTAAATAGGTCCTTCTATCCTGCCTCATCATCACGATGCACCAGGAATGTATGTCAAGAGCATATACTCCCAAGCAAGGTCACCTAAGGTGCAAAAGACTTCTCAGCTGACCAGCTAAAAGCAAGCAAATACCTATACTGCACACAGCAAATAGGAAGATTCAGGAGGATGATCACTTTACTAACAATAGTAAAGACATCAATTCATCTGTGGGGAAGACAAAAAACAGTCCTGTATTTTACCAGAAAATTACATGGACAGACAAGACAAAGTGAGTGATCATACAGTGTCCGATAGTGGGCCCCTCAGATTGGATGGCACTTAATATGCTACTGGGGAAATAGCTGAAGTGGGTTCAGAATATACTTTATGACATGGCTAAATTAAACCCTTCAGAAGTCTTCCAAAATTGTAAAGACAAAAATTACAGTGGGAACATGGCATATAGCAAGCATGAAGATGGAAAAGCTCAACACAGCTTTTCCATTTTTATGCTTGCTATTGAAATATGAAGCAAATCAATTACACGATGATGTCTTAGGCATCAGCAAATTGAAAAGGACTGCAATTGGACACTTTCAGTCAGAAAATCAGAAAAACAGAAAAACTGTTACTGATGATTTAAAAGCCAAAGATGAGGCAGTGTAGCTTTCATAATGACGAAGGATATACCATTGGTAATAATTGGATACAAAACTCTCAAAGGCTGAATACTATAAATAAGACTTTTTGGACAACCCTTTAATATGACATTTTTACTCCAACCATTGATGCAGAAGAAGGGGGGGGGGGTTGCTGATTGAATTCAACAATTTGGTTTATATTAGAATCCTAGTGATACAATGGTTAAAGTACAGTATTGCAGGCAAACTCTGCCCACAGCCTGGAGTTCAATCCTGATGGGGCTCAAGACTGACTCAATCTTCCATCCTTCCAAGGTCAGTAAAATGAGGACCCAGTTGTTGGGGAAAATATGCAAATAATAGTTACATAATAGTTACTCCTCTCCTCTGGGAGGAGGTTTTAAAGTATTTCTAGTAGGACTACCCGATTCTGTAATAGCTTTGTTCCCTGTGCCATCAGTCTGGTAAACTCGCAAGATTTGTTTTTCTCGCCATGCACCTGTGTACATAATCTGAACTAGACTGTGTTGTTTCTCTGTGTCATATAATATATGTGGGTATATGCATAATTCTGTATTTATTTATTTATTTTTGTCATATTTATGTAGTGTATATCGGAGGTGGTGACTCTTTGAGAGTCTTTAATGTATGCTGATTAGTGTACATTCAAAGTGACAATAAAGTTATCATTCCATTCTATTCTATTCTATTCTATTCTATTCTATTCTATTCTATTCTATTCTATTCTATTCTATTCTATTCTATTCTATTCTATTCTATTCTATTCTATTCTATTCTATTCTATTCTATTCTATTCACTGTAAACCACCCAGAGAGTGCAGTAAGGCACTATGGGGCAGTATATAAGTCTAAATGCTATTGCTATTGTTCATTGCTAATACAATCTTCAAGTACCTAAAACAATGCATACGTACAGGGACATCACCAAACTGAGTATACAGAAATTAAATTGACCATATTATTAATACAAGGAGCTTAGTTATACAATGAAAGTTTTGCCAGGGCTAACTATGGAACAAACCATGAACTGCTTAGGTGGAAATTCAAGTCAAGCTAAAATAGAAGAAGAAAACTAATCAGATTTCATATGATTTTGAACAAATACTCACCGCTTTCAAAGAGAACATCAGGAATTTTTCTGAAGTCCTGAACCCCATGGACAGGGAACCAAAGGAACTGTGGAGTGAAATTTTTAAAAAGTATTAATGATGAATATGAAAAGAGCTGTCCAAGTACCAAAAAAACATAAGAAGGCAAACTAGATGTCAGAACAACTTGTGGAAATTGCCTAGAAGGCAGGCCAAGAAAGACCAAGATTTCAAGAAGGATCCTAACAAAAGTATTTTTAAAGAGGTGTTAGAAGAGACAAGAGCCAGTATTACAATTTCATCTGTAACAACACTGAAGATGGAAAAGGGCCCAGAAAAATAAGGATAGCCTTCTAAAAGATCTCTATGCTCAGAAGGAGGTAACAACCTCAAATTAGTTTGCTAAAGAATTCCATAGATCAAACGAATATGGAAGGAGTATAATAAAATTCTGTACAGTAAATACGTCAACATCCAGGATATCTCAACAGGAATTCCCTATTTATAAGAACTTCTGGTAATTACCAAGTTTTAAGGTTAAGCAATGGCTTCCTGTGCAAGAGGAAGATGGACTCTGAACTTTGAAGAAGCAGTCAATTCATTCTCTGAAGAACAATCAATCCAGACTATTCATTCAAGTAATAAATGATCAGGTTCAAATAATCGTATTTTGGACATATTATGATAAGACCTAGCTTCAAAAGTCCCTGAAAAGGGGAGGGGAAGGAAGGGAAGGAAAGGACCAACAGCAAGAGGATAGACTCAATTATAGTACCGATGAGTGTGCCATTGGAAGATGAAGAAATAGGATGGGAACAGATCATCCCAGAGATATTCTATGTAGTTGTAAGAGTTGACTTCTTCTTCTTCTTCTGCCATATCTGTTATCGGACGTTGGCGATCATGTTGGCGATCCTGTTTTTATCAGCAGCCGCACGAAAAAGTGCTGCTGAGTTTTGTCCAAACCAGTCCCTTAGATTTTGAAGCCATGATGTTCTTCTTCTGCCTGGACCTCGTTTGCCTTCAATCTTTCCTTGGAGGATTAAATGGAGTATGCCGTATTTTTCTGGGTGTCGCAGAAGAGTTGACACTGATTTGATAATACATAAACAGATTATTTTGAACAGAAAAAGCTTTTCAAACTATGCAGGTATTCCCAAGTCTGGTTTTAAAATGTATATTGTACTTCATGGCTGATACAAAGAATTGAGAGCAGTAGAGTTTGGTAGTATACAAAAGCTTAAGATCTGCTAAGATAGCACATCTTCTTCACCTTAATAAAGCTGGAACTGAGGCTCTGTAAATAAAGTCACGGAGCTGTGAAATGAAAATAAAAATTAATGTTGTTCTTTAAAGAAAACCTCAACCGTGATGGGTTTTATATGTGTTTAAAATAGATTTTGCATTGGAGCAGGCATAATCATAGCATCTTGGTTGTTGTTGTTTTGTTGTTGTTCTGGGAAAGATATTGGTGCAGGGGCCTTGTGACAAGCAAGATCAAGAAAATATGCAAACTAGGATTACATACCATGACTATACCTGAGATTTACTGACCTGTGTCCAGTATTGTTGCTTAATCAAATCATTTACAGTATCTACAATATATGGAACTTGATAAATCTATATATATGCAAATGCCTCCCATATTACCAAGCTAGTTAATGGTGAACTAGACTGTAGATATATAGCTAGCTTAAAAACTCTATGCCCTTCAATAGGTTTTTATCAAAGAGGTAGGAGATACTGAGAGCAGTGTCAAGATTCAAGTCCAGTATACTATACTTTTCAGTATTTTATACATATATTTAATAAAGAGGTAAAGGAAATGCTTATTTGATTTGACAATGACATAAACCTGGTGAGAGAATTTATCTAAAATGACAGAAATAAATTTCAAAGAATGATAATAACAGAATTTAACAGGGACAGATGCAAAGCTGCTCACTTAGAAAAAAACAGATCATATGCACAGGGACAGAATTAGGGTTACCTGGCTTGGCAGTAGTACTTGTGAAAAAGATCTGGGAATAGTAGTTGATTACAAATGATGAGTCAACAATGTGGTTGTACTGCAAATGAAGTTAGTGCTTATTTTAAGCATTAACAACAACAGCAACAACAAAAATACAGGTTCTACATCAAATCAACGTTCCATTTTATTCTAGTTGGATTAAAATCTCTTTGTGTAATGTCCATTTCTGGACAATGCACTTTTGAGAAAAATTTAGTCCACTTCAGAGAGATTAGAGAAGGGCAGTGAGGATGAAGTAGAAATTAAGTCATATAAAGAGAGATTCAAAGATCTAGAAATGCTTGCTTTAGAGAAAAGGGGAGATGTGGGAGCTGTCTACAAATATCTGAAAGTGTGTCACCCAAAAGATCAAGACCTGTTCGGTATCATTACAGAGGATATGGCACAGACTAATAGATTTTAGTTAGAAGGAAAAAAAAGTTTTTAACTGAAAGTTAGGAAAGAAATTCAAACAGTAGGAGCAGTTCAACAGTGAAATCAATTACTCAGAAAGCTGTCTAACTTTTGCTAGAATTGACAAAGCAGAGACTGGACAGTTTACTGTTTGGATGCTTCAGTTTGGATTACTTTGCCCTCCAGATTCAGTAGCCCAAGTATTATATGTTACATAGTTGTTGTTTTTCCTTCTTCTTCCATACAATTCACGTTAAGTATCCCTCATTCAAGTAACTAATTTAAAAAGTTGTACAGTACAGCAGTCAGGACAGAGCCCTGTGGACACTCCTCTCAATACTTTCCTCCAAGATGAAATGTGGCCCAACAAATGGACTTGGTTTGGATGTAGTCATTCAGTCAACTGTGAGACCATCTAACAGCTGTGTCATCTAGTCAGTGGTGGGATTCAGCCAGTTCGCACCACTTCAGCAGAACCGGTAGCTAATGTTTTGTTGCCTAGGCCCATAATGGACTTCCGGAAGCGGCATCCAGATAGAGAACCGGTTGTTCACATATTTGAATCCCATCACTGCATCTAGTCCATATTTTACCACTTTGTTAAGGGAATAACACAAGTTACACATTATGCCGTTGAACTACTTTGCTAAGATTTGAGTAAACTGTCCTGATCTCCTAAGCTAGTAGCTGTCAAGGAAAGAAGAATGGGAAAACTGGCTTTAGTATACTTAAAAAGCTTACACTATCAAAGTGGAAGGCATGACAAGTTGGCTATCTGCAAATGAACCTTTGTTAGAAGTCCTTCAAATCTCCCTTAATAAAGAGATTGAGTAACTGTCAGTTTGGAAGTGAATTGCACCCATACATCAGAAATACGTATTAAGTGGATTCCCTAGATTAACATTTGTTAATTATTATTTTTTTAAAAAGACCTCCAAGCAGCTTAACCAGGAATGAACATGTTCAAGAGCTTCCAAATTTCATGTCTGGTATCAGTTGAAAAAGGGTGATAGAAGGCCAAAAAGGATTTAGGAATTTAGCATTTCATTTTCAAGAGCAGGAAAGTGCTTCAGAGCATAATGGAACATAAATGAAACATCTGTCTGCAATTCATTTCCCACACACATCTGGCAGGAGATACTTGGTTTAAGAAGTGTAGACATGCTCTTTGTACTCATTATGGTTTGGAAATATTAAACTAGGGTTTCATGCCTAGCTAGCATCCTGGATAGAATACTCTCCTATTAAGGGGTGCAAGTACCTAGATTGCAAAATATTGTAACATTACCATACAGTTCAGCTATTAGAAGTGTGGAAAAGAAGTCAAAATGTTCCCTGCCATTCAATCTTCCCTTATTCCTCAAGTTCCAACCTCACAGCCATTTCCAGGGTAAAAGGTGAGAAATTACACAACAACAAAAGATAACAAACTTGACAAAGAGGTTGAAATTAGTCAAAGGTAGCAGCCCATTCAGGTAAACATTCCTTTTAGGATACCAGAGATTTCACTCATTAATAAACAAAAGGTCCCTTCCTTTATGTGACTACCATTCCTGTCCACAAAATGTTAAATAAATGGAGAAAAACCCACAAGTTCGGCCAGGGTACCTAACCAATGAGTGCCCCCTTTTGGCCATGCAGCTAATTGCATTTTCCAATAATTCCTGGGAGGAACAAAGGAAAGGTATTTCTATAAAAGTAACCACATCAAAACTGTAAAGCTACCTTTGATTGCTCTAACTGTCTATCTTGCTATGATTGTCTATCATGCTCTCCCATAAACCTCTCCTCGGTTTCAAGCTATTTGCCCTGTGTACTTGGAAAACCAGGCCTGGAATTTTCTTCTAAGAGAACCAACTTCCAAAAGGTTTTCCTAGTTGCTGTGGTTAAAGCATGTCTTTCTAAAGCCCTATGAACCAGAACTATATTCTTTATGGGAAGCTGCCAATGATCCCCCCCATGACCAATGGACTTTTCCCCCTGTGCTTGAAATTCACAAACCAACATTTGCAACCACAAATTTGGGTCTGAGACTAATAGCCCTTTATCTCCCCAAACACCCTTCTCAAAGCAATAAGTGGCATCATGATGGATAAATATTTATAGTTAAAGAAATAACTGATGTCTGGAGGATGTATGGATTGACTTGGTTTAGTGAGCTAAAAAAGCGTTAAGTATTCATTAATAAGACGATGGATGAAAAACACAGTGACAACCATGCAGCATAACAGTATCAAGTCAACATCAGCCATGTTAACAGCAGGCAATGTTAACAAGGCTTCTGGCTTACTTCCCCCATTTTTTGATGTGTGAATTGTATAAAGCCAATGAAATGAAAATCACACAAGAGCGGAATGGAAAACCACAGTTAAAGGTAAAGAAAATGCTCACACTTTCCTCATTCTTGCACTGTGGCAGCAATAGCAGCTGGTAGGTTTCCGAAGGAGTTAACTCATCAGCTTCCTGCCATGGCAAAAAGAGTGGGGGGTAAAATTTAATTGCAGCAAGCATTCACACTACAATGCACCTAACCTATTAAGAGTACTTGGAAACAAAAGGGCTTGCCTGAGTGGAATCCTGAGTCAGACAGACAAAGCTTAAGGTTGCAGAGTTGAAAAGAAATTCATTTGACCTTGAGATGTTCTGATTGAAAGCAAACGGTTGTAAGAAAATGATTGTCATAGTATTTTTAAGGTAGATTTTGGTGTATATGAATGTTCTAATTCTGAACAGCAGTGCATTTACAACACAAATAGAAAGTCTGAATCATAAACATTATAAGAACAGCTAATATATTCCGGAATTCTGTTTAGCAGCATCAAGTGATAAAACTTTTTAACTTTATCGAAGATTGAAAATTTGCATCTTATAATAGACTATTTGTCACATCCACCCTCCTTTCTGTGATCCATCATGAGGTGTGTCCATCACTGGAGGTTTTTTAAGAAGAGATTAAGAGGGGGGGGGCTGAGGTAAGGAGGCACTGCCTTATAACTGCAGTAAAAACGCTGTGCTAGAGGGTCAGTCTATTCTCCAAAGCACCTGAAGGCAGGACAAGAAGCAATGGATAGAAACTAATCAAGAAGAGAACCAACCTAAAACTAAGGATAAATTTCTTGACAGTGGAACGACTTGTCTTCAGAAGTTGTGGGTGCTCCAACACTGGAGGTTTTTAAGAAGAGATTGGGCAACCATTTGTCTGAAATGGTATAGGGTTCCCTGCCTGAGCAGGGGGTTGGACTAGAAGACCCCCAATGTTCCTTCCAACTTTGTTATTTCTGTTCTGTTTGGGAAAGAAAGTGAAATGCCAAAATAGTACTTCATGGAAAATTTTAAGGAGAACAATAGCACATTCAAGGAAAGTCCCTTTCCCTGTGTCAAAACACTGGCAAGAATCTTCAGAAACACAGGCTCTTGAGTCTTACTATCTTATTTGCCTTTTTCTCATGACCTCTTGGGTAGCGAAGCATCAGATGCTTGCTAAACTAAAGAAGGCGAAGATACGTTAGCTGCTAGCTACAAGAGATCCATCTCCATCAATTTTTTTCTATGACTAGAGTTACGCAAACCTAGCATTCACATTTGTAGCCCCCTTTTTTCAAATATGTACAATGTAAAAGAAATTTTAATCGACATATTTATTTGTTTGTTTGTTAAATTTATTTGCCGCCTATCTTGCCGTGGGGCTTCTCTAGGAGGCTTACAATAATAAAAAGGAAGAAAAATGAAAAGGCATATAAACAGAAGTAAAATAATAGAACAATAAAGTAAACAATGACAAATGAACACAATGAGAATAAATACATCAGTAAGATAATCAAAAAGATGGATGGGTGGAGAGCAGAGAGCAAAGGGGAGGTAAGAGTCTGCCATTAATCCAGCAGCCACCTCCAGTGTGGAACTTCCCCCTTGGGTTCTTAGGCTCTTGCTGAAGGATAGGAGGTATGGAGCAGATCCTACCTTATAAGATAAGAAGTTCCAAAATGTGGGTGCTGCAGCAGAGATCATCTTCTGGATCCTGAAAGATGGAGTTCTTTGACCCACAGGATCTGAAGCAGGCCCTTTCTGCCTGAGTAGGACAGGCTTTCTCTGGAAACAGATTTAGGGATTTTACTCTTAGAGGAATCCATGGCAGAACAAAGTAATATCACATAATCGTTCTGGAAAGCGCTGAAGATACAAGTGCCACAAAGTATTTTAGAGGTTAATCAAGATGAAAATATTTTATGTCCATCTCACATTTACTCAAATAAATGCATTTCCATCTGCCTCATGCATATTTGTTTAGATTTGTAAAAACGTTATTTTGCCATGTCTTAAAACATACTACCAGAGGGACTAGTAGGCCAAAAGAAATCTTAGAGAGTTGCAAATCTCTACTTGCAACACTTCTTTTGTAATTACATAGATTTTCTTCCCTATGGGAAAGGTATCTCAGTGTAACCTTCTGCCATGTAAAAATCTCCAGGCAAGTACCTGCAGAATCCAAGATTTTTTCCTTAAACTGCCAAATGAATAAACTGGGTTTCATCCCAACAATGTTTGCATGGACTAAGAGATGCAGAATCAAATCATTTCTAAGGCCAATACCAAGGGTGGCCTTTGTTATTATAGAACTGTCCATGTTTTTAATTTTTTTTGTTATACAAATTCAAATTTCTGAGAATCTGACCAGCAATTGTATCAACTTTACATAGAGAATTGGGACTGTAAAAATTCAAACGTGTTTCTTCCAGGAAGTAATAAGGTACAATCATTCCTTTCTTCCTTAAATCATACCAGATAGAGAATAACAATCTCTCTGCTAACGGAGCAAGTGCTAATAAATGAAAGACAAATCACAAGCAGTTGATGATCCTATTAAAATGCATCATAACATCAAGTTACAAAATCTGATCAGTGGCACAGCAATCTCTACAATATAATGAGATGCTCCATCATCTCCTGAAACTAACCACAACATAGCTTTAAATATAAAATATTGCAATATTGATTGATTGTAAAAAAAAACCTCCCTCACACCATTGACATTACATGCCATGTTTATAATTAGCTACCTTATGGCAATTGTTCCACAGCAAGCATCAGGTTTCATGGGTAATATCTCAGAATCCCTTATTTTTGCTTGGTCAGTAGCAGCAACTAATTTACTCCAAATTGACAGCTTGGATTAAATAACAGCTATAGGCAAAATGAAGATTGCAAAGGACAATGAGCTGCTTTGCAGATATAGCAAGCTGTTAGGCTAAGAAATGTTTGCTAGCAAATGAAAGACACAAAGAAATTTTAAGACTTTAACTTAATTAGGACAATTTCCTTAAAGGGTAATCAGCTCATAACTGAAAGTGAAACTTCAAAAGTGATTTCAGCAAAAAATCTTTGCCCAAGATCCTGACGAAGTATTTTCCAAGAGATTTGCATATGGATATTTGTTCCTATGTCTTTAGCTGGAGAATATAATGCCTATTCCAAGTAGTCAAGCCTCAAAGGAACAGTTTTATTAGTGAGTTGACAAAATGTTGCATACTCTTGAGTACTATAAAAACCACTGCATTGTGCTGTTAAAGCAAGCCAATTCTGTCTTTACATTATATTGTTGAATTTAACAAAGATCATACATAGAGAAGATATGCAACTTACCCTTCAAAACAAAACAAATGTACAAAAAACCAACAATTACTGCATGTTCTGTACTATTTCCACAAATTTAAACGTATGGGAAGTTAGCACACAATCTCCTTTGTCCATCTGGCATACCAAATTCAGTGTTTTTGATGTAGATAAGAGAAACAGCATTGCTCCCATTTTTAAATCATAAACAGTGGCTCCACCTTGGGTTTTGGTGAGAAGTGATCTAAAGGCAGCGTTTTATCATTGTCATAATCATCCTTAGACCATTATAATCCAGAATTTTGTCATACAGTGGCCAAATAGAAGCTCACAAACCTGCTCTGAAATAGAAATATCCCAATTTCCCAGCAACCCATCTTCCTTTACATTTATGGGTAATTATTGGGATTATTCTTTATCAATTAATAAAATAGTAATTATGTTCATTAGTATAAAGACTGGCAATATTAAAGAGAGGACATAAGTGAAAAAGTTTAAAGTCCCTTAACAAAAAAAGTTGGATTCACCCCTCACATGGTTTGTTCTAACCATGATGTGTCTAACAAACTATGATATGATTTGCCTTGATTTAGGAACCCAAACAAGTAAGTGATTGGGTTCCTACATCATGCTTAGCCAGATAAAAATGACTGGATATATTCGCACAACACACTGAGTTTGGTTAGCATTAAATCCTTTTGATGTTTCCCTGTTATGGTTTTAGGTTTTTTTACCGGCTTAATGTACTGTGCAAACCCATATGATTACTTTATGCTTTGTTCTATTCAGTGAATCTAGAAAATCAGTTAATTCAATAATCAGGTTAAGTATGTTGTGTGAACTTAGAACTCATGTTTCCACTCAGTACTATGCAATATTATTTTATATAACCTCTGGTCAGGATCAGGGCACTCTTCCTATTCATTATCACTCAAGGGTTCAAGTAATCTTACTCTCTTGAAAAATGTCCTGACAGGAAGCAAGTTTGCCAAATTGCATCTTACCAAAATTCAACGTTTTCCAATCATGAAAGCCATTTAAACTGACACCGCAGGCATTACAGAAAATGAATGGGATGTCCATTCTCTCGGAGTATTGTCTAGAAATAAATTTTCCAATCTTTTGTATTCAAGGCAGACACTTTTAAAAACTGTTTGACAGTAAAGTGTGAACTCAATGACTTTGGAAAGAAAGTATATATGTTTAATATAAAGAGAAGGTCTCTCTGGTTTGTCCTTTTTGAACACTCTTTGTTTTTGGATCCAAACACCATAGATTCTCTACGAAATTATCAAGAATCTTGGGTCTTCACCTGCAGCTGAGAAACAGGCTGTAACCCCAGGCTTGAATTAATGCAAATAAAGATCACTAACCTAAAGCATAAGGAATTTGAACAACAATGTAAGCAAAATTTCAATTTTTGCATTAATTAATTATTTCAATAATGTATTTTTATGATAATTTAATTTGTGGTATATATTTAAACCTCAACAAAGGGGAGTACCTGGCTTTGTTCTTGAAAGCTATCAGGGCCAGTCCTGGTTAGTACTTGGAATAAAGACCACAAGGAATCAAATTAGGAAATCATATAAACCTGGAAGACAATAGCAAGTTATTTTCATTCTGTCCATTAAGTCAGCGTCAGTAAATGTCAATTTTAGAATTTACTTGACTTTTCTTTTGATAAGACGCTGGAAATTACCAATGAGTCATAATCTGAAACACTTGCTCTACAGCTATTTATTAGATTAAGTTTAATTCCCCCCTATTTTCCAACCAGTCCAATTCACTGGAGAAGTCAATGATGCTAGGAATGGTTAGCGGATTGAGAAGATGGGGCAAACAAAGAACTCGCTGGTTTGATACCATCAAAGCTGATAAAAAGATGAACATCCAACAACTGAAAGAAGCTATGCTTGATAGGGTAGCACTTGCCTATAAAGTTGCCAAGTGTCTGAATGGTTAAAACTATTTTCCAACCAACCAGAATCACCTGCTGAACAATTTATCTTAATTTTGCATCAGGTGACAGTATCTAATCAATGAATTCAAGAGGCTACATAACATTGGCCCCAGTTAGTATTTGGATAGGCAACTACCAGAAAAAGCAAGAGTGTAAACCAAAACTGGAAAGTTGAAAAAAATATCCTGGAAGAAGGCAATGGCAAACCACTTCATTTGGTCTCCAAAAAGACTAATACTGATATGTCTATGAAGTTACCAGAAGTTAAGTGTGATTGGAAGAAAGGACTTTACTTCCACGGCACTCAAGCCAATAGAGATTTTCAAATGTACATATGCAAAATATATACACTACAAGTAACTAGATGTTTCTAGATGTTTTGTAGCTACCCCCTAACAACACATATGTGTGTCAAAAGTAGCAGGCACAGTGTGGAGAAGTCCTGTCCCTTTTGAACATATGCATTTGTTTAAAAATAAATACGGCAAGGGTTGGGTTGCGATGTCACGCACACTATCTTGGAGATTTAACACCTTCCAAAAATGTCCCTGATGACTATGCAAAACATTGCTTATTTTCATCAGATGGATAGCCAGTGTCTATGTTTACAATATGAGAAGCACATTGTTTGTTCAGATTAAACAAGTCCATTTTGTCATTTTGTGCACAAAGCTGTGATGAATATTGCACTCAACTCTTCACTCTCTTTTTTCAGAAGCTTTTCCTTCTAGCAAACTATAATTTGCTATTTGATTCAGAAGGCACAAAACTGTAAAACCCACAATTTATTCACAAATCTGGAATCAAACCAATAAATCGCCATTAAATTTTAAAATGATTCTTCCTCCTCTAAAACTACAATTGTTGTTTTTAAAGCTCTGTTCTGGAAGACAATAAATATTAACTGAGAATAAAAGACATTTTTGAGAGGAAAAAAAGCAGATTTCAGAAAAGCTTATACGACTGCAAACTGAAAACTTCAGCATCTGTAGCTGTAAATTTTTTATATAAAACTACAATATATGGTTTTTGTTTCAGTGACTAGATGCATCAAATTAACCCATTTTGTGATCCACAATAAGCTGACTTTAGTGAATGTCATAGTTTACCAGGCCTGTAATAAACCTTTTATATGAAGTAAGCTTGAATAAAGCTTGCACATTCTCAGTGTAATAAGAGATAAAGTCAGTCTACAGTAACTTCAAGAATATTGACTTTTCAGCTACTGTCCAACCAGTGGTGGGATTCAGCCGGTTCGCACCACTTCCGCAGAACCGGTAGCTAATTTTTTGTTGCCCAGGCCCAGAATAGATTTCAGGAAGCGGCATCCACACAGAGAACCAGTTGTTCACATATTTGAATCCCACCACTGTGTCCAACCCACAGTAACAAATAGGTTCATGATACAACTGAGTCCCATTAAAAAACCTCAACATTTCTATTTATTTTGACATATTCTTCAAAATTGGCTGAACCCAGGTAAGACTGAATGGCTATGGATGCATGGGGCTTTAGGATCCAGCAGTTTAACATCTTTAGTTTTCAATAGTGTTGCACTGTCCAGACAGACCCCATGTGCAACTTGAGATTCTCCTAGACTTGTGACTCCTGCTTAAAGAAAAAGTGGCAGTTGTGGTGAGGAGAGCTTTTGCACAACTTCCTGCTGTGCACTCATTCCTGGATCATGAATCCCTGCACTCAGTCATTCATACCCTTGTCATCTCACATTTGGACTACTGCAATGAGCTCCCCATGGGACTGTCCTTGAAGAGTATTCGGAAGCTACAGATGGTGCAGAATTCAGCCACAATTTTGGAGATCCTTAGGATGGCCCATGTGATACTGCTGTTGTGTGAGCTGCATAGGTTGCCAATTTGCTTCTGGGTCCAATTCAAAGTGTTGGTTATCACCTTTAAAGCCCTTTATGGCATGAGTCCAGGCTAACCTGAGGAATCGTCTCACCCCAATGAAATTGGCTTGTCCCACTTGCTCCTTGGTAGTCAACTGCGTTGGTCAAGGAATTCCATTTGATAGGGTCCAGGAAAATGTCCTTTTCTGCCATGCTCCTGCCATCTGGAACATGATGCCCCTGAAAGTGAAATCCGCTCCCATCCTCTTTCGAAAGAGCTTCAAAAAGTTATGGCAATTTTGTTTACAGCTAGCAAATAAAGATACAGTAAAATAAAAAAAAAGATTTATCACATAAATATTATGTCCCCACAGAGGGACACAATAGTGAAAAAATGAGAGGGTAAACAAATATAGCAAATGAATTCTATAATCCCTGCAAACAGATTACATTTGGTATAAAAACAATGGCTCTAAAAAGAAAAAAAGCAGGTAAAGAAACTCAGATATTTTTGAATTGGAGAGTGATAGATTGATTTCTCTAGGAAAGGCATTTCATTGAAGGAAAGCCATACCAAAAAAGATTATTCCCCAGTTGTCAGCTGCTTAAGTGTGGATGGTATGTGGTTTAATATGATGGTCAAAAATAGAGATGACAGATGAGCAAAAAAAAAAACCTGATTCATTGTACTGACATTTAAAATCCAGCAACAGTTTTGCGTACAACCAGACTTACACTATAAGAACAAAGAAAAATGCAATCACATGCATGTTTCTTCCTACCCCATGGGAGGTCCTTCGTGAGCATCTAATACCCATCCATCCATCTTTCTCTTGGTGTCCAACATATCTCCTGACCACATGGACGCCAGCTACCTGATATTAATGTTGCCTAGATCAGGGGTAGGCAACCTTGGCTCTTTTATGACTCGTGGACTTCAACTACCAGAATTCCTGAGCCAGCCATGCTGAGGGGAAAGGGAGGTTTCCAAGCTGAGCCATGCTGGCTCAGGAATTCTGGGAGTTGAAGTCCACAAGTCATGAGGGGGCCATAGTTCCCCCATGTTGGCTCAGGAATTCTGGGAGTTGAAGTCCACGAGTCATAAAAGAGCCAAGGTTGCCTACCCCTGGCCTAGATGAACCTCTAATCAGCCTGTTTTTAGCCTGATAAGGATGAAGTGAAGGAGAAAATTGAAAGGGAATAATTGAAATAAGAAGGTGATAGTTACCGAGAGCTATGTAATGATTAGACTTCTTTCACCTTCTAAAAGGTAAACTGGACTGATAGAAAAGTATGCCTAAGCTTAGAGAAAATCCATTCTGTAAACAAGTATCAGTGGTGGTGTGTATTGATATTTCAGGGTTGTGATTTTGGTACTTCACGGCTGTGGTTTCAAACCATAAATTCTAACTCAATTATTATTAAAGTCCTTTTGAATTATCTGTAGACGAATCACTGAAGTATTTTGCACACTGAACAACCAAAGGACAGCTAGACAGGTGACTGTAACCTTGCAAATAAGATCAGCAAATCTCTTTTTTGACAGAGATATTGGGTTTGCGTGGCTTAGTGAATTTAGGCTACTTGGATATTCAGTCCTATAATTAGTGATTTTTTATATATCATAGTTCAAAGCAAAACAACAATTTGTGATTTATACATTCATTAAGTTTCATTGCAAACCATCCTTGCAATACCCACATCATTGTGCTTTGTAAAAACATTGAAGCACCATAAAAGCCCTATGGACATTGTTAGAAAATAAAAATGGTTGGTTCTTACAGCCCATTGCTTTGTTTAGAAGAACAGATCTTTATCCAGAAAAATTGATGCAATCAGCTATGGTGACAAGGAGGAGTGAAGTAGGGAGAATATTTCACCACTTTGCTTTCTGGTAAATGACTACATTATTCCTTTGCATTTTGTGACACACCTATTCCTCACCACAAAGAAGTTCCAAACAGAATACTGAGAGTCTTTTTTAAAACGATTCTCCTTTTCTACCCATAAACACAAGTTCCAACACTAATTGAGTCAAAGGTTTTCATTTCAACTATCTTTTGTATATTCTGAATAAAATATGTCCAGAATTCAACTCATCAATTGGCCACGCTTTTAGAGAAACCGCTATAGGTTGAAAAGTGGATTATTATCAATCATAAATGTATGTGTTCTGTGTATGAACACAAGAGTATCATTCAGTGGCTGTTGGCAATATTTAACTACACAAGCTTTTTCTGCATGAGCTACTATAAAGGCCACATATAAAACTATCTCATCCTAAATCACAGAATTTGCAATATACCTATATTCCTAGGAAGGTTACATATTTTTCATCTCTTCTGCCTTATATACAGTTCTCAGGGTTGAATGGTAGGAACACCTAATAATCTAGTAATCACCATTCGTGCTTGCTTGAAAGGAGAGCAATAAAACACAGAGTAGAGCAAGTTGTTTTGTACTTTGGATTCTTCCACAGGGACCATGGAAAAAAAGCTGATTTTGAAGGGACGTCATTCCGTTCAGACCAACTAAGAAACATAATTGATTCTGAAGTAGGAATGGACAAATCTGTCAATTTCCATTTCTCATTTTAGCTTATCAAGTTAATTTCCTCCCATTCAGCATGTTTGTAACTTAAAGCAAAAACTTACAGATTTGTTTTTTTTTTATGTCAACGGTTTCTTTTTTAGGATTTTCTTTTTCTCTTACATATGGAAAAAATAAGTGCAGAAAAAGAAAAAATTTAAAGCACCAAAAAAACTAACCAGGAAGCAAAAACCTATGAAAATCACTTCATTTAAAAAGCTGTGGTTCCAAAAAAGTTAATAAAACTGGAATCAAGCAAATCTCTTCTAGGAAGACTTCATAAAGAACGTGTCAACTCTGCAACAAACCTGGCTGAAGCCATCTTGCTTGTTTTCAGTTGCCACAAGTTTGGGGGGAGGAATGGGAAGTTTTATGCTAGCCTAAACAATTCTCTGTCCCGTGGGAACCAAGGTTGTTTCTGTTCCCTCGGCTGGTGGGAGGTGGGTTGAACCTAATGGTAGAAAGCCTGCCAAACTATTTTATTGGGAAATGTAGTTGATTGCATAGGCTATGCATAGGGAGTTTAACTTTGTAATGTTACTTTTGGGAGGGAACTTTAGTCTTGGTTTCACTTTTGACCGTGCCAATACTTTGTAACCAATAAACATGTCCTTAGAGGAAAACTCAAGGTTCAGAGTTCTGCTTTAATTGGTCTCATCTATTGGAACCATGACAGTATGAGTCAATCCAAAAGTATCCCAATGCCAAATCTCAATATATAAAGATCAGAATATCAGACCAGTATCTCAGGAAACAGACAGGAATGTATAGGAATATATGTTCTTATATTCTTATCAACTATATATATAAAGCTGGAGATGAATTTTCCGTTAACACTCATGAAAAGGGATAAGTTTAAATATAAACTCTAAACCGATTTTTCATTTAACCCAGCTTTCTTTTTGTTGCTGGTATCATTTTTCTTTTACGAATCAGTTTATATTTCAAAATGAATTGGTTTTGCCAATTGGTATGATATCTACCATGGCAAGCATATCCATTATTAAGCCTTAACTTCAAAGGCAAAGATAAAAGCCTTGAGCTATGCTGACACCTCTAATCTAATGCTAAATACAATACTCTGTTCAGTGGGAAGAACTTGGATACAATACAATGTTATAGGTGTAGTTTGAGGTTATGATTTTTATTTGTTTTTAATTGTTAGCCGCCCTGAATCATGCAACTGAAATGAGAGGTCACATAAATTTAATAAATAAATCAATAAATTAGGAAGAAATGGATTTACCAACACTGTGGGCTTTATAAAGTACAAAAAAAATTAGCTCTTTGAACTGAACTGTAATCTAAACTTGGAAAGTCAGTTGAAATGATATATGACTGGCACAGACTGATCTAACAGTTGCACCTAGGTAGAATTTTTGTAGCATCATTCTGCAATTACTTAAACATCCCATATTGTCCTTAAAGATCACAGTGACATACAGTACATTGTAATAATTCAAGTGGAGGGTATAAAACTATTATTTTTATTACATATTGCATATACCAAGCTGTCATCATCTGGTTAAACTTATTATTGATATTTTCCCTAATGTAGCGATATAGCCATCTGACTTTATATCAGGGACTCAGTAGTGGGATTCAGCCAGTTCGCACCACTTCGGCAGAACTGGTAGCTAATTTTTTGTTGCCCAGGCCCAGAATGGACTTCCGGAAGCGGCATCCAGACAGAGAACCGGTTGTTCACATATTTAAATCCCACCACTGAAGGGACCCATCAGATGACAGCGCATATACCCTGTTCTGTACTTATAGAGCCTCCTGTCTTATATCAAACTATGAACTGAATTCAAGTGAATACTTTATTTGGCCAAGTGTGATCAGACACACAAGAAATTTGTCTCTGGTGCAGGAGTTCTCAGTGTACATGCAAAGCAACAGAATAATAATCATAATAATACCAATAAGGGGAGACATAAAGAAGATAATAATAAGAATGAATAATACTATAACCATACTAAATGCGTAAAGATCTCAATCAATAATTAAAACAATATCTATAATAAAATAGCATAATACCGTATTAAATTTATTCAGACTATAAACATTAAAAACCTGACACCAAAATTAAATTTCCAACGAACAGTTCCTCATTAAAACCGCTCAGCCATCCCACCCGAGCCCAGCTCTTGGGGGGGAAAGTCAGATCTTTGGTGCTTTTCAGAAGACTAGGAGGGTAGAGGCCTGCCAAACGTCAGGGGAAAAATGTTCCATAGGGCAGGGGTTGCTGCAGAAAAGGCATACTTCTTAGTTCCCATAAGGTGGCAATGAAGGGAAGGGAATAGGAGCATGCCCACCCTATGTAATCTAATCTGGTAGGACAGGTAGATGTCTTTAGAAAAGGCAATCCTGCAGATAATCTGCCCCTGTGCCATTCAGGACTTTAAAGATAATAACCAGCATCCTGAATTGCATCCAGAAGAAAACTGGGAGCCAGGATAATTCATGCAACAGAGGTGTTACATGGGTAAACCTAGGGGCATCCATCACAGCATGCACCACTGCATTCTGGACTAGTTGTAACTTCCAGGTGCTCTTCAAGTTCAGCCCCATTTACAGCACAGCCAGCAGTGTGCTGCAGCTGCCCAAAAAGCCAACACAGTGCTAGAGTGCATTAATAGAGGGATATCAAGATCACGTGAAGTGTTAATACCACTTTATAATGCCTTGGTAAGGCCACACTTGGAACACTGCATCCAGTTTTGGTCACTACGATGTAAAAAAGATGCTGAGACTCTAGAAATATTACAGATAAGAACTACAAAGATGATTAGGGGACTGGAAGCTAAAACATATAAGGAAAGATTGCTGGAATTGGGTATGTCTAGTTTAATGAAGAGAAGGACGAGGGGGGACATGATAGCAGTGTTCCAATATCTGAGGGGTTACCACAAAGAAGAGGGAGTCAAGCTATTCTCCAAAGCACCTGAAGGCAAGACAAGAAGCAACGGATGGAAACTAACCAAAGAGAGAAGCAACATAGAACTAAGGAGAAACTTCCTGACAGTTAGAACATTAATCAGTGGAACAATCTGCCTCCAGAAGCTGGAAGTTTTTAAGAAGAGACTGGACAGCTATTTGTCTGAAATGGTATAGGGTTTCCTGCCTGAGCAGGGGATTGGACAAGATGACCTCCAAGGTCCCTTCCAACATCATCATCATCATCATCATCATCATATTATTATTATTATTATTATTATGAATCATTATTATCATTATCATCATCATCATCATTATTATTATTATTATTATTATTATTATTATTATTATTATTATTATTATTATTATTATTATTATTATTATTATTATTATTATTATTATTATTATTATTATTATTATTATTATTATTATTATTATTATTATTATTATTATTTTGCCATAATCCAAATGGGAGCCAATCAAGGCATGAGTGACTATGAACAAGGCATCCCCTCCAGGAAAGTGCGCAATTGCACACCTGACCATTAGTGAAGTTAAGCCTGGTAAATATGTGAAATATCTGAAAATGCCAGGAGAAGTGGTTAGTCTGAAAGACATAATGAAAGAAGGTGATGGTAAACCACTTCTGTAACACTGCATGCACAAGCCACACACACCCACTACCACCATAATACAGTCACCAGAAATCAATCTTGATATAGGGCATATTTACCATTATTTAGACCAAACCAAGCCAACATTTTATCCTGTTTACTGCATATATCCTATCCCCCCCCAAATGCAGATTACATTATTACAGTCAAAAATTGGGTACTTTGTAATGGTTTTACCATCTTTCATTCTGAACCACAGCAAATATCAGCCTAATTTCTATTAAGAATACATATACATATATTAAGGCATTGGAAAAATGGCTCCTTCTTTCGGTCTCACTCTACACACAAACACAGAGCAAAAATCAGAGCTGAGCACAATCAGTATATAAGCTTCTTTGTATTAAGTAGGCATTTCTCAGCATGCAATTATTCTTCTCAGTTGGAGGCCTCTTTCTTTTTTATTATTAATGGAATTATAAAATAGCTGAAATATTTTAAGCAATATATGAAGATTTTACATAACATTGGTGTGGTTCTGCATTAGAATTCCAAGTAGGTACCTGAGGAAAAGTAATTGTGCAAATTCTGTTTCCCAAACATGCTCCAATTTATAATTCTGCTGGTGGATGGAAGGAATCTTCTTATCCCCAACATCAGAGATGCTGATATGGGTGCCACTCTCCTAAGCGAAGAGATTAGATTCAATGTAGATTTACTGGAGCAATGTAATAAAATCCTCTGATACTGGGCATTACTAAAATATTCCAGGCCAAGAATGGGTGGAGGTTTTCATGTTATCATATAAGTAATTAGCCTCCTTCTCATAAAGCCAACTGTCAGAAGGAAGATCAAAGGCAATAGGAAGGCTTGATCTTAATCTATGCACTGACAAATGAAGACCAAGGTGCTCATCACCAGTTTGCAAGGTTTTGCAATTAAACCCTCTTTGTTGTCCCAAAGAACCTGCCTTCCCTAAATGTGTGAGAATCTTGCTTTCTTGATGATGAGTTACTGAAAGGGGCCTGAAAAACAAGACATTTTAAGCTACAGTGCCAACACTGTTGAACGTGTTCCCAGAGAATCTGTCTAATCCTGACATATGCTTGCTTCCAGCATCAAGCCAACCCTGCCTTTTCTGGAAGATACTGCTTTTGGTAACAATTAAAAGTCTGCTGTTTCATGTTGTTTTGCCTGGTTTTTTTCATGTGCTGAAAAAAAAGTCTTCTGTTTTTTTCTAGTATGACTATTTTTTAATCATGTACTTTGATTATGGCCATCAAGTCATTTTCACCTCCTAGTGACCATTGATAGATTTTCTTCATCAATTATGTATTTTGCAGTTGAATTATTTCTATCATAAAAGATTTAAAATGGTGCATTCTCATCATGCATATACAATAGAGAATATCCCTACTTATTTATAGATAGTATTTGACTTAGGTTATCTGTGTGAACTATTAATATTGAATCTTGAAGTAATATAGACCCCCCTAAATCTAAATTGTGACGGCCTCTTACTCAGATTCTAGGGTAATAGCATATTATCAAGAAAACCAGAAGATGGACATTATGGCAGTTGTCAGTTTTCAGTTTCAATTAAAGTGGTCGTCTTCCAACTTCAAAAATATTTTAAGAATCTAAAGTAACTTAGGGCTTTAGAAATAGGCATTGGGATTTGGGCGATGGCATCTGATGAATCAAGAATGATGTTTCATGGATTCTTCTACCACAAGAAGAATCTGGACCACAAAAAGTTCACAGACAGTCCTTGACATACAACCACATAATGGAGCCTGTCCATTAGAGTTATGTGTTGTAACGGTCAGAAAAAAGGTTGATCACAGGGCCGACATAATAGCACTGGCTTAGACTTCGTAGTGATTTACAGCCCTCTCTAAGCAGTTTACAGAGTCAGCTTATTGCCCCCAAGAATCTGGGTCCTCATTTTACTGGCCTCAGAATGATGGAAGGCTGAGTCAACCTTGAACCGGTGAGGATCGAACTTCTGGCAGTGAGCAGTGAGTTAACCTGCAATGCTGCATTCTAACCACTGTGCCACCATGGTTCCACCCACAACATGATTTTATGACCTTTTTTGTGGCAATCATAAAGCAGCCACAGTGGTTTTTAAGTGGCCACAATGGTCGTTACGCATACCAATGGTTCACTATGCATGCTGTTTTGCCAAAAGCCATTGAAAAATATGGGGCACTGCAAATGGCTGTAAATGAGGCTCTGTTCGCCCAACACCCTAAGTTCGATAACCTGACTGCAGAGAGGATCGGACCATTGGAATTTCAGATCTGGGTTGTTAAGTCCCCTTTTTTGGTTCAATCATAACTTCAAACAGTCATAAGCTAAACAGTCATAAGTCAAATACTACCCGTAGTTGTGATAAGGAAGGAGAAGAAACTATGTAATTTTGTGTTTCCTTTCATCTGTTTCACTATGTAATCCATCCATCCCAGTGGTGTCTGTAGTGACTTCAGAATGCCAAACGTTCTATATTTGTCCCTGTTTTGAATACACAAGATGAAAAAAAAAAACCACATGCACACTCCTTAACCTGTATTTGTTAGTCCCTTACAGAAAGACATGAAATCTGCAATCCTAGTGGAATTCCTAATGGCACAGAAAAGACATTGTACTCCATATCTCAAACAGAGGGAAGTCTGCAGCTCGCTTTCTGAATTTCCTGATTAAGTGGCAGATGGCACAAAGAGGGGAAAACAGCTAGTGTCAGATTATCAGATTTGGCACCCTGCCACTTCCTTCCCAGCAAGATTCCTTAGCTTCCCTGCCCTGATACTCATTTAAAACCAAAACCCCAAAACACATACCTTCTGCCTGTTCAACCCACAACAGTTTTGCACATTCAGGGAAGATCAATCCAGCGCACAGCGTTAAGAATGTGTTTTTGAAAGGTTCCAGTTAACATTTTTATTTATTTACTTTTGTCAGTGACCAGATATAGAAAACGAACACAAGCATCCTTTGAAAGGCTTTTACAACAATTAAAACTGCACACGGATGAGGAAAGAATCTCACTGGATCAAATGAAGCATGTCTCTGCTTACCTATTCAGAGCTTCTTCCAAAGCAATTTCAGAGCTAAGACCGTAAACAAAAATCTTTTCTAAAGGGCTAATATGGTCACTTAAAGCAAGCCAGCTGACATCAATCAAAGATACTCTGACTATATTACCAAAGAGCTGCTTTATCACATGGGATATATCCCATAGGGTACCACCTCTATTAAATAACACAATAAATAATTGTGACATTGTGTTGAGAAAGCAGGAATGCAAGGATATATTTGGCTAGGGTAAACTGCTTGATACAAGAGAACCAGTAAACCTTTGAGTTCCCAAATCTTGCTTTCTTTTAGGAATGGGATGTAAAAGAAAGGGTAGCATTGCATTTGCTCCCAACACCTGTTTTGCTTTGATAAAATTAATGAAGAAAAAGTTTCCTTTAGTCCAGGGGAACCTTGGCTCTTTTATGACTTGTGGACTTCCAACTCCCAGAATTCCTGAGTCAGCATGGCTGGTTCAGAAATTCTGGATATTGAAGTCAACAAGTCATAAAAGAGCCAAGGTTCCCTACCCCTGCTTTAGTCCAACCCTTCCTCTAACCCAGGTGTGTCAAACTGCCATCCTGTGGGTCGGATGTGCCATGGTGAAACCGCGCCCACCCCAGCTCCGGCAATGGGAAAAAAGTTGCAATACGTTGCGACATGTCATCTGACATGGCGAGTTTGACACCCCTGCTCTAACCCCCTTTTCAGTTGTCACTGACTTAAAACTGTCACAGCATCTTGATGACCATGTGATCAACATTCAAGTGCTTGGGTACAAATGTTACATTGTTCCAGGGTCGTGTGATCATCATTTGCAATCTTCCTTGTTGACTTCCAACAGGTAGAGTCAATGGGGGAAACTGGATTAGCTTAACAACCATGTGATTCATTAACAACTGTAGCAAGTCACTTAACAATCATGGCCAAAAAAGGTCTTAAAATTGGGAGTGACTCACTTAATTGTCTTGCTCAGCAATGGAAATTCTGAGATCAGTTGTGTTTGCAAGTCATGGACTAGCTGTACAATCATGCTACATCCATCTTACAAATAGTTTGGGTTTGGCTTAGCTAGCTACGAACTCAATTGCTTTGTAAATGAAGGTAAATATACGTGTCCCAGGATAATGTTGCAGGATCCAATCTGAGTCAGCCACTGGGACCAAAGGTTTATTCTTCCAAACTTTTAGGCTCATGCTGGAGCCCATCCTCAGGAACTTCTCTCTCTAGAATGTGTGCACTGGGCAGTTCTACGTGTTGCATTTATATGATACCTGGTTGTGTGTGGCTTTTAGTTGTTAATGGGGAAGGGGTTTGATGGCTAGTTATTACATTGTTAATTGATGTTTCCTTGTGCTACTGTGCCCTTGGCTCCTAAGTACCTGGTAAACTGGTGGTAAAACAGCACTTCTACTGACTGACAAGGAGCCCATTTCCCAGGCTTCAATCATTTCCACTTGCAGCCAAGAAGCTCCGAAGACCAACCAGGAGCAGAGAGTAGAGAAGGGGTACAGCTGCAACCAATGAGTGGGGATGAGGAGGAACTGCCTCCTCTGCAGATCCTAGCATGTGCAGGGCTGAGAGAAGAGAGGCACAATAGAGGTCAGTGAGGCTACTTACAATGAGGCAGCCTCACCCCTCCTAATGAGTTGTACCAGCCGGCGGCTATTTATCCCTGCGTGCAAGCAACGCTGAGAACTCTTCCATTTCAGATTGCACATTTGTTCAGATACTGGGCACCTGGCCTTGGAACTTTGCCCCTGACTCTGTTTCTGGGCTTTGGACTTTGCTTTATGGATCTTGGACTAGGATTTTGACTTGTGGTATTTATGTTTTGGACTGTGGACTTATCCTTGCTGGACTTGCTTGTGAAGAGGACGTGTAGTGTCCCAGGCAATTTTGTGGAATAGAAGATAAAATTATGGCAAGCACAATGACATGAAGGGTCTCTCTCCCCCCCCCCCCGAAAGGCATCTTCCTTACTTTCTACATTCTGGGATTGTAGGAACTGGAGTCCTAATGTACTTTAGCTCAAAGAAGTCAGGCTGAAGACGACTAACTAGAGAAGCAAGCTGTCAAAGTTTGGTTGTCTTTGGTCATGCTTTAATCCCCAACTTTAATAATAGCTTAAAGTGGTAGATTGGTTTTATCTTCCCTTATCTTTAAGTGGAAAATTAATTTTGGCCACTACATCTTTTCAAAGATATGGGAAAAGGTAAAAGTTGTGAGGTTTAGGATATATGTTTCATAAGTAGTCCTTACAAGGGATCAGATCTTAAGAGTTGCACACCAAGCCATAAGATTAGAAAGGTGTTGTTATAACTCACATTCAGTGGTGGGATTCAGCCACTTCGCACCAGTTTGGCAGAACCGGTAGCTACTTTTTTGTTGCCCAGGCTCAGAATGGACTTCCGAAAGCGGCATCCACACAGAGAACTGGTTGTTCACATATTTGAATCCCACCACTGCTCACATTGCATGGTGGTTATGTGGGCATTCTAACGCAACTATTACAAACATATAACCATTTTCAAGGGGAGTATTAGCCCTAATGGGTTTATTTAACAAGAAGTTTCATAAAAACCAGTGCTGATGAAATGTCACTATTAGGAGTGCATCTTGTCCCCAACTTTTTCAAGAGTAGCACTTTTCCTCCAAGGACAAAACTTAACATAGGAAAGATAATTAGATGCTTGTCTATTTTAAACTTAGAGATGGGCTCAAGGGGAAGCTATTATTCCCCAATATTTCAATAACCTAATTAGATGCAGGAAGCTTCTTCATTAACTGTGGCTAAAAGAGCAAGAGTGGAATTTTAGCAAAATACTAAAAGGTTATAATTGGTTACTGTCCAGGTATTTTAAGATGATGATGATGACACTGAAAGCAAAATTCTACTGACTTTATCCTAGAAGTAGTAATAATCCTTATCTTAATGAGTTCAGAATATATTGGAGCTCTTCAGATTGCCTTTAAAGAATTCTTTGCTAAAAAGAACTGAAAAACATGAGTGGGCCAATGTGCTTTGGAAAGAAGGTATATATACTATCCAAAATGGAACTGAGTTTTTGAGCTTTTTCAGACAGGTGTATCTTCCTTCCATCTCTTAGTTCCTAACATAGTTTCTGTGCTTTAACAACTGCATGGCAGGCAGAAATTTAACAGCTAAAATAATTTCACACCAGTGGATTTTGTATCTGAAAATCTGTCAACCTTTTCTTTAGAATTCCTTTTCTAAAAACCATAAGAGGGAAAATACAAGATTGTTTAGTCTTCGCTAATAAAACAATTCTGGCATGAAGCTTTGCTATTGGTTTTTTTGGAGTTGGAATATAATAACTCAAGAAATATCCATACAAGCACAATTTCATAACTTTTTGAAAAGTTGGGAAAGAAAAATTGCTAATCAATGCTAAATAAGAAAAATACAATAAAATTAACAGCCATTAATTGGCAAAAACGTAATCAAGATCCATCAATTCTAAGTCACTTATTTTGATGCAAAACTCTGAAATAGACTCACAGAGCAATAGTGTAAACATTGACATATTTTTTTTTATCAAAACAGTATATTTATGGTCATATTTATGGCTGCTTGGGCCATACAGTATATGCATCAGGGATTCTGGTTCTAAGTATTAGGAGTAAGTAATATTGCAGTCATGAATTTCCCTCAGTAATAACATGAAATCACATATCATGCGTATCAAAATGTTAAAGATGATCTTAAGCTATAAATGAATATCACTTATTTTCAATCTCTGGCTAAACTGATTTAAAAAAAAATACAGGAATTCATCTAAGGCCAAACATTCACACTTTAATCTGGAACTGAAATTGTGAGAGGTTAAACTGATTGTGCTGGAGATATATAGCACTAATGTACAACAGCCATAACTAATTGATCTATACCCACTGCTAAACAGAACTTTACATTTTTCATCTCCTACCAGTGTCATATTTCTTTGAGCTTTAACTTTTAGTTGTCTGAAATATTTAAAAAGGAAGAACATTTATAGGATAACATCTCACTAATAAAAAAAAAATGTATGTCAGTCCATATTTTAACATTTTTAAAGAATGGATAATGCATCATATGTCATGGGATTAAACAAAGAGATAAAACTTGAGCTGTTGGAGGAGATGCTGGATATAAATCATACGAATGAATAAAGAAACGTGGTATGCCACTTAAGAGGAATTCATACTTTTAGGCTGAACAATGGCAAACCTGTAATAAAAAAGATACCAGTACAAACACAGGACAACTACAGTTGCTTATATGAAGAAACACACTGATTCTGGAAGGATTGTGGAAAATATCCTAAAGAGCTGCTTTGCAGTGTATATGATAAAGCTTTGAATTGTTTAACAGAAGCTTTTTAAAGGCTTACATGGTTCCTTTGAAAGCACTTTCCTGCTCGCTTGCTCTCTCTCTCTCTCTCTCTGTGTGTGTGTGTGTGTGTGTGTGTGTGTGTGAGAGAGAGAGAGAGAGAGAGAGAGAGAGTTGAAAGCATGCATATTATGGTTGGTTGCAGAGTCAGCCAGATGTTTAGAATAGATTTGGCATTTTTGTCCACCTAGGAAGTCTTTCCAAGAATCTGGGATAGGCAGATGTTGTTGTTTTACAGTGTTAAAGGTATTGTCATGGGCTGTAATTGTTCCAAGTAAAGCTGCCTTTTAAAATTGACTGATGGTGATTTTCACATTGCCAATGGTGTTGAAGGGGTGTTCCAGGTGTTTAGGTATTGCACCCAAGCCTCCTATTACTATTGGTACTATTTTTGCTTTCTTTTGCCCCAGTTGTTCCACTTCTATTTGCAGGTTTTTGTACTGTGGATTTTCTCCTAAAATTCTAACCTGATGCCTTAACCGCTACATCATTATAGCACCTTTGAATACTTGAATGGATGTCCCAAAGAAGATAGTTAAGAATACGCTATCATTCCAGAGAGTGAGATATAGAACATATTTTATGCTCCCCTCCTTTTGGGGGGGGAGAAGGAGTCTAATCCATGATAGTTTTACCCAGCTAATTTGCCTATAATCTTAAAAAATTCCATATACAAAAGCCCTGGAGGAGGAGGACAGGAGATGAAGATTTAAAGTGAAATCCCGCAGAAAGCAATCAAAGAAACCTTGCCAGCCTCTTAAATTTTACCAATTAATTATGATGGCTGAATTAAGGCCCTCAATAATCCATTTTGGATCTCATCACTGTGAATCCAATAGTGGTCTCACCTGTAATTATCTTAGTAAACTACCACCTTCCAAGGTGTATAGCTTTAAACTGTACTGCATCAATACGGAATGTCACTTGAAAATCCACCAAGGCTATAGACATTATAAGACATCAAATGCAAAAAGCAGCACCCAACTTTAGTAGTTTAAATAGTCAGGAGACAGATCTGTCTTTATCAGTTAATGGAACTCTGAGGAATTAAGTCACCACGTTTTCCCAATTCCCCGATCCCAGCAATAGTACATCTATTTTCTTCTCCCTGCCCAAACTTATACCGCTAAAATTAAGAAAACCAATAATAACCAGAATTCTGTATAGAGTATCTTTAGCCAAGTCTCCAATTAAAATCAGCCAGTCTCAGTGAACTGCTATAGTCAGTAGGCTTCACAGTGTCTTGATGTGGCTTAATCATAGCTAGTAACTACAGTATATTGCTATTGTGTTTCAAGAACAGGGGTTATATGGTAGCTGAGCCATCAGGAAAGTTAGAATTTACACTGAGTCATATCTCACACCCTTCATAAAGAGACAACTCTTAGATTTCTTCTTGTACACGTTCTGCAAGAATCTGTTGAAGAATTATGTTGTTTATATTTTCAGCATTCCTCTTCTCTTGCTTAGATAAATGACCCATGTTACATTGGATGTTTTCAATCACTAACTGAATCCCAACAATTGTGATATAATACACTCTGGCAACATTTTCTTTCTGTTATGTTCCCCTGACATTACATTCATCACAACCCCTGCCCCAGACAGACTTAAGTCATCTTTAGCTGTACCAGTGTTAAAATAGCATTTTCTGCTCTATTCCTGTTCTATGCAAGAGAAATGTCAAATTGGGTAACAGATTTCCATTTCCTTGGAAGAAACTTGGGAGCATGAAAATGACGAGGATCAGAGGCAATAAGTGTAGGATCAGGATTTAGGGCACCAAAGGCGGTGCCAATAACAATTTTGGGTCAAGGCCCAATGAGTTTTTTTCAGTTTGCACACTGAAAGCAAATCCCTTTTTTCCAATCTTTGCTTTTAAATATTTTCTATTTCAATAATGAAAAAGGCTATGAGGCTTCTAATTAAAAAGGAAGTAGATCTTATAAGCCTACTTGATGTAGACATCACGAACACAACTTCTTTGAAATTTTCTATCTTTTTCCAATTATTTCATAACCAATGCCAAGACAGTGAGATAGATTTTTTTTTTAGTTATTCATATTTGAAATAGTCAAGAAGATGTACTGTCGAGCCAAAGTTAAAAATTTCTGTCCACTGATTTTAAAGGAATTGAAAAGGGAAAAGTGATTTCTTAGCCAAATCAATTATAGGGAAGAAGTGATACTCAAAGTTGTTACTAAACTACAACTTCCAACATTCACTAGCATTGGCAGGGCTAGCTGGAGTTCCTGACAGGTGTTGTGGAACTGGAATGCTAGAGTTTCCATTTCTGAATTAATGTACAATCAAAACCTAATTCTTAAAAATTAGAAAAAATATTCTGTTTCCACCCATCAGTGTTCTAAATAATCACAATATTTTCAACTTGTCCATTACCCAAGCCAACATTATCCAAGCCAACATCTTCAAATTACCTACACAGACAGGAGAAAAGTATTTCTGATTTCATACCCAGAAATATTTTATCTATTAAATATTTTATCTATTAAATAGAAAGATTGCATGTCTGGGGTTTTTGCACGGGTATGCAAATTAATCCTGTCCCCTTGTTAGGAAGGCTTTTGCAGCCAATCATAACATCAGGATAAACAATGGGCCAGTATGTACAAGGTTAGCAAGCATTAAATATAATGCCTATTTACCTGGAAGTCTGGTGGGAAAGAAATTCATTTGGTTTGCCTTTTAATGCACATTTATTTAACACACCTTTCCTAGGTATGTGAACTGTCACATTATCATTTGAGTTTTAAACATTTGAGTGTTGTGATGCAGCTTTTCAGCAAAACAGTGCTGAGTTTTGAGGAAAGCGTGCAAATAAACATATACAAATAATGTACATTTCATTAGGAAAATTTCTGCAAAATATTTACCATTAGACAGCACCATGTACCAGAATTGTTCTTCTTTGAAGAAATGTAGGCAACTTTTCATTTAGATCATAAATAAAGCAAGTAGAGAAAAGAGGCACAACAGTGAAGAGAAGGAGAAATGGAACAAAAGATTTAAAAAAATGAAAACAAAATTTTTTAGGAGTAACCCTCCTATTCTATCACCTCTTACAATACTAGACAACACAGAATCAACAGTAGATACCTTCAAGTTTCTGGGTTCTATAATATCTCAAGACTTGAAATGGACACCTAACATCAAAAAATGTTCTACCTGCAGAAAGCTCAGATTGCCCAATGAGCTACTGATACAGTTCTACACAGGAGTTATTGATTCTGTCATCTGTACCTCTATAACTGTTTGGTTTGACATAGCAACAAAACCGTATAGATACAGACTTCAATGGATAGTTAGGACTGCGGAAAAAACAATTGCAACCAGCCTGCTTCCATTGAGGACCTGTATACTGCAAGAGCCAGAAAGAGGGCTGTGAAAATATCAACAGACCCCTCACGTTCTGGACATAAACTGTTTCAACTTCTTCCCTCAAGACGACGCCATAGAGCACTGCATGCTAAAACAACTAGAAAACAAGGACAGTTTTTCTCCTATGCCAGGGGTATTCAAACTTGGCCCTTTTATGACTTGTGGACTTCACTTCCCAGAATTCCTCAGCCAGCGCGCCTGGCTGAGGAATTCTGGGAGTTGAAGTCCACAAGTCATAAAAGGGCCACGTTTGAAGAGCCCTGCCCTATGCCATCACTCAGCTAAATAACTAATTCCCACAACAATGTATTATGGCCTAAGATGTCAAACCACATAGTAGGACTATATTACTATTATCCTTCTCATCTTTCCTATTACTTATTCCTTTAGCCTTTTATGGCTATAACTTGCTGTTTGTATCTTATGATTTATGTTGATTGCTTTTTTTAGTATCCTATGACTATCACTGAGTGTTATAGCTTATGATTTATGATTATGATCATGATTTATCACTTGTTGCTTGCATGTACACTGAGAACCTATACACTGGAGACAATTTCTTGTATGTCCAATATTCTATTCTATTCTATTCTATTCTATTCTATTCTATTCTATTCTATTCTATTCTATTCTATTCTATTCTATTCTATTCTATTCTATTCTATTCTATTCTATTCTATTGATATATGATCTCACCCATTTTCCAATACATCCATTCCATTGAATTCACTCAAGTGTCTTAGAAGGGTGATTCAGTAAAAACATTAACATTTGCCTCTGAATCTCAATGTTTATGCAATGAATTAGTTTGTGCAGAAAGCTATGCTGCTTTTCTCTATGAAACACTTTGCTGTGATTTCCCCACTACCACCAATAGAATCCTACTCATTGCATGGAAGCTACTGTTTACCTTCTAAAACCTTCAAAAGGAGAAGTCCTCCCTACCTATAATTATGGAATTAACAAAAAAAAATGAAACTTTTACTAAAGTCATTAATGAAGCCGCTATAAATTATTTCCCGTTTGTCAAAGACACTTGGATGTCAAGAGATAAAAAAAAATGACAGATGAATGGTGAAAACTTTGGCAAGTAAACTCTATTGCAATGAATCAATGTCATTTGCAAAAAGCTATTTGGAAATTATACTTCACTGGAAGTTCCAGACCTGCCCTAGTTAGTTCTTGCTTTTTAAAATTTAAAAGGATAGGCCTAAATTCCTGCACTGAAAACTAAAACCAGAATTTTCTCTTTAACTGTAGTAACAGTACATAGCTAGACATGAATAAGGTCTCATTAAAGGAAGTGTAACAGACACAAAATACAAAAACAATAACTTAAGTACCCTTTAAGTAAGAGTAATCAGCTCTTACTGCAACAAATATTAATTCATTGTTTATTTGAGGCACAGCTATAACAGCATCTCTATACAATGTACCCCAAATTGACTACTTGACCCTGAGGCAGATTGCATTAGAATACAGGTAGTCCTTGATTTATAACTGGTCACTAAGTTCAGTTATGACGAACTTACTCAGGGCTACTTACAGCCTAGACCTGAAATTCCAATGGCTGCATCCCTTCCCAACTATTTGTCTGAAATGGTATAGGTTCTCCTGCTTGAGCAGGGGGCTGGACTATTCTATTCTATGCTATGCTATGCTATGCTATGCTATGCTATGCTATGCTATGCTATGCTATGCTATGCTATGCTAGCTATGCTATGCTATGCTATGCTATGCTATGCTATTTTCTAATTATCCTATCCTATCAATGACCGGTACAACTTATGATTGTAATTCGAGGCTCAATTATGGTCATAAGCTGAGGAATCCCTGTAAGCAGTTCTGGAGATAACCTCGACCTAGGGCCACTCATGGCTTTTTATACCAAAGTGAACACCTTGGATTGGGTTCAGAAAGTAACCAGTAACAAGGTTTCAGGGAAAGACTGATGTGGCACTGCCAAGAGATGCCACTCACCATGCATAGCTACACCGACAGCCGTATCTTCCAGATTGTCATCAAGGACTGCTACACAAAGCCTCATTGCAATTGATTTCTTCTTGAGCTTTCCAGTGCCTTTATCAAGCCAATGCCAGATTTCTCTCTTTCTGGATTTATCAATTCTCTTGCTAGAGATAATCATACGAACAGTTTTTTTCTGGACCATGCACATCCATGGGGCATATCACCCATATTTCAACATCTCGCCCCCAGAACTAAGTACTCTGCCTTGTCTTCATACAGCTTCAATATGCTTCCCTTTGCGAAGATGTTGACAATACAGATACTCTTCGACTTACAACAGTTCATTTAGCGACCGTTCAAAGTTACAACACTGAAAAAAGCGACTTTCACACTTATGACCGTTGCAGCGTCCCCATGGTCATGTGATTTACATTCAGATGTTTGACAACCGATTCATATTTATGACCGTTGCAGCGTCCCAGGGCCACGTGATCATCTTTTGCAACCTTCTGACATGCAAAGTCAATGGGGAAGCCAGATTCACTTAACAACCCTGTTACTAATTTAACAACTGCAGTGATTCACTTAACAACTGTGGCAAGAAAGATCATAAAATGGGGCAAATTTCTCACCTAGCACAGAAATTCTGGGCTCGATCGTGGTCATAAATCGAGGACTACCTGCATTTGGCATCCCCACTAACTGTGATACTTGTATCATCATCATCATTGGTTTGAAATAACAGTCCCGAGGACAGGCTTTATATCTCTTCAATGATGGTGGAGTGATGCTAAAAGAGAATGCAAGTTACTCCTGGGATCCTGCCTTCAGGTTCAAAGACGGACAAACAGACAATTCTGTGAAAAGCTAATTATCTGGCTTGACTTTAGTTACCTGTTAGGAGCCTCTGGGGTGAACCTTATCAGAACTGCTGCAACTTGAAGTCTTTGGAGAAGAATGGAGTATACATTTCATTAAATAAAATAGCTAGATAACTAAATGTGAGGATGTAAGGTTTATGTTTTTACTCTCCAGCATGAACAGAGTTTGCTTATCATTAGACAGCCAGAACCCAGAGAGAGAGAGAAAGAGAGAGAAGAAAAAAAAAACTTACCTCATTCATTCCAGCATATTTAGAACTGCAATCTTAATGTCAGCTTGACTGGCATATTAGAATCATCACATTTCCTCCTTTGCTAACTATTTAGCAAACTCCACTTATCAGCTCTCACTCTTGGGAACTGCAATCAAAAAGGAGGGAGCTATTCAAGTTTCCTCTTTCTTGCAAAGGGAAAAAGGAGGATAGAAGATAAGTGGATGAAATGGGGAGTGGGGGGGGGGAGAAAAAAGAGAAATGCTAACCAGCCTTTCTAATAGACCAGCATGCACTGAGTTGTTCTTATTCTCCAATATCTATGGGGAAAAAAGGAAGGTATGTGTTTCTGAACTGTGGCATTAAATAAAGAAGCAAGCATGGCTTCTCATGTTTAGCTGCTGGCTTCTTTTTGTGACTTCTAAAAGAAGAATGCACAACAGTTTTATGTTGAGAGCTACATTTCCAGGCAATTCTCCTCCTTTTGCCAGATGTCTCTAATCTGTTACTTTCTTTTCTCTCTTCTATTTTTTCTCTCCCTTCTTCTCTTTCCCCATATAACAAACAAAGGCACTTCATATTGTTAACTGCTTTTTTGCATGCAGTTTACATTCCTTCTGTAAAATTTAAGACACAGGACCAAGAGATAAACATTAAAAAAAAATTACAGCATTAGGGAACATACTAGAAACATGCATGAATATGTTAGTTTCAGATTCAAGATGGGTTAAACACAGAACAAATGAGAGGGTTAACTTTAAAAAATAATTTCCAAAGAAATCATTTATAAAGGTGAATCCTTTATAAATGGGATCATTTTTACTTCTGTGCACAAAGGAAGTAGGTTTGGGACTTGTGCAGCTGTAATGGTATGTGGGAATGACCTTGGGGGACAGAAGGAAGAAGGAGAGGAGGTGTGGGAAGCATTTCAGAATGGACACTTCCTGACAGTAAAAGGAGAGCAGGGGAGATATGTATTTGCAAATTTGCAAGATTTGGTTAATGTAACCTTTGAATAAAGACAAGAGTTAGCACTCGTGATTCTGTTTCTTGTCTGGACAAGTAGAAGGAGTAACATCAATCTGGCAAGACTGAAAGCATTCCCCCCTCCTTTTATTTTCCAGAAAATTAGGAGGATCCTTTCTAAAACCATTTCCATGCCCAATCTCCTTCTGTGAGCTGAGAAATCATTTATATGTTGGTTATCCAATTTGCAACTTTTCCTCCTGACTGCTAAAGACATTCCCAAATACCACAGAGGGCAAGGTGTTCAAAATCATGGGTGGAACCACAAAGGAATTCTACCCCACTCCTTTCATTTTATTAAAGGTGGGGACTATTAGTAGACCTCTCAGGATGGGCAAAAGAGGCAATGCTGATCATATCAGTCTCTCTAGGGTAAAACAAGAACGCTGAATTAGCCCTGGAAACCTTTCGTCAGCCCACATAGCAGTCAGAACATTAGTATAATGGTATAGTATAATTGGTGCTCCCTCTTAGTAGCTGGGCTGCTGTATTTTGAAGGAGATACACTGTCATACACTGTCTACATACAGGTGTAGCCATGTATGTAGCATTTGCAGTAAATGAGAGGCGAGATAGTCCAGACAAAATGAATACAGAGGAATGTTTCTTCTATATCCTTGTTAGAAATTCAATCAATTAAACCAAATGGCAGAATTTCCCAGAATTCTCAGAAATTATGGTGAAAGGAGTCATAGTCCCAGTGTGTATGGAGGAAACTTGTTCCATTGCATGTCTGAATGACGGGGACAAATTTACAAAACATCATTTTTGAAAGGTGATAATGAAATGAATTCCCCTAGCATGTACAATGAAGAAAATTTGGGTCAACTTAAGACTTTATTTTTGTATGGAGGGGCTAAAAGTTTAATTAAATTATGGTCCTCAGTCAATGCTCAGAGGTAACTTGATTTTACTCCTTAGCATATCTTTTTCATCTGGCTCCTGTCTGTTAGTTTTAGGATTCAAGTAAAACACAAAGATCAAATGTCCTTTTAATCTAAACCAACATAACTCATAGCCTTACTATAGCTATTAATGTAGATTAAAACAAATACAACATCTCCATCCTACCAAACAAGAGGGGTATAGAAATTGAAGTGTTTGGTTATAACAGTTAATATTTTTAGTTTATTTGCACATGTGACACTCATTAATTTTTGACAAGGGCATATTAGCAGATGCTGCCTAGAAATGCATATTTGATCATTAACATTTAATGCCATCTCCTTAATCTTAAAATCATTGCTATCCTGACTTATGGTAAGGATATGGCAAATTAGACATCCCTGAAGGAAGGGGAATGGTTTTTATGGCAGAGATTGGCAGTCAGATGCCAGATCATGGCAACTGAAATCTCTCTGGAGAAAGGAGAAATTGTGAGATTGCCCACATGTACTCCAATTCCTCATGAGTAGACAACAAGAAATGAGGATTTTACAACTGGCTTATAAGTTTGCAACTGAGAGTCTAAGGATTCCATTTAAGCTCACAGTCATTAATATAGCCTATATGGACATGAAGCTCTACTAAGCCTAATTTGTTAATCATGTTTGGATTTACATTTTTATTGCTTTTCAATAGGAACAGCAAGTTTTTATTGCATTCACTAGGTGAGTTTCCTTTTCCTTAGCAAAAGGAAAATTTTAAGTATGAATTTAAGGAGTTAGGAAAAAAATTCTTTTGGGAATAAGCACAAAGGTGGATTAGAATGTTGATTTTGGAAAGTTAAAAATGGACTAAGGCTCCAGAGGAATGTGAAATAAGACTGTGAAATTAATTATAAGAATACTTCCTATGGGAAATTGCTGTCATTTGGATTCCTTAGGGGAAAAACATGAAAGGACTGGATTCTGAAGGTTGGAATCTAGAGGGAAGTAGAAGAAACTAAAGATTACAATTAACTGGAAAAAATATTTAAAGTTGTATCACAGAAATGAAGGAAAATACCTTAGTATTGACATTTTGAAGGACATTTGTGAACAATGGACTCAGAAATTAATTTTAAGAATGTTTGTCAATATAAATAGATGGTGTGTAAATGATATTACAGATGAGAAACAAGCTCTGCCAGACAAAGCTAAAATTGATTTGAATCTGGATTTTAAAATAAGCTATAAGTATAACATGAAAAAAGATTGTATACTGGATATACAAATGAAACTGGATGATGTTTTAAAAATTAAAAGGGACATAAAAATAACAAACCAGAAGAATTATTTGGATAACTTTTCTATACTGGATTCGCAAAAGAGATCTGTTAAAGTTTTAAAGTAGCTTCCCAGAAGGAACAAAGAAAAAATGAAATCAAGTTCTAGGATATTATCTGAAGGGAGTAAAAACCAAAATTGTTAAAAGTACATGGAAGGAATATAAAGCTGGTTTATCTGTTCAAGGTTAAAGTAGTTATGTAGTTACCTCTGGTAACTTTTAATGGACTTCTGTTGACCAAACATGAATAATATTTTAAAATTTTATAGTTAAGAAATGAGATATGAGAAAAAAAGAGCATTCGTTATATTTTAAGGGACAAATGATAAATTACTAAAATTGTTTATACTTGTAATGAGGGGGTAAAATTGCTTCTTTTTTTTCTTCCTTTTTTGCGTTTTCTATTTTTTTCTTTTTACTCTTATACATTTTAGTGTGTATTAGTTTTTATCTTTTCAATTGTAACCTTTAATAAAATTATTAAAATAAAATTATTATAACAATATTGCTATATATAAACCAAGTGTCAAGCCCCAGGAAAATCAGAAAATCAGGCAGTTCAAATAAAAGTTTTATAAAGATTTATTGGAAGCTTCAGTTCCCCACAAGAATCTGAACTACTAATGGTCCAATCAAATTGGCTGTAGATAAGAGTCAAAGGAACTCAAGGTGGGATGAACTTAGATCTCTTGTGGGTAGGAAGTAACTCATGACTGATGAGTCTTCCCCTCCTTCGGGCTCAGCCTGGAAACCATGTACATTGATAAAAAAAAAAAAGGCATAGAAATAGAAATGGGAAACAGGAGAGATGAAATGGGAAAGAATGAAACTCGGTTAAACAACTAAATTTTTTTGAATAGATTACTGATACATTAAACAATCGATAACTCAAACAATCTTTTTCCTGAGAAGAATATATCCTCATAGCTCCTGAAACCAAGTATGGGTCGCCTTCTAGTTTCTTCACGAGGTCTCACCCAGCCTTGATTTCTGGAGCCAATGGAGGTTAACAAACTTTTCTGTACAATCATGTTATGGATACTTGTAAACCACCCAAGGATTTATTATCTCAAGCTTCAAAATAATGATTTGGCCATGGTGTGGCAGGAGAACGATATGATTTAATTTGGTTGCAGATATTTTTCAAAGCAAAGAAGTGACAGGTAAAGTTAAATAGGGTCTTGATAAGAAACAGAAGTGTGAGAAAAATCTGTCATGGACACAGTGGCAGCTACATAATGTTTTTGTGGTTATTTCTTTCCTTTCCAACTGCAATCAAAGGTTAGGTTAGTAGTAATAGTATTCAACAATGTACATTTAATGCTAGGTTTTATGTGTATTCTTAACAGAAAAATCATGTGGTCAATTCTTGCTTCAGTACTTTTGACAATATGAAAAATGATCAACAAGAATACCATTCATAATTCTTGAAGGCATGGTGATTAGGCTTCCTGTTCAAAAATAAATTCTCAGGGTTAAATTTTTCAAGCACAGTTCTATACTCCTGAGATGCTTTTGTTGTCTCAACCACTGTAAATTGTATTTAGGCAGGAAGACAAACTAGACTGAAATAAGATTTGGCTTGTGTATTTTATTGATGATACATTCCAGGAAGTGTTTGCTGTAGGAGTGTTTAACTTGTAGTTTGTGTGGCTTCTCAAAAGTTTTTCTGTGCAGCACCAAACGTTACTTCCTTGGTGGAAATGGGACAGCATTACTATGAGGAATAAACAAAATGATATAAAACTAACTTTGTAAAGTTTTCCATAACTCTTTGTCAAAGTCAGGATACAAACACACAGTTCAGGAATTTTGATTCTTCAGGTGCAGAAGCCAATGAAAACTAATCAGAAGAAAATCCAAAACACCTTCATGTGCTATTGAGTAGAATCATATTTGGCCAAAATTTGATGATCAGTTTCAATATGCAGAGTACATGCAAAATGATACTAAAATTACATATTCATTGCAAAATCTCCAAAATCTGCACCATAATATTTCTCAAAAGAATGTAGGTAGTTTTTGACTTACAACAGTTCATTTAGTGACTATTCGGAGTTACATCATTGAAAAAAAGTGACTTATGGCCATTTCTCACATTTACAACTGTTGCAGCGTTCCCACAGCCATGTGATCAAAATTCAGATGCTTGACAACTGGTTCATACTTATGACAGTCGCTATGTCCCGAGATCATGTGATCACCTTTTGTGACCTTCTGACAAGCAAAGTCAAGGGGGAAGCCAGATTCATTTAACAAACATGTTACTAAATTAACAACTGCAGTGATTCACTTAACCCCTGTGCAAAAAAAGATCGAAAAATGGGGCAAAACTCACTTAACAAATGCCTCACTTAGCAACATAAATTTTGGGCTCAATTGAGGTCGTAAGTCAAGGACTTCCTCTACTTCAGGCATGTCAAACTCGCAACGTCATGTGATGTCACGCGACGTATCGGAACTTTTTCCCCATTGCCGGCAATGGGGTGGGCGCGGTTTCAGCGTGATGCATCCAGCCCGTGGGTCAGCAGTTTGACATGCCTGCTGTACTTAAGTTAGGTTCTCTAGTCTGCAAGGACTTATTTCACATAACTATCACCACATGGGTCAGAACTGTGGGGTGGAAGAGCTACCCCAGAGGGACACTTTCAGAAAACATACTGCCTAGATCCATATTTGCACTAGGCCAGGGGTAGGCAGCCTTGGCTCTTTTATGACTCGTGGACTTCAACTCCCAGAATTCCTGAGCCAGATATGCTGGCTCAGGAATTCTGAGAGTTGAAGTCCAAGAGTCATAAAAGAGCCAAGGTTGCCTACCCCTGCAAGGAGCATTATTTGCGGAGTGGTGGGTGGGTTACTCGCTGATTATAACCACGTTGTACCATCCATTCTGACAGAGCTATAGCAGAATAGAAATCTTAGGAATAAGTAAGATAAATAAATTTCCTGCACAATTTGCCACTGACATCATTTTGTGTTGTCTCTTCTGCAATTTACAGAGGCTGATAAACATTCCTTGCTCGTTTGGCAATAGATTTTCTTCCTTCAAGGAAGTCTATTTTCTATTACCATGTAAACCACAGAATTACCAAGCAGACTAGCCTCATTAATCTTGTCCCAATGTAGAAGAGTTAGCACTTCTGTACAATATTTGTGAACCTATGTCTTATTCCTCCACCCCCAGCCTCATCATCCATGCCTTTCAGTAGACTTCATCTTTGCAGGAGATTCGCTTGATAATTCCATTAACTAGAAAAGGATTCTTAAATGCCCTCAGCTGAATTTCTAATAATTTGTAAAAGGTCCCAATACTAATATTGTTGAATGGTGTGGAAAAATGTACAAAAATAATTTCTCTGCTTTTGATGACAGAGGTATAAAATGTTGGGTCTTAAAGCATCATTTTTTTCCCCCTCTGACACCTTTTAAACCATAATGTCAAAAATCAGAGATGCAGTTTTCTAACATTTTAAAACAAGAAATATGCAAAATGCTTCAGAATGGGTTTGTTTTGGCAATGATAATAACCACTAACACTAGTCTCTCCGTTTCTCAAGGAAAAACATCTTAGCCCTGTCCTTTTGTGTAACAGGGCTCTGATAACTTTTTATGATTGCCCCACACTCAATGATCCAAAATCAAATCATCTTTGAGTCCAGTTTAACTCAGATTATTTCCTTGTAGTTTTCTGGGCAACAGAACTAAATCTGTTTTTGACTATCTAATGCCAGTTCTGGGATTTAGTGGTGGTTTCCCATTCAAGCTCTATCCAAATTCACGCTGTTTAGATTATGAGATCATCCTTCATCTGGGTGTGCACTGCAGTCCTGAAGCCTCACAGAATTTAAATGTGAGTTGGAAATACCAAATGTTGACATACAGTACATGGACATACTATTCAAACATTCCTGTCAATGTCCTAAAGACACAGGATTCTTCTGACTCAATAAAGATGGCAATATCTTGTAAATGAGTCTCAGAGAAAAGCTAATAAATAAATATATCATTATAATATGACATGTAAAATAAACATATCTTCTGTTTAATGGCTTGAGAAAGTTATCTATAGAGTTACAACATGAGGAAGCACAATCAGCAAACTTATAGCTTACCATGGTTCCAATTTTTTTCACCTTGTTGAAATATATTACCCAAAGTTGCCTCAAGCTGCGAGATAGGCGGCATATGAAGTTAAATAAATAAATAAATTTCTTTTACATTATAAAAAAAAATACTGCAAAATCATAATTAATTCTAAATTTTCATTATTTGAAAATTGCCATTGTTT
Source organism: Azemiops feae (assembly GCA_023970755.1). Classification (NCBI taxonomy): domain Eukaryota; kingdom Metazoa; phylum Chordata; class Lepidosauria; order Squamata; family Viperidae; genus Azemiops; species Azemiops feae. Next base: position 1,302,293 of record JALGBA010004264.1, read on the forward strand.
TGTTGATACACAGCTAGACAAAAATAAATAGAGCTAATGCCAACCTAAAAAAAGGTTTATTACATCCCTTGAGATCTCATCGGTTCACTGATCTGAAGCTTGGTTTTTAAGCAACATCTTAAACAAGAGTTTCCTGGTTTAAAACTCACAGACAATTGTATTTAATGAATCAGGAAGTCACCTTTCAAGATGACAAGAAAAGAGAAGGTAATTGCTGGAATTCCCTCCCTCCCACCCATGTATTTTTATTGTAATTACAGTTTTACTTCTGAGTTGGGCCATGTATTAAAGCTGTTTCTGTTCATTTAAGACTGGGTATTGGAGGGAGGGGTCAGCATGAGCACAAAATAAGATTTTATATTCCCCTATCAAAAAAGGACCTCATGTCAATAATCATCAAAGGAAAACCAGCTGCTACTTTTAGGAAGGTGTCAATTTGAATACATTGGGTGTTGAGTATTAAAGGTCAAAATCAACCTTTGAATTGTACATATCAATAGTTCTACCAGATTCAGGATGTGCAAACCTGCATTCTGACCATCTGCAGAGATCCAGAAAACCCTTGTTGCTGATATCTAGTGCTTGCTTGAATTTATGCACCCCAAATCTTGTAGTTGTAATCTAAAAATAAATTAGAAAAGAACTGTGGAATCAATGCTGGTGATTTGCAATCACTTTTTTATCAATTGGATCAGAAACTTTTTTAAAATTAAAGATTCATAAAGTATACAATCCACTAGCTCTGATGATGTTACCTAGTTTGGATAATGAAAGGTCTGCAAGAAAACAACCAAGCTCAGATAGCAACAAGGACGCCTCATTTCTACCCTGGACTACAAATATTCTCCTTTATTAGTGTACAGTCCAGATGTATACTATTTGTAAAGTATTTATGTAATTATTGTATATTTCAGATATTATCAGTAGAGGAGTTTGATACTTGACATTTTTGCCTTTAACCTTTGGTACTCTTATTATTTTTACTTCTTTGAAAAAGGGCATCTGTACAAAAACATATTCCCTACTGGTTTTATTCATTTTTCAAATCTTTGTTGCCCAAACTTCTTATTTTGCATCACTCTTTCATTTCTGTCCAATAAACTCCTTGGGCAAAGAAAACCTTTCACTTGTTATCGGAATTCTATAATACATAATATAAAATGAGGGTATTGTTTTTTAAAAAAAGTTTCTACTGAGCTGCTCAAAGTTTAACTTGGAGTTTCATAGAAAGAATCAGAGGCTTATGCTAGCAGAACCTTTGAAGTGTGAATAGGTTTGAATGTGTAACTTCTAAAGTTTAAGCAAGGCAATTTCATCCATCTCACCCTCCTCCACGAGTTCGTGTGACTGGCTGTTTGATGAGATCAGCCCCACATTATGAGTAAAATAGCCATTTCAATCTTCTCATACTTATCTACCGACATGGATTAAGACTGTTTTAATTACAATTTCCACACCAAGGGACTGTATAAACATCAGTCTTTAGCTGATCTTTCTCAACATAACCCAAAAAGGCTCATGCATCCTTAGATTAACCTACAATGTAGGATGGGACAAACTGAAATGAATGAGCCCCACTCTTATTTCATTTCAAAGAGCAGCCCACAGCAAACCAATTACTAGGCATTGAAAAAAAATGTAATGAATGCAGCCCCTGCTCTCAGTAATGTCACAAATTTAACACTAGAGCTCATTTTCTGCTTTAATTGCTCCATTAATTAATGCAATCTCCCCAATATGCATTACTTCATCAGATTCTTCACTCTTTAATGGCATCCAATGCCTATTCTATTATTGACCCAGTTGCAATTAATATGGCCACAAAGATTTGAGCTGGACAGATTTGGACTTCATTGTTTGGGCCAAATTTTAGGGATACAAAAGATGTTTGGGGGCATTAATGGAGGCAGTTGGGCTTAAAAGTAGTGTGTTTTTGCTGTTATTTTGTCAGGATGATAAATTGTGCTACAAAAATTAGCCAACTTGCTGCATCCTCTCAGCAATGCAATCCTAAGGGGCTTTGCAAGCCAGAAAACTAGGTCTGGATAACCAAATGCTGACACAGGCCATAAGATGCTTACCCCTGCCCTTTATGAACACATTAAAACTCCATTTTTCCATTTATTGTTTTATTTAAACCATTTATATAACCCTCATTTCACAGCTGTGGATCTGGGCAGTGTACAAAAAATTAGAACCTAAGCCAAAAATATAATATACCAAGAATATACATGCTATTCTGTCCCATCTTAAGTTGAAAGGTAGTAACAATATTTTTATTTTTTATTCCTCTCTATTTTTATTGACAGCAAAATCAATTTCTGGCTATTTTTTTCCCATATGTTTTCTTAGATGGTGGTGCCTTTTTCTGAGAGTTTGAAACAATTATAGAAAGCGTTGCATTCAGAGGCCAGTTTCAACGAAAGCTTTAATTGCTCTGTCTGCTACAGTTCCTTACCTGGAAATATATACCTTCGCTAACCAAACATCATGTCATAATTTCTGCTGGAAAATAATGATTAAAAATAGGACAACCTATTTAAAAGTTGGCTTTTTCTTTTAACAGTGCTCTCTCCTTCAAAGTTTCTTGGAAAATAAAGCAAAAGCTTAGAAGTCATAATGATGGCAGCCGCAAATAAGAAGGATCTTCAAACAGAAGACCACATTTCAAATAGCAATTATTTTGCTAATATGAACAGAAATAAAATATCTCTGACTGAAACCATAAAATAGATTGCTTTATTTATATGGTAGAATCTCCTCCAAAGCTTTAGGAGGCACATTATTTTGATTCCTTTGATGGGCATGCCAAATATCAGTTTTAGATCAAATAAGAAACTTGTTCATTATTTTTAACCTTCAGCAGGCAGAAGAATATGTTCTTCTGAACTCATTAAGATATAATTTTGATAGTCATACATTGGATCAAGTTGTAAGGTTGTAAACTTGTAATTTTCGAATGGGATTGTGCCCTACTGAACACAGGATTTATTCTTGTTTCCAAGTTAGCCTGTTAATATAACTCCATAACTTCCAAGTCCATTTCCAAAATGTTTCAACCATCTTTATCTGTCTATTAGTCTGCTATTTTTATGCTGTCCTTCAATCCACAAAGATCACCAATATGGCTTCATTATAAATTACAGACATATAATTAACACAGGGCTGCTTTCATCCTGCTTTTCCCTTGCATTCTGACTGGAGAAAAGATATTAGGTTATCATATTACACAAATAAGGGTGGACCTTTTCCTGGTTCTTTTGCCTGTTCTAGTTGGTATAAACAAACCATGGAAATGATTAGATAACATGCTCTAGTACATGAAGTCTGTAGTGGGAGTAAAAATAAATTCAGTATGGCAGGGATAATCATCTCCTTTATGTGTACTAAGGCTCTGATCTGCCATCTTGATTTTGCTGACTCCCTCGACTCCTGGCCCAGGACATTTGTTCAATTTCTACTAATCTAAAGTTATTCAAAATTCTGTTTTCTACTATCATTCTTTGATAACTGGCCCAATCAGTAACATTCCAACATTCATTTGATGGTTGCTATCTCATTTTGTTTAATTGCCTTCTACTACATGTTTTTACTTTCCGTTTGCCTATGCCAAGGTTGGCAACCTATAGGTGTATGACTCCATGTGGTCCTCTGCCTACATTTATGATGGTCCTTTGCAAGAGATCAGTTCTGAAGTCTCTTAAGACCTTCTTGGAAAAGAAAGAATCAGAAAGAGAAAGAGAATTAGAATTATTTTCCATGTCTTTTACACAATGGAGAATCTAAAGCTACCTGTGTCAGTGAAAAAAACATATAGTTACTTCTATATTTTCATACTGTAATAAATTTCAGCACTGATTGTGTTGCTATAAAAGAGAATTTGATCAGAATACAGTCATGATTTTAAATTCTGCACTTCCAAACTACCTTACCCTCTTACACATTCATTTGTCACACTATTGTAAAGCCCAAATCTCCCAATTTTCCCTTCATAGCTACTTTTAACAAAATTGAAAACATACACGAAATACTATACTGTACAAATTTCAGCCATCTCATTCGGTTTAAATAAAAGAATGTGATTTGCCCCACATCATGCACACCAAAGGATAGGCCAGGAGAGATATTTAAATACTGATGTCAAAAGCTTACCTGCCATTTTGATAACAGGTGCTCCACACAGATGCTTTCTCTTATTTGGAAATCTTACAAAGAAAATCTGAGCAGTCATCTCTTGAGGGTGTCGCACTGCATTTTGGTTATGTGTTGCAGAGTTAGACTATAATGGAATATTCTGTTCAACTCCCTGATCTGGTGACAGATGCTTTTCAGATACAAGTCATTGCTTTTTTGCCATCATAAAAAAATGAAGAATTTACCACCTATCTAACTTGAAGATCTGATCCATAAAAACTCCCTTTGTAGTTCAGTGATGTCACCTGGTGAAAATTAATTGTACTTATTCAGCAGTGCAGCTGAACACAGTAAGTAAGCTACAGCAGTCTTTTTCCCATTTATATAAGCCATAAAATAATGGCAGGAATATATCCAATTGCTTGAATTTGTTCTCCTTTGTGTCCCCATTACTTCCAGGACAGAAAAGGCCAATTCAGACTGATATCTACAGAGACTGATATGGATCAGGATGCTTTCAAAGATTTTTAGATCTACATTTCTGCAACTAAATAAGCAGCTCTTCAAACACAAAAATCAGAGAACTGGGAAGAAATAATTGCTTCTTCCTCCAAATGGTGTATCTCTGCAAGCTGGCTTAGTACAGATATTTAATTAGTCATAAATATATATCAGTCACGTTGCAAGATAAAATCACACCTGATTTTCCTGAGAAATGCATAAGGGAATTTTAATCATTAAAATAACTATCATATCTTTTGGGGAGGGGGTGGTTTCCTAGATCAAAGAACATGAAAAGATTCTCTCTTATATGAAAAGAATTAGCAGAAAAAATCCAGCTGGGAATTAAAGAGTTAAGCTGTCAGTGTAAATCAGGAATTGCCTCAGAACAGGATATAACACTTAAAAGTAACCCATGTCTTCCTTTTATTCATTTATTTCCTCTGCTTTATCTTTCACTACTAATAAATGCAGGAGAATCCAAAAATATAAGATGTGGTCATCAAGGCTGCAGCAATTTGTGGCAAAATTTGTCTCCTCACATCAGTCAAAAGCTTCAGCAAAGAATACCCAGAATCACATTATTAATCCCGGATCTCTTCCCAATTCCAGGAAGAACAATAACAAACAAAATAAAACAAATATCTAATGGTTAAGGCACCAGGCCGGAAACTGGGAGTTCATGAATTCTAGTCTTGCCTTAGACATGAAAGCCGGCTGGGTGACTTTGGACCAATCACCAAGTTGGGAGTTCATGAGTTCTAGTCCTGCTTTAGGTATGGAAGCCATCTGGGTGGTTTTGAGCCTGTCCTTCTTTCTTAACTGAAACCACCTCATTGGGTGGTTGCTGTGGGGAAAATAGGAAGAGGATGGAAAATTAGGTATGTATGTATAAAAATAATACAGGCAGGATCTAAATAAATAAATATTCAAGGGCTGTTCATCGATATTATACACTATTCTGGGTCCCTAAGTATCACACAGGTCATGGACACAAAGGAAGCTGTTTATTATAATCCATGCAAAATTTTCAGAGTGTGTCCAATTTGGGAAATAATTTGCTTTGAGCTACACCAGAAAATTCTGAGCAAGCTGTGTTCCATTGGAAGAGGACTCAAAGGAGCTCTGAAACTGAAAATAAAACAAAACAAAAATACTCATTTTGTTTTGTGTTTAGAATATTCAATATGATTTAAAAACAAACTGCCCTGTTGTTTCCTATGATTTGGGGATACAAAACAACCATACTCAAAGCAACTGATATATTTCAAAGTTTTAAAAAAATGTACGTGCCTCACACATATAGAACATGAAATTCATATACATCATTTTATTCACTGTGATCTATAACCCCCCTTTTTCTCTGAAGGCTTCCTGTCATTTTGTTCCCACAAGTATCTGTGAAGTAAATTGGATTGAATGTATAATTAAATGTAAATTAAGCCAATTAAATGTAGCTAAGGCTATTATTTCCTCTAAACTTCAATATATTTTCCTGCCTTTCACATTAAACAGTTTGTTCTCCATTTTGTTGAACTCCAGGACCCTATATAAGACTTACATATTTGCAATTCTAATCTGTTCATTTAACTTATGCCCAACCTAATTCTGGAAAGCCTTACTCTAAATTAAGTTAGGCATAAATGAAATAGATTGTTTAGACTAGTTTTTCACCCCCTTGTGTCAGTTGCAAATCAACTGCATAAAATACATGGGAGAAGGGAAGAATACAGGTAGTCCTCGACTAACAAGCACAATTGAGCCCAAAATTTATGTTGCTAAATGAGACATTTGTTAAGTGAGAGTTTTGCTCTATTTTACGACTTTTCTTGCCTCAGTTATTAACTGAATCATAGCAGTTGTTAAGTTAGTTACATGGTTGTTAAGTGAATCTTGTTTACCCATTGACATTGCTTGTCAGAAAGTTGCAAAAGGTGATCACAGGATCCCTGGATACTTCAACCGTCATAAATGTGAATCAATTGCCAACTGTCTAAATTTTGATCATGTGACCATGGGGATGCTGCAACGGTTGTAAGTGTTAAGAATGGTCCTAAGTCTCTTTTTTTCAGTGACGTTGTAATTTTGAATGGTCATTAAATGAACTGTTCTAAATTGGGGATTGCTTGTATTTGTAATCGGCCCTGTGTGGTTACTGTATGAAGACACATTATGTAGCATCAGCCCTGAGCTTCTCTGTGCAGACATCTCTGCCCTTTTGTCATTTATTTTGCCCATCTTTGAAAAAAAAAGTTGTATTATCCTTACTACTCTCCTTTCAATAGGACAATACCATTTCATCCTAGGGTTATTCACATACTTTGTTTGTTTATCAACATAATCATTAAATCTCTTCTCTACCTTTGCCATATAATCATATGGAACACCCCTAAGGCTATATCCTGCTGGTCTTAATATTCTATTCTCTTTAGTTTTCTAAGAAGGAGTTCATTATCTGACCTATCTCAGCCCCAAATCCTATTTTTGCTGATTGAGTAATTCTCTATCTTTGTATAGTATATAGCCAGTTTGATTTTGGTGTTATCTATCTGCAGTCTCATCTTTCAAGTTATTGGAATTATTTGCTAACACCATTTAATTTTCTTGGCAGGATATTAATCATCTCCCTGCTTTGTTTCATATACCATGGCAAAATTTTTCCATCCCAATGCTTTTTTACTATAACTTCAGCAGAGCATTCCAGTGTTTTCCGTCGTTGTTGTTTTGGTGTGTAAATCTGCTGTTTCAACCTCTGCTTTCTCTGTATCTGCAGTTGGAGCATAGACATAGATTTTTATAATAGCAATTAGCTTGGTATTGGACTCAGACCGAGATAATTCTATTCAATTTTTGGACTTTATCCAAGCACACCTTTTCTTAATAGTGGTGACACCATTTCTTCTATAGTTTTCTTGTCTGCGATAGAAAATATGACGCTACTCTGATGAGAAGTGACATGTTCCAGTTCACTTCAGTTCACCGATTCCCAAAATGTCATTTTTCAGTCTTGACATTTCCGCTCTGACAACATCAAGTTCACCTTGGTTCATGATTCTGACATTCCACATGCCTATGATATGCATTTCTTTGTCACATTAAACTTACCATTTGTCTTTGCCATATGAAGACCTGAACATTCTTTTGGATTTAATTCAGCTAAATTTACTTATTACTTACTTACTTACTTTTATTGATATTTCATGTTTCTAGACCATACATCTCCCTCAAGGACTTTGCACTTACCCCCTCTTCTCTTCCACATTATCTTATTGTTTATCTTCCAACCTGAGGCTTTTCCGGTATCATTATAGCTATTGTTCATTTAGTTGCATTAAATAAGGCAAAAGTATGAGGTGTAAAGAGCTACATACACATATTTATGGAGATTCCCAGTCATCCAAGTCATGGTTGTCCCAAAGGTGCTTTTTCAAGAGGCAACTGGACTTTCTTAGTTTTTCCTTGAAGATGTTTTGCTTCTCATCCAAGAACTGAGGAAGCTTTATTTTTGTTGATAGATAAAGGATTCAAGATGTTGTGACCTGTAATTGTATAGGGAAGATTTGGTAGTGTGAATAAAGTCATCAACTCAGAAATAATGGAAAACTGAAATTCCAAAGTGCATTTTTCAGGGGCGATTGGGAAGAATGTGTACATGACAGGTGATCGATGCTGGCTGAATATACTGGAATGAGTTTCACTGAGAAGACTGGATAAAGCCAACAAAAAGGACTGCAAAATACAAAGAGGGTTATTTAGAATACAGCTTACTATGGCTAAGTGATTTTCTTTAGCTTAGGCTCATTTCATAGGAACTACAAGGGGGATTTTAAGCACTTCTAGATGGGTTTCCTATTTTAAAACTTGGAACTCTCCCAACCCCAGAAGTGTTGCTAAAGTGAATGTGTACTTGAACAAGAGCTGGACAAGTCACTGCTACAAGTATGCTGGTAGATTGAAACCACTCTCATAAAAATCCTGAAAGCCACTTATGGATATCTGGTTAATTATTCTGCATTCCTTTAAGAAAGATAGACCTGTTTTAACAAACTGCATTTCCACATACTGTTAAGCCATAAAAGGTAATGTGGCATAACTAGAACCTAGAAGATCTAAATTCACATTCAAAGTCAGCTATGGAAATGCACAGAAAGTTACTCTTTTTTACCTTAGTGAACCTCACAGGACGGTAGGGGTAGGGGAAATTTGGAACTCTGTATGCCAATTTGAGTTGCTAAAATAAAATTGGGATACAACAAACACCAAACCCAGGGTTTGACATATCCTGAGAGAAATGGAAAATGCCTCTTTCAATTCTGGAAAATCTGGGCCAATCTATGTTAACACTGCAAAGATAAATGTATTCTAATGCAGCTTCATTTGTGCTGGGTGAGTCATCAAGCCTTGCATCTGAGATCATCTGATTTGCCTTGAGGCTGTTCAGAATTTGTCTAAGTTCTTTCTTAATAAGGTCATCCTCACATCTCAAGGTAGTTCATTCATGGAGATTGCTGTGTTGTAGAAAGAGTACTTCCTTTTTTCTCTTGAATGTCTTTTTTTTTTTAGTCCCATGAAACATTAACTTAACCCTAGAAAATAAAATAAAATAAAACCCAATCAAACCATAAAACTTCTGATGTGCTCTTTCAGCAAGTAGTCCTAATAATTACTAACAGAGCAACTGCATCTGTTTTTAAAGCTACAGAACACAATTGTATGTTCATTGGCCAGCTTATTTGCACAGATCTGTTAATGGGATGGAAAGAGCACTTTTGCAAGGTTTTCTCTTTTAGTTCATATCAGATCTTAAAACATTTCCTTTATTGGAGGCTTATCTTGTTTTATGAGACAGCTGGAAAACACTGTGAACATTAAATGTAGATTTAATTTGTCACACAGACAGAAATGCAAGGGAAGAATTATTCAAGCGAGTGAAAGAATGAGAGATGAATACTTGGGACTAGGGTTGATAGAAGAGAAAGAACAACATTCTGCTAAGACGAGGTTGTCATCTCTTTTTTTTCTAGAGAAGTGTATCTCAGTCTCCAAACCAATATCTTCTCTGAACCTCCAAACCAATATTTCATTCACTCTATAGTAGGAACTGAACATAAGAATTGTATATTAAAAAAAATAACTAGGTTTTAAATGCCTAACATTGCTATACACTCTCATATCCTCCATAAATATTAATATCTCAACTTTTGGATTAACTAAATTGCCACCTGTAATATAGATTGAAAAATAAAGTGCATTGCACTTTCATGAGCAATCAACATAAGCATAAGTCTAAACTTTAAACTGTATTTATTGACTGCTTACAAGTAAAAGACATGCTAATATGCCCCATAACACTCATCTCAAAGCTTATTTGCTTCATTATGGATAGCAGAAGTAAGCCACTTTAATGGAACTGGTGCCTTCTTATTTATTTATTGAATTTATGCTAGGAGCGTGGTGGTTCACAAGGTTAGAACACTGGGCTGATTATTGGCAGCCTCATGTTCAAGACCTGTTGCTGCCACAGGATGGGGTAAGCTCCTGTCACATGCTCCAGCTCCCACTGACCCAGCAGTTTGAAAGTGGGTGATTTCAAGTAGATAAATGGGTAACACTTTGATGGGCAACTTCACAGGGATGCAAAAGGAGTTCCCAACTGGATGTCCCCCAGGCAAAGGTGATGTCACCTGCAAATCCTTTTACCATGGAAGTACTTTGGTGCTTCTGACATGGAAGTATTAGTATTGAATTTATATGCCACCTTTCTCACTGTTGAGTGACTCCAGGTAACACTGATTGTCACTCAAAAGATGCTGCTGGATTAATTTAAGTCATTCAAGTGGATTTAAAATTAGTGAATAGTTTTGGGTTCCGGATCGCGGCGCTGGCGGACGCGCGAAGAGAGCTCTCTCTCCGCCGCCCGGTTTCCCTTCGTCGGGCAACCCTGAAAAGGGTCGTAAGTTGCCCTGGAGGGGCGACGACCGTGAGGAGGACCCTCGACAGATCACGGGAGGGCAGCAGCCCTTCCGTTTGATCTGAGGCAGCTCTTTTGGACCATCGGAGAAAAGATCGGCCATTAACATGGCCGATCACTAAGCCGTGCCAGCCGAAAGCCAAAGTTATTACCAAGCACAACGAAAGCACCGTGGAGGACTTGGGTGAGACCTTACCTTATCTTTCCTATATCCCAACTATTTTCCTGTGAAAGCCTTTTGAAATTTCTTTCCTGCTTTTAACATAGCGGCATTTGCCTACTTTGGGAAATTGAAGCTTTGAAAAAAACAACAACAACTAATCTAAACAACTAAATAACTGGACTTGTATTTTTTGGATATTTGGGCTCCCAAAAAACTCCTAGTGTTACAGGGACCTATTACCTTATCTATTTCTTAAATTGGAAAAAAGTTTTTAATTGGATAAAAGCCTAACTGGTGTCTGGGAAAAGTTTTTACATGCTACTGGGGACATCTTGTGGTGAAATCTGGTACAGCAAGTGAATTATTTTGAAGGCTTGCTTATTCCCTAGATTTGTCCTTCGAATTATCTAAAAAAGATAAGAATTTGAAACAGCTGGCTGGTGAAAAAAACTTCTAGGAATAGTGGAGGTGGAAACTTACTGACTTTTACCAAATATAGCCTCCACTAAAGGATTATCTTTAACCACCACAGAAATGGAGGGATTCTACCCACAACTTGACTATAAACTCATACTTGAAAAAATCTTTGAAGCCACTGAGCTAATGAATTCTAGAGTGAAAGATAGAGATGTCACCTTATAACTACAAACTGAAGCCCAGACTCCAATTGATGAACTTACAAGCCAAAAAATAATAGAAGAGGAACAAATTAATATCAAAGAGGATCCTACACAACAACAACCACAATTTACTGAGAACTTTGACATTCAAACTGTGATTTCAACGAAAGAACCTGCAACCCAAAAAATAACAGAAACTGAAGAAAGCAATACTAAGATGGAGGACACTGAAGATCAACAAACACAACATATTGAGAACTTAGATCAAACAACAATTACAACACCGGACATGACCTCCTATTTTAACCAGATGAAACTGGAAGAAGAAGACCAGATTGAACCGATGACAAATATCTTAAATCAAACATGGAGATTAGAACTATTAGGGCAACAATCTAATGACTACAAAGGGGCCAGTTCCTTTGAAAAGTTAATAACTGGATGTTCTCCCTTGATTCAAACAACACGGGTAGGAATGAAGGGAGACACATCTGAGGATTTAGAGGCACTGGCATGGAAGCCTGTTTGGCACAAAAAGAATGCCAGAGTCAGATTTAAAAATGGGACTTCTTTCTCTTCCTCTTGTTTTTTTTTGTTGACCAATAATGGAAGAGCTTAAGATTTTACTTAAGGGGCTAAGGAGATTTTTAAAGATATTGATTTAGTTAATATGTAAGACTTAGATCTATATGAAAGCTGATTTGTGACTATAAAAGATATTTTATTGGTATGAGAAAAAGAATATATTTGTGAATGTAACTAACTGAATAATAGGTGTATTTTAGTTATGATAACTACTTTGTAATGAAATTAGAAAATTTTGGGTTACCCGAAGTTTAAACATTATGGATATTAAAGCCTAATTGGAATATGTTAATTGAAATTTAGGTAAAACTCAAAAACAGGACTTGGATATGTATATTTAAAATTATATTGACAAATGTATTGATTGATTGAGCTATAATTAGCAATGTTTTAACTTGAATCTGATATAATAATTAAGGGAAATAGAGAGGGAACTTATAATGATGTAACCTGAGATATATATGAAAGACTTTGTTATTGGATTATTGACTACCCAACCAACACGCTGCTTCCTAAATATTTGGCTGTAAAATTGAAAAATTAATAAAACTTGTTACAAAAAAATTAGTGAATAGTTTTTAAAAAGTGAGTAAAAAAAGCATTCTTAAATATATGAAAAACAAAACGTATTGATTGAATACATTACAATCATTCTTTATTCGGTAAAATGGGTATAAAATAGGTCACAGAAATAGAGCACGTGTAAAAAGTATGTAAGGTAAATAGGATTAAAACTAAATGATTGTCTATGGAGATTCTCAATTATCCAGGTCATGGTTGTCCTTTAATCAAGGTGCTTTTCCAAAAGGCAACTGGACTTTCCTGTTTTTTCTTTGAAAAAGTTTCTCTTCTCATCCAAGAAGCTTCTTATCCCAGAACTGAAGAAGCTTCTTGAATGAGAAGCAAAACATTTTCAAGGAAAAAAAACCCAAGAAAGTCCAGTTGCCTTTTGTAAAAACACCATTGGGAAAATGAAATGACATTAGGCTAGTATCGGGCCACATCTATGGTGTCTCACTTTTCCTTTAGAACTCAAGTTAGCGTACAAAGTTTCGATTTTGACAAGGTGGAAGCTTACTGCAAGGAGGTTGAGGGGTTGGTGAACTGGTGTAAAGAAAACAGCCTAGTTTTAAATACAAGAAAAACCAAAGAGATCATTGTTGATTTCAGAAAAGGCAGGCACAGCCACACTTCTCTGTGCATTAATGATTCACCTGTGGAGATGGTTACCAGCATCAAATTCCTGGGTGTGCAGCTAACGAGTAGGCTGACTTGGTCGCTAAACAGTGAGAAACTGGTGAAGCGGGCACAGCAACGCCTGCATTTTCTGCGCCGCATGAGAAAAGCACATCTTCCTTCCCCTGTCCTGACCACTTTCTACAGGGGACATCGAGAGCATCCTGTCATACAGCATCACAGTCTGGTTTGGAGGCATCACTGCTTCAGACAGGAAGGCGGTGCAGAGAGTGGTGAGGATGGCCGAAAAGATCATTGGCAGTTCCCTCCTACCATCCAGGACATAGCACAAGAAGCGTTGCTTGAGCAGGGCCCGCAGATTTTCTGGGACACTACACATCCTCTTCACGACCTGTTTTCCCTGTTACCTTCTGGGAGGAGGCTTCGTGGTATCCGTAGCAGAACATCCAGATTCAGCCATAGTTTCATTCCATACAGCATTAACCTTGCGAACTCTCAAACTTCCTCCTTGCGTTATATATTCAAGATGGACAGTATTTAATATTTATTTGCTATGTATATGTAGGGATGTGGGTCTATATATATGTTGTACATAGTATGTTTAGGTGTGTGTCATGTATATGTTTCACTTTGAGAGCGGGCAACTAAATTTCATTTTTTTATGTGTGCCATTGTGCCCACAATATAAAAAATGACAATAAAGGTTATTTATCTTTATCTTTATCTTTATCTTTTTCTACAATCCTGTGAGGTTCACTAGGGTGAGAAAAATATGAAAGGAGCCTCTTGGGCGTCCCATGGGCAAAAGTGTTGTCAGCAGCAATTCCTTTCAACCCAGAAGCACTCTTCACTCAGTCTCTTTGACCTCTAGTAACTACCAAGTCATATTTCACTGTGCTGTTCTTTTGAAAAGGATTTCCAGCATCTACTAAGATCAGTTATATTTTATGTCATTTTATTTCCCCTTGATTCACATCTATACATTGATCTACACCCCTATATGTAAGAGCGAGTTTGGTTCAGTGGTTAAGGCAACAGGCTAGAAAACAGGCGACAGTGAGTTCTAGTCCTGCCTTAGTCATAAAAACCAACTGAGTGACTTTGGACCAGTCACTTTCTCTCAGTCCAACCCACCACAAAATGATTGTTGTTGTGGGAAGAAGAGGAGGAGGAAGAAATATTAGGCATGTTTGTCGCCTTAAGTTATTTGTAAACAATAAATAGTTGTTATTGTTTTTTTAAAAAAACTAAAATAAAATAAATCTATACATTATATGCAAGTTAATGAAATCTGCCTCTGCGACCACATTTATTGGGAAACAAATGGTGAGACTAAAATGTAAGTCCAATTCTGCTTCCATAGTTCAGATTAAAATTTTTAGCAAGTTCTTTTACACTTTGGTTGCTGATTGTCATGTTTATGGTGTTTTCGTTGTATATGTCTAGTCTTGGACTGAAATAAAATATGTATCTATCTCCCTAACACTGGTGGAATGATGAGAAAGCGGATTGCTCACTCCTTTCCAGGCCCTCCATATGAGCTGTTGAATTGTGTAAGAATTATTGCAGGAGACTGCAGAGAGAACTCGTGAGAGTAGAAGCTGTATCATCCCTTTCCTTCCATAACAGTTTACTGAATTATTAGTCTTTCAGGAAAAGAAGACTATATGGCTGTTTGTAAAAGCTATTGGCTTTTCATTAAAAACAGTATTCAATCAGAAAAGGAAGTTTGTAGTTTTCCAAATCCTAAAATTCTAGCTCCTGTAATCCTAGTCATCTTGATTTGATGGTCAGAAAAGAAGGGAGACATCCTTATATTATCAAGAATAATAAAACCCACACTTTTGCTTAGTCCTACTTTCTATAGCAAAAAAAAAAAATCTGTTCAAAAGAGACTGCAGTAATAGTAATCACTCACTAATGCTGCTAAAAGTATTAGAACCCAGGAAGATTTTGGATTCTTTTTTTTAATGAGGATTTGGACTTTAAATCACTTGACTGAATTCAACAAATCTGTATATGCTTTAGCAATTCAACTATAAAACAGAGATAGAAGCACTGCGAAAACTTCGTAGGTTATACCAGCAATGAGCACTCATGTGTAAACATCCATGCAATTCTGCTTCTCAGGATCAGAGAGGATTAATGCTCAGATACATATTGATGCCAAATGAAAAGTGAGGATATTCATATTTTGTGATTTGCAAGTCTTCCTTCATTTGCATTCAAATTCAAGTCATTTATTTGTTAAAAAGATGCTTTGGTTTAACACATTCCATATCTAAAATTCTTCTTCTAAAAACCAATTTAACTTTCTGCAAACTCAATAACAAAGCTAGACAATGAATTAAAGCTTTCAACAGCCAGGCCCTGATCCTAATAGCTCTGCTGCAGCAGGGCAGAATAAGACAATATCTACTACCCAGAGGCCAGGTTTTCGCTTTGCATGGCCAGCATATTTCATACCACTCTGACAAGGGCAAAATTGCAATATCACTTGGAGAATTATCATTATAACATGCAGGAATGTATGGAAGATAGCTTTCCTTTTGGCTTATTTTGTAAAGGAAAGGAATTTCTTTATTTACATGCACATCCTATGCGATAGAGAATTCAAGATAAAGTTCCAGATAAACACCTGCTCACACTTAGAGCATTATTTTTTGGGGGGAGGAGTTATACAAGTAGACCTGAATGCCCTGTTCCCATGTTTCAAAATAACTTTTTAAAAAAATCATCAGAAAGGGCAACACTAGGACAATAAGCATGTTTAGTTGAATGTGTATACGCTCCTGTTTGGTACTCAAAACTCCAGTGAGGCTGGATTCCCAAGCATGGATAGGGGTTGTCAACCCTTCAAGTGATTGACTTCAGCACGGTTGAAGCCCACCTTATGCAAACCTTCATTTTAAACTTGTGAAGTTGATTTAGTAGATTCACTTTCATGATAGAGTGTCTCTATACCCTACAGTTTAGCTCTACATGTGAGCACATTAAGTGAAGGCCTTCAAAAGTACTGGCCAGAGATGTGAGATAGGTTAGACCAGCCGTATCTGAGTTTGACACTCTTCAGAATTTAGGGATGGAGTTTCCAGAAATTTTTTGGTCTTGGGTCATATGAACTATAAATTCTAGAAGTTGAACAGATAGGAGGGAAGGAAGAATGGAGTCAAGTAAGAGAAACTCAACTGTGTTTATAGCTGAAAAAAGTATCAACTGAGTCCAACCTGCATAGTATCCTTTTAATATATCAGAAATTGAAAGTATACTGGAACTTTGGACAGTCTTTATGCATGTTTTTTTTAAATTCCACCTTTATTTTTTTTATAAATAACTCAAGGAAGAAAACATACCTAATACTCTTTCCTCCTATTTTTCCCACCACAACCCTGTAAGGTGAGTTGGGCTAGAGAGAGTGACTAGCTCGAAGTCACCTAACTGGCTTTCAGTCCTATAACGGGACTAGAATGGCAGGTTCCTGGTTTCTAGCCTGATGCCTTAACCACTAGACCAGCTGGCTCTCATGTTGCAGCATTAGCTATAGCAGCTTAATACCTGAAGGCCTCTATTAACTGCCACTAGCCCAAACTAAATGAGGGATCCTCATGCATTTTAATACCTATTTCAAAATAGGCAATAGATAATAGAATACTGTATACTGGCATAGGTTTAAGGGATAACAATGCAGTAGTAGGCAATGTAGCATTCTTTAGATCAGTGGTGGCGAACCTATGGCACGCGTGCCAGAGGCGGCACTCAGAGCCCTCTCTGTGGGCACACGTGCTGTGCCCCGGAGATGGCGAGGGACTGGCCCCCGCCGCCCTGGCCCCTCCCACCCAGTCTGCCATGACCACCACGGCCACGCCCATCCAGCACCCGGTGATAAATAAGTGGGTTTGGGGTTGCAATTTGGGCACTGGGTCTCTAAAAGGTTCGCCATCACTGCTTTAGATGTTTTTGATTTCACATTCCATCAGCTCTAGTTTTCAAAATTGGCTACAAATTGTGGAAATCATCTTCCAAAATAGACAGTATCTTATTTCCTATTCTGGATTAAAGGAATAGTTGTCCTTGGTAACTGACACTTCTTTTGGGAACCTCTAATGTGTTTAGAGTATGGAGTCCTGTTTGCTCTGTGCTCTAAAACAGCTTAGCTGTCCTCTTCCTTTCGATGCCTTCTTTCCAAGAATTAAACACAAAAATAATCGCTAACTTTGAATGGATTACAGCTTTGACAATACAAGATGATATGGCTACAAAAATTCCTGCTGCTGTTCTTTTCCTGCTACTTTCCCAATCATATGACAGTGTTCTTAAACTGGTCCTAGCGTCTCATTAGTGTCCAGGCACAAGTCAAGTAGTTGGTCCAATGATTTAAGGGGAGGTGTCATTTCATATCTAATGATACCTATCACAAGAGGCTTCTGTCCTATTTTGTGGCATGTTAGGGATACAGAACACGGCTTCTGAGGGAAAGCATGACTCAGGTAATGTTATGCTGAGCATAAAAATAATTTAAAATAGCTTCGCATGGATCATTCACTAAGACACTGGCAAGGCCTACCACAGGTAAATCCTCATCTTATTATCAGTTGCTTAGTGACTGTTCAAAGTTCAGAGAGGCCTACCTAGGACATACTAATGACCCCAATTTGTAAGAAGGTGACAATGGCAAAACCACTTCCAAAAATCTTGCCAATGGACTAGTCCAAACAGTCACTAGAGTCAGTGTTGACAGCACACACACACACACATATGCTGTATTACAACAAAAGCAAGGGTAACAAAAATGGTCTCTACTCCTTGGTTAAACACTGTAGTTTCCACTCAGATCAAGGGAGCCCAGCAAAATAAGAGGATGTGACCCCAATTATGGAATCAGCTCTCTCACAAAACAGAAATGAAAACAAAGCTTTCATTCTTACCTGTTTTGAAGTATGTTATAAAAATCCCGAGGCAAAAATGTATTAGCTATTTTTTTTCTATCATTTCAATGGAGCATTATTTTTAGGAAAGAAGAATATGATTTGCAGCTGAACAGAGTTTGTTCTATTTCTTTTCTCATGGGTAAAAAACCGCTGAATTTGTATATGGTCACATCATTACCTACAAAGGCCATTAAAATTGGCTGATTGTTATATCGAACACCATGGCATAGTGGCCATAAGCCACTAATTTATACGTTTTCATCTAAACTTAGACTAACTTTCTACAGAATTAAATGCTATTGAATTCAGACAGAGTTATTCTCCAATAAATACACTTAGGATTCAGAGTTAACATATTTAGTGAAAGAATGTTATTTTAGAGAGTTGTTAAAATGTTATTTTAACTTAGAGAGGGCTTGGGAAGGATTCCATGGATGAGAATCCTCAAGGGGAAAACAACTCAAGAAGCTTGGGAAATTTTGAAAAGCGAGATAATAAAAGCCGTCTAGCACAATACCAACAAAGAGGAAAAATAACAGCTCTCAAAAGAGACCAACATGGCTGCATAAAGAACTTTCTGATAAATTGAAAGATAAAAAGGACAAGTATAGAAAGTGGAAAGAGGGACACATAACAAAGTCAGAATATCAGCAAATAGCCCGAGCCTGCAAAGATGAAGTGAGGAGAGCTAAGGCTCATAATGAACTAAGGCTTGTGACCAAAGTCAAAAATAACAAAAAAAGCTTCTTTCAACATGTAAAAAACAAGAAAAAAGTGAAGGAAATGATTGGTCCATTAGTGGGCGAAAGTGGCAAGAAGGTGACAAGCAATAGGGAGAAAGCAGAACTATTTAACTCGTTTTTTGCATCTGTCTTTACACAAAGGGAAAAAACAGACCAACCTATCAAAAATAGTGCCATAAAAAACAGAATAGAAACACAAGTTAAGATAGGCAAGAAAATGGTAAGTGAGCACCTGTCCAGTCTAGACGAGTTCAAATCACCAGGACCAGATGGATTACACCCCAAGGTTCTCAAGGAACTGGCAGATGTGATCTCAGAACCACTGAACTATATTTTTCAAAGATCCTAGAGCACTGGGGAACTACCAGAGGAATGGAAAAGAGCTGATGTAGTTCCCATCTTCAAAAAAGGAAAAAAAATGAATCCAGGAAATTACAGACCTATCAGCCTGACCTCAATACCTGGGAAGATTCTGGAAAAGATAATCAAACAATGAATCAGCGAACACCTAGAGGCAAACAAAATCACTACTAAAAGCCAACATGGGTTTGTCAAAACAGATCATGCCAGACAAACCTTACTGCATTCTTTGACCAAGTGACAAAATTAGTGGATCAGAGGAATGCTGTGGATATAATTTACTTGGACTTCAGTAAGACATTTGATAAAGTAGATCACAACCTACTACTCGATAAGATAGAAAAATGTGGGTTAGACAGCATCACCACCAGATGGATTCGTAGCTGGCTGACTGGCCGTACTCAGCGTGTGGTCCTCAATGGAACCACATCTACATGGACGGAAGTGTGCATTGGGGTGCCCCAGGGCTCTGTTCTGGGCCCAGTGCTCTTCAACATCTTCATCAACGATTTGGACGAGGGGATAGATGGGGAACTCATCAAATTTGCAGACGACACCAAGCTGGCAGGAATAGCCAACACTCCAGAAGACAGGCTTAAGATACAGAAGGACCTGGACAGACTTGAACACTGGGCGCTATCTAACAAAATGAAATTCAATGGTGAAAAAAGCAAGGTTCTACATTTAGGCAAGAAAAACCAAATGTACAGGTATAGTATAGGGAGTACCTTGCTCAATAGTAGTAACTGTGAGAGGGATCTCGGAGTCCTAGTGGACAATCACTTAAATATGAGCCAGCAGTGTGCTGCAGCTGCCAAAAAAGCCAACACAGTACTGGGCTGCATTAACAGAGGGATAGAATCAAGATCACGTGAAGATCACTTTACAATGCCTTGGTAAGGCCACACTTGGAATACTGCATCCAGTTTTGGTCACCACGATGTAAAAAAGATGTTGAGACTCTAGAAAGAGTGCAGAGAAGGGCAACAAAGATGATTAGGGGACTGGAGGCTAAAACATATAAGGAACGGTTGCTGGAATTGGGTATGTCTAGTTTAATGAAGAGAAGGACGAGGGATGACATGATAGCAGTCTTCCAATATCTCAGGGGTGCCACAAAGAAGAGGGAGTCAAGCTATTCTCCAAGGCGCCTGAGGGCAGGACAAGAAACAACGGATGGAAACTAGTCAAGGAGAGAAGCAACCTGGAACTGAGGAGAAACTTCCTGACAGTTAAAACAATTAACCAGTGGAACAACCTGCCTCCAGAAGCGGTGAATGCTCCAACACTGGAAGTTTTTAAGAAGAGACTGGACAGCCATTTGTCCGAAATGGTGTAGGGTTTCCTGCCTGAGCAGGGGGTTTGACTTGATGACCTCCAAGGTCCCTTTCAACTTTATTATTATTATTATTATTATTATTATTATTATTATTATTATTATTATTATTATTATTATTATTATTATTATTATTATTATTATTATTATTATTATTGTTATTGTTATTATTGTTATTATTGTTATTATTGTTATTATTATTATTATTATTATTACTATTTGGAAAAGGCATTCTAGATTTAGATGTACTAGAAAGTTTAATAAATTCAGAGAAATATTTTATCTTATAGTATTTATATACCCAATTGCAATTGTTTGAGTGGTAGGTGGTGCACAAAGAAAATAGATCACCCAAAATCACTCAATTAAACTTAATCAAAACAAACCAGATAGCTGCCCATAATTTCTCATTACAGATTAAAAGGCATACTGAAAAAGAATGATTTTAGGGACTTTGGAAATTAGAAAAGAAGGGAGGGCTCATGATGGGGAACTGTTTTAATTCAATCTATTAAGTAACTTTTTTTTTTTTAGTATGTGATTTGGCTATCTTTTCTATTTTAATACTTGTAATCTCTACCTCTCCTTCATGGATTACTACCTTGTCATGGCGAAGGGGCTTGCGTAACTCAATGAAGTTATGAGCTATGCCGTGCAGGGCCACCCAAGACGGATAGGTCATAGCAGAGAGTTCTGACAAAATGTGATCCACTGGAGAAGGAAATGGCAACCCACTCCAGTATCTTTGCCATGAAAACCCCATGGACAGTACTAAAAGGCAAAAAGATATGACGCTGGAAGATGAGCTCCTCAGGTCGGAAGGTGTCCAATATGCTACTGGGGAAGAGCAGAGGGCTAGTACTAGTGGCGCCAGAAAGAGTGAAGCAACTGGGCCAAAGCCGAAAGGATGCTCAGCTGTGGATGCATCTGGTGGTGAGAGGAAAGTCTGATGCTGTAAAGATTTTTTCTCCATAGGAACCTGGAACGTAAGATCCATGAATCAAGGCAAACTGGACGTGGTCAAACAAGAGATGACAAGACTGAACATCGACATCTTAGGAATCAGCGAACTAAAATGGACAGGAATGGGTGAATTTAATTCAGAGGACCATCAGGTATACTACTGCAGGCAAGAATCCCTCAGAAGAAATGGAGTAGCCTTCATAGTCATAAAAGAGTAGGAAAAGCAATACTAGGATACATCCCAAAATGACAGAATGATCTCAGTGCGAATCCAAGGCAAGCCATTCATATCACAGTAATCCAAGTCTATGCCCCAACCACTGGTGCTGAAGAGGATGAAATTGACCGGTTCTATGAAGCCCTACAGCACCTTATAGAATCAACACCAAAAAATGATGTCCTTATCATCATGGGGGATTGGAATGCTAAAGTAGGAAGCCAAAAGATAAACGGAATAACAGGCAAGTTTGGCCTTGGAGTACAAAATGAAGCAGGGCACAGGCTAATAGAATTTTGTCAAGAGAATACGATGGTCATAGCAAATACTCTTTTCCAACAACCCAAGAGACGTCTCTACACATGGACATCAATCACCAGATGGTCAACAAAGAAATCAGATTGACTATGTGCTCTGCAGCCAAAGATGGAGAAGCTCTATACAGTCAGTAAAAACAAGACCAGGAGCTGACTGTGGCTCAGATCATGAGCTGCTCGTTGCAAAATTTAGGCTTAAATTGAAGAAAGTAGGGAAAAACACTAGGCCACTCAAGTATGAACTAAATCATATCCCTGATGAATATACAGTAGAGGTGACAAATAGATTTAAGGAATTAGATCTGATAGACAGAGTGCCTGAAGAACTATGGACGGAGGTTCGCAACATTGAACAAAAGGTAGCAACTAAAACCATCCCAAAGAAAAAGAAATGCAAGAAAGCAAAATGGCTGTCTGAGGAAGCTTTGCAAATAGCTGAGGAAAGAAAGGAAGCGAAAGGCAAGGGAGAAAGAGAAAGATACACCCAATTGAATGCAGAATTCCAGAGAATAGCTAGAAGAGATAAGAATGCCTTCTTAAATGAACAGTGCAAAGAAATAGAAGAGAACAATAGAATAGGGAGAACCAGAGATCTCTTCAAGAAAATTGGAGAGATGAAGGGAACGTTTCATGCAAAGATGGGCATGATAAAGGACCAAAATGGCAGGGACCTAACAGAGGCAGAAGAGATTAAGAAGAGGTGGCAAAATTACACAGAAGAACTATACAAGAACGAGCTTAGCATCCCTGATAACCATGATGGGGTGGTCACTGACTCGAGCCAGACATCCTAGAATGTGAAGTGAAATGGGCCTTAGGAAGCTGAGCAATAACAAAGCTAGTGGAGGTGACAGTATTCCAGCTGAGCTATTCAAAATCTTAAAAGACGATGCAGTAAAAGTGCTACACTCAATTTGCCAGCAAATTTGGAAAACTCAACAGTGGCCACAGGATTGGAAAAAGGTCAGTTTACATTCCAATTCCAAAGAAAGGCAATGCCAAAGAATGTTCAAACTATCGCACCATTGCACTCATTTCACATGCAAGTAAAGTTATGCTTAAAATCCTACAAGCTAGACTCCAGCAGTATGTGGATCGAGAACTTCCAGAAATACAGGCAGGATTTTCGAAGAGGCAGAGGAACTAGAGATCACATTGCCAACATACGCTGGATTATGGAGAAAGCTAGGGAGTTCCAGAAAAACATCTACTTCTGCTTCATTGACTATGCTAAAGCCTTTGATTGTGTGGATCACAACAAATTGTGGCAAGTGCTTAAAGAGATGGGAGTACCAGACCATCTTATTTCTCTCTTGAGAAACCTATATGCAGGTCAAGAAGCAACAGTGAGAACTGGACACGGAACCACTGATTGGTTCAAAATTGGGAAAGGAGTCCGGCAAGGCTGTATTCTGTCGCCCTGCCTATTTAACTTATATGCGGAGCACATCATGAGAAAGGCAGGGTTAGATGAATCAAAAATTGGAATTAAGATTGCCGGGAGAATATCAACAACCTAAGATATGCAGATGATACCACTCTAATGGCAGAAAGTGAAGAGGAACTAAAGAGCCTCTTGATGCGGGTGAAGAAGGAGAGTGCAAAAGTTGGCTTGAAACTCAACATTAAGAAAACCAAATCATGGCATCCGGCCCTCTCAATTCCTGGCAAATAGATGGGGGGAAGAAATGGAGGTAGTGACAGATTTTATCTTCCTGGGCTCTAAGATCACCACAGATGGGGACTGCAGCCAAGAAATTAAAGACGCTTGCCTCCTGGGGAGGAAAGCTATGGAAATTTAGACAGCATACTAAAAAGCAGAGACATTACCCTGCCAACAAAAGTACGTATAGTCAAGGCATGGTTTTCCCAGTTGCAATGTATGGCTGTGAAAGTTGGACCATAAGAAAGGCTGAACGCAGAAGAATTGAGGCCTTGAACTATGGTGCTGGAGAAGACTCCTGCGAGTCCCTTGGACTGCAAGGCAAATCAAACAGTCAGTCCTAGAGGAGATCAACCCTGGACTGCTCCTTAGAAGGCCAGATCCTGAAGTTGAAACTCAAGTACTTTGGCCACCTAATGAGAAGGAAGGACTCCTGGAGAAGAGCCTAATGCTGGGAAAGATGAGGGCAATAGAAGAAGGGGACGACAGAGAATGAGGTGGCTGGATGGAGTCACTGAAGCAGTAGGCGTGAGCTTAAATGGACTCCAGAAGATGGTAGAGGACAGGAAGGCCTGGAGGAACGTTGTCCATGGGGTCGCGATGGGTCGGACACGACTTCGCAACTAACAACAACAACAACAATCTCTACCTAGATAGGCAACTGTTGTCTGTTGTCCACATTGGCAATTACTGTACAGACATGTAAAATGGCTGCCATAGTGGATACAGCTAATCACAAAGTACGTATTTATCAAAAGTTGGCTGCCTTTCCATCTTGTCCATGAGTCATGATGAATGAATAAATAACATTATGTATGCTCTCTCTTATTTTTTAACAACTCTCTTTGATAGTACTCAGAATAAGCACAAACTGTTTCTTTCCAGTTCATTATTCTATAGATCAATCACCTTTTACCTTGGCTGGGTCGCACTGAGTGAAGAGAGTGAAGAATTGTCTTGGGTCGCAAGACAATATATAATTTGTCTTGTATTAATGTGTATAAGTTTTATATACATTAGCTATATATAAAATATATAGTTAGTATATAAATCACATGTTAAAAGTTTATATACATTAACAAAATAGGTATAAATCAATTTATATAATCACATAGTTAAATGTTTATATACATTAACTACATATATGTGATTTACATATATTAACTACTTATATAGTTAATGTATATAAATCACATAATATTAAAAATTTATATCTTTGGGGATGCATTGCTAGCTCTCCAGAGCTGATCCAGCTTCAAGGTTTTGCTTATGATGTACAAAGCTACAAACAACTTGGGAAGATGCCCGATGAGCTGTACTTGCTGTTACAGATCTCATTCATTACCAAACTATTAGGGGATGTTCTGAGAATTTAACTCGGAAGGGATAGTGGTCCCTTACAGACTTTCTTTGTGATGGGCACCTAAATTCTAGAATACTCTCTCATCTGTAATTTGCATGACCACCTATCATTAGCCCTCGTAGGTACTTGTTAAAGATCTTCTTATAGAGGTTGGATGTGCTTGTTTGTTTCTACTTTCCTTTTTATTGGCCAGGTATGTAATTTTTCATTTTTTATTGGTGAATTTTATACTTTTATGCCACATTTGGAAAACTGCAGGGGAAAAAATATGAAAGCACAACAAATTATTTCCGTGTAAAGTTCAAGCATCCATTAAGTATTCCAGACAGTCATTTTCCTCAATGATACCCCACTACACATTTTCTTGAACATTCAATTTTCATGTCCCAATAATAGCATTTCCAGATATCATTACACTAATCCTCCTTCCACTGCCTACCTCCAAACTATTTTTGATATAATCTTTACATATTAGTTTTCTACCAATGCATGCTCATCCACCCCACAGTTTAGTGGTGTTAGAGCTATAAAACATGTGTTTTAAACAGAAGAACTGTTCTGAAAGCTCCGACACTATCTGGTCCTAGGTATGTGGAAGGGAAAAGTGTCCTTTCCATCTCTACCAAAGGATGGATGCCATCTGTTCAATCTCCACTGGTTCCACTGGTCAAATCTTGAAGGGAAGTTTGTGTAGGAGATGATCAGGCTGAGCCTCATGGAGGGGTCAAGCATGTCATCATTCACGCCCATAAGAGATCTAAGTCCAGCCCTCCCTGAATTCTGTTGACTCTTATCTACCGCCAATTTACCTTGAGCTTTAGTAGTTCACATTCCTGTTTAGAGGTAGCATGGAATAAACCTGTAGTCATTTTGGACCTAACCTGAATCCCAATTTCTTGTGCCTGACAGTTTGCATTTTATCTCTGTAAATGTACTTTGAATTTCCAGAGGAAATTCACACAGTGCAAATATGATAAATAAGCAGTAGAGAAATAAAAGTATTCTCACCAAAGGTAGATTTGCAAGAATTTCCATCCTGGAAATGTGTTAGAATCTAATGATGGTCATTTTTGTAACATGGGAAGTCAACTTCAGAAACACATTGGAATCTAGCATGCAGTAGTTGCATGCATCCCAACCCAACTCACCAGTATACTTTTTATGGAGTACACTGCCTTTATTTGCATTGAGACCTACTTTCTTATTAGGAGCTGAACTGGCCAAAGCTGCATATGACAAAAAGCAGCCGATAGGAAAGATCTCCAGGAAATAAACCATTCTTACATTTTAAAGCAGCACTTACAATTCCCTCTCAGCAGGAAATTGCTTCAATTAATCTTCACACCAATATGGTAACCAACTTCATGGCATATCAGAGGGTAGCTTTAAGGAACAGTAATTAAGTGCTAACCCTGATGAGCAGCAGCACTTTTTTTTTTTGAATTTGTCATTAAGGCAAGACTGTATTATCTGCCTTGTTAATAAGATTTATTAGAGCTTGAGGGTGGGGGCAGGAGGGAAAATTAAGTAGCAACCCAAAGGTGAATGCATTTTTCATAAAGTATTGGGCAACTAATTTGGTTTTCTCAACAAGCTTCCTGAGTTTGAGCTTTGTAAGAGAGATCTTCTTTTAGCATATTTGCTATTCCTGGAACAAGGATGGATAATTATAGTTCTCCAGGTGTTGATGAACTCTGACTTTTAGCACACCTGGAATGATGGGCACTGTAGTCCAACAATGGTTAGAAGCCACACGTCTCCCCGCCATCACTTCCAGAGGCGTTCCTATTAGAATGTGCTAAATTTTCCGATTTATTTCCTTGGATAATATCAGCTGATGATTGGAACTGATTGATGAATACATTTGAGATTTGTTATCCTTTGTACTGTACTTAGTCTATGTCCAAGTATATTAATAGAATTTAATGACCGAGCTTATTCTATGCAAGGATATGAATAGCATTTCCATGTTTTGATCACAAAACAGCCTTTTTGTATCCTGTATTTTAAGTTCAAAGCTAAACACATGATTACAAAGCTCTGTTTCAAGATCAAAACAATTTAGGTGTCTTAAGGTTTCTAGGCATTGGAACTGCCTTTGTATTGAGCTTTTTTTTTAAAAAAAAAAATTTTAAACTGCTAGTACAGCAGCATATACTGATTATATTCCAGATGCTACTGGCAGAAGCTAGATGGACTAATATTTAAAAGGATCTTTCACTATCTCAACCCCCACTCCTCAAATAAGGCATGCATGTTGATTTGGTAGAATTCAATTTTCCAGTTAGATGTTGGGTGATTTTAAGTTCATAGACCCTCTGTGCCACTTGCTTAGCCACAAAATTAAATGCAGGTAGTCTTTGAGTTATGACAGTAATTGGGACTGGAATTTCTCTCATTAAGTGATGAGGTCATAAAGGGCCAAATTCCTTCCCTTTTGCAGCCCCTTTTTTAGTCAAAGTTTGTTCTATTTTCATGGAGTGTTTACTGAACCTTTTGAGGCTAAGTCACTCCAACTTGTGTGGTTGCCCCCTTCTTTTGGATATCTCACCTTTTGGATTGGCCACATTTTTTATGGGTGCCCCATCTTTTTTGGGGGGGGATATCCCACTGCTCAGGAATTCGGTAAGAACCTTGTCTAATTATTCAGGTTTTACCTATTTTTATATTGTGTCCAGTTAAGATAGTTACACCTGGCTGTACGGTATGTTTACAGTCCTCTAACGTTTTTTTCTATCTCTTTCTTTTGACTATCCCCTAGATATGAATTGATAAGTATCAATCAACTAAGGTAATTACACCTGGTTGTATGGTAAACATATGTCAGGCTTTAGGAGTCATCATATGTTTACCATATAACCAAGAAAACATATGTCATATGTTTACCTGGTTATATGGTAAACATGACAATTTGCCAACTTGCCATGGACAACTCATTATGGCCCACTCACCACAGCCAACTTGCCATGGACAACTCAACACGAGACAACTCACTGTGGGACAAGAGTGACACTAATATCAAAGAAACGGTGGAACAGAATAATTAAAGAAAGGATGCAAAAGGAGGGATAGAATGAAATGTGAGTGACAAAAATTAAAATATTTTTTTATTTATTTTAAATAATTAAATTTAAACTTGTCCTGTGGCAAGTTTTGCCGTGGCGAGTTGGCTGTGGTGAGTTGGCCGTGACAAGTTGGCCGCAGTGAGCTGTCCCATTCCGTTAGGAGTCAGCCTAGAAGCTGGTATCTTGGTACAGAAGGCCAAAACAGGGTGTAGTGATGTGTGACTTTTCCACAGGCAGAAAGAGAAGGAGGTGTGTTCTTGACTTCTTCACACTAAACCTACCCCTTTCTGTTAACAACATAAAGGTTTAAGATTAGAATCACCAGAAAGAGCCCAGTTCTCAATCAAGCTCAGAAATAAGTTGATGGTAGCCCAGAGCCACAACACTATCAGTGCTACACTGTGGTTCTGTGATTGGGGTACAATTACAACAATTCAAGACTAAGCAACAAGCCACAGGCCAGCACAAAGAAGGATGCTATCTTTTGACCTTGGGGACACTTAAGCACCAGTTTAGGCATGGTGCTAGTATCCACAGCTTTCATCACCATACCGATGGGATGCTCAGGGCAGGGCAGCGCTAGCGCCGGTGGGATGCTCGGGGCAGCGCTAGTGCCGGTGGGATGCTCGGGGGTGGAGCAGCGCTAGTGCCGGTGGGACACTCAGGGGTGGGACTAGCACCAGTGGGATGCTCAGGTGGCGCTAGCGCGAGTGTGTGGGGGGTGAGTGCATGTGCGTGTGCACTGGCCATCCGTTCATACGTCCAGTAGTGGGCCGCGGCCCACAGGTTGGGGAACCCTGCACTAAGATACTGCATTATTATAATCATCTTTTTGTTTTTTCTACTTATTCATGTGTAAGTTATTATAAATAGCAGGCAGTAGCAGTTAATTTTAAAAAAGGGCTTTTAAGAACAAGATAAAAAAAAAATCAATAGTCATGGGAACATACACACAGACACACACATACAGAGGAGGGGGAGAGAGAAAGAGAGACAGAGCCAGAGAGAATTAAATTGTGTGGTTACAGTTAGTTTCTGATAACCAACTGCTAAGTAGTAGATAAATAATGAAGATGATAGAAATTACCCTTTTCTTGATTCTGTAGTATGCTAGTTGAGTATACATGGTTTATTTTTTTTAAAAAAATGAAAATAGCTTTTTTTTCTCTACTGAGAACCAAAACCAGATTCTAAGTTAACAATTTAATTATTTTTTTCAGATGTAATAATATTTATCTATAAAGACTTAATATTGCCACTTTTGCCATACTTCCCCTGAAAATTGGCTGGTTGGTAGCAGCCATCATAGGCTGCTATTTCACCTACTCTTGTGGTCCTTAAGGAGGAAAAAAAAAGGGAAGAAGTGGCTTATTTCAAGGATTTTTTTTCTGTGTCTGGAATACTCAAAAACATTTCCAATTTTGCTCCTATGAAAAAAGGATCACCCAAACTAATTGTATTCCATAAAAGTGTAACTAATGTGAAATATACCATCAGAGATACTGATTGGGGATGTTTTTTCTAAGCAATAAAGGAAACATGTTTCTGATCTTTGTGCATCTTTGTACTCAACAGAAGAGGCACAATTATGTACCATTTTGTGTTTAAATTAATCTCGTATATCTCAGTTGTAATTTGGATCAGACTAACTAAAAATGAAATCTCCCCCAAAAGAAGCTCAACTCCAAGTGACCTGGAAAAATCCAGGTTGTTCTTTTGACTATAATATGGTCATTCTTTGACTTTTCAGCCTAGTCTACACATTTGGGATTTTCTAGTTCCAATTGTCCCTTTTTTTAAAAAAAAAAACACAGCCAAGATTGGTACTGTATAGCACCTCTTGCGAGCAGCTAAAAAATGGAGCCACATGAAGCCACAAACTTCTCATGACTTAACTTTCTGTAAATAAATATGTGAGGAAATTTGTTTGCTTTACCCTACAATCTCCAATAAATGGAGAGGTAAGGGAGATGCATGAAATCATAAAAAATATATTTTTAAAAAATATATCTCTTGTGCAACAACCCATTTCATGATCATAATTAATCTCATAACTGTCTGTTGATTTAATTTATTTGCTATAACTTTTTTTCTGGACAAACTATGTCAGTTAACTTAAACTAAACCTTTGTGCCAAGAAAACCGTGGGGGGAATGAACTAAAATGGAAATTTAATTTATACTTTTAATGAAATAGGAAGTGAAGTGAAATATTTCTGTTAAATGCTTAAGCATTTCAGGAGGAAATGGTTTCCAAAGCTTACTTGTTCTGTTTTCTCCTATCCAAATATACACAAAATCTATCCTTTTATATCCTCAATTTCTGCTTTCCTGAAAAGAAAATATATCATATGGTTTTCTCTATGTTGGGGAAATGGATTCTAATGAGCAAATGCTTATGTTAGAAAAAAGCACATAGTTTTTCAAGTATCACTGGCTTGTTTTTGCTGCAATAGCTACTCCACCTTCAGATTCTTCACTGAATTTTACACAAAAAGCCTTTTGTATTTGTCCCTGCAGCAAAGTGCAGGGTTTCATTCAAAGTTCATATTGCAGAAAAAAAGATGATGTGGTATTGACAAGATACACAGCCTGGAAGTCTGAGGTTTCAAATGTTCTTTTCATTAACAGATTTGTTTTGTCTACCAGAAAGCAATCATTTCGTAGGTCAACCCTTCTTTAGATTTACAGATAAAGCATCGGCTTCAGCTACAGAACTTAATCATAGATAGTGATGAGAAATTCTAGAAGACAATAGTCAATATTGCCATAACCTTTTTTGCTACATAAATACACACATATACACTGACACAAAACCTTTAGTCTAAGTCTTGCAAGCTGAGATTAGTGATAGTGTGACTTTGGTATCTGAGATATATATCCTTGGCTGAATTAAATACAGAACAAGTGGAAAATATTTCTTGAGGTTGAGTTTAGTCAGCTCGTAGTTGGAGAAGACCAGTCTAAATCAATGGAACTTAAGTAAATCAAAGATGGCGATCTTCTGATTTTCTGAGACCACTTTTTACATTAGGAGAATCAAGGATCACAGCAGGATGAGAAAAGGATGCAAGGCAGACATGATGAGATCATGTCATGCCTATCAGAGAGATTTTGCATTTTGTGCATTTCGACTGTGTCAAGTTTGTGCTAGAGCCAAAGTACAGTTCCCAGAAAATAATAAAACTGTGAGGGCGAAAGTTCGTTCTCTGAGCTTATGGGTTGGTTTCTGAACATTTCATTACCAGGCTTGGTAATATCTTCAGCAGAATTTAGGGGATGTCAGTGTCAGTGTTCTTCTGTTTATAAGGTTTTCAGGTGTGGGTGTATCAAGTGAGGGTCTGTGATGGGTCAGGTATGAGTCATCAGTGAGTCTTTTGATGGGTCTTGTGATGTGGAGGTTATATCAGGTCAGGGTCATTGGGAGGTGAACTGCTGGTGGGAGGGGTAATGTAATCTAATCTACAAAATCAACTGTAACCATTGCAACCAATTCTACGTGGGACAAACATCACGTCAATTGAAATACAGGATCCATGAACACCAGCTGGCAGTCGATCCCAAATCCTTAATCTCTACCCACATCAATGCCAAACAGCACCAGTTCAATTGGAGCAACACAAAAATCATCAGCCACACTACCACCTGCCACGCTTGTGAGTTCATCGAAGGCTGGCACTCCACAAGCAATTTCATCAACAGATACATTGACCTACAAACCCCTCAAAATCCAAATCAACCACACAGAGACAGCACCAACCCATCACAAGACTCACTGTTGACTCATACCTGACCCATCACATACTCTCACTTGACATACCCACACCTGAAGCCCTTATAAACAGAAGAACACTGACACTGACATCCTCTAAACTCTGCTGAAGATATTACCTAGCCTGGTAATGAAATGTTCAGAAACCAACCCCTAAGCTCAGAGAATGAATCTTCACCCTCATCCTACACCCGAGCTACAGATATTCACCACTATTGCATAATAAAATTGTATTCAGCAATATTGCAATGGAATTTGGCTGCCCGCTCAAAGGTATCTAGAATGACCTTCCCCCACTCCCAATGCAGCAGAAGACCTAATGCAACTCTGAGTTCCAAGTTGCCTTTATTGAAACTGAATCGTGGTTATATTTATCTAAATTAACATCCCACCTTCTGGACAATATTTTCCCATCCTCTCACTTTCCATCCTGTTTTGAGTGGGAAAACCCAACAAGGAATTATACTTGCATTCCTTTGAACAGAAATAAAATAATCCTAGCAGACCAGACCTATTTTGTTTCAGTGTCTACAGGTCTAAAGAGAATTCTAGTTACATTAAAAAAAATGTGAAGAAAAAGATCAAGATTTGGGGATCCAAGCTAACAAATTCAGGGAACCTGGGACAATTGTGCATGAAAGACAGAGAAGAAGGTATGTCGGCTTAGAATTCTGAGAATTACAATCCTTATATTTGTGGATATCAGTAGAGAAAGTCAATATAGATAAATATTTTTTAAAAAAACTATGGTAACATTTGAAAAGGTTCTACCAGAAGGGTGGTGAGTGATCTCATTGCATTCAACAATAGCTAAAGGTTTAGCATAATATCTAACTTTGTCCCAAATCCTGTGGAGCATCACTCCAAGAACAGGGAAATCACACCTGGGAATAGGATGAACTTCAGTTTATCCATTCAATTTCTAAATTAAGCTTCTGGTATAATTTTCATTGTGCCTCACTCCCATCTACACAACACCAAAAAGGGAGATAAAATACATTAATGCTACACAGATTCTGTATTTACTTTAAGGAGAAAATCTATAATTCATTTTAATTTGGGAAAATAGTATCATTACAAGCTGTAATAGTGCATACTTTGAGCACCTGTGTTTATGAGCGTTAACAAGTAAATGTGTTAAAAATGACAAGCATTTGTATGTGCATCAGTGAATGCAGGAGAGAAAGACTTATAAAAGGTGAATCACTAGGTGTATCATTAGACTAAGGTAAATGTGGAGAATAAGAAATTCTAACAAATTCTAACATCTACAAATGTTTAATAAATATTTTTGACTATTTAATATCTTTCCCTACAGCTTTTAATGGAGCCCAATAGGCCTTAATGGCAATGCCAAACACAAAACCTAAATTATCTTCATTTGAAATATAAAGCTGTTACCAGAGATAGCAATTTATTGTCATGTTAACAAAAGCACCATATAAAAAGCATGTCATTCAATCCCCTTTCCATTTTAATGATCTCTCAGCTTCAATTCAGAAGCAGTACGGGGGCTTGTTCTATATGCATGGCAACATAAAAGCATAGAAAATTCTAGTAATCTTTCTGATCACAGGCAAATAGATGTAAAACTTATAACTGGATCAGTATGAGTTTTATGGACTTATGGACTTCAACTCCCAAATTCTCCAGTCAGCATGGCTTGCTGAGGAATTCTGGGAGTTGAAGTCCACAGGTCTTCAAGTTGCCTAGGTTGGACACCCCTGACTAGAGTAATGATTTTCAGATATTTCAATTTCAGGTTTCACTTTCTCCATCAGCTGTTCATAGGACATGCAAGGTCGGGTCCTGCAATATAGCATGTTGTAGTAGGCAAAACTGGATCCAAATGAAAAAGAAGGATTTAGAAATTCCATATTGAGCATTTTGGAAGGTCTTCCTTCCCCCATTAGATAGCAAAGTTTTATCATCTTCCAAATGTTCCAATTCCTGATCTCAGCTTACTGCAAGAGATCTAAGGGAACACTATCCAACAAATTCCTAGCAAACTCCCCAAACTCCACATTTCCCAGAATTATTTTAATAATTAAACTGGATAAAAGCAGGATAGATCTGCAGCGCAGAAAGGATTCTCTTTTCAGCTAATTATTATTTGCAGTTGATCCATGAAAGAAAGATGAGCCTTCAGGGATTAACTCAGAATTTTAGGATGGAAAAAGAGCAGAAGGCAGATGGAGTCTTAGCTTCACCTTGAGAGTGGCATTTGAGTTCAGTGTTAATAAGAGATTTGCATTTGATGAACTCTTTGAGAATTATTCATTTGTTAGCTAGCTTGCTGCTGCATGATGGACGTCACTAGAGTTGTTCTCACATGCACTTGCTGGCACATATCATTTAAGTGTTTCTGACATACGTACTTCATTTATGTTTAGGAGCTGTAAATGCATACTGGGAAGCCCAAGAAATCTTCTGCTGTAAATCAGAAAGAAACACATGACTCTTCCAGACAATGTCAATCACTAAAATAACTGAATTCAATAGAAATAAAAATAGCACTTAGACTTATATACTGCCCCACAGTGCTTATCAGCACTCTTTGGGTGGTTTCCAATGTCAGCATATTGCCCCCAATAATCTGAGTCCTCATTTCACTGACCTCGGAAGGATGGAAGGATGAGTCAACTTTGAGCCAGTCAGGGTCGAACTCCAGGCTACGGGCAAAGTTAGCCTGCAATATTGCATTCTAACCACTGCATCACCAGGGCTCTTATGGTGAATGTGTTCACTGCTATCAAACTTCTGCTCCTGATTTATCAGATATTAAATAGTTTATACTAATTATTTTAAATTAAAATACCTATGGGAATCATGAGCTCAGAAGAGACATTCTGCCTATCTCACCAAGGAACTACTACCAATTCTCAGATGAAGCCTAACAAAACATATGCATACACATTTCTCTTTAAAAACATTCCTTGGAGCTATTATATGTGCAAATGTTCACAGATTTTTTTGAATCTAAACTCACATCATTAAGACTTCTTTAATTCACTGATAACACAAATATGCTAACAAATACGTCCTGAATGTATTGATTCAGGCTTCTACAATGAGAGAATTCAAGAAGACATTTCTGCATTTACTATTTCTTCTCTACTGATTTTCTGTGCACATATCCAGGTGAGCCTTAACGTATTGCCTAGCAGGAAGGAGGCATCTGTCATGTTTATGTACTTGAATCTTTGCTCAAGTTATCAATGGCTTAGTTTCCAAAAGAACTACTTTTGTCTAAGTAAACAAAAAGGAAAAAATAAAGTACCCAGAAAACATTGACTTATTCTATATACAGTTATTATCAGACCAGTATGATTCTGTGTTTATGGATATGGCTGTCTGCAAAGCTAGGCATAGTTTGATTGCACCAATGAACTACTTAAAATATGTTTTGTCTTATATGCTGTTGATTGTTGTATACTGGTCAGTGACCATAATAAAAATATATAAAAAGAAAAAAAAAAGGAAAAAAATCAACTATTATGCATTTTCCCAAGAAATTGACTTTTGTCTAAATTGTAATTGGTTCATGCATGGTATAAGATATGCAAAATTTACATGAAATGACAACTTACATGCAATATTTGCTTTAATGCATTCCAAAGAGTTGACTACATGAACCAAAAGACCATGCAAGATTGCACAATCAATCTAAGAATGACGTTCTGAATTGTTTGTTGCAGACAATTAAGGATGAACAAGGCATAAAACTTTTCCCAACCTTGGATTACAATTCCCTTAATTTCCATTTGGCATTCTTAATAATATCCTTAGATCTAAGTCTAAAAATGATAATTTAGCATGCAGCTATACCAATCTATTCTTTTGTTGGATATTTCCTTTTTGCCATTCTGTTCTTTCTTCAAGATACTCAGCAATCTTATAATTTTATTTTATTTTCAGAGCAACCCTGAGAAGTAAGTTAGAGAGCAATAAAGATGCCTTGTTTTAAATCATCACATAAAATAGAAATTTCAAACTAGGTTTCTACAAAATCCCTACAATTCACTTAGTACCTCATACAAATATCTGTCCTAGGGAATGTGCTAGGCCACCAAAATCATCCAACAATGACACACACAAACATTAAAACCTGCAATATTGTGAAGTTTGGGGGCAGTATTTGGCTAAGTCTCATATTAGAGCACTATAATCTCATAATGGAATACCAAAGCTTTTTGTGAGTTTTTCAGCCTCATTCAAGATCTGTATTATTATCAAATCTATTTCGTTGAATCTATGGTTCAACTCTGGGGCACTGTGACATCACAATATGCCCCAGTGAGAATAGCAACTCTTTCAAATTTATCAGCACTGATAAGAAAAATTTAGGGGCATACAATTCTCTAGTATGTAGGAGAGAACTTGCTAACAATACAGTCAAATATTTAAGTTTCTTCTAGAAAATTATTATCACTTGTAAGGTGGGTCCTTACTATTTCTTTACAAAAGCTACAGATGCAGATGGAGAGAAAAATTAAGACATATAACAGGATATCTCTTTTTTTATAAGGAGACATTTCATCTTGGCCAAAACCTTGACAGCTTGGAGAGCAAACCCCTAATCTTGTTTTCAATATGGTGGAGCAGTAGTTCAAAGCAGACTGCTAGGAGGCTCTTTTTCACTCGAAGCAAGCATTCACTGCCAACACGGTATTATGTAAAATAAGTAAACAGAATTAGATCAGGATAATATATGCTTGCTCTGTCAGTTTGCTTTAGAAAAGAGAGCAGCTTCCCACAAGAGGCTTTTAAGAAGAGATTCGACAGCCATTTGTCAGAAATAGTATAGGTCTCCTGCGTGAGCAGGGGGGTTAGACTAGATGATCTCCAAGGTCCCTTCCAACTCTGTTACTGTTAATTCATCTGTACAGTATTAGGGATACTGGCATGCAAAATAAAGCTTGGCGGGACCTAGAAAAAGAGTCTTCTCTGTCATTGCCCCCACATTATGGAACATCTTGCCCCTCACTCTCCTGGCAAAGAGATCAAATCCTGGCTGTGCAGCCTTGCCAGGGTGGCAGAGAGGACCGTGCATCCGTAGGGCTGACTGGCCCATGAGAACCACACCACTTATTGCTAAATGCCCATCTTGGAATTTTTTACCTTTTTGAAAATGTATAATGTTATATTGTATAATTTTAAAAAATTAATCTTAATTTTAATATTTTAATGTTATATGTTGTTTAAATATAGATAGATAGATAGATAGATAGATAGATAGATAGATAGATAGATAGATAGATAGATAGATAGATAGATAGATAGATAGATAGATAGATAGATAGGTAGGTAGGTAGGTAGGTAGGTAGGTAGGTAGGTAGGTAGGTAGGTAGGTAGGTAGATGATAGATAGATCGATGCATTAAATCATTGATCTACGTACGTATATTCATAGATGCTATGTGGTTTGAAAAAGCAGATATGTGCTTAAATCATTGTGGGTTGGTGATTCTTTAAAATCTCCTTTCTAAAGGCTTAAGGCCGGAAGGTCTAAACTCCCCAGTTGCTGTTCACAAATATTTTAATGCATTGATTTGTTTCATATGTCCTACATGGAAATGGAATTACACCCAGATTTCTCCATATGTAAAATATCAAGTAGCATATATCAGAATCACCCCTCTCATACAAAATACCCACTGCTGTGCTAGCCATTAGCCATTCAAGATATATCTCCAATGCTGCTTTTCTCTCTCTTGATGTTTTGCATCACCATTTTCCCAGTTTTAATAATAATAATAATAAAGTTGAAAGGGACCTTGGAGGTCATCGAGTCCAACCCTCTGCTCAGGCAGGAAACCCTACACTATTTCGGACAAATGGCTGTCCAGTCTCTTCTTAAAAACTTCCAGTGTTGGAGCATTCACCGCTTCTGGAGGCAGGTTGTTCCACTGGTTAATTGTTCTAACTGTCAGGAAGTTTCTCCTTAGTTCTAGGTTGCTTCTCTCCTTGATTAGTTTCCATCCATTGCTTCTTGTCCTGCCTTCAGGTGCTTTGGAGAATAGCTTGATTCCCTCTTCTTTGTGGCAGCCCCTGAGATATTGGAACACTGCTATCATGTCCCCCCTCGTCCTTCTCTTCATTAAACTAGACATACCCAATTCCAGCAACCGTTCCTTATGTTTTAGCCTCCAGTCCCCTAATCATCTTTGTTGCTCTTCTCTGTACTCTTTCTAGAGTCTCAGCATCTTTTTTACATCATGGTGACCAAAACTGGATGCAGTATTCCAAGTGTGGCCTTACCAAGGCATTGTAAAGTGGTATTAATACTTCATGTGATCTTGATTCTATCCCTCTGTTAATGCAGCCCAGCATGTGTTGGCTTTTTTGGCAGCTGCAGCACACTGCTGGCTCATATTTAAGTGATTGTCCACTAGGACTCCGAGATCCCTCTCACAGTTACTACTATTGAGCAAGGTACTCCCTATACTATACCTGTACATTTGGTTTTTCTTGCCTAAATGTAGAGCCTTACTTTTTTCACCATTGAATTTCATTTTGTTAGATAGCGCCCAGTGTTCAAGTCTGTCCAGGTCCTCCTGTATCTTAAGCCTGTCTTCTGGAGTGTTAGCTATTCCTGCCAGCTTGGTGTCATCCGCAAATTTGATGAGTTCCCCATCTATCCCCACGTCCAAATTGTTGATGAAGATGTTGAAGAGCACTGGGCCTAGAACAGAGCCCTGGGGCACCCCACTACACACTTCCCTCCATGTAGATGCAGTTCCATTGAGGACCACACGCTGAGTACGGCCGGTCAGCCAGCTACGAATGTATCTGGTGGTGATGCTGTCTAACCCACATTTTTCTATCTTATCGAGTAGTAGGTTGTGATCTACTTTATCAAATGCCTTACTGAAGTCCAAGTAAATTATATCCACAGCATTCCTCTGATCCACTAATTTTGTCACTTGGTCAAAGAATGCAATAAGGTTTGTCTGGCATGATCTGTTTTTGACAAACCTATGTTGGCTTTTAGTAGTGATTTTGTTTGCCTCTAGGTGTTCGCTGATTCGTTGTTTGATTATCTTTTCCAGAATCTTCCCAGGTATTGAGGTCAGGCTGATAGGTCTGTAATTTCTTTTTCTCTTACCTACCCTTCATTTTTCTATTTACTGGCCCCAAAGGGAGATGATCCTGAATCTTCTTTTAAGTAAAGAAAAATAAAATGAGAAAGCAACCTGGATAAAGATAGGTTGTAGAGGAAAAAGCAACTGGGGGAGGGAAGCAAAGAAAAGAGACAAGGCATTGTTTAGCAATTGCATCAGATATTTAATATTTGCAAAACCCCCAATAATAAATGGTAATTAAAAATATTTTCTGACCAATGTACATATTTACCACAAAAAAAGTATTCAGTGTAAAACTAATTAAGGTCTGGTCAGTTTCAGGCAGCAGCTATCAATATCTATGTTCTAATCAATTAATTAAGATTACAGAGCTGAGCTTGTTAACTTGCAGTTAACACTTTTTTGTGAAATGTTGTGCTGGGGAGAAAAGCAGGAAGAGATAGGTTTAGATAATCTCTCTGCCTTGCCAGAAGGCAAATAAAGGGTTCTTTTCACTCAAAGCGAGCATGGTCATTCTGTTTCTCTGTTTAGGTAAGGAATTCTCTCTGAAACAATGATTCAAGGCGAATGGGTTGTGTAGTGATACATAAACAAAGGGATACATGCAAAATGCCCCTCACCTGATATAGGGAACTTGAAATATATAATAATGGAGGAAGGTGGCTGCTTTAATCTTCATTAGAACATGAGAAAAGGAGCATTCCAAGCAGACCAAATTTTAGTACAAAAACAGACACTTTCCTCACAAATAAGAGACTTTAAAACAGGGGTCTTCAAACTTGGCCCTTTTATGACTTGTGGACCTCAACTCCCAGAATTCCTCAACCAGGAATTTGAAGACCCCTGCTTTAAAAGATTTGCAAAACTTTTTTTTTACAAAGATAAGCAGTACAAAGGTTGATGAATATGCCCTCTGGCTTTCTTATTTGCTCTTTTAGACCCTCACAGAGAGTTCAAGTTTTCTTCCTCACAGAAAAAGATTAACAAACAATTTTGGTGCAGGCAGGAGGGAGAGGAGAATGGAGGACAGCAACTACGCTTCAAAATAATTGAAAAATCAGAGCGGGAATGCTTCATAAACTGGTAAAACTGGCTTTCCGTGTATCGTAGAGACTCCCTTGCTTTCTATCAGGTTGCACTATGGATCTTCGTCCTAGTCCAAATCAAAAATAACTAATGTGGAGACATTAATTGCCAGTGACGGGGCTTCTCTTCAAACACAGGAACTTGCTGACATTCAAAATAACCACCAACAAAAAAATATTTTTTCTCTTTAAAAAAAAAAAAAAAACCTTGCTGAAACATTTGCTCAAATCTCATGGCTCTGTTTTTGAAGCAGTGCAATGCCCTTGAACATGACTGCTTTAGAGAGGATGTTTTTTTTAAAAAAAAAATACATTAGAAGGTATTTTGCCTCCCAACTCAGGAAACCTGCCTGCTACACCATATTTACACATATTTGCAAATGGATTTGGAGCCACATTTTGGATGTGCCATTTATACAATACATCTGACAACCACGCTGGACATATCTATCACTTTGCAAGAACTGGCAGATTACTCTCAGATAGTGTCAGCCGCAGGCAACAACATTTCTGGCAAATGCTAATCTTCTTTTGAGGGACCCCCCTAGTAAACTTCAAAATGTTCTTTTCTAGCACAGCTCCAGCCTCTTGCCGTCTCACAGGACTTGAAATGATACAATTTCAATACATCAATAACAACCATTTAGCTCAAAATACACTGGTATAGCCTCACATTTTTGCCAT
This sequence comes from Azemiops feae, assembly GCA_023970755.1. NCBI lineage: Eukaryota > Metazoa > Chordata > Lepidosauria > Squamata > Viperidae > Azemiops > Azemiops feae. Next base: position 1,343,043 of record JALGBA010004264.1, read on the forward strand.
AAAGGATAAGTTACTAGCAAAACATTAAAGAGTACCACAAAGCCAGCCTCTTTATGAAGCATTTAATTTCTGCTTCCTTGAGGTTTAAAATCCTAAATCAACACAGGACCCATAAAATCAAATGTCTAAGTTATCGAACAGAAGGGAAGTTCTTGCCAAACCCCTGCTTCTCATTAACCAAGTTTCCTGCTTTTCTAATGAAAAGGATCTCAGACTCTAGAGAGTAGCCTTCTATTTTGTTTAATAGTTACAATTTAATAAAGCAGATATAATCCAGACCTCTCTAAACCTTAAGGGAAACATAGATTGGATAAAATCCATGTGTGTATTTTCAAGTCTCTTCGAATAGAAGCCACTGTTTTTATCCTCCTAGGGCCAAAAAGGTATCTACTTGAAATGACACAATTTCAATACACCAATAACAACTACTTAGCTCAAAATACACTGGTGTAGCCTCAAATTTTTGCCATAAAGAATACGTTACTAGCAAAACATTAAGAGTACCACAAAGTCAGCCTCTTTATGAAGCATTTAATTTCTGCTTCCTTGAGGTTTAAAATCCTAAACAGCTTTCTCTCTTCTGCCTAATAACTGTTTATTTGATGAGCCGCATAGGACTTTATACACACATTGGATATCAGACTCACAATCAACCTGGAGATGGGACTAGGAGATGGGAAAACCTCAAAAGGTTTAGAGAGTCAATTAGGGTGCCCTTTCAAATGTCATCTAGGCTATTTAAAGCAAATTAATGCATGGTGAGATGGAGATCACGATAATCAAGTAACAGAGCAAAAGGACTGGGATTCAGATCGTGCACTGATGTCTGATACTCCATTCTATTAAACTAGAAACCATTAAACAAATGTGTGATAGTTTTACTACCTATTTTGAAGAAGGCAAGAATGTCACTAAGCAGCATCTGAGAATCAAGGAAGTACACCTAAAGTCAACTATTTTATTCAGACAAAGGGCCCAGCAGTGAGGCACCATGTAATACTTAAAACAACAAAATGATCAAGATTTTGCGAGAATTAAGTTACTTAGTACAAAAATTCTAACTAAATTTCAGAGCTCTCTGTAGAAAATTCACAAAACTCAAAATCTCGTGTGGTACGTTGAAATTTTATAAAATCTTATAGGATGTTGGCCATTTTTAAAGTTATTATTATTATTAGTTGTCATATTTAGGAACCACTCATCTCCCTCACAGAGGGATGGGTGTTGTACAATAAAATATTAAAGGCTTAAAAATAGTATGTAAATTTTAAAAGTGGCAAGGAATATTAAAAAGTTGATTAAAAAGCAGGACAACTTTCAGATCAACAACCAGTCTCACTTCTGCAGCAGGTGAGTTTTCACAGGGCAGAGGCAAGGGCAGAGAATACTCTCTTCCTGGACCCCATCAGTCAGAATTCTGGTGATGATGATGTTACCTAGTTTGGGTAATGAAATGTCTGCATAAAAACAACTAAGTTCAGATAACTGGGGTCCACAACATACCTTCTCTGCCTCACTGGGTGAAATGGGTTGATGTAACTGGATGAAGACAACTTAATGTTATTGTATTTCATATTTGTTCTTGACCATTTACAAAAGGGTTCTATCTTCTTTCCATTCTTTAACAAGAGTGAACAATATTGTGTCTTTGTTACTTAGCTATTACTTAAGACTTGCATAAAAGCTTTTCTAGTTTAAGATTTTATACAAAAAATTCAAAGTTGCTTTAACAACTTACTAGAGTTCTTAAAATAAACATCCACGCCTCCCCACTCCCCCTGGGACATTCATGGAAATAAATGAAGAAATCCATTCTTGAATTACAAGCTGCAAAATGTTTACCACTCTGCTTTACCACATTTTTTAAAAATAGGCAGATTTTCAACACCACATTCAGGACAACTCAGTAAGTAAAAACTTCCCAACTAAAAGTGCTCATCTGGCCAGCAACTAAGAGGGGGGGGAAATCTGTTGTTTTCTGCAAAGACAAGGCAGGCCTTTTAATTGAGACAAACTGTCTGAATCCAACAGAGGTGTTGAACACAAAGTTCAGCTCACTCACATCCATGTGTAGACAAAGTCATACCCATGTAAACTGAAAGACAAAGATTGCATTATTCAATTATTTTTTTTAAAGCAATCTAAGCTTCACCACTTGCATGTTGGAAATTAAAGATAAAAATGGCCCCATTCATCAAGAGGAGAGTGATGTTGGAAACTTACTGTCAATTATTATCTGAGCTTCTGAACCACAATAAATGGCAAACCCTCTGGGTTTTGCAACCCCGGTCATCACAAGACTTCTGAAGTAATTGCATTCCTTTTGACATAGGCAAAGGATACTATCTGGTGACAGATGGAGAGAATTTGGCATGTCATTTCACAGGGTTTGGGATGGTTGACTTGTCATCTAAATTTCAGTGGCCTGTCACAAATATCACTGCCAATTAAACTGAAAACCTTCACTCTTAAGAAAATCTTTGCGACTGTCTTTTTCCCTGTCAAATCAGACTAAAGAATAAGGGTTATAAGGCGTTGAGATCTTTATTCTTATTAACAATGTGGAGAAAAGCAAGATGGAAAGTCATTGTAACATGACATATAATGATTAGATTCATACTTGTAATTTGTTATAAAGTGATTTGCTTGTTAGTGGCGTTGAATGGAGTGTGACCATAGCACTATAATCATGGCTTAGACCAGGGGTAGGCAACCTTGGCTCTTTTATGACTCATGGACTTCAACTCCCAGAATTCCTGAGCCAGCCATGCTGGCTCAGGAATTCTGGGAGTTGAAGTCCATGAGTCATAAAAGAGCCAGGGTTGCCTACCCCTGGCTTAGACTAAACACAAATTATGAATCCAGGTCTAGGAAAAATAGTGCTATCGGTCATCTGAACATGGTTAATTTATACTCCATAATTATGGAGCTCGAGATCCAGAAAATTACAGATTCATAGATGATACCTTACTGTGCACATTTACTTTCCACTCTCATTCAGACTAACAGCAGGTACAACATTATCCAAAGCCACTAATGTTCTCTTATATCAAGAAAAAACCGAGGCCTTAGATAAACTGCCTATCAAAGATTCAGGAAGCTCCCAACTGTCTCTGGAAACCAAATGGATCTATTGGGGTGACTCAATCTAATGGTCCCATCTTCTTGAAGGGAGAGCAGTATTAGAAAGGTCCAAATTAACTAGAAGGTGATCTTAATGTTCCACATCTTTTGGATTATATTTCATCTGCCCCATCAAAACCATCATGCAGCTCAATAGGGATACTACAACATTGTAGGGAACCATTGTTACTCAATCATTCCCTAGCATCTAACTTCACAAAAATCATATTACATCCACTCATCAATGACACAGTGACTCTGGACACTATAACAGTCCTCCAAATAAAACAGCTATTAAAATCACACCTGGGGCTGCAGCTACGGTAGTACCAAAATTAAAAACAGAGGGCATATTTCTCCCACCATACATGCCAAATCATCCTTCTCATCAATGATAAGTTCATGGATAATGGAGGATGTATTACAGTCTGACCTTATATTTCATAGCAACAGTCAGAGACCACGCCTACCAAGAATTTGGTGACCTAGAATCTGGGATGAACATGGGGGGCTAGAAGTGGGAATGACGCTAAACTCTTTACTGACAATTCAAATGATTTGCAGCAATTGTTTGAGACGATATGATGCAAGAGGAGCGTGCCTTTGAAAATTAACATTATCAAAGACTAACATAGTTGTATTTGACAGGGGAAATAGAGGGAACAATTACAAGTTGTCACATCGTTGACAAAAAAAAATAAAATCCAAAGCAAACAGATGATCTTGTGAATTTGATAGAATATTTACTAAAGATAGGAAAATGAACAGAGAAATTTCAAGATGTGTAAATATTAGTAGAAAAGTAGTGACAGATGAAAGGAATTTATCAAGGAATATCCTACAGCAGTGATGGCGAACCTTTTAGAGACTGAGTGCCCAAACTGCAACCCAAAACCCACTTATGCATCGGCGAGTGCCTGGTGGGTGTGGCCCATTGGGTGGGCGTGGCTGCAGTGGTAACGGCAGACTGGGTGGGAAAAGTTCAATCAATCAATTCCAACTTTGCAAAATCTTTTTTTTTCCCACGAGAAGTTGAAATTGACTGAGTGAACCTTTTTTTTTTTTTTTTGCACATGGCGGCGAAAATGTTTTATAAAACCCAGTTGAAGGCCTAGGCCTAGGACTGGGGCGATGGCGCGCGTGCCCACAGAGAGGGCTCTGAGTGCCGCCTCTGGCACCCGTGCCATAGGTTCGCCACCACTGACCTACAGTATGATGACTGTTAATATTCAATTAAATGAAAGTATTAGAAGAGCAAAGTTTCATCTCATAAAATACACAATATATAGGCTTTAAGAAGGTCCAAAATAGAGTTCTCCCATAATTCCAGCTGCATTTCCATCTAGCCTCCAGAAATCTGTGCCCCCAAAACTCAGCTGTTTCTGGATCCCATTTTCCACAAGCCCCAACCAGGGTAAGCAAGAATTGGGGTTTATTGAAATTGTTGCTCATCATCACCTGAAATAGATGCACATCTATTTCATTCTTCCATTGTTCACTTTCAGTCCATCTAAGCTAGTCACCATTGCAACTTCTTATGGCAGCAAACTATGAAAGTTATATGTCAGTTTGTCCCTGATTATGTTTCATTGGAGGACTCCTGGTTCAATCCAGATGAGGGATTTTTTTTAAAAAATTGTGTTTTCTATCATGCATCATTTTATATGACTGCATCATGTGGATTGTTCTGCTGTATCTTTGCCTAGTGAGATGCCACAGGACATGATAAGGAAACTGAGATAAGGTTGTTTGAAATAGCTTGGACATATGCTAGCAGTGAATGTTCACATTGAAAAATGGGACAATAAGGTTGTTGCTCTAGGATAGATAATCAGATCTGTGCCAATAAAAAAGTTATGTCAAAAAAAAATTATTTCCTAGTTCTGATAAGTGAGAATTTAAAGGTAAAGTATGTGAACATTTCTGAGTTGATATCTTGATAGCAGCATTTCAGGAAAGCTCAAAACAAGACAGCAGTAACATATTAGTATTTTACAGGATCTGGGTAAATTAATCCTAAGGGATCATGCAGACTGGCAGGGTGTCAGCTAATAAAGAAAACCTGCCAGTACAACACAGTTCACAGGATGCAACTAAGCAGGAATTCCTGAGGTTTTGAAAAACTGATTTTCTTCATATATAGAAGCCTTCTAATTTGTGGAATGGAACATAGCATAAAAACTATGATCAAGGTCTTGAACAAGCAGATGCAATAATAATAATTTGCTTAAAAACAAATTTTCACTTTTCACTTCCTAACGATAGTGACTATTAAAAAAAAAATTATGTTAAGATCTGCACGTGTGACACCATTCTTGCAATTCTCAGTCACTCTCCATTTCACAGAACATGGCTATAATCTGTCATAAAGTGTTGTTTAAGCAAAAATCAAGTATTATCTTTTCCCTAGTTGCCTAATTTAAGTCACAAAACACTAGAAAATTAAAGCACATATTTCTTTGAATCAAGAAAAGAGATTTTCAAGTGTGAGAAACAGCACTTGTTGGGGAAAAAAGAGCTATATATATGGGGGGAGGCAGTAATCAAGGATTTGGCACCACTGTTCAATGCTGTTGACCCTGTCATGTGTTTATCTACACAAATTTGTCTCAAGGATGAAACATGAAATATGGATTTCCCACATTTCTGTACTTCTCTTTAAGTTATCAATGTATATATCTACCACCAAAATTTTGGGACTCTTTTCTATGTTTACCTATATAATCTTGCTCCTTTGGTTCTTGATGTATACCACCATTAAATTTTCATTTATTCTCAACTTTATGAATCCAGAATCTGCCAGAGATACTCACCATTGTCTTGACAGAGTTGCATCTCTGTGAAATACAAACTGAAGACTAGGATCAGGTAAGTGCTTTGCAAGCTTAGAACTGCATTTAGTTGTTCGGGTAGCATTCTAAAGGCCATATTCCCCCAAGAGGGAGTAGGGGAAAAGGATAAAAAATGGATAACAAAGACAAAATTGAATGAGATAAATGTCATCAAAGCCATCAATGCCTGCCCATACCTGTGATACAATACATTATTGGAATTATTAACTGGACTGAAAAACAAGAAAACTAATCACTAGTCACTATACATAATATCTCTGTAGTTATATTGATACCTGCCTCTCAGAAATATAGAGGTTTACTTAAGTCAAGTGAACTGTTGAAGAAGAAACACGTGTATTGACTCATTAAGTAAAAGATAGCTAAGAACAAACATTGGTGCAAGTTAAAAATTGGAACTTACTGATTGTATAGAAAACAAAACATGAATATTGAAATAATATAATACAATATGAATATAATGTTGGAAAGGAAAAGCATTACACCATGTTCACATTAATTAAGTTAAATTAACATGCTATGTTAATTTACATGTTATGTATTTTCCCTTTTATGCCATATAAACTTTCGCTTGTAAACTTTTCACATTTTATAAGATAAGGAAGATGGAACTTTGGAGGTTTATGATTTACCCAACTTTATTGCATTGGGATATCACTATTCTAGAATATTGACACAACAAACCCAACTATCAAATCAAAATCATGACATTATCATTGATATTCAATCCAGCCTCTTCTAATGTTAGCTTGTAGCTTCCATAATCCTGAACAAGCAAATTCAGTTGATTGGGAATGCAATTCTAATTCCACAGATCTGGAGGCACTGAATCAGAGGATGCTTTTGCTATACTTGTTTCAGAAAGATGAGATTTTTGAGTAGGCATTGTTGTTTAGGAGTAGAGTGGCATGGTGGCCTAGTGCTGAAGATGCTCTCCTCCCACTTGGAAGGTTGAGAGTTCAATCCTAGGTAGCAGCAGATATTTCTCTCTAGGGTGCAAAGAAAAAAATATCTGCTGCAAACTCCACATGGCATCAGGAATTGCATCCGGTCAGTAAATGCTCAGCTCCAGCCAGTCAACCGGATTCTACCCTGTATTAAGAGATTACAGGGTCATAAAAAAGAGAACTATTGTTGTTTAGGAGTAAATGGAGAACATGGTTTGACTATAGAAACAACTATTTCTCTCTCTCTCTCTCTTTCTCCCTCTCTCATTAGGGGCAAAACTCCAAAGTTTATACAATGCTTCATATAAATTATATCATATAATCATGCAAACTATGGGATGAGCAGATCTTCCATTCAATATCCTTTTTTTTAAAATATAACATTTTAAAAAATGTGTGAGAAGGCTTGTAGATAGAGTGCTCCTTTTACTCATTACTATCCTCATTACACTTCTGATAGTTTAAGGTGGCAATTCATTTATTGTGGTAGTCAATCATTATTACCCTGTCAACCTCTTGATATTAGCATTTAGCCTGACAAGCAGATATAAATAGTGTGTGTGTTTTTGGGGGGGGGAACAGGAAAATCACCTGCCTGATGAACTCTTGCATTGAAGAAACTAGTAAACTTGTTCTTGTGAGTTTTGTTGTGAAAAAATAAAGGGGTTGGGAAGCATCCTACATAGAAACCAGTTATCAAATGCTGAAACCCCACGGCCTGCGCTAAGTTGAATGAAAATAAAATGTTTGGCATATCGCTCTCCTCTGAGCGGTTAGCAAAGTCACATTGAAGACATTCTACCCGCTGTTGCTATTTAAGTTGTAATCACCTAGGAGCAGGTACCTGTCATTTCAAATCATTCCATGCAGACACATACAGAGCTCAAGGCTGAGAACTTGTTTATAGACATAGATCTGAAAATAAGACCCCCAAATTCAGTAGGACTTACACTAAATGCAATTTCCATAAGGAGGAAAAGGGGGGAAATAAGAGGGTGTTTTTTTTTTTTTTAACATTTAGCTCCAGGCCCAGGTAACTATAAATTCAGATGAATAAATCTTTTCCACTGTTACTTGCCCAAGTTGCCAATAGTTTGAAAAAAGGTTCTAACACCAAAAGATAGAACTGATTGAAGCCTCCACTTTTGGTGGCCAACCAGGTATCTCTGGGAAGTTCAGCAGTTCATGCAAGCAACACGAGATGAGATACGTTCAGTTAGTAGGCACTCGTACAACCAAAGGCTCTGTACTAATTAGTCCCCATTCTGATTAATAGCCATTAACAATCTTAACCGGAACATTCACTAGACTGATAGGATTGGAAGGTGTTATTTAGATCATCACATCCAATGAGCCCTGGTGGCACAGTGGTTAGAATGCAGTACTATAGGCCAGTGGTGGTGAACCTATGGCACGCATGCCAGAGGCGGCACTCAGAGCCCTCTCTGTGGGCACGCGCGCCTTGCCCTGGAGATGGCAATCATCCCTCTTTAACCAGCCTCCCGCTAACTTGTCGAGGTCCCACGTGGCCAGATGCATCCCAGCACAGCTGGTTTCCCTCCCCCCGTCCCATCCCTCATGGCCTCACATGCTCTCCTTTTCCCGGGCACGACCCACTGCATCGCCTCCTCAGCTGTTGGCCAGCTGTCCAGCTCAGAGGTGGCTTCTCTGAACTGCTGGCGGTGGGCTACGGAGCCCCAGAATGCGCCGGTTGAGGGGCTGGCAGGCTGTGGCTGCTGATGGACACTGTCAGCCCCCATGTGCTCGCTGGCCTCTGTGTGCGGGGGCCAATGGTGTCAGGCAGCAGCAGTCCTGGCCCCTGCCTCCCCTTGCCCTGTGACAATGGCACCCCTGCCCTGCCTCACCTCACCTCACCCCGCAGGACGAGCCTCCTGTCCACCGCCCCACCTGCCAGAGACCCCCTGGATCTCCCTCAACCCTGCCCGGCCCCCACAGGTGTCCCTCCCCACGAGCAACATCAAAGTGACCACACCCACCTTGGCCACACCCATCCAGTCTGCCATGACCACCACAGCCACGCCCACCCAGTGGGCCATGCCCACCTGGCACCCGGTGATAAATTAGTGGGTTTTGGCTTGCAGTTTGGGCACTCAGTCTCTAAAAGGTTCGCCATCACTGCTATAGGCTAACTCTGCCCAGTTCAATCCTGACGGGGCTCAAGGACGATTCAGCCTCAGTCTTCCATCCTCCAAGATTGGTAAAATGAGGACCCAGATTGTTGGTGGCAACATGCTGATATTGTAAACTGTTCAGAGAGTGCTATAAAGCACTATGGAGCAATATATAAGTGTAAGTGTTATTGCTATTCTTGTTCAGAGCAAGAATCCAAATTAAAGCGTTCCAGACAAATAATCGCACATTAACAAAGGGCACTCCATTATTTGAGTAATTGTTATATCACTGAAATGCTCTTACAATTAGATTTTTTCCCCAAACATTCAACTGAAATCTACTTTCCCATAATTTTCATCTATTATTAAATAACATTTTGCTCAGATGATGTTTAAAATGAATGGCAAAACTTCAGTTTTGGAAACTGTGATGATGAACCATTATCAGTATGGGTTATTTTCTTATTAATCAGAAAGACTTGCCTCATCCAGCTTTCAAAAGGCTAAAATTTGAACTGTCAAGTGGAATCCACAAGCAATGTAATGTAATCCCTAAACCCAATTTTAGCTCTAGTCACTTTCTAGCTAATATCACAATCCCTATAAAGTCCTTGACTTTCCCTTCCTTTGCCTCCCAGTCTCTAGATTCAAACCAATTATCGTTCTGTCCCAACAAAGAACCTGCATAGTTGAGTTGTTGGGAAAAAAGTTTGACTGAAAAACCACAACGTGAACCCACCATTACTAATTCCAGTAGGAACATTACGCAGAAATAGTAACAAGGTCTCTTTACACCAACCATATTTTTTGGAAGGTATCCTAAGAAATGCATATGTATTAAGGGTTTTTTTAACTCCAAGAACATGGGATAGTCCAGGAAGTAGGAACACCAGCTCAGTGATAATATTTGCAATCTCTGGTTGGACCAGTTGAAGAGCTCACCAGTTGGGTTATGCGGTTTCCAGTTTGTTCTCAGCATTTCCTGGATAGCGAAGCCCTGTGCACAATCACTCATGCCCTGGTCATCTCCTAGTTGAATTACTGCAATGTGTTCTACATGGGGCTACCTTGAAGAGTATTCAGTGGCTACAATTGGTTCAGAACACAGTGGCACGGACAGTTCTGGAGACCTCTCGGTTGGCACATGTGACAGTGCTGTTACATGAGCTGCACTGACCCAATTCAAGATGTTGGTCATCACCTTTAAAGCCCTTTATGGCATGGGTCTAGGGTATATGAGGAACTGTGTTACCCCAATGGGACTAAACTGCCCCACTCATTCCAGCTGAAAGAGCCTACTTCAGATCCCATCGCCCAAAGAATTTTGATTCGTGGAGTCCAGGAGAAAAGCATTTTCTGCTATGCCCCACCTTCTAGAATATTTTCCCATCAGAGATGAGATCCACCCCCACACTCCTGGTCTTCCAGAAGAACCTAAACACTTGGCTCTGCCACTTGGCCTGGAGGGCCCTGACATTGGAGGGTGGCTGACAGGATAGAGAAGATTCTCACCTCTAGGCTGCCTATCATCCATGTCCTTAAATGTTTATCTTTTCATTCTGATTTTAACTGTTCTTTTAGCACTTTTTAACTTTTTATTATATTGTAGGCTGCCCAAAGTCACTTTATTAGTGAGATGGGTGGCATAAAATTAATTAATTAATTAATTAATTGAATTTATTTATGCCTGTGCTGTGCTGTCTCTGGATCTAAATTTAGAGTGAAAATACACCCAGTGCTAAGCTATGGTTGATCTAACAGGCAACAATTAGGTCATAAGATCTTAAAGAGAGTCTAGACTGCCATCTTTAATAATGCATTGACTATGTTCACATGGAAGCACCTCCATAATTTGTCAGAGTGATGACACGTGCATCATATCTTAACACTAATGTGTATGATGTTTCAGCACACAGACAAAAAGGATGAAATTCTTTTCACAATGTCACTATGTGTATTTCAACAGTTGCCTCCCTTACCTCCAATGGTTTTCCATGTGCTTACACACAAACAGTAAATTGTGTTCTTGTAACCTTCTTAAAATGATACATTTGCGTGATCACTGCATGAATAAAACTAATTTACTTCAGTGCTATTAGGATGGAACAAGAAATAAATATACACTTGCTGAAATATAAGTAATTTTCATCAAACATTCTTGCCTTAAGCTTATTTTTACCAACATTATAAGTAAATTAATCATCTTTACCTTTTCTTCTCCTTGCCATTCAAGAATAACTTTACTATTTAAAAAGGACAAGGATTTAAAATAATGGATAAAAATAATTTTAAAAGCATTAAAATGAAATTCTATGTTTAGACCCAAGGCTACTGATATACTATACTTGGCAGGAAACTATGCACCAATGCTAGTGTGATCTCTTAAGACGCACTCCAGGTTTGGCTCTTTACCTTGCCTTGTAAATCTGATTAGCAATATTTTTTAATTGTAGCCACTAAGGGGCACAATTTGCACTTTGAGAATCCTTGCAAATAGAGTTGGTTTATGGGTTCATAGAAAACGCAAACACTGTAGTTTGCAGTAAAGGCAAACCATGCCATTGAAAACTATTAATACTGCCCCCCTCTCAACACAGCCCAGGAGAATGGATGATGCAGCTGGTACCATTATTATGTCCCAAGGATGAAGGAAGTAAACATTTTTGCCCAGTGCTTTGACCCTTTTGAAAGAATCCCTAAACCGAAAGTACCTGTCTCCAATCTGGAGGAGTTAGAAATATGAAATGGGTATCTTAAGCTTTCTGGTGACACTATAGTTTGCACATGGAGTACTTGCCTGCTGTGTGAACCCAACCCATGCATTACTACCAGTTGTACTTTAAACTTCCTTTCTTCTATTACTGTATATGTTTTGAAACTTTCATGTGGCCAATTTACCAACTTTTTCCCCCCCTGCAGTTTCTAGTTACCTACACATTCGTATCTTTGCTCTTCCATATCTTAGCTGCAGATTAAGTTGTACAAATTTAATATTCCATATCCCTGATAGGTTTCTGCTCATACTGCTACATTTGGCAGGATGGATATGCTCCAGGTCCTCTCAGTGAAATACTGTCAATTAGTGGGACCTTGGAAGTGTGCTTTCTCTGTCATGACAACTGCCTTATGGAACAGTCTTTCCCTGGAGATACAGATCACCCAAACTCTGTTGGCTTTCAAGAAAGTGGTGAAGACCTGTTTTTTTTCTTTTTCCTCCAGGCATTGAGACCAGAATGTTGATGGAGCTGATACAAGGTGGCTAGTGGATGAATGTGAGTTTTATTGGGGCCTCAATGTTATTAGTTTATATGTTTGTTGGTGGTGGTTTGACCTCCCAGGGTTCCTTCTGGTAAATATTTTTCCTTTAAAACGTTTGTTTAATAAATTGATAAAACAAAATGAGCATTGCTTCTTTCAGTTTTCCAATTTTTTCAATATTATTGGATAGCCTGTGTCATTAATTTAAAAGAGCATCTGGTAAGAAGCAGGTAGAAATCTAACAGGATTATCTGTTCCCAAGCCCTGAAGGTCTTTGTGTGGATATGCTAGGTGCCATAGGAATCTTCAACCCACTTCAACAGAAAACAAGATTCTCCCAGTGATTCTTTTAACAGGATGAAAGAGGACAGGAAAATCCAGAAATCTGGATAGTTTACAGTGTTTTATTCAGGGCCTCTCTGTAAACTGGTACACGTTTTCTTAACCGGTAAGCGATTCCTGGGGTGTCAAGAAGTGAATCTTTCTCAGGCTCTGAACAAGGCCACTGAATCAAATAAAACACTGAAATACTGTTCTTATTCTTATCTATTAGCAATGCTGTGGTAAAACCTGAAAGGAGTATTTTGGAGTTCCTACTCATTTCTGATTTCTTAGTAAAGTTTCATTTTAAGAGACTAATTGGGAGAAGGGGTGCCCTGAATCAAAGGGCAGAAATTTATATCATTTGTCTGATGATCTCATCAGGCTAGTTGCAAAGAATAGCTATTTGCATAATGGTATGATGCAAATGATGCAAAAGAAAGCAGAAAATACATCCCCATCTCTGAAGCCTTTTATAATACAATAAAGTTTTATTGAAATATTGAAAATACACCTTTGGAATCTAACCCATACTTATCTATACAACTGTTAACACCTGGAGACTGTCTATATTGCTTTTATACCCAGTAACAATTACAACTGCATAGCTGTATATTTGAAATTGCTAAGGCAAATTAGAATAAAACAGCATGCACTTAGAAAAAGAGGAAGGGCTTATGCTGAGCCCTTTAATTATTCCATTGGAACTTTCAAGAGTGCTCAAAGCATGCTAGATGAAAAATAATTCTATTGCACAATTTTGGAAATGCATTTCTACCCAATCCTCCTCCTTCTCATCCTCATTATTGTCATCAAGGCTTTATATCCTTTTCCACCATCCAAATATTCAAAATATTAAATAGATACATAGATCCTTTTATGCAATTTCCACAGGTACTATATAAAATTAATTGTAACAATAAAAGAGACTATAGCTCAGGGTTGAAATGAGGGGTCTTTGGTGCTCTCTGAACTTGGTTATTTTCTTGCAGATAGTTCATTACCCAAACTAGGTAACATTATCAGTGCAAAAAACAACAACAACAACAACAACAACAACAACCAAGGTCAGAGAGAACCAAAGACCCATCAAAATTAATTGTGCGTTAGCTTTTTTTCTGGGGCTATGTTTTCATGGTGTTTTTTTTAATTAAAATCTTCATTCATTTGCATGAGACATGAAAACATTTGCATTATATATGCTACCTCCTTACTGCTGTGCCTCGTAATTCTTAGTCATGCATGGTGGGTAGCTCTTTGCACACTTGAAAACACTTCTGAAAATCAAATTCTTCCCAAGATCTCATTTGCCTGGAGTCATCTATGTGTGAGTAGGACAGCTATGTAAATTTGTTTGATAAATAAATAAATAAAATGAAATAAACAAACATATAATTCCATCCTCCATACTGCTTACCAACTCAGGTGAAATTACAAGTCTGTGCAAATAACCTTTGCACATTCAACCTTTTCTCATCTGATCTTTATTAGTTCTTTGCCTGTTACCTACCTTTACCTAACTTAGCTACTACCTTGTATTTTGACTCATGCAGTAATGCAGAAAGGCAAAAAAGACAGCCCATCAACATCTTTTCTGTGACTCCCCAAAAGTGAGTAGTGCTAAATATTGTGGGCACTTTTGGTTTGGAAGAGAAAAGTTTAAGGGGCAAAATGGATACAAAAATCTTAATCTTTTCACTAATCAAATCTCTGATTCCCACCCCCCAACCATCACTTTGGGAGCTCAGTCCATGATGTGTCTGGTGTGGCCCTCAAGTTATAGATATACATTCTTCCTGTGAGTTATTTTGATAGCTACTTGGGATCACTACATTTCATAGAAGGCAAGTTTGCAACCCAAGCAATCCTGATACAAAGGGACATAAGAATTTTGTTATTTTCCAGGGCTTGTTTCTTCCAGCGATGGGGCATCTTTAATAGTCTTAAAGATTATCCCATTTGAAAGCTACCATTATAAATTCGATGAATGTCCAGCCTTCCAATTGCCTCAGTTTTTTACAACTGTAGTTGAGAAGTGTTCTCTAGCAAAAGTGTTCTCTAGGGGTGACATGATAGCAGTATTCCAATATCTCAGGGGCTGCCACAAAGAAGAGGAGTCAAGCTATCTCCAAGGCGCCTGAGGGCAGGACAAGAAGCAACGGATGGAAACTAATCAAGGAGGAAGCAACCTAGAACTAAGGAGAAACTTCCTGACAGTTAGAACAATTAACCAGTGGAACAACCTGCCTCCAGAAGCAGTGAATGCTCCAACACTGGAAGTTTTTAAGAAGAGACTGGACAGCCATTTGTCCGAAATGGTATAGGGTTTCCTGCCTGAGCAGGGGGTTGGACTCGATGACCTCCAAGGTCCCTTCCAACTGTATTATTATTATTATTATTATTATTATTATTATTATTATTATTATTATTATTATTATTATTATTATTATTATTATTATTATTATTATTATTATTATTATTATTATTATTACTATTAAAATAAGAGGGACTGCATAATTATTGTTCTTCCAGTTAAAGAACACCTGCATTGAAGGTATGTTTTGAGCAGTATTCATCAGGAGGATATGTAAAAATGCCTAGAGATCAGCTTTCTATTAGTATTAGGCTTTCCTGGCCCCTACCTTCAAAGTTAGATGTAAAGAAAGGACTGAAAGCAAAATGCTGGCAATCTAACCGATGGATATTGCCTCTCCCATCCCTGTCAGCTTTTCTAAGCTCCACAAGGCTACAAAATTACAGTGCGGGAAAACAGATTTAGGTCAGCAACCCTGAATATAAAGTGCTCGCAATGTTGGCAACAGTAAGAAAGCAATTGCCTGTGAATTCTTGGTGAACCTAAAGCAATTAGATTTACAAAAAGGGGAAACGGTTAGAAATAAGTTCTCTGTAAAAAGGCAAACTCCAAATATTATTCCCATTATTTCTACATGTCCAAAGCTGAAGAATGCTATCAAAACATTTCACATCCACGGAAAGAAATGGAAGCCACTTTCATCAAGGTGACCGGAGGGGAAAGAGAGAGGAGAAAGCTTGCTTTTAAAACTCCGGTTTGGGAACGCAGCCAACACAATGGCTTTTAGAAAACTTGGGAAAAGAAGGCTAAGGGGGAAATTTCAAACTGTGGTTCCCCTCAAATTGAGACATCAGTAAGACCAGATATGTTTTCATAAAAGAGGGATATCCCTGCTTTATGCTCTTACCCGATATGCTAAGTGGCTATTTACGTTAACTCCAGACTAAAAGGTCATATTGAAGCAAATGGAATATATGCATGCAGGCCACATAAAAAGCAGGGGGAGGGGAAATGTAACCGTTGTTCTTTGCTGTCTCTCTAGGGAAATCTTTATTCCTGTTAATACTTGTTCGGTGAGTCTTTCTATCAAATGACAGCTTTAAAAAAAAAAAAGGAAAGAAAACACTCTAATGCAGGTTGCTTGGAAAGTTACTAGCATTATCCATTTTCGAGCAGCTGTTGCTAAAACCACAGGGTTGCCAGCTCCTAATTAGATCCAGCTGCCCCTTCTGAGAGCTCGTTCGTGATGGGAGCAGGGCTACTGAGTGGTTGATGATGGGTCTTTCGCCTGACTTTTAGACAGACAGTGTAATTAACTTTGCTGCCCCTCTTAGCGCAACTCTCTAGCAGAGCTGAAAAAGGTGCTCGAATGCCTACAAACTATTATATAGGCACTGGAAATGAAATTATTCATCCTGAAAACTCAGGAAAAAGGGGATTGGCAGATCACATGGAGAAGACAAGAAAAGGTGAGCAGGCTGGTTAATTCCTTCTGCTTTGCAGGCAAACCCACTGATGTTTACCTTTGGCTGGAGGCAGGTGGAAAATAGCTATATATGCGACCTGTTTCATGTCACCTTGATCTTAGGAATTCCTCGCAAAAGGTATCAAAATACTTTCCCTAGATTTTGTGCAAGCATGAAGGATTTATCTGGTGTTTCCTGGACCCACTCAAAATATGACTTCCCTATTTTTTCTGTTCTAAAGCTATTCTGGGAGGGTGTTTCTAAAAGCAAGCAGATGGATCAATATCAACATGATTAGCTTTTCAGATGAAAGGATAAATGGGACAATTTATGGACAGCAGAAACTCATCAACACTGAACTACAGCCCTCGTAACTCTCTCAATCCTAGGCCAGGTTGGTGGGAATTATAGTTGAAACCCAACACATTTGGAAGGTGCCAAGCTAACTCCATGGAGCTGGGCTATTTCACAGGATATGAAAAGGTTTTATTCCCTACCACACATGTACAACCATTATAGGCAGTAAAAAGGAAAGATGAGGGAAGCTCCAACAAAGAACTATATCAGGGGCCCTTGGCCCTTTTATGACTTGTGGACCTCAGCCTGGCTGAGGAATTCTGGGAGTTGAAGTCCACAAGTCATAATAGGGCCAAGTTTGAAGACCCCTGAACTAGATATTCATTCATGAATTTTGAATAATATTGTTCTCTATGAGGGAGAAGCTTAGATAAAATCCAGAGAATTTCATTAACATCCATTTTCTGATAATCTGCATCTCAACTTAGCGAACATAAATATGATTATGTAGGCTGGATGGACAGACTATTCTGATTTGTAAGAAGGCAGAGCCTTGAAGGTAGTCCTTGACTTAGAACTATTCATTTAGTGACCGTTCAAAATTACAATGGTACTAAAAAAAAGTGACTTATGACCATTCTTCACACTTATGTCTATTGCAGCATTCCCATGGTCACGTGACCAAAATTTGGATGCTTGGCATTTCATATGTATTTGTGACAGATGAAATGTCCTGAGGTCATGTGATCGGCTTTTGCGACCCTCTGATAAAGCCAAGTCAATGGGGAAATCAGATTCACTTAACAATTGTGTTGCTAACTTAACAACCGCAGTGATTCACTTAACAACTGTGGCAAGAAAGGTCATAAAATGGGGTAAAGCTCAATTAACAATTGTCTTGCCTAGAAATGGAAATTTTGGGCTCAATTGTGGTCATAAGTTGAGGACCATCTGTATACCTTAATGGGAAAGGTAAATTCATCTCACTAGCACCTTCCCCTCAGGCTGCTGTTATGCATAGGTCCTCTTTTCTGCACACCTCTTCAGTACAGCTATTTCACCCGAAGTTTAGAATTTCCCCTAGCCCCCTGGTTCATCTTTTGCCACATTTGCTCTTGCCCATTTTCCCAATCATCTGTCCACCCCAATCACCGATGAAGAATGCATTTATTTCTGCTTGGCCCCCACTTCTCCTAGCTGGCAAAGTAAACAATCTCTTGCATTGCAGGCATTAAGAATGCCTTCGTTCTCAACTGGTTATTCTTTTGAGAGCATTTACTGTTGTCACATCCACTTGGCAGTTTGCAGTTCTCTTGCTCATCTACCCATCGCTCAACACTAATAGCTCTAAAGTTCAGGTACTCCAGGGCAGTTTGTCAAGATGTATGGATTAATGTCTTGACACATCTGTTCAGGAAGCAGACAATGATTTTTCAATCTGCACTTTACAGTTTTCATTCCCTCTGCTTATTTTTTTTTTTAAAGTGGACCCCAGAAAGAGGAGATATAGTGCATTTGTGTGTATTGGTACATCAAGGGAGAAACAATGTTCCGGAAGTGCTCTTCAGCTAAGAATTTTATATCCGGGTTCAGAGCCATAGATATCATGCTCATAATTCCTAAAAATCAAACACCAGACATCAAGCAACCTTGAAAGTTTTTCCCATGTGCATTGACATAAAGCTAAAGGTTTCCCCTGTCCATTCTAGGGGGTGGTGCTCATCTCCGTTTCTTAGCTGAGGCAGCCAGCATTTTCCGAAGACATTTCTGTGGTTAGTTGGCCAGCATTACTATATGCTGAGGCGCACGGAACACTGTTACCTTCCCACAAAAGTCGTATCTGTTTATCTACTTGCATTTTCATGCTTTCAAATTGGTAGGTGGGCAGGAGCTGGCGCAGGTATCAGGAGCTCACCCTGTCGTATAATGCTCAGGTCTCAAACCCGGACTGTCAGCTTTCCAGCTGAGAAGCTCGGAGTCTTTAACCGCTGACATAGTAAAATATCAAACATTCAATGAATAAAATCTTTACCTGTTCTATCATCTTTGCAAGCCAATGTTCTGTCTGAAAAAGGATGGCCTAAAAATAATGTGTTTACAGTCAAGGTGATTAGGGTTGAACCAGAAGAGTTAAATCACTACCTACTTAGGAAATTTACAAGATAACCTTAGGCCAGTAACAATTTCTCTATCTAACTTGCATCACAAACTTGTTATTAGGTTAAACTTGGATAAGTGCATGAATAATCAGGAGCCCTGGTGGTGCAGTAGCTAGAGTGCAGTATTGCAGGCTAACTCTGCCCACTGCCAGGAGTTCAATCCTGATCAAGATTTCCATCCTTCCAAGGTCAGTAAAATGAGGACCCAGATTGTTGGGGGCAATATGCTGATATTGTAAACCGCTCAGAAAGCACCATGGAGTAGTATATAAGTCTAAGTGCAATTGTTATTGATATATCTTCTTTAAGAATGATGAAATTTAATGTGGTAATAATGACCAGTTCATATCTGACATGAATCTCATTTATTGCTGCATTTTTAAGTATCACACAGATAGAAAGTTAGCTATTCGTCAAAATATACATTACTTGTCCACACACATTACTGAATATAATCATAAAAATAAGACATCTATTATACTAGGGAAGTACTATTTACCGTGGATTTGTTTGGCAAAATTGTCAATAATATGTGCACATTTGCAAAAACATACTCAAAAATACATAGGAATACTTAAAAAATATATATACTGCTCCAGGAATGGGAGAAAGCCCTATTAAGAAATGGAAAACTGTAAAATTAAAAGAACCCTAAACCCTAAACTAGCTTTAACTAGAGATAAGATCGACATACAAATTCTTGTCAAAGTTCAGAATCGTTTCCATAACAGTCTAATCATTTTGCTTCTAGAAAAAACATCCTTCAGAGATTCTGCCAGGCATTCATTACACATGAATAGCCCCACACACCTTAGCAAATCTCTTGCTCCCCACATTCAGGAATAAATTGACATTCTTACCCAGTTGCTAGCATCACTGAACTTTTTTTAAAAAAAGGTCATTATAATCATAAGGAACCTAACACAGGTATCTCCTAGTGATTGTCTCTTTCAAAAGAGACAATTTTGGAAGAAAAATTGAGAAGCGAAACCTATACTGGGGTTAGTGAGGGTAAAGTTGAAAACATAAACTCTTCCATCTTTGTTGTCATATGAAAAAGCAATCCCCTTTACTACAATAACATGAAGATACCTCTCCATTCAGCAATGGTTCAGGTCAGAAGTGTCAAAATATGTTGGAATGCCTCATGGAGAATTTAAGCTGCGTGAAAGTTTGAAAGAGAAAATAGTGAGGGAAATATGATCTTCCTGCTAAGGACTTTGATTATGAGCCAATTATTATTGTGGATGAGATGTAGATTCATTAATTAGGAAAAAAAAGTAGGGGCTTCTGGAAATCGCTTTTGGTTTCATATGCATAATATTGTTAACTACAGCTAAAAGACCGTCAAACACTGCTACAGAAAGGAGCTGAAGCTCATATTTATTATTTAAAGAAATTTAAAAACTATTTTCCACACTAAGCCTAAAGTAGTTGTAAGTAACAGCTAATCTGTTTTTATAAGTCTTATATCTTGAAAGGAAGGCCAGAAAGTTGAATAGACAAATTAAGTTTGCTTAATATGATGTGAATCTGGCAGCTTTTGCAAATCCAATTCCATAGTCATTTCTGGAACCTTATACGGAAAGCCTTATGCCCAATAGCTGAAATATTTAGATCAATGGTGGTGACTGAATGGACACATAGGACAAGTTGCTAAATGGCAGCTCTTTTTCAGGAACATGCAAGGGGATGGAGCAAGTCAAGATGGGAGGTCATGACCATGTGATTAAGGTCCCACCCCTTTGTTCATGCATCACATGAGCTCTGATCATGTAATCATAACCACAGTCTGAACTCTGCACCCCTTGCAAACACCCTTAATCTTTATTTAATTATTAGGTCATATTGATCAACTAACCGAACAACCATTATTAACTCTCATTTTGAAGCTAAAATCTACATGGAGAAATTCTGATCTTTTCCTTTATTCTGAATAGTCAAATTAAAAACATATATAGTTGTTTGAAGAATGACATACTTATTATTAAAATATGTTTAATGCAAACAAAAGCTGGATTATAGTTGTTAGCTTTTTTTGTTTTTAGAAAGTCAGAACTTAACATAGGCTAAATATTTAATTTCTATTTCTAATGAAGTTTGTGGTCAGGTCTTCCTAATAGTTTGCTTTCAATCCCTTTTGTATTATGGCTGTTAGGAAAAGTAAACCATGTATGATGAAATGCAAAATTGTAAAGGGGCCTGTATTGCTGACCACTGTTCCATAGAACCCAATTCGAAAGATCATAACCATGATAACACCTCCCAACCAGGAAGCATCTGCAGGTTTGCAAAACAAATTGTAAATATCTTATAGCTTTCCAATTGCAAAAGAATTGCTCTTTATCACAAATTGTTGATATCCCTGGGCTGTCAATAGAGCTACAGCATAATGCATTAATAATATGTCTTCTTTTCAGAAAGCCAGTTTTCTTCCAATATGTTGGCGTGGAAACTAACAAGTAAAAGACTACTTAGGAGACAGAGACCTAGAGACAGACAGAGACATATACACACATTGATTTATAGAGCAGCACATCTCCTGGCAGTGACTTTGTGCAGAGTACAAAGATTAAATCCTTCACAAGAACATGTAACTTATGACATCCTGGCTAAAACAACAACACCACAACTCCCAAAGCCTCATCATTAGCATTGCTCACTTATTCTCCTGGCTCCAATGCCTGGAGTCACAGCTCAGAGCTATCCAGATTTTTTTTTGGGGGGAGGGGAATGTTTTTCCACAGAAATGCACAGCCACATAGAAGGCATTGTTTGATGCCTTCTGCTAGATCTGCTGGGATGGAAAGACTCAAGAGGACGCAGTGGTCCTACCAATAACCTGATCCTATGTACTTAGGACTTTATAGGGGTAACCAGTCACTTGAATCAGACATGGAAGTCTACTAAGAACCAGTACAAATATTAGAACTACACTTAAAAACAGAACCATGAATGATCAGTTATTTTCTTCCATGCATCTCAAAACCTACAATATAAAGTATCCAGTTTGTGTTGGGTTTAGTATTGTGCCAACTAGGCCATCATGGCTTATCAAAACAAAATGAAAACAAAAACAAAACCGACTTAGCATTCCTTGTAAAAGCCAAATAGCTAGATGGTAAAAATGTGTTGGCCCATTGAGGAGATTCTGCTATCCAAGGGATAATTCCAATTCATCTATTTTTATAATTGATTAATTGAAAAATTTAAGCCTCGCAATAGTCAAAGCTTTTGGAATGTTTTATAATAAAACATTATAAAATATATAATCTGAGTAGAAATATATATAATAAAATACAAAATAAAAATGCTATATACGCATATTATACGCACCCATAACCATATTAGGCAACAGAATAGTGATCATTCAAAAACTAATTAAAATGCAAGTAAAAATACACTGAATTAAAATACATGTAAAGACCAGTTTAAAAGCCTGAGAAAATGATAACTGATTTTCCAAAATTGTATGTTCCAGTTCTTTATTCCATAGATCATATATTATTTAACAGCTACCACTATTACAGTTCATCATACATTTTGGTTTCTTATCGAATATAAAAATAAGGAACTGCAATTAAAACATTCAACTTTCTCTCTTACTTGGAAAAGGGATATATTTTTATGACATCTGCAAGAATACCAAAGCAAAAATATTTGTCTTATACCTAAAAACTGCACCATAAATAATCACTGTGAATTCAGTTTATTTTTGTTCCTTTTATATTCTGCCTTTCCTCCACGTGCTCAAAGTAGCTTACATCATATCTTGCTTCATTTTATCCCCATAACCTTTGTGAGGTAGCTTGGGCTTGCAAACCTAAAACACAATGTTATACATCCCATATGTAGGTAAATCAGTATCAACAGGAATTAAGCTAATAGCTGTCCCTTGAGGAAACAAGCTGAGGATTCTGGGAGTTGCAAACTCACATACCTGAAGAACATTAGGTTGGGGAAGTCTGTTCTGAACTTTCAGCCAGTTATCCACTTGTCACTCTCTCAATAACAAGTGTAGTGGCACGTAACAGAAGCTAATCACTGAATTCCATGCAGGTCCTCAAGTGCACAGATCACTATGGTAAAACACCTCTCAAAGGCACAAGCCTACCAATGGTAGACTAAATAGTACTACTTTCAATGGCATCTCATCAACCCTCTAATCAACTCCCCATGGAGCTTGTTTCTGATTCCCAAACCTGCCCTTATTCCTGCCTATACCGGTATTACAGCACCGCCATTTAACCCTTCTCAAAATGCTGAATGCTTTGGAGACCCTAGGAAACACCTTTACACTCAAGGTGTTTTTAATGAAATTGCTGTACTCACGACTGAAGTTTCCAAACTGCTGAGTTTTTTTCCTACCTCTGAATTTTCTGCTGAAATGAACACACTGCACTCATCACTAGAACCCCAATTTCATTCAGCGCCTCCAACTTGCTGATACGTACTTGCTATTCTACTAATTACTGGTTGCAGGAAGATTTCAATCAAACGTTTTGTTTACCATTCCATATTACAATTTAAATTATACAAAAATCATTCGAAAGTCAAATGTGCAACAGCATCAAGTTGCACTAGAGAACAGCCTATCATAAAATGAATAATGTCAGACATTTGGGTTGCCCACCATTCAGTACCAAGACATCAAACTGACCACCTATCTGTCAATCTCACTACTTCGTTCCAGCTGATTTTTTAAAAATTTATTCTTTATCTTATATCAGATTATGCTGTTTAATTAAAAGGGGTGATAAACCAGACTAAGAGATATCTCATTGACTTTAATCTGACATAACTAGTTTATATAGATCCCCTAATAAAAGATTTTATCCAAATCAAATCAAGCTTTTAGATTTTTCAATTGGCACTTGAGATATTCTTTCCATAATTTTTCCCTGGTCCCTAATGATTACTGAAGTTTCATGGGAAAATGTCAAAATTGTTTACAAGGATGCTAATACTGAGCCTTGTTTATTAGAGCAGTGAAACACTTTTTGCTATAGTATGTGTTATGCTTCCAGTGTGAACTTTTGTGAAATGTCCTATTTTGAGTGCAAAACTACTCTTTCAAATACAAAATGGGCTGTTTTGTGCATCTTGGAAGCATTTCATGCTTGAGATGTTTTGAAAAAAAACACTGTTTTGTGTATCCTTATGTTTTGTGCCTTTAACTTTGCCTGTGGTAAGTCAAGACCAGGATCATGCTGCAGTTTTACCCTTATTCCCCCTAACCTCCATGCATTCAGTTAGAGATCAGAAAAAGAGTGGCCCTTACATTTCCCTGACTCAAATATAGCTCTCATGGCAATTTAAAATCTTAATAAAGCAGAGATCTAGACATCATGGATTGTTATACATGTATTCATGCAGGTAAGGCTTCTGGGTAAATTCATGGCAGAAAATAAATCTAGAATACATCACATATAGAGAGATGCTTGGATAGTGAGATGAGCAATGTCTACGTTTGACACAAAAAATAAATATTTTTTCTCTACTCTTTGAGGCCTTCCACATATTTGCATAACTTCAAGTTTATTTACTCATGTTTCGCTGCCAATCCAATCAAAAGATTCTGAAAGGCTTACAAATCCTGTTAGAGTATGTGAGGTGAAGCAATACAAGGAACAGCCAAACTAATCAGAAAAGGTACAAAATAATCCTATCAGCCAGCAGTGCTTGACTAGAAACAGCACTATCATCTGGTCAATGGTCTTCCTTCTCAAGATCCATAGTCCCATAACTTGATTCACAACATTTATAGAAAGAATTATTCACTCATTCCACTACGAAGCACAGAATTTCCTAGGATGATGTCCCTTTTTATAAAGCTATTTATGAAGTTAGTTCTGTATATTTGTAAGAATAGCTGGATATTCTTTGCAAGCACTGGCCTTCATTGGAGCAAGTATGTACCAAGCATCAAGTGGGATTGAAGGGACGACAGCAAATAAGCAACTGTTATTAATGCCATTTCTTAGCACCCCAGGAAATCCTTCATGTCCCATTTAAAGCTGCATGTTTGCATAACCTACCTCTTCAAGAGTACAGATAGTCCTCAACTTAAGGATTGGGATCAGAATTTCTATTGCCAAGCAAAGTGCTTGTTAAGTGAGTTGCACCTGATTTTATGACCTTTTTTTGCCATGGTTGTTAAATAAATGGTTATAAGTCGAGGGCTACCTATAAAGGAATGCAGGCTTTTTTTGCATATTGCACACTAACAGATTCAGAATTTCCCATTTATGCAAACTCAGTCAGAGCAAAAGTTGCATTTATAATACAAAGCCATGCAGCTTTTATCCTAGACTTTCCCTTTTCAACACACACCTTTGTAAACGTATATTTATATTTATGAATCAAGACAGTGTAGAGGAAGCATTTTGTCAACATTCCTCCTGTTTCATTCATTCATTTAAAAATAGTATGATAATATACAGTTTCTTCTAGATCAGGGGTTCCCAACCGGAGGTGCAAGACGATATTCCAGGGGTGTGAAAACTTGGGTTTTCAAAATTACAGTGTACATGCATAATTTCTTGCTGTTATTTTGAACTTTTGTAAGGGGAGAATATATCCGAAGCATTCTAGGAGTACAGGGAATAGAAAAGGTTGGAAGCTGCTGTTCTAGATGGTCTAATACCTTGTCCTTTGGGATACGTAGACATATAAAAAAAGCTGAAGAAGTGAGGAACATATTTTAAAACAAATATTCACCTATTTTGTTTAATCAGTGTTAAGGGCTACGTCTAGCAGAAATTAAACAGCATGACTTTTTCTAGGACTTTTTATTTTGAAACACATGAATCAGTTTCTGGAAAGCAACAGGTTTCAAGTTTTCGATCTCCTTTCATACTGATTTATCCATGATTCTCCATCATTCAAATGAGCAACCAGAATTGACTACTAGGTCTCTGCAGGAACACTTGACAGCTTTCTAACTCACAATGGTTAATAAGGGCAAGTTTAAACATAAAACAAAATTTCATGGACTCAGAAGATAAGTCTAAGTTAGTATTTGAATAGGAGACCCCTAAGAAATATCCGGGAATTAGGTAATTTTCAGAATTAAAAAAAAAATCTCAGAAGGCAGTGATGGAATATCATTTTTGTACTGTTACTACATTAAAAAGAAAGTCCTGTATGGACATATCTATGGAATTATCAAGAGTTCAGTTCAAGCCAAAGAAGTCTTTATGTCGAGTATAGAAAATCAGGAGTCCAGGCAGTTCAAATGAAAATATAGGTTTATTGCAAGCTGAAGCTTTCTATAAGAATCTGACCTCCTAAAGGTTAAAGCAAATTGGTGGAAGGTAAGAGTCAATGTGGGCTGAACTTAAATCTCTTGTGAGCACAAAGAGACTCGAGACTGATAATGCATTTGACCCCTCCCTTAGACTCAGTCTGGTCACTTCCTACACTTTATCTTCCATGCTGGTTAGTGAACTCTCAGTAGTGAACTAGTGAAATAGAAGGACTCTCTCCCTCACTTACTGCTCTTGACTAGATATGAAGCAACTTTAGATACATCTTAAGTCCAATTTACTCAATGCAACAACTTTAATGCAGTTTGTTTGGTTTGGCTTTGTGGTGTGAATTTGGGCTTACATATTTTAACTGCAATCTCCAATCTCTTGTAGCTCTGCTGTATATTTGTGCTGACATATGTCGTTATCATAGTATACTGATGGAGTAGAGGAAAATGCAAACATTAAAATGATTTCTAATCATATGTTGTTTGGAAATACTTAGAAATAAATAAAGAGAATCTTATCTATGAATTATTATATGCCTACCTTTACCAAGTTCCTCTTGATGAATTTAAAGTGGTAGTAAAACTCATACTGAGTAACCGGATTTGCTATCTTTGTTCTTGTTTGATTATGTGCCATTAAGTCAAGTAAAGGCTTGCTTAATGATGGTTCATTGTAAAAATCATAATTGGCTAAATTTACATACATAATTTGAACCATATTAGCATGCTGTGTGGATCTTTTGGTGAGGATTCATGCAGAACTAGTAGAGATCATGGTTTGATGTAGGATCTGGATCGGCAATTCTCTCCAGAGCAAGGCAAGAGCATGAGATAACGTGTGTGTAGTTTGCACAGCCCCTCTTTGCGAGTACATCACAGGAACATAAGCTTTTGCAATAGATTTCTGAATTGAGTGGCTGGGAATCAAGGATTCCATCTTAGTTCACAGTTGTAATAGAACTGTTTTTATGCACTAAAAAATTGATTGAGCCTCACCTCTTAGTCTAGGGGTCCCCAACCCCCGGTCCGTGGACCAGCACCAGGCCGCAGCAAGCCAGAAACCAGTCCACGCAAACAAGCAAAGCCCCATTTGAGAGATGCAGATAGTACATGAAACCACATCCTCTCCAGTCCGCGGAAAAACCTCTCTCCACAGAACTGACCCCTGGTGCCCAAAAGGTTGGGGACCTCTGTCTTAGTTATTTTTGAAATTATTTTACTGCTTTTGAAATATTAAGAACCTTTCGAACAGCAAGACTGTATTGCATTCACTGAGTGAGCTTCCTTTTTCTTTGTGAAAGAAATTTAACATACAATTTTAATTTTATAAAAACAGGAGGGTTTTTTTTAATAATTAGCCAAAGGAGCTTCAAAAGGATGGCTTTGGAAAGTAAAAACTGGACTAAGAGTTAAGTTGATTTTGAAATGAGAATTTGCAATTAAATATAGTAATCTTCCCATGGGAAACTCTGTTGCTTTAATTTGCTGGAAATATAACACAATAAGAAGGGAATCTGAATGTTGGAAACCAGAGGCAGCTAAAGATTATTTGAAGGAGATTAGACATGTTAGTACAAAATTGAACAAATTATTTTAACAATGGATGCTTTTATGGAGATTTGTGACTTATCGATTGAGAAATTAAGTTTAAGAATATCTAACATCATAAATAGATGGTGAGAAACACTATTACACAAGAAGAACAATTTATTCTGGAAAAAATTAAAATTGATCTGAATGTGGATTTAAATATGACATATATGAATTTAAATATATGAAGCTATAAGAATGTTATGTAAAAGGATGACACATTGAATATATAAATAATCGATGGTTTGATATTTAAAAAGGACATGCAACTATTAATTCAGAACAGTGATTTGAAATTTTTAAATTGGATTTACAAAAGAGATCTTTTTAAACTTTGAAGGATTTGCTGGAAGGAGACAAAGAGAAGATCAAAAGAAATCAACCTTGATGACATTATTTTAAGGGATTAAAACCTGAGATGGGTAAAGTGCAGGGAAAGAACATACGAAATAACCTTGGCTTATTTGAAGGTTAAAATAGTTATGTAGTTATTTTTGGTAGCCCTTAATGATCTTTTGATGACTAGGAATGAATGACAATGTTTTAAGATGTTATTAATAGTTAAGAAAATAAATATGGAAAGAAAAGTGCATTTATGTATTTAAAAATGTAGTGATAATTTACAAAAAATGT
The DNA here is from genome assembly GCA_023970755.1 of Azemiops feae. Lineage (NCBI taxonomy): Eukaryota > Metazoa > Chordata > Lepidosauria > Squamata > Viperidae > Azemiops > Azemiops feae. Next base: position 1,371,393 of record JALGBA010004264.1, read on the forward strand.
TTCTACTGTTGTGATAAGGGGGGAATTACTGATTCATTCTTTTTTTCTTTTTTCTGCACTTTATTTTTTAAAAAAAATATTTTTATACTTTGCATTAGTTTTTACTTTTCCAATTCTAAGCTTAATAAAATTATTTGAAAAATAAAACAAAATGTAGTCCCTAGGTATTAGTCAATTTGTGTGCGATATGAAGGCTCTCCCATTTATTTAGCTTTTATTAAAAAAAATTAAACACAAGCCAATATGTTACCTTCACTCTTAAGCTATGAACTACTATGGATTGCTTCCATATCTTTACTACACTGATAAATACTTGATGACAAGGTTATTGATGTCCCACCCTGGCTTACATTAGACCTAAAATATTGAGAGAAAAATTCGATCTAAATAATACAATGCTGAGATACAACATAAAAAAGCTACATCAAATGATCTTGACGCTTATTTGGATCACCCAGATGTTAGAATGATAGAGCAGGCTAAATAGATTGGAAAAAAGGACAAGCCTCTGTATACACACTACACCAGTGGTGGCGAACCTATGGCACGGGTGCCAGAGACGGCACTCAGAGCCCTCTCTGTGGGCACGCGTGCCGTCGCCCCAGTCCTAGGCCTTCAGCTGGGTTTTATAAAACCTTTTCGCTTTAGGCCTCCACCGCCGTGTGCAAAAAAAATAAAAAAAAGGTTCAATCAGTCAATTTCAACTTCTCGCGGGGAAAAAAAGATCTTGCAAAGTTGGAATTGATTGAACTTTTTAGTCCCACCCAGTCTGCTGTTACCACTGCAGCCACGCCCACCCAATGGGCCATGCCCACCCAATTGGCCACACCCAGCCAATGGGCCACACCCACCCGGCACTCAACGGTGCATAAGTGGGTTTTGGGTTGCAGTTTGGGCACTCAGTCTCTAAAAGGTTCGCCATCACTGCACTACACTGATAATTGTTTAATTACTCATCGATGAGCAATGAACTAAAACCACTGTTCCCAGTGCTAAATGTATTCTTATCAGATGATATTCAGAGTACTGGATTTATAGTTTAGATATGTCTTTAATTCATATTAAATAATATAAATTTAAAAAACACCGTGAGCTTTTCTGTGAGTATTAAATGTAATACACTAAACTTGTACATTAACAGAAGAGCTTTTAATGCCTCTACTAAAGCAAAGTGTCACGAACTGGGATCAAGTTAACCAGCATATTTGCCATCTGAACATTATTGATTTCTTTCAAGTCAGTATAAAGTTATGCAGACACATTATTGATGTCCCAGTTCCATGAGCAACACTACAGAGCTCAGTTTCCTTTGGATACAAGAATAACTTTGGAGACTTAGATTATTGTCAGAGTTTGTATTTGCAAATGTGTAGGAAGATATGAACGGAAGTAAAGAGATTCAGTTAACATGTAGAGTTAAGCTACACTTTAATTTAAATGTATAGTTTAAATTTCCTCTTTATTTTCTTCCTGGAGTAGATTCCAAATGGATTAGGATTCCAGTATGGAAGATTTAAGGAGTTTAAGCCTTTCTAGACATAGTAGGGCACCTATGACCACATTTATATTTGTAATCAGTAATGTTTGAATGAGTAAATAACAGATTTTCATGTATTTAATAAACCTTTATTTTATAAAGGTACAATAACAGTTCTTCAGTAGTACTGGTTGTTTAATTGGTTATGTACCATTATTTAGTATCTTCAACTAAAAAACACAAAAATTAATAAGTGTATGTGTGTGTATACACATATAGGTATGTATATCTGTTAACACGCACACACATACACAAACACACCTAATCTCATATACATCAATACATCACACATACCAAAAGTATTATATAAAAATTAAAAAAAGAGGAAAATAAAATTTGGACACTGCCTTTGGTCCCTATCCAGTTAAGATTATTGGTTTATTTAGGCTCCCTGAAACTCACTGTATACAAAAGAAGAACATCTAGTCTTCTGAATAATTGTTGGTCTCCAACTTCTGTCAGCATTTACCAACATAGCTAATAGTCCCAGAGACACCCAAAAGTTCTTACCAAATTAGGAGGAAGACCACAATCATATTAAATACTTACATATTAAATATTTTGATTAAATGTAAATTAAATTGAGTTTGGTTTTCTTTTTTGAAATGTGGCCAGTAGCATGCTACTGAAAGGATAGTACAACACTTGCTCTAAAGAGAGAGACAAAAATCTACATTTACCTTTGGGTGGCAAAATTATTTCAGGGTGTTGGACAATATATGGCTAGAGGTCTCTCTATTTTTTCCCTCAAGGCAATTTTGACGTAAATGGTTGCACCACAAGATTTTGTATGTCTCTCACTTAGAGGTAACTACCCTATTAATTTTCAGCAACTTTGGCTGGAGGGAATAATAAGAGTAATAAAAAATGAGACACTATGTTTGATAGGGAAGTACAATCTAATCTACAGCAATCCAGTTCTAACAATAGTAATACATTCTTTCATAATTCTAGACTAACAAGAAGCAGAAGCACATATTGGAGACATGTTTGGTATACAGTACATTCCTCATAACAGAAAATATTGTGAATCTAAAACACAAGGAAATAACTGAAATTGAGAGTTCTTCATTTATTCATTTCAACACAGATGATGACTCCATGTAGGAGTTGCCATGCAAAATCCTTAAAAAAAACCATAAGGATTTTGCACTTTAAAAGTCCCCAAAATTGGATAATGAAGCCATTTTAGAATGATTTAGAAATTCAAGGACTGCTAAGTTGGCCACGTGTTGCCTGTAGCTCAGGGGTGTGGGCCGGATGCATCATAGCGAAACCGTGCCCACCCCATTGCTGGCAATGGAAAAAAAGTCACGATACGTCGCAACACATCACATGGCATTGCGAGCTTGACACCCCTGCATGTAGCTAAACTAAAGGATCAATGGACTGACATAGCTATCCTTTTGATCAAGCCAGTTTCAAAAATAATTCATATTATCTGCCAACATATTTACTGAAAAAGTAGACAATAAATCTTGCTTATTTACAGATGGTGTCCATCACGAATGAAAGCTATACATCCATAGTGCTGACAACTGTTTATTTTCTAATACAATTCATGGTCTTCCTAATAAGTCATACTTCTTACCTCTGAACTCTACAGAGCTGTACATTAAGGTAACACGAATAAGGAACGCCTGGAAGTAACACCAGAAAACATCTGGATGAACTTAAGCTTCAAATGTTTACTTTTGCATGCCAGTTTCTGCTCTCTGCAAAGAATCAAATCTATATGATGCCATCAAATAACACATTTACTGATTCAACCGATTTTTATTGATTAGAAAAAATGTAAATGCATTTGTGATATGCCTGGACTCAGGGTAATGCAATTAAACATAAAATCACACTGTGAAATATCTTACAAGGTTTATGAAAAGATAAGCAGATGGAATTTAAGTCATCACAGGGAGATTTGACAAACTCTTGAAATATCAAGTAATAGGACATGGAAAAGGATGCCAAGATCCCCACGGTGTTCTTCATGTGTCTAATAGTACGATCATGGAGAAAAAATAGTATAGATTTTCTCTAGCTGTGGAAGAACAGAGTCAGACAGTTTCATACAACACACTGTGCTGCGTATGAACTAGCTTAACATACAACATGAATCCATTTATTGTGATTTGTAAACCATACCTTATAGCTTTGAATGTTGTATAAATGTAACCAGCTGTGATTTTATCACCTTTCTTGCCACAGTTGTTAAGTGAGTCATTGCAGTTGTTAAATTAGTTACATGGTTGTAAAATGAATCTGGCTTCTCCATTGACTTTGCTTGTCAGAAGGTCGCAAAAGGGGATTACATGACCCCGAGACACTGCAACTGTCATAAATATGAGTCAATTGCCAAGCATCTGAATTTTGATCCCATGAACATGGTGAGACTGCAACGGTCATAGTGTGAAAAACAGTCATGTCACTTTTTTCAGTGCTGTTGTAACTGTGAATGGTCACTAAATGAACTCCTTGTAAGTCGAGAACTACCTGTATGTGACAAACTGATGTGTGAAACTACCAGATTAAAGAATGGCCAACAATGTTAATTTTACTCCATCCAATTGCCCAGATTCTACCCCTAATAGGAACTACAGGGTCATAAAAAAAGAGTTTCATGTTAATTTTAGGTTCCAACTCTTAAAGTCTTACATTCCTGTAGCATAATTCTTTCTATAAACTGAAGCAAGCATATTGAAATGATGCAGACCAGCTTAGAATCAAATGAGACTTTTATCTGAACATAATTTTAATCAAGATTTCTTTTGAATACAATGGTCACTGAAGCTGTGCCAATCATGTTTTATGCAGCAGTGTTAAAAAAAAGAAAAAGAAACACACAAGCGAAGCCATGGGTCACATTAACAGTAGATCTGAATAAATATCACTGTGCACCAATATTAGATTCCAGTTTTCTAATTCCGCTGCGATTTCTTCAGCTCTGTGCATCATCAGTACAGCCTAATTTAAGATATTTGTGATAAGAGAATTCATTTATTCCGATATGCTTACCAAAAAGAAAAAAAAACCATAATTGTATTTTCCCCCAGTGGGGCACAAAATAACTTTGGAGAGGAAAAATTTGTTCTGAAAAATTGTTGGATGAGGACTGAGCTGCACAGATTCCCTCCATCACCTTTCAAAAACTCTGGATTAGTTTGGGTTTGAAAACAAAGAAATGGGCAGGGGGAGGAAGAATCTTTAAATATTCAACTTTACTCTGGCCTTGTGCTTGTTAAAACCTTATTGGGCTCCACTTTAAGACCTTCCCCGAAGAAAGCACCTGGGCCCCTCGTAGTTGCGGGACAGACCCATTATGAAGTGAAACATATTCTTGATTCTAGAATTTTTAAAGGGAAATTGCAGTACCTAGTACAATGGAAGGGATACCCGATGTCTGAAGCCACTTGGGTGAAATCCACCAATGCACAAAGATTGTGCAACAAGGTCCTATTTACACGACCAGACTTTTGTCCTTGAAATAGGCAACCAAAATTCTCACCCCAACTTTATTTTATCATATCTTGGCCAAATTTAAAGTCTCTCGCCACCTTATAGAAACATAATCAGGCAATATAATGATGAAATCCGTTTTAAGGTAGAAAACTGTAAAATGCGGTTGACAGATCCTTTTTAAGACTTGCAGGAAAGGGAGCAATTTGTTTCACTGTGTAAGCTCTATCACACAGGAAGGACAAAACTGTTGATCTTAAAGGTGCTGCACTGCTTACTAGGGAGCAGAGGGTGATAGACAGATGTACGCAGTGGTGGGATTCAGCCGGTTCGCACCACTTCGGCAGAACCGGTAGCTAATTTTTTGTTGCCCAGGCCCAGAACAGACTCTCGGAAGCAGTATCCACACAGAGAACCAGTTGTTCACATATTTGAATCCCACCACTGGATGTAGGTGATCCTGCAGGTAATGGAGCCTAAAGTCTGTATGATTTCTCTTCCTAAGCACTTTGAATGGAGCTTGGAAAGCAGTTACAGGCAACCTATTTTGGTTTGTCATACACTAGCAAAACAGCTGTTAAGGCACTTAGCAGCAGACGGTGACTCACATTTAAATAAGTTTTAATGTTGGTCAATGTTAGACTATCACTTAGCTGTGTGAAACCCTAAAAAAACTTCCACATCTCTAAAAGAATTCCAAATGTGTTAATTGCATGCTAAGTGCAATTATCACTTGATAATCGGTATGAAACTGCTAACAACAGTAACCAGAGTAAATCACTTACAAAAGCGTTTCTTAGCTCTTTATTCCAATATTCTAATCTTTGCACACACTTGTCTTTAACCCCAATATGCCACATGGAAATCAGTTACTATTAATATCTTATCTCTCATGCAAGAACCCCCCTCTGCTCTTACCCCATATTATAACACACTACAGTATTCATATTCTAAACACACTACAGCAGGGCTTTTCAACCTTTTTACAGATTGTACCACTTTTATGATATGGCAATATCCGAGTACCACCAGTCGCCTAGCAAAGTGTCAAAAACCTGACGACAAAAAAAAAAAAAGGAAAAAAGTGATAAAGTACAGGTAGTCCTTGACTTACAACAGTTCGCTTAGTGATGTTCGAAGTTACAACGGCACAGAAAAAAGTGACTTATGACCATTTTTCACATTTATGACCATTGCAGCATTCCCAGGGTCTTGTGATTTACATTCAGATGTTTGGCAACTGATTCATATTTATGACGGTCACAGTGTCCCAGGGCCACGTGATCCCCTTGTGCGAGCTTCTGACAAGCAAAGTCAGTGGGGAAGCCAGATTCACTTAACAACCGTGTTACTAATTTAACAACTTCAGTGATTCACTTAACAAATGCGGCAAGAAAAGTCGTAAAATGGGATAAAACTCATTTAACAAATTTCTCACTTAGCAACATAAATGTTGGGCTCAGTTGTGATTGTAGGTTGAGGACTATCTGTACACCCACTTACCACACTTTTAATGGGAAACTTGTGCCTGTTTCTCTGACATTAATCTTTGCACTGTTCTATCCTCTTCTCTCCTTCTGGTTGACTCAAAGAAGCTGACAGGTGATTGCAGGGGCTTTGGAGGGGGAGGTGCGGCTTCTGCACTTGAAGTGGGGCCATGGGGGGCATGTTGGGGATGCTAGTTGACTATCGCCCAAAGATTCCCTAACTTTAAAACAGCTCTTGGGTGACAACAGTTACCCAGTACGAGGCGCTCAGGACAAAGAGATGCCGGCAATGCTAACTACCAAAAATGAGGGGCTCAGAGGCAGCTACAAGCAGGGGAGGCGGAGGGGGGCAAAGAAAGAAAATTAAACCTGATTGACAGGGAGCATAGTAACCCTGCCCCTACTCTGCAGAGGGCAGATCCCCATCATCCCCGGCCCAGCAGGGGTCTTCTTGCCCCACTGTTGCAGACAAAGGAAGGCTCCATTGAGAAGGAGGAGGAAGAGGGTTTAAGCAAGTTTAGCAACCGGAGTGGGAATCCCCCCAAAAAAACATGCTTCATGGGTAACCACCCAGCATGACAGAAGTGACCAAAACCTGCTGCAACTACCCAGCAGACAGGGGGGAATAAAAACCAAACAGCCCCCCCCTGCCAATTTTCAACAGAAATGCTCACGAGAGCAAAAACCTCAGACAGGGGAAAGAGCGCAGGCAGGTGGGTGTCTTGCTCGGCTGGTGGCTTGGGGGGGGGGAAGGGGGCAGCTTCACCCCTCCTCCCAAATGCTGCCCTCTCACAAAAGCAGGATGAAAACTCCGAAAAATGACCGGGGGAAAAAGGTTAAAACAGAAGAGTCTCTCTTCTGAACAAGAAAAAAAAAAAGATCACATCCGTATCCAGCTCTTAGGGATGGAGTGGGGGATTTTTATTTTTTGCCTCGTTTTGCTCTTTTAAAAAGACCGCCCCCCCACACACCAGAAGCCACCACCCTCCCACAGACCCAAATCCCTTCTTTCCATTCCTTTGAAACAAACAATCCCTCCCCCTCCGAATCCTCCCGTTCTTCCCTTCGGAATTACAATGAAAGAAAGACAAGTTTTATCTTTTGTGGTCTTTATATATTTAAATTGCTAGAAGGTAGTGGGGAAGCAAACCATCACGAGACACTCTTCTGTTTTAACCTTTTTCCCTTGTCATTTTTTGGAGTTTTCATCCTGCTTTTGTGAGAGGACAGCATTTGGGGGGGGGGTGAAGCTGCCCCCTTCCCCCCCACTCAAGCTACAGCTGAGCAAGATACCTGCCCGCGTGCCCAGCCACACTCTTCCTCCTGTCCGAGGTTTTCACTGTTGTGAGCATTTCTGTTGAGGATTGGCAGCAGGGAGGGGGGTGTTTGGTTTTTATTCCTCCCCCCCCCCATCTGCTGGGTGGATGCAGCAGGTTTTGGTCACTTCTATCATGCTGTGAGATTACCCACGAAGAACGTTTGTTTGGAGGGGGAATCCCCACTCCGGTTGCTAAGCTTGCTTAAATCCTCTTTCTCCATCTCCTCCTCACCGAAGCCCCCCTTTGTCTGCAATGGTGCAGCAGGAAGACCCCTGCCGGGCTGGGGATGATGGGGATCGGCCCTCTGCAGAGTAGGGGCAGGGCTCCAGCTGATCGGCACTTCTTCTGGGCTCAGCAGATGCGCTAGGATCAGTGCCGAACTCCAGCTGATTGGCGCTTCTTCTGGGCTCAGCGGAAGTGCCAGGATCAGCGCTGGGCTCCAGCTGATCGGTGCTTCTGCAGGGCTCAGCAAAAGTGCCAGGATCAGTGCCAGGCTCCAGCTGATCGGCGCTTCTTCTGGGTTCAGCGGAAGCGCCAGGATCAGCATTGGGCTCCAGCTGATCAGTGCTTCTGCAGCTGGAGCCCGGCACTGATCCTGGCGCTTCTGCTGAGCCCTGACAGCCGTGTAGCTCCAGCCGTCTCTCGCTCAGGCTTGTGCGATGCTGCTGCCAGTTAAGCTCATTCCCCTCGCCCGCTACCACTTGTCTAGGATGGTCGCGTACCACCTGCCAGGTGCCAATGTACCACAGGTGGTACGCATACCACCGGTTGAAAAGCCCTGCACTACAGTACTCATACTGCATTCAATCATTTGAACTTCTTGTGACCAGATATTACGATTTCTCTTTGCAGTAGCATGCAAGATTTCCATACTTTGCATCATCCATTCATCACTTTGCATCTAATTCATAGCCACCAATAGTGACTAGTACAAAATATAAAACTGCTTGGTTTTAATATGTAACAGTCGACTTGGGAGAAGTTGGGGCTGGTTCCTTAAGTACCACATCTTGGTATTGCATGACACTAACTAGTATAAAAAGAAAGAGACTTGGTGTAGTGTGAATAAGATGTGGTATTAGGAGTGGGGAGACTCAGGTTCAAATCTACTCTCTATGGGTGAGTTTGGGCCTATCATTTACTCTCAGCCTAATCTATCTCACATGATTACTGTTATGAAGAGATTTCCAGGAAACCTCCCTTGAGCTCCTGAATGAAAAGCAGGATGTTATTTATTTATATTCATTCATTCATATCCAGCTTTTGTTTTTATAAAAACTCAAGGCAGCAAACGTATTCATTCATTTATTTTAATTAAGACATTTACAGGTAGTCCTCAACTTATGACCACAATGGGCAACACAGGGTCATTAAGTAAATTTGGCTTCCCCCATTGACTTTGCTTATCAGAAGCTGGCTGGGAAGATTACACAAATGGTGATCACATGACCCCAGGATGCTGCAACCATTGTAAATGCATGCCAGTTCTAACTTTGAATGGTAATTAAATGAATGGTTGTAAATCATACCAGACTACCTGAATAGGCAAGTACAAGACCTAACAAGATCCTCAGTTGAAATTATAGTCAACCCATCTATAAAGCTCAACTCCCGCTCCTTCCTCATCTATGCTCAAAATTCCACCTTCAGATTCTGTCCTTGTGTCTCATAGTGGAGGGAAGATTGCCCCATCCTGACTTATACAAAAATTAGGCTCTGCGAGATTTTCCAGAATAGAATAATCATTTCAGTCAGGAAATTCTTGATTAATGCTTCTCATCCAAAGGCCTAGAATAAAGTTTAAATTAAAATTTCTATGAATTTTAGACAAGTTAATAGAAAACTTTCATTGAGACATCATAGAAAATATACCCTAAAAACTCGCTTTTTATGACCCTGTAGTCCCTTAATTCCAGGTAGAGTTGATGCCCTTCCTAACATCTATGTGGAGTTTGCAACAGGTATTTTTTCTTTGCGTCCTTGAGAGAAACATCTGCCACTACCTAGGATTAAACTCTCAACTTTCCAAGTGGAAGGCAAGTATTTTCACCAGTAGGCCACCAGGCGACTCAATAAAAAATATACACTGTGTAAAAAAATTCAAGAAGAGGTATTGTTTCAGATACCATGGTCCCAAACATGAAGTCTTTTAGGAATAAAAACAGCATCTTGACTTGGGACCAAAAATGAACTAGAAGCCAGTGAAGATAAGAGAGAGTGAAGATCAGACAGAGGCACAGAATCAAAATCACGTGAAGTGTTAGTACCGCTTTATAAATCCTTAGTAAGGCCACACCTGGAATACTGCATCCAGTTTGGGTCACTACATTACAAAAAAGATGTTGAGACTTTGGAAAAAGTGCAAAGAAGAGCAACTAAGATGATTACGGGCCTGGAAACTAAAACATGTGAAGAATGGTTGCAGGAATTGGGTATGGCCAGTCTAGAGAAAAGAAGGACTAGGGGAGACATGATAGCAGTATTCCAGTATTTGAGGGGCTGCCACAAAGAAGAGGGTGCCAAATTATTTCCTAAAGCACCCAAGGGCGAGACAAGAATCAATGGATGGAAACTACTCAAGGAGAGAAGCAACCTGGAATTAAAGAGAAACTTCCTAACGGTGAGGACAATTAACTAATGGAACAGATGGCCTTCAGACGTTGTGGGTGCTTTATCACTGGAGGTTTTTAAGAAATAACTGGACAGCCACCTATCTGAAATGGTATAGGGCATGAGTGTTAAACTCGATCACGTCACGTGACGTATCACAATATTTTTTGCCTTTGCAGAACCGGGGTGGCAGAACCGGTTCTGCAGTTTGACACAACTGGTATAGGGTCTCCTGCTTAATCAGGGGGTTGGACTACTAGACAACCTCGAAGGTCCTTTCGAGCTCTATTTTGATTTAATCACAAAGCAACAGCAAAATCAAATTCCAGTCATTTGTCTTGTTGTGATGTTTTGTGTTAACTGAAGTTTCTAAATCATTTTCAAGGCCAAGCAACATAATCCAAGATATGGATTATGCAACAAGGCTACCTTGGGGCACGTTGAGACATAGCTGGCACACTAAGAAGAACCTTGAGTGATACCTTTAATTACTATTCATTACTTATTAAATTTATATGCTGCTCAGGTCAAAGATGTTTCCAGAAACACTTCCAAACTCTGAAACTGATGCTTAAAGAGAAGTAAATACTACTCACCTGAACAGATAGAACCATCCAGAAATAGCACCTTTGTCTTTCTGGACTAAGGTTCAATTTATTTGGCATTCACCCAGCCCATTATTGTACCAAGCATTGATTCAGCAATTCTACTGCCTCGTCTGGATCCAATAAAAAAGAAAGGTGGAATTGGATGTCATCAGCATTCTGATGACACTTTAAATCTCAAAATGATCTCATTCAGCAGTTTCATCTGGAGGTTGAACAGCTTGGAAATAAAATAGTTATGCAGCCCTCCTTGGTGTAAACTCCATGAGATCCAACAGAAATCCCCCAGCATCACAAGACCTAAAAATATACTGCATTTAAGAATGTCTGGATCTGATCAGATACCACATGGTGAAGCACTTCACCCACTTAGGCCAGTGTTGGCCTAATTTTTTAAAAGTATCTTCTGAATATTATTGTTATTGGCAGAAGTATTCTCACTACAACTTCCTGCAATGAATCTGGAACCACTCCCCCTTGTATGAATGAATTTATACAGTTCTGAATCCAACTTTCCTACTAGATGTGATAACTGATAAACCATGAGGAGTTGGGATCAAGTGAAATGAAGCAGGTCAATCTCCAAGAAATACTTTGTCCATTGCATCAGACCTAAGACGTAAATAAATGGTCAACAGTGTAGCCTAGATTAGCAGACATTTACCCATGACTCAATAAACAGTCTTCACCCTCTTTGGCAAAGAAATGATTTATGAATTGTTAAATTTGATGGTGGCTCTTGCTGATCATAGTTGATCTCAACAGCTAAGCAGACTCAGACCTGGTTAGTATTTGAATGGATGCTTATTAGGGATGTAAGTGAAATTACAATGACTTCCATGTTGTGTCAAAGTCATCTACGTGGATAGTGGGTAGAAGTATTTGAATTTAAAGAGGAAAAAATACTTCACATTTATATATGGTCATTGGTATCTTAAAGACAACACACAGGTCATTCAATAGAAACACAGCTCCTTGAAAATACATAATTGAGTTAAACAGGTAAATGCACAGATATTTGTCCATGAAGTCACCACAAGATAAGCTGTGATGGTAACCCACAAGATTTTTATCTTTTAGTTTTGACATTAAAGAAATTAAAATAAGTACCAAAATCCCCAAGGTAACCTATCAGGCTTTGCTAACTCAAAATGAGATGATTCCCAGATGAAAAAATTTACTAAGTGCTGATAAATTGCAATGATACATTATGGCTTGGTTGTTTCCAAGCCAGAGGGTGGTTAGTTAGGTTTCAGCTTAGACAAGAAGTGAGTAACTTACAGGTCATATGCACCCAAATTTTATGATACTATGAACTGCTGGCAAAAGGGCTGATTTTCAACAGTGCAAGTTGACTGCTTTAAAAAAAAGAAATAGTCTCTCTGGGAAACAGACCATGCTTACTTCAACCCTTAAAAAAAGTGATCCAAAGTGAACTACTGTGGTTTGGATCTTTTACCTTTCAAAAGCTTGAGATTCCTGTTTCTACCTTTAAAAAAAAGAAAAAGAAAACTATTCCATCATCACACTTCCAAGTGACATCATGAACTGTGTTTGTCCACCAGCTTTCCAAGGAAAGTTGCATATTAGATTAATATGGGAACCAAGCAATGATATGCTCATCAAATTATAAGTAAAAAGATTAACATTGAATGAAACCAATTTATGACTCATAAATTGAACCCATGAACCTGAGGTTTCAGAGAATAATTCATCTTTTCTTCCCTCCCTCAGAAATTGCACCACTGAGCCTCGCTGTTTAACAATCCTCACAGACCTGAATGCTGCAGCTAGCATATAAAACAGTTATCAAGAAAATAAATCCAATTAATTCTTTTGCTATAAGGCTGAACTATATGCTAAAGTCCAAACCACACAATTTCATTCAGAAATAACATAACATGCAAGCATTTTGCACAACCTCACACTTTGACTCTTAATTATTGTGGCACAATTGCAAGCTTGGTTCAAACTGCTTTCTTGAGGCAAGCTCAGGTTCAGGCCATTGTTTTCATACATTTAAAAAGGATTCTGAAATAACCACAAGGACAACTCCATTATTTTGCATTGAATCCACTGTAGACAGAAAGATCTTCAAGCTACAAAGTAGGAATCTACTATGGAATCCTGATTGATAAAAATCAGGATTCACAAACTATGGTTTGAAATAGGCTTGAATATTATGATTGAAAGACACAACACTAGTCTATAGTAACAACAAATCACAGAGAATTTCTCCATAAGATAAAGAAGAGAAGATAAGATTACTGGGCTGTAGAACAGAACATACCTGAAAACAATCTGAGACTCTACGAATGTGAGAATCACAATAAAGATATATATCTCAGACTAAACCATGGAAGTGTAGTAGTGTGCTTTGCCTGAAGAATTTAGTATTCAGAAGTCTCTGCTTTTGAAGAGTTCCCCTCCATACTACAAATCAACTAGAGAAGTGGAGAAAAACCTATTTTACTGTAAATAAAATATAAATACTGCAAATATTTTATACGTTTGCTGAGACTTAAACACTTCTCCCCCTCCAATATCTTTCTAACATCAGCAAGGAATACAAGTACTGATGTTGCAATAAGCATATGGAAATAAGATACTCATAACTCCACAGAGACCAACTGTGGAATCCTATCTATACCATAATCTTTTTTCAGAACTAAGCTCCACTGAGTTCAGAAGAATTAACGCCCAGCAAAATTGCCTAAATGTGAAGCCCGAGCAAAACTATGCACATGATGGAGCTACTGGAATAGAATATCTTCTGAATGGAAACTCTATCCCCATTTCAAAAGAAGGAAAAAAAATTATGAATATACAGTGCATCATTTTGTGATATATGATGAAAAAATGCTAAATCACATCACACATGTATCTCCTTGTAGAGCATAGGAATAAGTATACACTGTAGCCACACAAAAGCAAAACAAAAGTTGCATCTTGTCTAAGGTTTTCAGTGTTTATGCAATCAATGAAAGTATTTGCATTTAGAATCAGAATGGAGTTGGTCCCACATTCAATCCCAACATCTGCAATTAAGAGGAACTTCAAAACAGCCTAAAAAAATTCTGCCTGCATTCATACAAAATACTTATGGGGCTTACCTATTGAACCCCAAATTGGGGTTTGCAAAAGTTAAGCACACTAAACCGCCGCTCAAAACAGGCTTATCATGGCATCTGAATATACTTGCATGATCTTTACCCAAACAGATAAAACATATGGCTAGTCCCACTGTCCCAGTGAGGAGGCCTCTCTAATATGTTAAATTTAGTCATTCATTGTATCAACCCACCCATCTCACCTAAGCGACTCTGGGTGGTTTTCAATACAACAAACACCATAATATAAAACATAAGCAAGAACAAAGTTAAACACAGAATTTAAAAGGTTTAAAACTTGAAAAGGAAGAAACTCAGGACACCAACCACCCCCTTGGTTGTCTAACCTAACACTCTTCAACCCCTATGCCAATTTGCAGAGGAAGGTCTTTCACACTCTCTCTGAAGGCCAGAAAAGTGGGGGTCCACCTCACTTCTGGGGTAAAAAGGGTTCCAAAGGGGACACGGAATAGAAGGCTGTCTGGGTCCCGCCAGGCGAAATTCTTTAACCTATGGGATCCACCACATTCCCTCCCAGATGTTGGTGTGGATAGAGGTAATATTGGTTAGTCCTGCTTTTCTAACCAGGTGGCCACCCTAATAGCCAGATTACAATTCCCATTTTCCCAACCTCTCGATGTGTGAGAGTTGTCACACCAAAAAAGAAAAGAAGCTATGCAGGGACGGAATGAGAACGGGAACGCAGCACGCTCCGCGCACCCAACATTTGCAAGATTTCCAAAAGAGGATTTCAGGCAAACTAGCTGAAGGTTAAAGATTCCTTGCAACCGGCTATTTATTCCCCGACCTCCATTCCCACAGCCTCTTTCCCTCGACTCACTTATATCTCTGATGCACTGATTCGCTCGGCGAGACCATAAGGCTACCAAAAAGGTGCACGCTGGGGCTCACCCCCCCGTGGAAGAGAAGAGCTAAAACTTCAGGTGACGAAGGCAGGCAGGCAGGCAGGCAGGCGGGCGTCGCGGGAGGACAGCCGGGCAGAAGCTGTCATCGGAGAACCGAAGCAAGGAGGTCCGCCCACATCCGAGCGCTTTGACGGCAAAGGCTCACCGAGCGCTGCAAACAGAGCAGCGGCTGGAGAAAGCGACCGCTCGCGGCAGTTTTCGCCGGCTTTCTATCGCCCACCCGGCGGAGACTTAGCGGGAGCAACAGGCTCCCAATAAGCGCCACCTTCCCGCTTACCGCCGCAAGAGCCCTCCAAATCACTTAAGCTCCCGCAGAACCAATCAGAAGCTTCGGGGTTTTCGAGCCCGCCCACCGCCGCTTAGAACGGGGTGGCTGGTCGGACCCCGCGAGGGCTCGAAAAGAAGTTGCTGGACCGCTCATTGCGACGCTCAGCGGCGCGTTAAGAGGGCGTCGAAAGTTGACCCCTTCTGTTTTGAGACGGAACAAAATTCCCTTTTGTGCAGCCCTCGTTTGGTGGAGGAAACGTTTGGCTGCCTCTTCGAAACTCTTAGGCGCCCAAGTAAACAAACCCCTTTTGAGCTTATAAAAGTTGGTGAATTCAGCCCAACTGAGGTTTCTCTCTTTGTTCTTCCAGCAAAAGCCGGGGAAGAGCTTCTTAGAATTTCTGCTCCATCCGAGTAACTCGTCCTTTAATTTCTAAAGACCACGAGAGGAGTTGCATAAACGTTTCCCAGTACGCTTGTAAATCCATTGTTTAGCTATTAGGGGACTGAAGGCTAAAACATATGCAGGAATTGGGTATGGGTAGTTTAATGACAAGAAGGACATGATAGAAGTGTTCTGCTATCTAAGGGCTTGCCACAAAGCAGAGGAGGTCAACATACAAAGCACCTGGAGGCAGGACAAGAAGCAGCAGATGGAAACTAATCAAGGAGAGAAGCAACGTAGAACTAAGGAGAAATTTCCTGGCAGTGAGAACAATAAACCAGTGGAACGATTTGCCCCCAGAAGTTGTGGGTGCTCCAACACTGGAGGTTTTTAAGAAGAGATTGGACAATCATTTGTCTAAAATGGTATAGGGTTTCCTGCCTGAGTAAGGGGTTGGACTAGAAGACCTCCAACTCTGTTATTCTGTTATATGACTGACACCAAGCTGTCCTTAGACTTGGTAGCTTTTTGGTGGACTTTGCAAAAAAAAAAGAAGAAGAACCTACAGTGGTGTTGGTTGCCCTAGAAAGATGCTGTGCAACTGCCTTTCCGGAATTTTTAGTATAGGCGTCAGAATTTGTAGTGATCTCTGGTCTAAGTACTAACTAGGATCAAACTATCTTATAGGTAGTTCTTGGCTTATTACGCCAGTTAGGACTGGACTCTCATTCATTGAGCAAAGCAATCATTAAGTGAGATGCCCAGGTGACCACTTCATTCAGCAATCACAATAACAACACTCTTGGTGCAGTTATTAAACAATATAATGGGTCATTGAGTGGAGTCCTAAGTAAGGACATTGGGATGCTTTGGGGGAGCAATCCTTCACTGGGTTGCATTAACAGAGCTAAAATCTCCATATTCTGCAGCTCAATGTAGAATTTCCCCTCCTTTCCATTCACTGGGAGGAAATTCATCATTGCCAACTTTAAAATGTACAAACGTCAACTCATACATCATAAAGTTGACAAGGTTGAAAAGCACTGATTTAGGCCAATATTGTTAGTGTTGGTTTCAACTCTGAGTTCCAACTGAGAGTCTTTCTTAGCCTTAGCTAGTGATATTGCAGATGTCTGCAAAATAGGATATTTTGCACTGAAAATGTATGTGCAATCACTGCACCTCCAATCAATAGCAGTTAGTCTAATTAGGTCTCAAATAGCTTTTTAAAGCAAAAAACTAAGAGGACTAGCAGCATCCAGTTATTTTGTTACTCACTGAAGATGATCGGGCTAAATATTAAAAGTTATGTAAAGAGAGTTAATGAGTTGGATCTTGAGAAAAAATGACCCAGATGTTGATGTAGAATATTACAATATTCTTCAAATACCCAAAATGTTTTTATATTAAAGAAGGTCAAAGTCTATTGTCTCTCATTCTAGAGCACAGGTCACAGAACACTGGATTTAAGTTTTAGGAAGAAGATTCCAAATGAATTGTTTTTTTAAAAAAGGTGCTTACCATTAAAAGCAGTTTGACAGTAAAACCAATTACTGTAATAGACTCCCTTCATTGGATGAATCCAGGCAGAAATTAGATACTCACCTCTATGGAAGCTTTAATTTAAATTTCTGCCCTTAGCGGGCCACGAAATGATGATGATGAATAATTATGCATCTTTAACAAGGTGCAGCCCAGGACAAAACTGTAACACAATTACAAATCAATCCAATGTTAGCAAAGAATATTTAAAACAATGCAAGAACAATGCATTTAGAGCAGTGCCCAGGGATAAGACCAAATCTATTTACATCCATAATCATTTAAAAACAGGTGATAACATTGAACTGCCAGCTAAACAGGAATAGTGTAAAATACCAAAACCTTAGGGTAACCCACCAATCAAATAAAATGGTCTTTAAAACCCTATTATGGTATAACAATTGCATTTTTCTACAAATATATCATTTAATACTTTGCTGCAGAATAATCATAGTAACTTTATGTAATTACAAGTAAATTCAAATGTAAATGAGGTTCCAGGCAGTTAATTTTAACAAGCCCAGGCCACAATTTTTGGGGATGTTGCCTCTAGTAGGTCACTGAAAAGGTATCCTATATTAATCTAATGTTTTATTTTACTGGATAGTATTTACTTTTAAATAAACAGGTAGGGTTAAATTGTGCTAGCCTGAAATAACCAAAAAGATGAATAGTAAACATCATGGTGGCCATCTACTTTTTACCAGCCTGATAAAAGAGTGAGCCACGTGGTTACTTTGCAAAGGATATTTGGGAGAACCTTCATAACATAATTTTCCTAAGTGCTTTTAACCTAAATGTTTCAAATACTTTTTATACTATGTTTTAGTAATATTCACATGCCTGTTTACACTGAAGTAAGTTGCACAATTTATGCAGAAACTTTCCCTTAATACAACTTTAGCTAGACATATCTACATAAACCTTGTTTTTTAAAGTAACAAGAACCATTTGTGGTAATAGGTTTTTCTGAGAACTTAATACTGGGCTGATAAGAGAGGACAGTATTGTCTAGTCATGATGTTACAAATTTGAGAAGTCCAAAGCATTTTGAAACTCCACATTTTTAAAAGAACAAACCGGTTGAATATTGTTAGAATTAACTTTCATATTTCAGCTGAAGATTCTGCTGATTTACTCCTGTTTCTCCTGTTTTTGCCCTAGGAAAGCCATCTATTCAATGATGCTGGAATCACCTTGTGATTAAAAACTGAAGCAATATATAATAGGGAGAGAAACAGATGAACGTTGGTCACATCCTAGGGGATTTGTTTTAGGGAAGTAAGAATATGCTCAAACCACTCTTGCCTCAAATCTTTCATACATTTATTTGTTTATTAAATTTAGAACTCCATGGCACTCTGGATAGCAGACATTAAATATGGTAAGAACAATAAAAACAAGAATAGAACCAGACCTGTCCAATACAATTCTAGTACATAAAGACTGTATTCACATAGTAGTTTTGCAGTGGTTGTTAAAAGTCTAGCAATTGTATTCAGACAACATGTTTAGCTTAGTATCAACCTTGATTTATTTTTCCCGTGACTTAGCATATTTGGTCCCCCAAATTTGGTCCTGTTGCATTTGTTGATAGAAATAGAAAAATATATATTTAAAGCAAAGCAATGGAGGTACAAATCACTGTAAACAGGCTATTGCAAATATCCCGAGACAGCCAAGATTTCAGTCCAAGTTGACAACTATAGATTTGTAAGGATGGAAGTTAGACATTCTACAGAATATTTTTTTCTAATATCTTCTCTTTCTTTGTGCAAGTAGCATTCTACAAATCCAGAGAAATAAGTTGATTTAGTGGAAATGGTGTGTGACTCAGACATTGTATTGCATCTATTTTCACCTTTGGAAGGTTCTCTTCAAGAATTAGAATGGACAAGATGCAGGATGTGGACAGTGATGGTGCCAAACATTGGTACCATACAGGGAGCACTGACTTCAAACTTTTTTCCATAATTAAGTTGAGCATTCAGACCAAAGCAGCACAGCCTCACACAGGATGGCAAAATGATAGATGTCCTTGACTAGGAGGTTCAAAAAAAAATTCCATATCTGAATTAATGCTAAGAAAATAATCTACTTTCTCTCCCGCGCTTTCTTGGAGACCTAGGTACACCATGGTGCAGATGGCTTGGGTGCAAACATTGAGTTTGTTTGGGTGCAAACATTGAAATTGGTTTAACTTCATCTCAGTTAACCTTTGCCTAAAGTTAATTGACTGGATCAACTGAACCTTTTGTGATGTTTCCACAAATTCTCAATGCTTCTGTTGAATCAAGTAAACATTATGTGGACACAGATGTCATGTGGGAAATATCTTTTGCGTTCCAGAAGTGGAATAAAGAAAGAATCTCAGCTTACTTGTTACAGTCCACTTGGGAGAAGTTGGGGCTGGTTCCTTAAGTACCACATCTTAGTATTGCATGACACTAACTAGTATAAAAACAAGAGACTTGGCGTAGTGTGAATAAGATGTGTGGTATTAGGAGTGGGGAGACTCAGGTTCAAATCTACTCTCTATGGGTGAGTTTGGGCCTATCATTTACTCTCAGCCTAATCTATCTCACATGATTGCTGTTATAAAGAGATTTCCAGGAAACCTCACCTGAGCTGGATGAAAAGCAGGATATTATTTATCTACATTCATTCATATCCAGCCTTCGTTTTTACAAAAACTCAAGGCAGCAAACATATTCAACACACCTTCCTCCTCTCATTTTCCCCACAACTATCTTGTGAGGTGGTTGGGCTGAGAGTAACTGGCCTAAAGTTACCCAATTGGCTTTCATGGCTGAGGCAGGACTAGAACTCACAGTCTCCCAGTTCCTAGCCTAGTGCCTTAACCACTAGACAAACTGGAAATATACTCAAAATTACTTTTTATTTTCTAGGATTAGTCCATATAGATTGACATAATCACTGGTCAATGAAGGAGTGCTGTAGCTCACATAATTAGGACGCTGAGCTGGTGATCGGCAGGCTCATATCTGAGACCCAGTTACTGCTGCATGGAGTGAACTCCTGTCACTCGCCCCAGCTCCTGCTGACCCAGCAGTTCGAAAGTGAATGACTGTGAGTAGATAGATGGGTACCATTTTTGTAACTTAATGGGGACAAAAAGGAACCCCCAACTGGGCATCCTCTGGGCAAAGGTGATATCACCAGTTGATCCTTTCACCATGGAAGAGCTTCAATGCTTCCGACACAGAAGCATTGTATACTGTATCACCAGTATCACTGGTCAATCATTATCTTATTATCTTTGTCTCTTGGGATTTCCTTGTGTGGCATATCTAATACAAATTGTAAAAATTGCCCTTGTTCAGAATGCAGCTCTCTTAAGTAATCCGTTTAAGTGAATAGATGCACATCATAATTCCTGACTCAGATGTTTATTATTGAATATTAATAAATATTACTAATTTCTTAAATTTAATACAGCTGCCCACTCCACTGGATTCTCAGCAGTTTATAAAATATTAGATTACAACAATTAAAAACGAACAAAAGGAAGATAGCCAGAATAAAAAACAACCATTAAAACAAAGCACAATTGCTCCAAAAACAACCGTATTAATCCCAGAATTGAGAACAAAGCCAGGTTTTAAGGGCTTTTTGGAATCCCAGGAGAGAGGACACCACGTGTAACTCTGGGATGCTGTTCTAGAAGGTGGGGGCTGCAACAGAGAAGACACTTCGTAGGTCTTTCAAGATGACAGCCTTGAATGTGCCCACTCTACCTGAATGTACTGGGCTGGCAGAAACAATGGGGGGAAATGGCACCTCGGGTATAATAGGTCCTATGCCATGAATGATGTTAAACATCCAGCCCTTTAAATTGTACCTGGAAGCCAGCTAGGAAAATAAAGACAATATCATGCAAATACAGCAAAATCAGAAAACTCTGTTCCATATTTATTTTGCCAGTTTACTAGAGAAAAATTATTAGTGAGTACTATAGCACATAGAGGAGAAAAACATATTGTTTTGCAGTTTTATAAACAGTTTTATAGACAATGAGCATGCTTCTTCTCACATAGCATATGCCATATGTAGCATAAAGCAGAGTCAGGGCACCTTAATCTCCCAAAAAAAGTGGAAAGACAGATAGATTAAATCTGCCTCAATACAATGGTCTCAAGCAGGGCAGATATTTTAATCCAGTCATTGCTGGCAAATGCAAATGAAGTAATTGGAAATTGAATGAGTTTGGTGATCATGCATCCTAACACCAGCAAATTGTTGGGGCAAGAAATGACAGCTTTGTCACATTTATTTATCAGTAGGCTTAGAAGATCTAACACTTACAGTGCCCAATAACAGCAAAAATGGTAATACTACAGGTTAGAAACACTGCTGCTTTTTAAGGCAATATGCATCCCTGTTGAGTAGTTATGCAAATCACATTAATGTGCAAATGAGATTAACAGTTCAAGGCTATGTATAAGCTCAGAGATAAGTCCAGTTATGTTAGAGGGTTCCAAAATTCAGAGCTGCACACATCTTTAAAGGATAAAATTGGCAGAATTCCTAACCTATCTATCAATTTTCTTTTCTTCCCTAGGAGCCCTCAGGAGAAGATAAGTTCCTAAAACTCACAAAAGTTTAAGCTTTGCTCTGGATGCACACATACATTACTTCAGAATTAAAAAGAGAAAGAAAAGTGCTTGTTATTCAAAGGCATCCATTCCTAACCCTATGAAGCTGAAATGATGAAGGGTTGTAACATTATGACTCTTATCTTTTCTGTTATCCACAAGTGTGCAAGGGACAAAGTTGTTATTGCAATGTCACAATGCAAGTTTTATTGTGTGTCTCCTCCTTCCTCCTCCCCACTACTGAAGATCCCTATGCCAGTAAGGAAGAATGAGGTATACATAATGTACTAAATTCTAAAGCCAGGTTAACAAACACAATTCCTATATCTTATAACAGGCTGAGGCAAGCCATATGGAACTATCCAGTGCCAGTTTATCTTAGCTGTGCCTAATGTTCTGCACATATACAGCCAATACGTTCAATAGGGCAGACCCATATGGTAGATGAAGCGGACATAGGCTTATCTTGCTGTGCAGTTCTGTATGTATGCGGTTCTTGTACATTTGTGACACATCCCTCTTTGTTCTAACCACAGTTCATTGAATAAGTCACAAGAGCTGAGTCGACACATAACATTAAGCCATAAATCACAAAATAGCTACATTCTCAAATTCTGTGAAGCCAAAACCAGGGAATCCACACAATGATGCTCGAACCTAGCACAAATCGGTCAGCTTCCTAGGAGCAACTGAGCAGATGTTGTCAAGGTCAACTATAAAAACAGTGTCTCATTTGGAGATCTTAATACCGCATTATTTCCTTGGATCTCCTCTCTGCCCTTGTCACTGTGAAGTAAAACTTTGCTGAGATGACACAGTAAAATCAATAATCTTTGTGCTTACAACTGTGTTGTCTCTCTGAATGTGCTAGCATTCCAGACCATGTTACCTCATGGAAATGATGGCAGACCATACTCTTGTTTTTCACTTCAGGTTTCTTTGCTGATGTTAACCTCCTTAGGATAGAGTCAATTATTTTTGCTCAGTTGAGAAGATAGAGCTAATCTGTATATTACCAGAAAAGTTCAATACTTCTATGGGTCAAAAGGCTAATCTCTGGTTAAAAAAAAACCCTATTTAGATATGGTCACAGTCATTATGTTCTAGGCAATTTTCAGAGACTCACCTTTTCTACTTCAGTGGCTTGCATCTGAAACATGAAGATAAAACAGTTGTATTTGCATATTTAAATATTCTTCATGCTGTAGTTATTAGCCATCTTTGGCAAATTTAAAAGTATTGTGCTGATGTTCCAGCAGTAAAGAATTCTAAAAAATGGTTAAGATCTTAATCAGAGCTAAAGCAAAACAGTATTAAACAATGTAGAGCAAGATGAAAGATCAAAGAAAACAGTAGGTGATTATATAAATCAGCTAAGCTAAAACAATGTTAAAAATCACATGATTTGAAAAGCTTTCCATAACATTTTAAAATGATCACCAAAAAATAACATTTTAAGCAAGCATTGACCAGACATCTCTGGGAAGGTCAGTTCAGGGCTGGAATGCCACTGTGAAAAATCTTTTAATTCGTACTCACCCATTGGGTCTGTCTTGGTGAAGTTACTGAAAAAAAACATTGCATGTAGGATGAATCAGTACTTCAACTCCCAAGAAGTAAATGATTTTCATCCCAACCTAGTTATTTGGGCAGATATCTACAGCCAACTAGACTGAATGAAGATGATGACAAAGCACTTGCATAATTCATCCTGACATTTTGGAAGACTACTTATCAGACAAGGCAATTGTTTACAGGCTGGATTACTGCAATGCACACTATTTGGGCTATACTTGAAAGCCGTTATTTTTGCTAAAAGAGATAAAAGAGATCAAGTAGCAGTAATCTTGAAAACACTTGGACTGATTGCTTCTGAGCAGCCTGGATCAATCCTTGTACTAGCGCAGAATGCCCTACACGAATCGGAGTTCTTGAAAGACAATCTTGAAAGACAATCTCTCTGAAACCAGCCAATCTAGGTTGAAATCAGTGAGGGAGGTTCTGTTCTTCATCCCAAGCAGAAAGTCTTGTCCAACTTTTTTTTGTTCTTTTAAAAAAATATATTTATTATGTTTTATCAATGGTAATAAAAAACAAAACAAAAAAAACCCCAGAAAAACATACATCCAACAATAACAATAACAACAAAAATGTGTACAAAAAAGGGGAGAAAAAAAAATGATCCGAACATCCAACATTAAACATAAAAAACCCCCACCCTGCCTGGATGCTGAAAAAAAAACCAACCAGATAATTTCTCCTCCCCTTACATAATGGGTCTGCAAATAGTTATAAACTTTCTTATCCTTATTTAACAAGAAAATATATTATATAGGCAAATATTTCAGATGAGCAGGTCTCTATCTAATAATCAAAACACTCCAACATCTAATATGAAAGAAAAAAATTAAAAAAACAACAGTCAACAGGTTAGCCCCAATATTACACTACTCTTCAAATCCCTCTGTTAACCATCTGTTATTGTATTTAACACATATAAAGTCCACAAACAGCTTCCAGTCTCTTGTAAAGCTGTCTAGTCTCTTATCTCTAATCAAGACAGTTAATTTCGCCATCTCAGAGAACTTTTTTTGGTCTTGAATTTGGCTTTTTCAGGCCTCTTTAGATTCCCTCTTCTATAATTCAGTTCCCTCAGTTGCTTGTGGACTTCACTTGTATAAATTATTTTAACACGCCCTTCAATCCCTTTATCTGCTTTGAAAGAAGTAAAAGAGTTTTCTTTTATTCTGATTTCTAGGTCTCACAATAACTTGTTATTTTCCTTTTAATTTTAGGCAAGCTGCTTAAACTCTTCCTGATCTTTTAAGCACCTGAGAAGAACATCTAAGCAGAAGGCAAAAATTCCACTCAAGCTAGTAAACAAGGACAAAAATATATTATCAGTTTCTTCCCTTCATTCTGGACACAAAGGCAGAATTTGTAATTGCATTAAACCATAATATGAGTAATTTGGTTTTGGTTTGGTATATCATGTGACTTGCCAATTGTACAACAGAATTCATGAGTTAATATAATTTACTAAGCAGCAACATAGTTTGTTTCACACATGAATAAGGACAATATAGTTTGTTCAACAAATGCTGTTTTTAAAATCCTGGTTTTAGCATTACATATGCATACAGCCTCAATAATATGGCTTCAAGATACTCTCAAGTCTACAACATATAAATAATTTACATGGAAAATATTTAGAGGACATAATTGTAGTAAATACATGTAGTAAAACCTGGCGTTTAATGAGAAGCCAGGATCAAAACTTGTGAGCAAAGAAATTGTGAAGTGCCAGGGAAATCAGGAGCTTCAGGCAGTTCAAATGAGTATGAAGATTTATTGCAAGCTTAAGCTCTCTGCAAGAATATGAACTACTAATGGTCAAAGGAAATTAACAGGAGTTAAGAAAGGAATTCGAGATAGGCTGGACTTAGAGATCTTCTGGGCGCACAGGGACTCATGACTGATGATGTGTTTGACCCCTCCCTTGGGCTCAGCCTGGTCATCTCCTACAGAAATATATAATATTTCAGTCTAAATATCATCTTCTCACTTCTTCTTATGCATATACAGGTTAACTTCCAGACCTCTGTTATTTAATTTTTTTAGCAAACCTGGAGTATGTTTGTCTTATTTATGCAATTGTTACCCTGTTGATTTTTGCTGTCTGTCTGTAATAAAAAATAAATAAATAAATAAATAAATAAATAAATAAATAAATAAATAAATAAATAAATAAATAAATAAATAAATAAATAAATAAATAAATAAATAAATAAATAAATAAATTATCGATGATGATGATGATGATGATGATAATAATAATAATAATGATGATGATGATGATGTTGGAAAGGACCTTGGAGGTCATCTAGTCCAACCCCCTGCTCAGGCAGGAAACGCTATACCATTTCAGACAAATGGCTGTCCCGTCTGTGGCTTTTGCTTTGCCACATCAGGGTGGGCTACTCATGAATCTTGGCATGCAAGTATAGACAACACACAGGTTCTCCTCGGGATGAGTCCGCCCAGGGCGTGTTCTGAGCGACCCTTTTATTTAGAAGGCATATGGTAATACAGGCAACAAGTCTGGTAACTTATTATTGATTATATTCAGCATAATGTTATCATGTGCTATTGTTATTGGTTAAAACCTTTTCCAAGCATATATCCTATTATGGTCATGTTTTTCTCTTCTCCCATCTTGTCATTTCCTCATTGCCAGTTTAAGATTTACTTAGTCAGCAGCTTAAGGTTTACTTAGTCAGCAGCTTAAGGTTTACTTAGTCAGCAGGGTTTTATCTACTGCGTTACTTCTTTGTCCTAGGTTCCTGGTTCACAGGCCGGCCACTGGCCTAGTCCTGCCATAGGAGCCTGAACCTGCTCCCAACATCTCCTCTGTTTTTACTTTTATAAAGCTGTGTCATTTGTCATCAGGTTTTGTCTATCAGGAAAACACTTGCCATTGAAGTGTGTGGTACCGTTTAAGCTGCCAACATCTGAAGTAGGGTCGGCATTGTCGGTACCAAGAGAGGGTGGGGTGACATCATCCTCCTCATTGCTGGTCATGACAAAAAGGTGTTTGGCGTCTGAAAGGTTTAGCATTGACCTACGTAATTGTATAGAATTAATAAATTCCAACTCATAGTCAGAGTCTAGTGTGAGGAGGGACGTGTTTTCCATAACTTTTCCAGATTGTATTGGTTGATAATGGTGATGTTCTAATACCATATTTTCCAAGTTACCTATTTTAGTTTCCACAAAGTTTTTTAAGCGAGATAAAATACAAGGGCCGAATATACATGCAAGGAGTAACAATATCAGTGGTCCTGCTATGGCACTTATCAGGGTGGTCATCCATGGAGAAAAGTTGAACCAGGATTGAAACCATCCTTGGTGATCCTCCCTTTCCTTCTTTCGTTTATTCAGGCCCTCCCTGAGTTTGGTCATGGAGTCCTGCACTGTGCCAGAGTGGTCTGCATAGAGGCAACATTCTTCTCCTAAGGCCACACATAACCCCCCTTCTTTTAGAAAAAGCAAATCAAGTCCTCTTCTGTTCTGTAAGACCACTTCAGAAAGGGAGGTTAAAGATTTTTGTAAGTGAGATATAGAAGTTTCTATTCTCTCTAGGTCTTCATCGATGGCTGCTCTAAGATTGTGGTATTGAGTATACTGATGTGCGAAGGAAGCTATGCCAGTTCCTGTTCCGGTTAGGCCAAGTCCTACCAAAAGAGCTACTGTGAGAGTGGAAATAGGTTCTCGCTTGTGTCTTATGAGTCCTGACCCTGAGTAGGTGTGGTAAACTTCTTCTTCTGTGTGGATGTATATGCGTGGCAAGACCTGGACAAGGATGCAGAAGCCTTTGGTGGTTATCACATGGCCGTGGGCACAGGCTGTAAGGCCTGTAGAGCAAGCCCACCATCCTTCCCTAGGTGGTATGTAAAAAAGTGTTGTGTCAATCTCACTATGTGTTATGTTGCAGTATTGTTTATACTGCGTGGGTACCTGTCCAATGCAGGTTCCCTTACCTGACATTGACTGCAGTGTTTGTGAGCCATGTTTCCATCTGCATACCTTATCATCCAAGGAAGTATTGTATGGAGAGACAAACCCTACAGCCTCATAATATGGGGGTTGAACATTGTAGCAAAACCAGCAGGCTGTAGTAAGGTTAGGATGGGTGCTATTAACCAATTGATAGGTGGCAGTGACAATGTCCCAAAGAGGGTTCCCAGGGCGGCTCTGTGAAGGAGAGTAAGAATGATCAATAGGAGTAGGCGGATTTTTCTCAGAAATATCGGTGGGTTGTGGGGGAGGCGCCTGACGGTCAGTTAATATGTTGTTGGGGCCTATCGATACCGGGGGTCCTATAGGGGTTTGTATCAGTTTTATGGTAAAGATATTCCCTAGCTTGTTGCTGTTGTCGTAAACGCGACCTCCCCAAGTAACGCCTGCCTGCCACCCCCCGTGCCTTTTTCCTTGGGTGGTAAAGGAAATCTTAACCGGATTACAGTTAAAGTGTCTTTGGTCTTTTTCACATTTAACATTCTCGCCAGTCCGTTTGAGCGTAATAAAATCATCTTTGAGAGGGGGGTCCCATGTTATTTCTCCCGTAGAGACACAGTCCCAGTTTGCACAAAAGTATACGCTTTCCCCCCCACATTTCTTCCGGTATATTATGTCTTTCCTATAGCCAGGGCAAACATAAAGGGGCCATCTCTTGATCCATTGGTGGCTGGTGATGGTGGTGGCCCCCAGCATTATGCCAAAATCAAAGTACAGGTCAGGGAACCAGGATCCCGGCACCGCCACGGACGAAGTGGAGTTCAGGATGTTTGCGCGGATGTCCAACACCACCCACGTTAAGGTTTGGGGCTGGTGAGGATTGTGGAGGGCAAGAAAGGCGTCAGGATGCTGTCTGTCTGCCAGTAGGCAAAGCGTTGTTAGGAACATCGTCTTTTGGATCAGGTTTGGGATGATATGGGCGAACATGGCGACCCGGCACCCACAGAACTCTGTCAGGAAGCTGAACAGCAGCGTAGCCACGTCCCCAAGTGATCAAGTCAACTGGACCTTTCCACTTCGGATCTGGGAGTTGGCGATACCAGACCTGTGGGCGGGAGGGGGTAATGGGAGGAGAGGAAAAATGTCTGTCTGCTGCAGACGTCGGTGGAGTTCCAGTAAGATTAAGGAAATTCAATGTATATAAACAAAGATTTAAAATGTCTTGCACAGCTGGGAGGCTAGGGGGTCCTTTCCCTTTTGATTCAATATGTCTGTCAAGAGAGGTTTTTAATGTCTGATTCGCTCTCTCTACTATTGCTTGGCCCTGGCTATTATAGGGAATGCCAAACTTGTGGATGATTCCCCATTTTTGACAAAAGGTAGCAAAGACGGTGCTAGTATAAGCAGGGCCATTGTCAGTTTTAAGTTCTAATGGGCGTCCCAGCGTTGCAAAGGTCCGAATGCAATGATTGATGACATGTTTGGTGGCTTCTCCCCTTTGGGGGGAGGCCATGATGAACCCAGAGAATGTATCAATGGAAACGTGAATGTATTTCCATGGAGAAAAGGATGCATACTGGGTTACATCCATTTGCCAAATCTGGCAATATTCCAATCCTCTGGGGTTGACACCCATTGGGATGGAATGTGCCTGTTTACTACATGTGGGGCACTGCTGTAAAATAGCGGTGGCTTCCCCCGCAGTGATGCCAAACTGTTTGATAAGCGCCTTCTTGTTCTGATGAAAATAGGAATGACTTTCCCATGGAGTCAAAGAAGACACTGGAAAATGAGTAACAGGTAAAAGGAAAGGAGAAGAAGCGGCAGCCGCCGCAGCATCAGCTGTATCATTGCCTTCCTGAAGAAAGCCTGGGAAGGGCTGATGACTTCGAATGTGAGAAACATGAAAAGGGTGTGATCGTGCAGAAATCAAATGTTGTAAAGTGAGAAAAAGAGACAAAAGGTTATGTTCTATAGAAGGAGAAAGATAGGCTTGAAATATTGAGGAAACAATTTGAGAAACATACAAGCTATCCAAAATTAAATTGAAAGGTTGTTGTGAAAAGGTTTGAAAGGCAAGGATTGAAGCAACGAGTTCTGCACGCTGAGCAGAAGTTTGGGGTGGTGTTATTTTTGTACACCATTCCCCATTTGACTGCCAAGCACAGGCACCATACTTCTTGCTGCCATCAGCAAATACAGTAATGGCGTCTGGAATAGGAAACGATGCATAGGGAGAATGCCAAATGAATGGTACTGTTTTTAACAATTGTATTCTTGGGTCTGGGGGTGGATGGCAAGAAAAGGTTCCTGGCCAATCGGCAAGAGCAAATTGGAGCTGTTCGCTGGAGGACAGGAGATTCTCCCATGTATTTAAAGAACAGGGAACATATATGATTGAAGGCTCTACACCTGCAAGGGCTTTGGATCTATAACGTCCCTTTTGAATTAACAAAGCTAGTTGGGAAGGCTTTGTAGTAATGGTGGAGCGAGGTGTATGTTGTAGGTGAAGCCACTCAAGAATCAACAAGGAGGGAATAGTTTGGACAATAGCACATGTAGGTAAAGAAATAGTATTACACAATAAAAGAGAAAAGGGAATGTTTGGGGTCATTCGGTCAACCCACTGAATTTGTAGGGCTTGGTTGACCAATTGAATCACTTTTAAATGACTGTCCTGCAGTGGAATAACATCTGCAGGATGTTTGCCTTTGGTTAAGGCTGAAAAAAGAGGTGATAATTGAAAAGTGGTGAGACCTATATAAGGTCGAATCCAATTAATAGCACCTAAATATTGCTGTAATTGAAGTAAAGTTGGTTGGTGTGGTAATTTTAATAAAGGAGAAAGTGGTGCAGCATGAGAGGCCAATAATTTATGGCCCAAATATTGAAAAGGAGGGGAGGTTTGGACCTTGTCAGGAGCAATGTGCAAACCTCCTTTTTGCAAAATTGTTGTGAGGGTTGGCAAAGTTGCAAAAACAGTACCCTTTGGGCCTGGTGCTGCGACCAAAATATCATCCATGTAATGGTAAATCAAAAAAGAGGGATGAAGGTCTCGATATGGTTGCAAAACATGGGAAACAAAAAACTGACACATTGTAGGGCTATTAAGCATGCCCTGTGGTAAAACCTTCCATTGGTAGCGCTGAGTTGGTTGAGAATTATTCAACTCAGGCACTGTAAAAGCAAATAAATGTTTATCCTGTTGATGCAAAGGAATGGAAAAAAAGCAATCCTTTAAATCAATTATCATTAAGTCAAAATCCTGAGGGATGAGATTTGGATTTGGAAGACCACATTGTAGCGCCCCCATGGGTTGCAAGATGGAATTGATGGCCCTAAGATCATGCAATAAACGCCATTTACCAGATTTCTTTTTAATGACAAAAACTGGAGTGTTGTACGGACTGACTGAAGGTTCGATGTGATTTTTGTCTAATTGTTCCTTAACCAAAGATCTTAAAGCTTCCAACTTTTCCCTGGGTAAAGGCCATTGATCTATCCAAACAGGATTGTGACTGGTCAAAGTTAGGCGTAATGTAAATGAGCAAGGCATTATTGTAGAGACAATTTTGCCTGAAATTGGGACATCAAATCTCTGCCCCACAGGTTAGTATGCAAAGGAAGAATAACAGGTTTGATAAAAGCAGTGAGTGTGCTAGAGGTAGAAGTAACAGGAAGCCAATTAGTGCTAATTTTAGCTGGCTGGACACCTCCTACCCCTCTGACGGACGGGGCGTCATCAGTTGGCCAATGGGCGGGCCATTCTGTAGATCGTATGACAGAGACGTCAGCTCCCGTGTCTAAAAGACCAGAAAAAATACGTCCGTTGAGTTTAAACTCTGCAGTAGGACGAGGTCCTTGCACGGTGTGTTCCAGTGCTAAAGCATCAGAAGCAGTTTCAAGCAAAATCATAGTTGCCACTATTGTTCCTTTGTCAATAGTGACTGGAGAATTTACCATAATGGTTAATGCCAAATCTGAAAAGGAATCACAACTGCGCAAAAAAGGAGCAGCAATGACACCTTGTGCCACCAGGTCAAGATGAGGGAAAATTAAAACAGGTAAAGCAGCAGGTAAATTCAATGGCAAACGAGGTGAAATAAAAAGGAGATAAACGTGAGCAGGCAAAGTATAGGTAACTGTTTCATTGGCTGTCATTTCAAAGGAATGGGATAAGTATTCATTATCTGGGGGTTCAACCTTTATAGCGGGGCTGGCTGAAAGCCCCTGAATTAGTTTCCCGATTGCGGGGGGTTCAAAGAATTTAAAGGAAATGAACGGCATTGATTAGCCCAATGAAATCCCTTTTTACATTTTGGACAAACAGTTTTAGGTTTTGCTGATTGAAGACCTCCCTTTTTGTTAGCACCGCCCCCAGGGGCACGGCACTGTGATTTAAAATGGCCAGGTTTCCCGCAATTGAAACAGTTTCCTGTTGGGCGGGAATAAGGTGAGGGGGAGGTGGAAGAAAAGGAGGAGGAAGAAGAAGGAGGGAATGAGTTGTTGTTTTGTAGTGCAGCTGCTAATGCCTCCATTTTATATCCGGTTGTGCCCACTATGCGACAGGCTTGCAAAAATTCTGCCATAGTGATACCTGGTCTATTAGCCAGAGGTTGCAGTACCTTCTGGCAATCTTTATTAGCGTTTTCATATGCCAATTTAATCAACAGTTCTTCCTGAGCTGCAACATTATCAATTTGTCGCTCTATTGCCAATTGCAAACGACTAACAAAATTCGCATAATTTTCTGTGGGCTGCTGAATGATTTTTGAAAAGGTTTGGGTCTGAGTAGGCGATGAATCATCAACCTTTTTTATAGCAGCCATGGCACAACGACCAATGATGGTAAAAGCAGCACGGTCTGTTTGAGCCTGATTTGCTATGGTGGTGAGAGTACCAGTACCCAAAATATGATCTCGAGTGATATTTGGGTTGGGCAAACCCGCAGCTATATCAATCTCTGCCTGTTTTTGGTATTCTGACCACCATATCACATATTGAGCAGGAGTTAACAACATATTAAACAACAATTGCCAATCAGCCAAAAGCATCACAGTAGTAGCAGTAGAAAGAGAGTTCAACAAGCCTTGAGCATAGCGAGATTGCAAGCCATAAGTAGATACTGCAGTTTTTAGTTCTTTTATAATTTTCATGGACATAGGATTGTGTACCGGGACTGCAGGTGCCCCGGCGGCTGCTCCCACGGGCACAACAAAAGTAAGTGGAAAGGCAGCACAAGCCTCCATTTCCTGAGAGTCTAATTCACCCCTATTCCGTGCCTCTATCATAGTCCGAATAAGGTCTCCCCCCACACTTTGCTGCGTTGGAGGGGGGCACGGACACAGGGGCGCAGATGGATCATTGCCTTCTCCCTTTTGCATTACAGGGTAGAAGGCTTTTGGGATGGTTTTTGTGGATTCATAAGGAGGAGGAGGAGAGTCCACAGGTTGTTGAACATCAAATTTATGATGAATCATAAGGCATTCCATTACCACGCGCCAAGTAGTTAAAATTTGTATTGGGGCTCTTGGGGCTGCATGGAAATATTCCCCAAGTTTGGTCCACGTGGTTAATTTTAAGGTGCCTTTTTCGGGGTAAGAAGGACATTGTTGCCAAATGTACAATAAAAGAGAGACTAAATCTTTCTTTTTCAAACGAGGAAGTGTTCTTCCACCGTTTGAGGAAATTTTGATAGATGATTCGGTTAGCTTTCCCAATTCCTTCAGGTGGGCCACCTGTTGTTGGGAAAACTTTCCGCCCATACTCACGAGAATCCAGCCGTGTTTCAGACGGGACGAGTTGCGCGCAGCCTCCTTCAGGCGAATGAGTAAGGACGGTCCGAGACGATCACGTCGGGGTCACCAGAATGTGGCTTTTGCTTTGCCACATCAGGGTGGGCTACTCATGAATCTTGGCATGCAAGTATAGACAACACACAGGTTCTCCTCGGGATGAGTCCGCCCAGGGCGTGTTCTGAGCGACCCTTTTATTTAGAAGGCATATGGTAATACAGGCAACAAGTCTGGTAACTTATTATTGATTATATTCAGCATAATGTTATCATGTGCTATTGTTATTGGTTAAAACCTTTTCCAATCATATATCCTATTATGGTCATGTTTTTCTCTTCTCCCATCTTGTCATTTCCTCATTGCCAGTTTAAGATTTACTTAGTCAGCAGCTTAAGGTTTACTTAGTCAGCAGCTTAAGGTTTACTTAGTCAGCAGGGTTTTATCTACTACGTTACTTCTTTGTCCTAGGTTCCTGGTTCACAGGCCGGCCACTGGCCTAGTCCTGCCATAGGAGCCTGAACCTGCTCCCAACACAGTCTCTTCTCAAAAACTTCCAGTGTTGGAGCATTCACAGCTTCTGGAGGCAGGTTGTTCCACTGATTAATTGTTCTAACTGTCAGGAAACTGTCTGTCTGTCTGTGTGTCTGTCTGTCTGTCTGTCATGGATGCAAGATATAGATAGATAGACAGACAGACAGACAGACAGACAGATAGATATCTTCCATCCACCCATCTAAATTTATAATGAGATTGAAGAACTAGGCAGGTGAGAATTTAGCAAATAGATTGCTTGATATATTCTTACTGATCCTAATCTTTTGACCATTTTAATAAGTTCAAAACTGAATCTTCAGGATAACCATAACTTTATTAATATTTAATTTAGAAATGCACAGTCCCATACATCAAAGACAATACTCTTGTCTATTCATGGCAATAAAAGGATTCCACTTCATTTCTCAATAATCCGTATTGCGGAAACAAACATATCAGCATACAATGAGGAATCCACTGTGGACTGAAATCAGATATATAAAATGGATTTGGATTATTTTGTAATCTAATGCAGCCCATAAAACATGAAATAAATATTAGGATGTGCAAAGTGATTGCAATTTTTCCTGACGAGATATTTCATACCATGAAACCAATATTGTTTATCATATTGTATACCATCACAGGAAAGTCTTATCCCTCTGTTCCATAAGCTAAAAGAAGCTATTGCCTTTACTGATTCAACTGCTGGAAAAGATTTAAATATGATACCAAGCAATGCTGTCACATCATTTTTAGAAGCTAGTGGCCATATTACTTCATCAGGAAATTTTGGAGGAGTGCTTTGTAAAAGGCTTTGTTGTAGCAAAGTATCTCTTTGAAACTTGGATGGGCAGGCTAAGTACAGATTCAAACATTAGCTGGCTTCTCAGAAGATATAGTGTTGCCTATTGTACTCTAGCTCAATACAATGTGTGAACTCAGACATTGTGCTTTGTAAGCAATTTGAATTTGACATGATCAATGGATAGCTGAACTCTGCTAAGGTAGACCATTATCAACCACTTATGTATCATTGCACAGAAAATTAGATGGAGGTACCCAGGGCATTTCTAGAAGTTAAGATTGTCTCAGAGACTTGAGTTCTTTTTTAACCATACTTTAAGAAACCAGAAACATTGAAATATGTACTACCTCCGATCAGCTCAAAAATGGTAAAAAAAACAAAACAAAACCGTTGGTGTTTGCATTGAAAGCTTTGAAAGGTCAATGGGAATTCCATAAAGAATTATGAAACCAAATGATACGGAACAAGTTTGAGTAGATTACATCTAAAGATCATTGCAACCATTTGCTCTCTCTGTAGAAGTTTTTCCAGATCTGTGTATTTACAGATGCATTTTTCTCTCACATATCTTTCTTCTTTAAGCAACAGCACTGACAACTTAAAGAGAAAATCAATAGTAATCTCCTAAAAGAATTATTAATCTAGTGTTTTTTTAACTATAATGCTTTGTACAGTATAAAAAGAACCTGAGAATCAAATTAATAGTGTTCAAGTATTTTAGGTAGTACTGATCATTAGAATGAATTCATAACATGGCGATAACTGTTACAGTTTTATAACTACCGGTAGTTATAGCAATTTATTTGTACACAAGTCTTTCCCAACATTACACATTTTTCTTTCAAAATCAGCTGCTGCCATCTGGTGTGCATATGTTGGAGCTACACAATAACCTGAAAGAAAGAAAAAAAACCGCTATTCTTCCACAAAGATATTTAAAGTTCTTTCAATAATAAGTAAGAATGTCTTATGTCTAAATTGTGGACATTCATTTCCTTTTTGAAGCAGAAAGAAAGTTTAGAGACAACGGAGCTAATAGATTCAAGTCTCCAAGGTCAGATGGATTATATCCCAGGGTACTGGCTGAATCACTCTTGTGATGATTGTTGTGCTAATCAATGAACCATTCTTGTAATAACTGAGAAGTCCTGGTGGCATGGGGAGAGACCTTGAAGAAGAGATAGATTGGCCAATTTATGGTTAGTGTCTTGTCTGCAGCCAGCCAGTATTACTTTAAAAATCACTTTAATGTGATCATTTAGGCAATTGTGTTGAGTCATAGTTATACTATGAAACAAATGTTGTGCAAATGCAGTTTCCCTTCCCTTCTCTCTCTTTACACATGCAAACACACACACACACACTTAGCAAAGAATCTTTATATGTGCATGTATGTACACGAATGGTTATTAAACCATTCTTTATCACCTGGAATTTCCAGGACCCGCCAATAAGTGCCAATTTGGTCTAGTGATTAAGGCACTAGGCTAGAAAGCAGAAGACTGTGACTTCAAGTCCCACCCACTGCCATGAAAGCCAGTTGGGTGAGTTTGGACCTGTCCCAACTCACTTTACAGGGTTGTTGTTGTGGAGAAAATAGGAGTATGAAGATGTGTTGGATATGATTTATTTGTAAAAATAATAAAGGCAGAATATATATAAGTAAAATAAATAATTAGCTAGGGAAGATGGACATTATACAGTAGTCCACGCATATTGAGAAGACACCAATTTGAGGAACGGTATTTTATAGATTTATAGCTTGTCCCCACTCCCAATTAAGGTCCCTAAACAAATGGAAAACTTATGCCATATGTACGCAAAGAAAGCAAACACATATCCGCTGTAAGCATGGCCAGAAGAGTGATGCAGATTGGGGTGAAGGAAAGTTACTTATATAACTATGGCTTCAACATGTTTTCAGATTGTAAAATTGTTCTTGAAAAACACTCAGAAACTTCAACTGATATAAAATGTATCACAGCACATGCAATTTTGGACACACCGAGTTTTCCTTGCCTTACACCTCTGGCTACACTGGCTCCCATATGTCTTTTTATTTATTTATTAAATTTATATGCTACCCATCTCACTATCCAAAGTGACTTTTTGGCATGTGTATGTTTTATGTGCAATTCAAGGTGCAGGTAATTACTTTGAAAGCCCAGCACAGAACAGGTTACTAAATATTTTTGCAATCTATAGGACTGGCAGCTGCAAAAATTGTGCTACTGTGACAACAAATCAACATTTGTCTGCATTTTATGATGTCCATGTTAGAATGAGGACTAAGCCTCCCTCAATCCTTCCTCATTACAAAATATACCCAAGTCCTGTGGCTGCTGGACATCATCGGTTTTCCACGTCTAGCTAAAATCCTCTCTGTCTACTTGCAGTCGGATCTCCAAGGTCCTTTCCTGTCCACAGCCGATTCGCCACGGGAAAATTCGCTAGGCCAATTCGCCGTGGGACAACTCACCACGGAACAATTTAACAATTTTATTCAATTATTTAAAATAATTTTAAAAATATTTTAATTTTTGACATTCAGGTTTCATTTTGTCCTTCCTTTTGCATCCTTTCTTTAATTATTCTACTTCACCTTTTCTTCAATATTATGTAACCTTTGTCCCATGTCAAGTTGGCCATGATGAATTGTCCTCTGGCGAGTTGGCATGCCGAGTTGGCTGCGGTGAATTGGCTGTGGTGAATTGGCTCCTGCCCTATAATTCTAGTCTATTTTGAAATATTTCCACTAGGTGGCTTTCAAATTTGCTTCTGGGATCATTTGCTGGACTGACGAGAGATTGAGTATGTAGGTCTTAATTTTTGCAGCTGCCAGTCCTATAGATTGGGTAATACAAAAAGTATTGAATGTGCGGGTGTGGAACGTGAGTGCATAAGGCTGGGTCACTTTCTAGAGCAAGGCCTGTTCTATTCCCACTGGGTGCAGTAGGTAGAAGTAGTGTGTGTGTGTGGTGAGGAGATTACAGCTGATGGCTGGGCTGGGATATATGGTTGATGGTTGAATAATTGGCTGGTTAAATGATGCTCAGATACAGAAAAAGGGGGTGCTGGGAATGAAGACTGATGGGGAAGACAAAAATGTAGTCCTCGACTTATGCCCATAATTGAGCCCCAGATTTTTGTTGCTAAACAAGGCAATTGAGTTGTGCCTTATTTTATGACATTTTTGCCACAGTTGTTAAGGGAATCACTGAAGTTGTTAAGTGAATCATGAAGTCATTAAGTGACTCTGGCTTCCCCCATTGACTTTGCTTGTTGGAAGCTGGCTGGCAAGGTGACAAATGGTGACAGTGGGGATGCTGCAACGGTCGTGCGAAAAACAGTCATAAGTCATTTTTTCCCCAGTGCTGTTGTAACTTTGAACAGTCACTAAATGAATGGTTGTTAAGTCGAGGACTACCTGTAGTGCAAATCTGGTGATAGGCTGTTCTTGGGGAATGAAGAAATAGTGCTTGAAACTGATGCCACATTCCAGGCCCCAGTGTTCAGCCCCTGATGTCAAATGTCTGTATCCTTGCCAGAGGTTGTGAGTTTGGTTAATTAATGAAATCACGATGTGCTTTCCATACATTTTGAGGTGGAACTGTAAAACATTACAGTCTAACACTGCTAGGAAAACTGCACTGAAGCACAGACATTGGGGTGGCGAGGGGAGTGACAAAATGTGTGTCATGTCATCATGTAAATTTTGTTCACTTATAAACTTGCAGGTGATTTTAAGAGACAAAAAGATAAGGGCAGTATTTATTTGCTATTATTTATTTATTAAATTTATATGCCACCCATCTCCCCTATAAGGCAACTCTGGGCGGCTAATGTATGCTATCACATCATCAAATGCGCGTAACAATCTTTCCACCATCATGGTTAGTTGTCGATATCTTGCTTGCCATCAAGTGAGGAATCAAACTTAGAGGCTTCTTTCACTTTCTAAGCCTACTCCCCCAAAACTAATATCCCTCCCTTCAGAAAAAATTCAAATTTTTCCTTTTGTTTCACCATCGTCCTAAGCATAAAAAAAAGATGTTAGATGCACTGTCTGTCATCTAACAGTTGACAGAACTAACAGAAACGTTTGTTAATCTCCTAAGCCATTGACTTAGGTTCTATATTGCCTAACTAGCTCCACTCTGCTGCTCCCGTTTTAGTAAAGGAGCCAAGAATATTAAAATTCTGTTCTCAACATTGCACCTATTGTCACTCTGACTAGCATTAATCATTTCAATGTAGACTTATATCCTAATTTAATCTGGCATTTCATAAGAACAAGGCTCTCCTTTTTCAAAACTCTCTTAAGGCACGCACACATTTGCACGGATAGATATTTTAGATCTGAAAATAGGACACAAAATCAGGTATTGCAAATAAAACTGAAACTGTAGACATGTTTGCATAGCTTGGTTTGCACACAATAGCCTGGGGCCCCCATTCCAGCTCTGAAGTCAAGCCACATGTGTAGAGATTTTGATATACCTGCAAATCCCCTCTTGAAATCCAGCCACTTCTCAATTTTAAGAAAAGGTGAATAGTTCAAGCCAAATGTATAAGATGGTATGTTTCAATTTTCCATTCATAAAAGGAATCTTTCTCCTTCGCCTCTGGCATATTTCCAGAGAATATTTCCTCCAGCATATTTACAAATGAAACACATCCAAGAAGTCAACAAGCATCTCTTGTTCTGAGTCTTTAAACAATTGATATTTAGGAGTAAAATTTTAAACCTTGAAGCATTATTTAACAACTATTATTAAAAGCTGTTAATAGATATTACCTTCCAGTATTTGTCCAAGACTTCTGCAGTCACTTGGGATGGCCATATTAACACCTTATCTCACCTAGCATCCTCCAGAAATCCAGCTCGCCCATATAAACCATCCAGACTGTGCCAGATGGGTGGCATCTGCCTTACAATGGGGCAATAAATTCTGTAAGCAGAGTCAATATCTTTGTAGCTGTATTTCCTTCCTTCCTTCCTTCCTTCCTTCCTTCCTTCCTTCCTTCCTTCCTTCCTTCCTTCCTTCCTTCCTTCCTTCCTTCCTTCCTTCCTTCCTTCCTTCCTTCCTTCTCTTCCTACTGTCAGTCAATTCTAAGAACCAAACTTATATGATCAATGAATAAAACTCTTTTCTCTTTTTCTAAATGTTTGGCTTGATTGTAGATTAGAAGTGTTTAATATGGAGCAAATCCTCCTCAAAAGAGAGAAAAATATTTCATTATTTGAAAAAAATTAAAACAAGATATAACTTGCCTACCACAGTACCAGAAAAAAGGACATATATATTTGATTTATAATCAAGAAAGAATTTATTGCAGCAGGAACAAATAAAATGGAGAGGGGTTTTGTATATAAATGTCCAACTAAAAAGACAACTTGTATTGACTGATGGGAATTGTGGATTTTTGGGGAAGACGTTAAGAGGTTTGGGGGGATAGAGAGACTAATAGGTATATCTTGTGAAAATTGGTGTTTGGGAGTTGGAATGGAGTGATCACCTCACAACTGAACAGAACTTCTGAAAAAATATTGAAACCACTCAAATTACCAACATTTTCGCAGATTTGAATGACCGTTTAGGACTGGTTTATATATGGAAACAGAAAAATGACAATAGAGGGCACCTATTTTTCTGAAAGACATAGAGCCTTTTCAAGAATAGATGTAATTTGGATTTCAAGAATTTGGTTATTAAGATTCCTAGAGATACTATCATAATCCTGTGAGTTTGGTTTATAAAAGGAAATCTAGTTCTTTTAGATCAAGATTAAACAAAACATTGCTACAGAAAGAAGCAATAGTGGAGGGTTGTAAAAAGATAATGAATTTTTTGAAAATAATTTAGATAAAGGTACTGATTTAAGAATGGTTGGGGATGCAAGTATACCTTTTATTACCTTTTATTATACAACATAATAGTAAACTCAAAAAGAAGACTCAAGGGAAAATACAAGCTATTTTGGATGGTTTAAAGAGAAAATGAGAAGAATTAAAAAGATTTCCAGAGAAGATAAGTATTCTCAACAAATTAAGCTTTTACAATCACAGTGATCTATGTTAAGAGAAAGAGAAATGGAAATAACTGTATACTTTAAAGCAAAAACAATTGAGTTTGCAAACAAACCAGGAAAGTGCCTGGCATACAATTTATGAAAAGAAAAATTAAAAAATGATATTGAAATTGCAAGAGGAAGACACTGTATTATGGATAGCATGGCTATACTGTACAAAGCATTTCATCAATATTATTCCAATTTGTGTAAAGAAAGTGACATTTCTCTGGAGAAAATAGATCGATATCTAAAGAAACAAAATTTACCAAAGATTACAAAGGAAAAGAAACAGATTATAAACCGACCTATAACAATAAAGTTTCTGAAGAGGGTATTGACCTATTCTCCAAAGCACATGAGGCAGGATAAGAAGTAATGGGTGGAAGAAAACAGATCCAAACTAGAACTAAGAAGAAATTTCCTGACTCTGAGAACAATTAATCAGTGGAATGGCTTACCTCCAGAAGTTGTGCGTGCTCCATCACTGGAGGTTTTTAAGAAGAGACGGGACAGCCATTTGTCTGAAATATGACAAATCTTGCTTAAGTAAGGAGTTGGACTAGAAGACTGCCACAGTCCCTTCAAGCCGTATTACTCTTATAAAAAAGATTAAATCAGGAATGTTCCTGGATCAGATGGATTATCAAGGTCTAAATATAAACATTTTGAGAATGAACTTTTACAATTTATACAAAACACAGTGAATCCTATCTTACAGGGAGTAAAGATGCCAGAGTTGGAAAGAAGTCAATATAACGCTGATATCTCTAAAGAGGAAGAAAATGACTTTTAACAAGAAACTGTAGGCCAATATCATTACTGAATAATGACCTTGAATTTATTTATCATTCTAGCTAATAGAGTGAAAATAATTTTGAAAGAATTTATTGATGAGGATCAACGTGGGCTTCTACCCAAAATATTTTTGAAGAATGATATTAGAAATATGTTAGACAATTTGGAATATTTGGAGCAATGTAATAAAAAACAAGCCACTCTGATTTTCTTAGAGGCCTTTGACAAAATTTCTTGTTCAAAGTTTTGGAAGACATGAACTTTGGAAAAAAACTTTATAGAATGGATAAGATGAATTTATGCTTCACAGAAAGCACACTTATTTATTAATGGAGATCTAACAAAGGCTGGTGAGATACAAAAAGGAACAAGACAGGGATGTCCACTGTCTCCTTTCTTGTTTATTTGGTTCTTGAAATATGAATAGATGAATAGCCAAATGAGAAGATTGTGGGAATAAAGATTTAAAAAGAAATGTATAAATTTGGGACTTTTGCAAATGACAGATATTGTTTTTGGAAGATTTTTAATTCATTTATTTACAGTATATCCTGCCTTTATTATTTTTCCAAATAACTCAAGGCAGTGAACACCTTCCTCTTCCTATTTTCCCCACAACTACAACCCTGTGCTGTGAATTGGGCTGAGTGTGAGTGGCTGGCCTGAGGTCACCCAGCTGGCTCTCATGACTAAAGTAGGAATTCACAGTCTCCTACTTTCTAGTCTGGTGCCTTTCACTAAACCAAACTAGCTCTTCATCCTTTAAAGATCCTTTAAAGGAAATTGAAACATTAATTGGAAATCTAAAGGAATTTGGTGCATAAGTAGATTTTAATAAATCAAAGATGAAAATATTAACAAAAAACATGAAAATATAAGATCAAACAGAATTGATGAATCAAATGGGTTTTAAGATTAAGAAGGAAGTAAAATGTTTAGGTATTATGATGTCAAATACAAATTGTATGCTGTTTTAAAATTAGCTATGTTAAGACATGGAAGGAAGTTAAAAAAGACATGTTAAGATGGAGAAACTACAATTGTCATCACTGTGAAGAATTTCCATGATAAAAATAAATGTCTTACCTAGAATGATATTTTTGTTTCAGATAATCCCTACTTTCACAGCTGACGCACCATTTAAACACTGGCAGAAGGGTGTATCTAAATTTGCGTGGCAAGGAGAAAAACCACAAGTTAAATATTAAGGTGTAAATAAAATGCAGAAGAAAGAGGAAGATTGGTTCTACCTGATTTTGCATCTTGCTGTGTGGTTCAGATAAAAGACTGGGTGTTGCTGAGAAATAGAGAGGTCTTGGAGTTAGAAGGACATGACCTGACATTTGGATGGCATGGATATTTGGAAGTCAAGACTAATATGAAATTGAAAATCATTGTTAGAGATGCCACATTTACAATATAAAATAGAATAGATACAAATCCAGATTGTGCAAGACAACATCTCTCTGGCTCTCAGCTCAAGAAGTATTTTAGAATGAAGAGAAATAATAGGCCACCTTTGGCAGATTTTAACAAACAAAAGCAGGGTTGATTTCGTTTGCACTTGGATGGAAGATTGCTGACCAATTTGAAGGTGTGTACTAGATTAGGAAGTTTAAAAATTATTCCAGTGGAAAGCAATGACAAACCATACTTTTAACATACATCCACACAATTGGGCATACGGAAAATAAGGAATTTGGTGAAACCTTTAAAACATGTTTATTATAGAATAAACTTTGTGGATTACAATGTACTTGAAAAACATATGTTGCAGTTCTACACTAACTGTGATCCAAGAATGAATTGGTATGTCGGGCTGACATACAGTATCAGTCACCCATCTTACAACCCATCACCCACAAGGATAGTTCTTTCACATTTTTATATAGCTATTTATTTATTTATGAAAATTTATATCGTTGCCCAACTTACTCTCAGTGATTTACAAGGATAAAAAGCTAATATTAAAACAGTATTACAATTAATACAGGTAGTCCTCAATTAATGATAGCAATAGGAGTAGAATTTCTGCTGCTCAGTGACATGGTCATAGACTAGAGCATTATGTCAGGTGACTATGTGACTCATCAAAAGAAATTCAGATACCTCCTGTTGCCATTGTTAAGTGAATCACTGCAGGTCATTAAATAAGTGAAATGAGGATGTTATCTGGTTGTCATTTGTGATTTCCAGCCAGCTTCCCCATTGACATTATTTGTAGGAAGCTGACAAGAAAGGGTGCAAATGGTGATCATATAATTATGGATCATGCAATGTCGTAATTGTGAGCCAGGTGCAATCACATGACCATGGGAATACTGTGACTGACATAAGTAGGAGGAGTGGGCATAGTGGTTATTTACTCAGCGCCATTGTTTAAGTGGTTGCTGAGTGAGTGGTTGCTAAATGATGACCATCCGTATAGCAAACAACCGCTCTAAGACAGAAGGGTCAAAAATTCAGCTTTCCCTTAACTGACCGTGAGGCATTAATGGGATCTTATATCAAGCAAAATTAGGTGTGCTATATCATGGCTGTAAAAATCCAGAAATTAGTAGACCACAGCAAAGAAATACAGAAATCCTATCTTTGCTGCCAACTAGTGGTTATCTAGATTACTGCAGCACAGAGCTGACTCGTACATATACAGTATATGCTAAATATATAATTGGCTAGC
The DNA here is from genome assembly GCA_023970755.1 of Azemiops feae. Classification (NCBI taxonomy): domain Eukaryota; kingdom Metazoa; phylum Chordata; class Lepidosauria; order Squamata; family Viperidae; genus Azemiops; species Azemiops feae. The sequence goes on from JALGBA010004264.1 coordinate 1,415,451, forward strand.
TTTATACATTTAACTAAGACATAAACCATTGTTTACAAACCAGTGGCTGAGTTCACAGAACTAGCTAAACCAATATTACCTTCCTCCCATTTAGCATAAATCATATATACTTCATCTGTGTCCATGCAACGTTCTAAACCCAAGCCAGTCAAACTGTAATTTTTTTAAAAATATTTTTTTTAAAAAAACAACAAAACATAACACACATACACACACAGTGTATACTCCTTTTTTTTAACAGCGATTTCGTAACGGTAATCTTCTATTATTTACATTTCCCCCCCCTTATTCTTCTTTAAATATATTTGTCCTTGTTGTCCCATTGTTTCTTATTTCCATTTTTTTCCTTCATACTATACTTCATACTAAAAATAATACATATTATTACTATACATTATTATACACACATTTTCCATTTTTTGACCTTTCCACATTTATTCTCATTTATTATTTCTAATCTTCAACCAATCATACCACTTATTCCATATTAGATAGTACTCTGTGTCTTCCTTTTCTTTTATCTCTTTTGTTAATTTGTCCATTTCCGCACAGTCCAGGATTTTTCTTATCACTTCTTCCTCTGTTGGTATATTCTCATTTTTCCAGAACTGTGCGTAGACTATTCTTGCTGCCGTTGTTATATGTAGGATTAAGTACCGTGTTTCTTTACTATATTTTCTGTTTAAAATACCCAGCAGAAAGATCTCTGGTTTACAGTCTACGGGTTGATCGATTACTTCTTCAATCCATCTTCTTATTTTAGTCCAGTATTTTTTCGCAACTGGGCATGTCCACCATAGATGATATGTTCCATGTACTTTTTTACATTTCCAACATGTTGGCGAATTGTTCTGGAACATCTTGGCAAGCTTTGCTGGTGGAAGATGCCATCTGTAGAACATCTTCAACTGGTTTTTCTTGAATGCCGCAGACACAGTCAATTTTATGTTTGTTTCCCATATTTTTTTCCCATTTCTCCAATTCTATATTGTATCCGACATTTTTTGCCCATCTGATCATTGTATCTTTTTTTTTTTTTAATATATATTTTATTAGATTTTATAAGGGTAAAGGGGTTACATCAAAGTGCTTAGGAACCACCGTGGAGGTGGGTATATTGAACATCCAAAAAAAGAGAAAAACAATCACAAATATATAGCCCAAATCAATTCATTTAAAATTCCCTAATTCCCTCATTTAGTCTTGCATATTCAAATTAATACATTTTTATATATGCTTCAAAGAATCCTATCAAATATCACTCACATTTCAATTCTAAAAATCCAAGTCCTGTTTTAAGCTTTACTAACTTACAATTACCATATTCCAATTGGCCTTAAATAGACATATTATTAACACTTTGGGTATCCTTTTTTTTTTTAGATAGTAATTATATCTGGTATATTATTTCCGCAGTAATATTCTTATATTTTCTTCATTAATACCATTTCTTCTCTTGTCACCCATCCCTCTTGTTCTCCTTCTATTTCAAACTAATTATCTTAAAGTAAAAATATCAAACCAACAAATAAACAAATAAATTTCTATCTAATTTAAGTATATATTCTATCAGTTCATCTATATCTATAAAAATCTTTTTAAACCAGTAAATAAAGTTTACTTCTCCAGTAATTCTCATGTCTAAAACAAAGTATTGTTACAAAGGGTATCCTCTTAGAAATTTCACATGTTCCATTAGTTATTAACTCAGTCAAAGAATCAAAGCCTTTTTAAACCCATTAAGTAAAGCTTTAAAATACATTTTTAAATCTAATTCTAGGTTTCCTTCTATGCCATAATGGTTTCCATAATAAAATTCCTGTATCATCAAACCACAATGTTAAAGGGTCCATATTCTTTAACGCTTCAAATTGGTCAAAGTTCTCTTTCCTTTCTTTTAGTAGTCTTTGGATGGTAAAAGCCGTTTTATTCCATGTTATATTTGCCAGTTGTTTATCCACCTTTTCACGATTTTCAATAACTTGTATCTGAGTATCAGTCTCTGTTGATGTTAATGCTTCAGACATCTCCGTTAAAATTATTCTTTGATCCTCAGGCTTCTCCATAGATTGCGTTTGGAGTTGTATAAAGTTAGTTTGTTCTTTGGTTTCCACAGTTTCTCTCAGTGTAGTTTCATAGTTGAGTTGTTGACATGGTTCCTCTTTAGGTTGTTCATATTGTTGCTTCTTCTGTGCTGTCTTTCGGTTTATAATTTGATCTGTCCAAGTTTGAAAGTAAGAGTTCATATCCTCTGTGGCTTCCAGAATCTTTTCCAATATGAGCTCATAGTCCAGCTGTGTGTTAGGTTCCATATCAGTAATAGAAAGATTTTTTAATCTTTTAGAGAAGGCTCTATTTCGTAGAAATCAAACAAATGTTCAGCTCCAATTTTCAATACCAGCTGTGTCTTATCCTTATGCTTATCATCTTTTAAAGGTCATAGCCATTCCCAGCCATAATAAAAAAAAATATACAGTTGCAGTACCACTTTTCGACACCAGATGTCCTCAGCAGACCATCAAATCTTTTTTCTTTGTTTCCAAATTAATAGATTTTTTATTTTTCGTGTTGAAAAAAAAGAAGAAAGAAATGCCTCTCAGAGTAATAGATGCGTAATTATAGCAATGATAATCAAGAATAAAATGTTTTCAGGTCCCCTCAGTATTCCAAAATTTAAATAGTCCATACAAATTAACTGGTTTTTTTTTTTTTTTTTCCCAAAGCTGTTTTTCCCGAATGCTCAAACGCTGCTCCCTCACAGCAGGGAAGTAATTTAAACACAAAAGCTTTTGACAGGAGAGTAATTAGGGAAAGAAGGGGTAGGAAAGGTCTCACCCGGGTTCTCCACGGGGGTTCTTTACGCTTAGTTGTTCTTCTGGCTTTCAGCTGGTGCGACGAAGTGATCGTCCATTTTACTGGGCGATCTTTTCCTCCGGCGGCCCTAAGGAGAAAAGCTTGAACTGAGGAGAGCTGCCGCTCTTCCCCAGTCAAGCAGGAGCCTCCTCAAGCGGTGGTCGCCTCTACGGGGCGACCTTCGACCCGGTTAAGGGTCTACCGGCGAAGGGAAAGCAGCCGGTGGGAGAGACGGCTCTCTCCGTGCGACTGCGCGTGCCGCGTTCCAAGACCGGAAGCCTGATCATTGTATCTTTGACGACCTCATCTTCCATTTTATATCTCAGTAAGTATTTATATATATTGCTGATTAATTTTATTTTTGTTCCATGTATAATTTTGTCCAATTCTTGCGGCTCCTTTTGTATTTCATATAATTTTTTGTCCTCTGTATATTTAGATTGAATTTGTGTAAATGTCCACCAGTCAATCTCTCTGCCTACATCTTGTTCCAATTCTTGTTTTGTTTTCAGATTTCCCTGTTCGTTTACTAATTCCTTGTATCTAATTATCTTATTTATGTCCAGTAAGTTTGGATGTTTCAGAGCTTCTGTTGGGGATAACCACATTGGAATTCTTATGTAATGTTTTTGTTTTAGTTTTTCCCAAGTCTGTAGCAATGCATCCCTAATTATGTGTCTTTGAAAGTATCTATGTATTTTATATTTTTCGTCCCATAGGAATGCATGCCACCCCGCTTGCAAGTCATGTCCTTCTATTGTTAAAACTCTGGTATTTTTCAATTCCATCCATTCTTTTAGCCAAGTTAGGCTCGATGCTTGGTAGTATATTTCCCACTCTGGTAACGCCAATCCCCCTTTATCTTTCATATTTTGCAAGAGTTTTAATTTAATCCTGGGTTTTTTCCTTTGCCATATAAATCTAGTGACCAATTTATTTAAATCTTGAAAAAATGTTTTCCCTAATTTTATTGGAATAACTTGGAATAGGAATAATATTTTTGGCAATATATTCATTTTGGTCGTAGCGATCCTCCCTATAAATGAAATTTGTAGATTTTCCCAATTTTCTAAATCTTTTTTTATCTGATGTAATATTTTATCGTAATTATCCTCCTTAATCGAGGAGCACTTCGCTGTAAGCCAAATCCCTAAATATTTTATTTTCTTAGTTACGCTTATTTTTGTTTTATCTTCCAGTTCGCTTTCCTGTGCCTTTATAAGATTTTTGGTTATTAATTTAGATTTATTCTTATTGATCTTAAGTCCGGCTACCTCATCGAATTCTTCTATTTTTTGAATCAATTTAGGGCCGGTTTCTAATGGGTCTTCCAAAACGAATACCAAATCATCAGCGAAGGCTTGGACCTTATATTCTTCCTTCTTAATTTTTAAACCCTTTATTTGTTGGTCCCAAACTGTAATTTAGTATGTGCAAATTCAGCCATTATTGAGTTTATTTGCCACCCATCTCACCACATCTCTGAGAGGCCTACAACATTAAAAGCAATGAAACCATGAAAAGTAGATTTTTTTAAAAAAATAATTTTTATTACCATTTTCCTTTATACAATTCTAATACATATTCAGCAGACTGTGTCATTTTTATATACTTCGGATCAGCATTCTATACAATATATACACTATATACATTCAATATCTAACCACACAGTAGTCTTATGTATATTTCCAATTTTTGTTTCTATTATCTATCCAAGTATACCATTTTTCCCAAACCGCGTAAAATTCCGAATCGTCTTTTTCTTTTAGTTCTAGCGTGAGTTTATCCATTTCGGCACATTCATATATCTTCTGAATGATCAATCCCTCTGGTGGTATATTGCCTTCCTTCCAATATTGCGCGAACGCAATTCTTGCCGCAGTTAATATGTGTAAAATCAAATAACTTATTTTCCTATCAAATTTCTTTTTAAGTATTCCCAGGATATTTCTAATAACAATAAAAACACAAATTATAACTAAAGATGGGGAGAGAGGGAACAGGATATGTGGAATGTGAGATGGTTGGTTGTGCTACGATTATGGTAGTACCATTATGATTGGTGTGCCTTGATTACAGCACTGGAATATATTTGAAGCATGTCTGTGTCGTTGATTGTTAATTATTAACTGTTTAATCTTAACGAGACTGACATTTCACAATCCAGAACAGGTGCAGCAGAGAATGGATCAAGATAGTGATTGACATTGTAGACTTTACTTAGGAGCAGAGTTGGGAGTTGTTGTTAAGAGTTCCTGAACTTTGAAATCTACTGCAACACCACTGGGCAGAGGAGCTTGAAAGGAGTTCCTTCTGCAAATATTTTATTCAGGTTTAGCAGTGGATTTCAGGTCTGTCCTATCTCACAAAAAGAAATGAAAAGCTATTAAACAGATTATCGGTTGTGACAATTTTGTATATGCATGGCTATGTTTTACTATATAGAGAAAGGCTAGAAAGTTGTTGAACTATGACTTCCTAGAGATGCTGGATGAGATGTTGATGTCCTCGCTCAGTGCTTGGAGAACAACAGATTGTTGTTGTAAGATTGAGTGGATTTGGGTTTTGGAGCCTTCTGTATCTGGTGATTTACCATTTTTGGATAGGGTTGCACTGCTTCAAACAGACCCAGTACACAATCTAGAGGCCCTTCTGAACTCATGACTCCTGCTCAAAGAGCACATGGCAGCCACGGCCAGCAATGGATGGACACACATTACAGGTAACTGGAAAGTTCTTCAACAAAAAGGAAAACCAAGTGCTAAGAAAACTTTACTTAAAAAGATTGGAACTATTTAGTCAGTTAAATAAATCTGCAAAAGGATTAAAAGACCAACTAATCAGCAGATGTTTTATTTTAAATGTAAGTATTTACAAAAGCAATAGTTAGGGTATTGTAATTGCAAACTTGCAAAAGGGAAGGGGAGTCATTGATTGCAATAGGCAAAATGAAGTTAAGTAAATTATGCTCACCATAATTTACATCCCATCTTCAAACCAAAAACAGTCTAGAGGTAAAGACCCCCTTGAATCAAATTTCAAGTTTCATAGCAATAATATACAACGCCACGTCATCTTTTGGATTTTTTCCCAACTTTCTTATAGCTCTGGATGCTTTTTTCCATTCTGATACTATTCAAACACTTATCTTTTTTAGATCAGCCAAGATTGACTGCTATGATTATGTTTTAAAGAGTAACAGATTTATTATCTCATAAGGCACCCCCCCTCCCGCGCATTAACTGGGATGATGAAAACTGTCTTACAAAACTCCGAAGACCAGAAAGTTAAACTTTTACCACGAAACTACTGAGTAAGGCGTTGTGACAATGCAGCAAAACCTTTTTTTTTTTTTTAAACAAACGCTCATTTGTGTCTGTCGGTGCAATCCGAAACAGACTTAGAAATATTTTAAATCCACTGAGTAAAAAAGTCCAAGACTTGGAGGGACCGTCACCCGTAAACGTTGGAAACCACAGTTCGAACATATTTGGGTTGCAAAGGATTCGGACGACCGCAAGTCGGCAACCCAGAGACTGTAGAAAGAGCCAACGTTTGGCTGCAGTTTCGGCGTGTTCCGTAGTTTGCAACACGCATACAGTTCCCCCACCCCACCGGCAGACGCTCGCATTTTGCTGGAAACCGGAGAGGAGACCACCAACCACCGAACGAGAACGCGCGCGCTCGCTCGCTCGTCCCCATGCATTATCCTCCGGCCCTGGCGCGCGACAACCCCGCCCTCCCCATCAACCCCACCCACTTCTTCCTCTCTTCCCTCCTCTCCCAAAGCCGACAGAAGCGGGCGGGTGGGAGGGGAGGGGAGGGGTTGGCGCCCGGCGGGCCAGACAGACGCGTCGAACGTCCAATGCGCGCGCGCTCTGCCTTCTCGAGAGGAGGGGAGTATCCAGAGGCTGTGCCCAATGAGGCGGCGGCCGGAGCGGGACTTCCTTCAGGGATCCCGCTAGAAAAAAAAAAAGAAAAGAAAAGAGAAAAAAAAAGCAGACCGGGAGCGGAGGTGACACGTAAGTGGCGGGGGCTGGATGGTGTCCAAAGCGAGGCGGAGAACCGGAGAAGAAAAGCTTCCTTTTGGGGCAGTTTGGCAACAATAAAAAAAAGTAACTTTAACGGGAAAGGCGCTTTGAAGCGTCTCCAGCGGGAGACTTGCCTTGCTGGAAGAGTCTCGCCGGGCTCCCTTCAAACCCATCTCTGCCAAAGCGAAGAGGGCGCTGGGCAGAGGAGCCCCTCCAGTCCCGGGGAGTGGGGGGGGGGAGAACCGTCCCCTGCAGCAGCGCTGGGGAACTGGTGGCAGATGGTTCACCTTGAAATTCGGCAGAGTAATTGGTGAAGCAAGGACAAGCCTGCCTGGAAGACGTCCCGTTTCTTCTGAATTGCATCTCCGAGCCGTGCTGGGGACGGCTTCCTTTTGGATGCCCAGCTGAACTCTTGGGAACTGGCCCTCCCGTCCCTCCAGGCAACGCCTGATCTCGGTCTCCTGGGAACCTGCAAAGCTCTTGCAAAGCTCGCTTGCTATGACCTTGAATTCCTGGCAGTGGTTGTAGCTGGTTAAAGTTCGCCCCGGGGCCTATGGCAGCAGCCGTGCCAGAACCTCCTAGTCTCTGAGAGGTCTCCTCCCTGGTTCATGTTGTGGCCTGATGCTGCTGAAGTCCTAAGGGGACATCGACTTGGATCCCACCTCAAAGGTTGGGACTATGGGAAACGGGATGTGTTCCCGAAAACAGAAGCGGATCCTGCAGTCTCTCTTGCTTCTCACCGTGGTGTTTGGCTTCATCTATGGGGCAATGCTGTACTATGAATTGCAGAACCAGCTGAGGAAGGCTGAAGCCGTGGCCATCAAGTATCAACAGCATCAAGAGTCCCTCTCAGCACAGTTGCAAGGTAAAAGTCTTCTTTGATTCGTCCTACCTTGGAGAGCTCCTACAGAAGCTCCACCTGCTTCCCACCTGATGACTTGGGCTGGGTTCCCCATTGCACCATGCAGATGCTTCATCGTAGTTTGCTGACGAGCCTCAGTTGGTTAAACCAAAGCCAAATGAGTTAGTGTGCTATGAGAACTTACTCCTTTGAGTTTTTGTGTCAGCAGGTGCGTTATTCTTGTGAGGTGGTTGAACCTCTGTTGAAAATAACAAAAAAACTGTGCACAAGGAGCTCTTCATAGGCTTGGTTAAAAATTAGTGTTTTCTGTCAAGTTCTAAATTGTTACTCTTCTACATTAGTGGAGTTGAGAGTGTAGTGAAATTCTGTGTAGCAACTGTATCTCATAGCCTTCAGTAGACATAATTTCTTAATTTTGTTGTGAGTTACACAATGACAATAAAGATATTCTATTCCAGGCATGTCAAACTGCCGGCCTGCGGGGCGGATGCATCACGCCAAAACTGCACCCACCCCATTGCTGGCAATGGGGAAAAAGTCCCGAGACGTCACACGACGTCACGTGACATCGCGAGTTTGACATGCCTGTTCTACTCTATTCAGAGGTTAGGTCAATCTTTTAAAGTGTTCACCTTGTTCTTAGTTCCACTTGAAAATGGTAATGGAATCAGTAACATCTAGAAATCCAGATTCTCTTTTAGAATCATCTTGATAACTGTCATATCTTACAATAGACAAGTCCTTAAATTATCTCTGTATTGTGTAAGAATTGCCCACGATTAACACTAATTAGCTAACATAGTTTCTTAACAGATAAAAGATGCTTTCAAGTTGAGCTTGACTTGTTGAGACTGTATTCATGCAGTATTCTGGCTACATAATAGAAATAATTTGCAATGCTTTCTTCTGTTTTTTTTTTTTTTTTACTTTATAGTCTAGCCATCAGCTCTAAAATTCCTAAGTTATCTCCTATTCAAGTACCTTGTAGTACCAAGCAGTGTTGAAAAAGCATACCTTTTCTGATCAGCCAAGATAGACTAGGTGCTGCCATCTGCTGAAAAACTGTTATAATTAAATGATGCCAAAATACTTAATTGACAGAAGACAACATCTTTTTTTTGCTGAGTATTCTCTTCTTATGAGTCTTTGGTGCTCTCTGAGCTTGCAAGTGTTACATTATCCAAATAGATACCATTACCAGTGCATTCTCTCTCTCTCTCTCACCGTACTTTCTGGGTAATACAAATTTGACAGGAACACAAAAGTTAGTGATCTTGGAACTAGCCTGCCATAAAAAATGTAGAAGCTAAAATTTGCAGAAAAATCTTTAAGAGGATCCTCAGAAGAAATAGAATATATAAATTTTTATTTGGCCAAAATCAACAGTCAAATAATGTGGGAAACAGGTCAGTTTGTTTTTCATGTCATCCAATTGTGTTAAATTTAACTTTGGTTTAAAATCTATTTGATCCTTGCTATTGTAGCTTGTGAATAATGAGTTGTGGTTTGGTATGTTGTGGAATTCATTCAATAAAAAGGTAAAGGAATCCCGTGGATTTTACTTCGCTAGTCATTGCTGACCATAGGGGGCAGTGCTCATATCCATTTCAAGACTTTTGAGCCAATGCTGTCTGAAGACATTTCCATGATCATGTGGCCAGCATGACATCACAGAGTGCTGTTACCTTCCCGTTGAAGTGGTACCTATTTATCTACTCACATTTGCATGCTTTTAAACTGCTAGGTTAGCAAATTCAAAAAGTACAATTAAACCAAAGCTGGGTTTATCATGTTTTCTGAATCCTGTCTGTATCAATGCCCTAGAGCAGGGGTGTCAAACTGCCGGCCCGCGGGCCGGATGCGTCATGCGGAAGCCGCGCCCACCCCATTGCCGGCAATGGGAAAACCGTCCCACGTGACGTCGCGAGTTTGACATGTCTGCCCTAGAGGCTGCCTTCCAATTACTGGAAAGAATTAGAGAAGTAGCATTTTGATTAGAGTTGGATTGTTTTAAAGGAATCTTGTTTCTCTTGAAGCCATATGTACCAAAGCCAAAGCTGAAGTCAGATGTGCCAAAAAGCAGGGGCTTTTAAATTACTTCAGAGGTTGGGGGGGGGTAGGTGGGTTAATAACCATCCCTTCCTCCTTTGTTTTATTGTTATGATGATCGTGGAAGGCATTGGTTATGGGACCTTGGCAACTAGCTGCTGAGTCGCTTTATGGGCAGTCTTAAGTTTATCTATCTATCTATCTATCTATCTATCTATCTATCTATCTATCTATCTATCTATCTATCTATCTATCTATCTATCTATCTATCTATCTATCATCTATCTATCTATCTATCTATCTATCTAGTTTGCCCAATTTCAGAATTACATAGAGTTCTAATCTACGAGTATTCTTGATAGTACTTGCAACTTGCCCCAGTTGCAAGAAATTCTGAGTAGCGTATTATAACAAACAGGAATTAAAAAAGACAAAGAAAACTTTAACAATAATACTTCAATCAAAACCAGAAGGAAATGTTTTTAAGCAGCTAGGGCTCATTGAAATAAATTGATTAATTTGTTTTGGATTGTCCACAAGGGGGAGGTGACACATACTTTTGGGGACTACCATGGAAAAAGCATGTCATATTGTCTACTTACTACACTCAATGCACCTCACAAGGAGAAGAGAACCCCTGTAGGCTTTCTCTAGATGATTGAACCAGATTAGCAATCCAAGTTTGACAAGACTATAACTGATATTGCCCAGTGCTGCAGTATATAAGTCTTTAAAGTAGTGACCCATTGATTTGGTCCTGGAAATGTACAAGCACTAATGAAGCAACTTCAATATAGGTGTTATTTTACCCTACAGGGATTAGTGCAGCAATAACCTGTCACATTTTGTACCAGTTGCAGCTTCCAGGTTATCTCCAAAGATAGGCCCGAGTCTATTGCAACTAACTGAGTGATCAAGTTATGAGTTAATAACATTTATATAGTATTTTGCATTAGGGATTAATAACATATTCCTCTTCAGATGTTGTCAAGCTCCAATTTCTCTCTATCCTGGCTCACACCCTTGTTTAAAAGCAAGGGTTATTGGGAGTTGCTCCAAATATTTGGAGACTCGGATCCATTATACATAGCTGCCTGAAAATAAGGCTTGTTAAATTTAATTAGACATCTGAATAAATATGGATATATTTTTAGATGTATAATAAATTATTGTACCATTACTTTAGAATTTGAGATTATGAGTTCAAATTAATGTTGTTAATCTCTAATGTGTTTGTGAGAATTAATGTTCCATGAAGCAGTGTTGAGAAGTGGAATTTGAAAGCATAATAACATTGGAATTTTGGAATTGGGATATTAGAATTCCCATTTAGTACTGACATAATGGATATAAACATTGATATCCCATCTTGTGAAAATCAATTGTGTTGGAGATGAATGTTGGAAATATATTTTTGGAGGTCATAACACACAGTAATTAATATTGTCAAAGCATTAATTATTAGAGCCATATCAGCAATTATAGTAATTTTCAGCCTTTATTTTATGGCATAGAGCTGTTTTTCCAAAAACATTGCATATAGAATCTCAATTAATTTAGTTACTTAGTAGTTCTGAAAATTATTACATCAGTTTCTATTGCAATCCGGTTAAAAAGTTAATCTGTGTGTTTTCAATTTTTTTTATATAACCATCCATAGACATATTCTTCATAAGTATTATATTTTCTGACTTAGTTCTAACAACCTAATTGTGTAGATTGGCAGTAGGTCCTATGTCGCATCTGCAAGACCTTAGAATTAAATAAACATAATTTCAAAATTACTAGGATTCCATGAGATAATCACGTTAAGATGTTTTGGCTTTCTTAGACGAGCTCTTAAGACAAGTATAGTAAAAGGATTTTGTATGCTATTGCAGTCAATCTCCAAGATGAGATCATGAACACCTTAAAGATTTTGGGTGAATTTTTTTGGGGGAATGGATGTTATTATAAAAAGGACATCAAATGAGGACATGAGCAGGAATATCTACTTCGCTGGATTCCATAAGGGCAAAGTGTTTACAAATAAAGAATCCCAACAAAATCTTCCCAGCAGTGGATGGGATGGCAACAAAGTGGGCTCTGGAAAACGTCCATCTATGTTTGCTTTGGGTTAGATTGTAAAGATACCCTCATTAGAAGGACTGTGACTATCAAATATTTGGTGATAAATTCATACACAACTAAACTTTGAACAGAGGCTGGTCTTTTGTGACTCATAGTCAGAGTGATCCAAGGTTGTTCATGTACTTTTAAAATTTGCATGTTTGATAATGTTGGCTATAGTGTTCATTAGACATACAGGTAGTCCTCAACTTACGACCACAATTGAGCCCAAAACTTCTGTTGCTAAATGAGATAGCTGTTAAGTGAATTTGTCCCATTTTATGACTTTTATTGCCACAGTTGTTAAGTGAATCACTGCAGTTATTAGTAACATGGTTGTTAAGTGAATCTGGCTGCCCCATTGACTTTGCTTGTCAGAAAGTCGCAAAAGGTGATCACATGACCCCAGGACACTGCAACCATCATAAATATGAGTCAATTGCCAAACATCTGAATTTTGATCAGGTGACCATGGTCCTAAGTCTGAAAAACGGTCATAAGTCATTTTTTCAGTGTTGTTGTAACTTCAAATAGTTCAGTTCAGTTTTAATACTGAAAGCAAACATTAGGCTCGGGATATTCTTTGAAGCACGTTCTTTGTCTTTTGTCCCTATCTCTGATTGATGTGTCTTCATGTTCTATTAAATATCAAGCAAGTCTAAAGTTTGCTATTCTTTAACAAACGGGCTTACCAACATCATGGGGAGAATTTTTGCCCTCTGATAATTTTACATTTTAACTAAAGATGCTGAAATTGTACCTGGGAGCATAGAAGATACATGCTCTTTCTTTGAGCGGTTGCTCTTCATCCAAGCATATGTGTATGCATGTATGTGCAAGATAATATTAAATAATCTATTCTATATTTTATATATAATACATGTATTATATACTAGAATAGAATATATACTGTGTTAAACACCCCAGGTTGAAACATGCTAGTATTATTGAAAATGGGCAGACCTGTACAAGCCAACCACTGTGCCCCAAGTGATAAAACAGATATTTTGGCTAGAAACTGATAATGTGGCAGATGGACCACTCTCACAGCTTGGCATGTTTGTTGAACGTATTTGGAGAGCAGTTGCTGAGTACGAACATCCTGTCCCCATGCAAGGTTAAAATTCAATGTGTCAGCTTGCTTCTACCAATTTGTTCTAGGCAATCTGGAAAAGTACCAGTCCTTTCTCCTGATTTTTTTTTTTCTAATTACAGAAAACTTTGGCAAGTTGCTATTTTTGGAGCCAACAGTGGTATTTTCATAGTAAAGTACGCACAGGGCCATTGGTCAGTCAAGAGAGAAACAGATCATGGATCACAGAGCAGTTTATTTGAGTAGGTATTCACAAGATAATCTGTTAATACTTAATCTTAATACATTATTAGGTAAAGTGTCATCCAAACTCTGTTGAATCTTCTGTTCAGACAAATAGGAAGCTAAAATTCTGGGAAGGGAAGTAGGAAGGTCACTTTTCCAACTATGCTTCAATGTGTGTAATGGTAGGGAAAAGATGTACACATTTATATTAGTTGTTACATTTCTTCTTTGGAGTGGATGAAGCTTTGATTCACCCACAAACGCATAATCATCTGAGATTATCCAATGACTTGTAATCCAATTCAGGAATTCTGTCTTGGACTTTCTGTTGACAAAAAGTCATACAAATGTCTTTCATTTGCAAATTATCAAGTAATGTTGCAGTCATCGGGTGATGAATAATGAGTTTTGTATAGTCCTCTTGCAATTCTCTGTGTTTTCTTTTGGGTTGGTTATTGCTCTTTGTCTCTTTTGTTCCCCTTAATAAGTTGAGGATAATGAGGATTGTGGAGCAGGGAGAGAAGGCAGCAGGAATGTTTTAAGCACAAACATCTGTTCTGGATGACAGAACAAAAACCAAGGATGTATTCTGCTATGCCCGTGGAAAGTTCAGTGGGAGCGGAATGCTATCTACCATCGAGAAAACTTGGGTCACAATGAATTAGATTCTTTTTTTTCAGTTTGGAGTCAAACTAAAATAATAACTGGTTATGTGTGTGCCAACATGTCGGTTTATTTTTAGAAATGTCGGGGATTATTGTTCAGGGTTGGCTGTTGTATATTTATTTGTACAGCTGCTTCCTAGTTAGCATTTCTGGGGCTCATTCATAGTGCTAAATCATGAATGGGTTTGATCATGGCTTATTAAAATGACCACACTGTTCAGTTCACAATACAGCTTGTTCGCAACTTATGACCACAATTGTAACCAGATTTTTCCATTGGTAGGCAAGGAAGTTGTTTAGCAAATGCAACTTCCCCCATTGACTTTGCTTATCAGAAGTCACCTGGGAAGGTCACAAATGGTGATCACGTGACCCCAGGACACTGCAACTATTGTAATACATGCCAGTTGCCCAGCACCCAAATTTTAATCACATGACTGAGGGGAAGCTATGATAGTTATAAGTGTGAGGACCAGTCTTAGATCTTTTTTCAGTGCTGTTACAACTTCAAATGGCTGCTAAATGAATGATTGTAAGTTGAGAATCATATGCTATTTTATGAATGATGATACAGGTAGTCCTGAAGTTACAACCACAAATGAGCCCAAAATTTATGTTGCTAACTGAAAAATTTGTTAAGGGAGTTTGCCCCATTTTATGACTTTTCTGGCCATAGTTGTTAAGTGAATCATTGCATTTGTTAAGTGAATATGGGTGCCCCATTGACTTTGCTTGTCAGAAGGTCTCAAAAGGGGATCACATGACTCCAAGACACTTCAGCGATCATAAATATGAACTTTTTGCGGACTTCAGTGGAATTAAGATAATAACTGTTAAGCATATATAATTGCATGCAAGATTGTGATTAAAAAAAGGCCCTCTATAAATAGTTACCTATGTTTTTTTCCAGTCTGGCTTTACCAGTTGTTCTTTTATGAAATGGATACTGATGTAATTTTGGAGCACTGGAATGTTAGTTCAGCACGCTATACTGCTTTAAATAGGAAACACTCCTGTTTAAGTCCTTGGTCTCGAGGAAGAATTAAAAAAAATGCCTGCCCAGACTAGCTAAAATAAATATGATAGCATGTAAGGTCTAGACAATTACCACACCATGTTTCAAATAAAATCAGCCAGCTAATATTAGACTGGCGTTAACATCTACCTAAAAATAAGACTGAAGGAAATTTGGAGGTTGTCTTTAAGTCTCAGCCTCTGAAAACAGAAACATTTATAAATAAAGGTTTAGTTTAGTGAATCAGCATCTTAAAATTATACTGTGATGTCATTTAATGTTTTTCAATTTATATTTGTTGCATCTGAAAGTCTCCAACAGTAAAATAATCTTTTGCATTATATTAGACAGATTCTTTTGCCTGATGTATTTGTACACAAACTAATGCATAATAGTCTGTTTGCAGTAGACCTGTTCATGGAAGGCTGACCTAACGTTTGAAATCTATAATGACATCAGTACATGCAGAAAATAGTTTAACATCATAAATAAATTTTAAAACGCTAGGTATACTTAACAATAGTATCTTAACAGGAGTAACTTATTTATTTTATTTTATTCAATATGCTTTGTATGTTTTTAATTAAGCAAGTACTAATGGGGGTTAAGAAGAGTTAAAACATAAATTAACATTAATCCAGTCTGGCTATAAAATCATTTCTATGATTCTTTCTGAGCAGCATGGAGTAAAACTGCTGACAAGGCCTAACCTAAAGAAATGTGCAATGCAAAGAAGGTTGTGCAGTTGATGTGGAAAGTCCAGCTCCCACTGTTTCTCCCTTTGGGATCAAGATACCCTGCAGAAAAGAACATATTTTGGAATTAGAATTAGAAATAACAGGCATAAGCTCAACTGGTACCTGGTGACTTAAATGTAAGGAGAAACCTCTTGACAGCCAGAACTGTACAACAGTGGAACAATGTACTTATGGAAGGTGTGCTATGGAAATGTTTAAATAGATGCTGGACCACCATCTTTCATGGATGGTTGAAATGGTTTTCCTGCACTTTATAGAGTATTGGACTAAGGTGATCTTTTCCTACTAATTCTACAATCAGTGGAAAGTTATCGCTCACAGTTAAACCCTACAGAAGAGACAAGTAGTTATTTATTGACTGTGCAATAAGCACTAGCTGCCACCATAAGCATGACTAATTACAAAACATTCAATTCCAACAGAGCAAATTGTTAAGATTACTCCCTTATGTGTCTTACAGCACAGGAATGATGATTTTATTTGCTTTATTGTTTACAAGAATATGTTAAACCAGACATCAAAAGCAATGTGTCTGCTCTACGGACTATGGAATAAAGAAAGGCAGATGCTATGCACTTGAATCAGTTTCAAATTATTTCACAGCAAATTGGGAAATTAGAGAAGAAGCGGAGGGATACCAATACTTTTGGATGCATCTGTATATTGTGTAGATGTGTTATTTCAGAAACAAGCATCTTTTAAAGCCAAGGGATGATTCTGTAATGGATATTGCTACCAAATTTGGGATACAATAATCTACACAACTATGAAGTGGCAGCAACGCATTTCAGAGAAATTTGAATCTATAGTTGCCTGGATGTTTGCAGCTCATGTTTGGTAACTCTGATCTTGGAAGATGACGTGAAACAGTTGCTATAAGTAGGATTTTCCTATTTCCAGATGGCTGCTAAAAGGAATGAGACTAGGAGTAAAACTTCAAGTTACAATGACACAAACTGAAGAGTTGATTCTTGTAGCCCTAGCCTCTGTTAGTAATTTTGTGATATTTATAAACGATCCTGGAGCATGGAGCAAGTGTCAGAGGACTGGAGAAGAGTTGCTGGGGTTCCAGTTTTTTTTAAAAAGGGGGGGGGGAATAAAACCAGGGACTACAGACCAATCAGCTTGACATCAATACATGGGAAAATCCTAGAAAAGATAATCTCTTGAAATCTCCTGATATGCAAGGAACTAAAATGAATGTCCATTTCACTGAATATTCTCGCAAGAGAAGATGAAATTTGTCCCAACAGTTTTTAAGATGAGGTTTATATGATAGTCTTTTCATAGTCTTGATTCCACATATCTCAATTGAAATGAAATGGGAAGTTATAGTTATAGTTATCTTTGGCTTATTCTTTTCTTCACACAAGAGCAGAGCGAACTGGAAATAAATATGTAGTAATGTCTTGAGCTTACTGTGCTGCTTATTTTTAAAAACCAAAATTTAATGAACTTATGCAGTCAGAACTGACATTTAAGCCTTCAGTAGGATGCTATTTTAATAGTGCTGTACAGAAAAACTCTCCTTTAAAAAAGAGTCTATGACTTTTCCTAATTAAAAAGAATCTCCTTTTGACATTTGTTTCAAAGAAAATGAAAATTTTGCTAAAATTCTCCTAGACAGATTGTGGTATTCTTATGCTTGGTTTAATGAAAAACTAGCTACAGTGCAAATTATGAATGTCCTATCTATCTCTCCAGAAACCTATAACCACACTAAATTCCCATGCTTCAGTTAAATATGGGGAAGTAGTAGTGAGCAACTCTTATTCTTTGGGAAGTGCAGGTTGTCAGTGTGCCTTGGAGTAATGGCAAATAGAGGAATAAAAAAAACCTATTTAAGTATCTTCCCATTTCCATTAAAAACACTAAAAGAATTTAATAGAAAGTTGTGTGGGAGAAAAAAACTTTTTCCATTTGAGAAGACTTTTGAACAATTCCCCACCAATCTCTATCCTCTAATGGGTAAAGTACCACACTCCAGGGCTAGACTTTGTCTTTTTAAACTTGCATTCAGGGCCTCAGAAGACTGAGTAAACTTGTACTTTTCATCTGTTTATAATTTTAAACATTTAAGTTAAATTGAAAAGTGAAAAGTGACCCTCCTTGCTGTTTTCACGTGTCTTTTGTATTGTGATTAATTTAGCAAAAACACTTCATGTGAAGATTTGAATCATAGATGATAGGGAGATAGGGAGAACGAGAGAGAGAGAGAGAGAGAGAGAGAGAGAGAGAGAGATGGATAGGTAGGTGGATAGATAGACAGACAGACATTTTATGGAGAGAGGTATTAGATCTGCCAATCAAGGTTCTTGATTTTCTTTGCTTTTATTTGTTTGTAGTCATAAGGGTTGTTTTTTTTGCCTCCCCTTTTATCTTGCAATTAAACTTGCATTAAGGAAGTGGCTGTAACGGTTTTTAGGTAGGAGCAACCACATCTTTCTTGAGGTTTTGTCTTTGTCACTAATCTTTTGCAAATTTGAGATTCCGTAAGATCCTCAAGACCAGGCTATGTGACCAGGCCTGAGGCTCCCAAGGAATTGGAGACTTGGCTTGATGATTGCACTGTTGACGAGGACATTTCTTATTCTCTCTCCATTTTGATTGTATTTTTTTTTTGTTTTTAGGTTATTTATTACGAGGGTTTTTTATATTTGTATTTACTGTTCTTATATTTTTTTAACTATTGTGCACTGTCCAGAATCACCTCGGTGAGATGGATGGCTATATAAATTTGATAAATAAAACATTTTTAAAAAATCACTTTTGTGTCTCACCAGAAAAGTTGTATTTCTGAACAGACTGCCAACCCAATATAAGATCTAGACATGCTTCTAAAATACACTTGCTAAGGTACAGTAAGCCAATTGATCCTACTTTACTTGTCCAAAGATGTTCTTTCCAATGCTACAATCTCCTAGAAACCTTGTACCTTGGAATAAGTCAATGAAACTAATTGGACTCCATTTTCTTGAAAGCAGTCAACGAAGGCTTAATCAGAGCTAAATTAAAACCTGTTCGCTTTAGGGCAATTTGATAGTGATAAATCTTATGAGATCATATTTGTGTTCAGTGTTTGCCAGTCTGTTTTCAACCTGTTCACTTCAGGGTCACTAGATAATGATAAATCTTATTAGATCATATTTGTGTTCAGTGTTTGCCAGCTTGTTTTCCTTGGAAAGGTTACAAGCAGGGTAGGAGTTTTACACACACACACACACACACACACACACACACACACACACACACACACACATGCACACACTACCCACCCGTACTTCATACATTGAATTATTAATCTGTGAATTTCATTAGCACAAGACATGTTGATGGCCAGTAACTAGGATTGTTTTAAAGAGAGATTAGCTAATTTCATGGAGGACAGGCCTTAGTCTTAGAGGCTTATGCGCCTCTAAACTATATAACTCAAAATTCTAGTTGTGGGGAGCAGTGATGAAAAGGAAATATATCTCCATGTTCACTTTCAAGTATGCCAGAAGCCATGAGAGAGAAAGAAAATGCTGGGTTAAGATGTTTGTTACCCTAACCCAGTGGTGGCAAACCTATGGCACGGGTGCCAGAGGCGGCACTCAGAGTCCTCTCTGTGGGCACGCGCGCCGTCGCCCCAGTCCTAGCCCTTCAGCTGGGTTTTAGAAAACCTTTTCGCTTTAGGCCTCCGTGTGCAAAAAAAAAAAAAAAAGGTTCAATCAGTCAATTTCAACTTCTCGCGGGAAAAAAAAAGATCTTGCAAAGTTGAAATTGATTGATTGAACTTCTTAGTCCCACCCAGTCTGCCGTTACCACCGCAGCTACGCCCACCCAATTGGCCACACCCAGCCAATGGGCCATACCCACCTGGCACTCGACGATGCATAAGTGGGTTTTGGGTTGCAATTTGGGCACTCAGTCTCTAAAAGGTTTGCCATCACTGCCCTAACCCTAATCTAGCAGGACTGTTCTTATGAGGCAGATAGTTGGTTCAGTATTAGGTCTGCTTTCAGAAAAGAGTTCTCCATCCCTACGTGGAGATGCTGGGGACTTAGTCTGAGATTTTCAGTATCTAAGACATGTGGTTCACTAAACAGCATAGTGCCTTCTTTTAAAGAGACCCCTCCTTCTTTGTTCCCCATAGGATCCCCAATAGTTCTAGCCTTCTTGCATTTTCCTTATTTTCATTTATTTTCTTCTAAAACCCATATAATTTTGAATGTCATTTCATTAAACCTATATGGAATAGTAAATTAAATCTTATCTAGCCCATGTAGCTTGATATCTTATTTTCAGATGGCAATGTAATTATAGAAATCTACAGCAGGCAAGTTCCTAATAGCGTCCTTTCGGCTGAACAACTTGGCCATGCCTTGTGGCAGGGAGAAAGGAGAATGTGAAAGGGATGAATAAGCTCTTGGTTTTCAGGAGCTCCTTTTGCCAAGTGGAAAATTTTGGGGGAAACAGAGATTCTGCTTTTATAGATGGCCTGTTTGTTCTGTTCTGTTTTTGTGGGAGGGTTTTGAGCACATACACCAGTAGATACATCTACCTAACACTGACTTTAGAAGTGTTTATTCTCAAGCAAAATTCATAAGGATTTCAGGATTTACCCTAAAAAATATTTTAAAAAGTTGCAATAATTCTTAGGTTCGATCTATAGCACTCTGTGAAGTCTGTAGTGATCTAATGAGCTGTACATGCAAAGAGGCTAGTGCAGCAATATTGTATTTTATGCTGTGCTCAGAATAAATGTCCTTTTTGAATACATCATTAGTTTGTTAGGTGGGAGGGAGAATTAGAAGGGATTTTTGATAGATGACAGCTAAGAAAGAAGCTTTTCATTCTCAGGTAAAACTTTTCTATCGAAATCACCAGTAAAATGAAAATCAAAAATATGATAATAAAGTACAGTATATGTCAAATTTTGGAAACATTCCAAGAAGCTTAGCTCGTTATAAATATGTCAGAGATTTTGTAGTATTTCATAAACTGTACAAAGAAAGAATATGGTGCAGTACAACTTTGTGCTCCTACAAATTTTCCTGGAATATCAACATGAAACCAACAGAAGGAGATTTAAAAATCTGTGAATTTATTTTTTTTGCCCCTTCTGAATTTTTCACTGAATGTTATTAGAGCTTCATGTTAGTTCATCTATAAATAGAATCTAAGTGAATAAATGACACCAAAGTTGAAGCAAACATTTGTCCAACATGTAACGTGCCTGTTTGAAAGCATAAGTAATTATAGTTGCACTATATTTAGCTGCAATAACTTTAACTGAACATTTCCTGTAACTGCTGAACAGTATTCAGAACACTGTGTGGAAATTCTGGCCCCCTTTTCAGTGGCAAACAGCTTCAAACCAGTAATATTTTAAGATTTTCTAAAACGAATTGTTCATTTTAGATCCTGTTCAACATTTCAACATTTAGGTGTGGATTTGGATTTGATTATTCTAAAACATTTAATTTACTTTTCATTTACTCTGTTTAGATTTGCTTGTATATTCAGGATATATCACCCACTTAAAGACTATTTGTGTAAAAATGAAAAAAAATCAACTTGTGGTTTATGGTTTTGGTGATTAGATAAGATATAGGAAAAAGAAGAATAGGATGATACTTTAGAAAGAGAGATTAAATATATATATGTACTTATAACTGCTATGAAGTATATTGGAAGCCTATTGTCCTAAATCACTTCTATTCTTCTTTAACTGGATTGTTGAATGCTCAGAGTTCTAGAAATGGCTTTGTATGGTTTTCAGACTGATAGCCATCAATGACTTGCTTGCAGAGGCTTTCAAATATTTTGTTTGAGTAGGAGGATATGGTGTGACTCTAAAAATCTGCACGGTCAGAACTTCACTGTGATAAGTCAAAGTCTTGTGATTTATGTAGGACAGGGCTAGCCCAAATCAGCTCTGATCATTTAATGAAATACTAAAGCCCCTGACCCTAAAAATTGAATTTAATTGAATTGACCCAAACTAGGTAATTATTTGGCATATCCCAATAGCCAAAAGTATATAACTAACATAAATGAAACAGGCACCAAACTTTGACATTATTTGTTCATTCAGTCCCTTTATCAGTACCCCATGAAATTCTGATAACATTTGTCCATATCTAGGTTTATGCTATTAATATTTTTCATCAATATGATTTTTTTCATATTTCAAATTTCCATGTGGCATTGAAGAGTCTTTAGCTGGAAGTTCAGAACTCTGAACTGAGTGAATTGTTTTGACTCTGAAATTATATTAATTTACATAAAGAAATAGAATTGTAGAAGCGTGACAGACTCCATTCCTTTTAGCCTTTATCTCTTTAGAACGATTTACGGATTTAAACCTCTGCAAGGGAAATTAGTAGTTTTCATAAAACTAGTAGTGATATCCTGTTTCTCCGGTTCTTCTGCACTACCTGCAATTACATAATTCCATTGAAGTCATATGGAAAATTTGAACGAAGTAGAATCATCTGCAAAGATAGTTTGCAACAGAACAAGGCAAACAGAGCAGGAACCATATGATAATTCAGTATTTTAAGGGGGTTGTCCAGAGAACACTCTGTTTTCTCTAGGAATGTAATGAATGTTTCAGATTCAGACAATTTCAAATTTCACATACTCTCTTTTGAGCTCAGTACATCTTATTTTAAGTTCGAAATAGCTGGACTGAATACAGAATGGTGTTTCAAATGCAAAGCGAACTGTTCCAAGCTCTGAGCGCCAAACATTTCTACTTCAAATTTCAACAGTCTCGATGACAGCTCTTTTCAGAACTGAAACAAAAGTTCTGCTCTCAAACAGGATATTTCAAATTCAAAATCTCCTTTTTCCAGTCTAGGATTCTTGAGCTGGACTCGGTGTTCAACTCTCATGAACTATATACAGTACATCCTATTAACTCAAGAACTCAAAAACTAAGTTCAAAAATGCTTATGAGACGTCATTGTTAGGGGGTGCCATATAGACTTCCCCGTCTAGCTTTCTAGATCTGAAACCTTCTCTCTTGCAAATATCCTGACTTCATTTACAGGGCCCCAAACCAAGGCTTGGCAGTAGGAGAACAATAGGATGATGCATTTATCCAGATATTCAGCCTTTTGGGATTATAAAGCCCTGTATCAAGCCTTTGATTAGGGCTTGGAAATGAATTGGCAGCCAGTACGATTAAGTTATTTGCCAGACCAGATCAGTAGTCTTGAATGTAAAGCTAGTCTATGATCCTGTTTTGGATAGGTGCACACATTGTGCTGAGCTGGTTTGTTTTAAGGACAGTCTATAGAACAATCTATTGTGACTTGATTTCCAGATAACACTGAGCCATGAACCATGATTTATAAACTACAGTGACTGGGTCCATATATCATACTAACTTGAAATTGAATAACATGCATTACGTTTTGAAGTGATGTGTCAATCTCTCTGGTACTCCCATCCCAGGAGCAGTAGCATGGCATCACCGAGACACCCATTTTTAACATATGTTATGACATTACATACATGGTGTAGCCTATGGGCACCTCTGCCTAATAGTGATGAAGGTGCTGTTACAAATACTGGCTCCATTATGCCCTTAACTTGCACTCAAAACATATCTAGAAGGCTTAATGCAAAACTAAGAAGTATACAAAATGTTCTGAGTTTGAACCCTTATCCAGGGTTCCAAGTTGCACTAAGCAATTCTAAACTTATCTGTAAGTACCTTTTGTCATTATGTTCTTTACAGGGAAGTCTGGAAGTTGAGAGATCTGGAGTATGGGTAGAACAAAGCTTGTTGCTTCACACACACTCCCCAGCTTCCCTAGCTCCCCACCCTCACCCCTTTGGTGCTTGCCATACTTTTCTGAAAAGAGCTTTTGAATTAAGGCTGTGAGCTCAGGCTCATGGATACGAAGGATAATCTTTATTCTTTTTCAGCATGGTGAGAGATTTCTGTATGTGCATGTGTGTACACATATATATACATGAACAATAGGGGTGTGAAAACATTGGAATTTGAAATGCTTGAAGTCCAAATCAGTTATTTGGAGGGTGTGTTTTGTTTCACATTTGAAATGTTCTCCATACAGCAAACAAGCAAATACAATTGGTGCCATTGCTAGAGAACTGAATTTCATTATATATCCATATCTGTAAATTTGAATGTCAAGCTGAAGCAATTTAACTTTGTGGATACAATCCACCATCGCCTGTTCAAGTATCAACTTGAATGTGTAGATTTTTTTTGCTTGGTGCGTGCATGTTTATTGATACCTCTGTGTTCCCTCACACACCCATTTTCAAAATGTTAAGTACTTTTCTCTTCACAGTTTATATTCATTGCTCTTAAAAGTAAAAATGCCTTTTAGTCAAGCTCAATTGCCAACAACCACAGGGATATAGTGTGGTTGGCCTATCTAAGTTACCTTCTGAGCCCTGATAATGTTGGCCAAGTGCTTGCTACTTGCTGGGGATCTTCATTCTTACCATCCCTAATATATATATACCTTTTTTAGTTGACAAACTACTTATTTCCCTGCAATTTTTCTCTCTTTTACAGTTGTGTATGAACATCGATCAAGACTAGAAAAATCTTTACAGAAAGAAAGGCTAGAACATAAGAAAGCAAAAGAAGGTAATATTTACATTTCAGTTGAATTTTAAAAGACTTTATCAGCAGAGAAATGCTGTTTTGCAGTGTAACAACTCCAATAGGCAATTTAGGGTTGTCCTGGATTGAAACCGCCTTTTTAAAAAAATGACAGGCTTTTGAATGCTCTTGGTGGTAGTGGTTGGGCAAGATTTCCATAGTGCAGATAAGAGCTGATTGTTTTATGGTTTCTTACCACCATCTAGTGGATAAAACTCATTTTGTCTGCAACAGCTTCTCTGCAAACCGAGACATCTTTCATTCAACAGGATGGAGCCAACCGCTCAGTCTGGCTGAATTTCTTGTGATTCTTTTCTGCCAAAAATGACAATAAGCATGGTAGCAGTCCAATTAAGAGTGAACATTCTGGTGTTTGAAGACTGGGTACATATTGAAAAATCAGGTGCAGACTGAACTATAGGTCTGGCATAGGGTTGAGTTAATCATTTATGCCCTTTTCCAGAGACTAAGGAATTTTATCTCTCAGTAAGGCTAAACTGTAAATAGTTTATTTCCACACAAGGATAACTAGATACATATTTCTGTGAATGAACTACATGATGCGATTACATCATATTATATGTACCTGGATATCTGATGCACTTACTTCTATTCTCATGAATTTGCATGAGTTGCATTTAAATCTAGTTATTATCTATTTTAATCATGACTAAAGTTCTTTTTATTTTAACTGGCACCAAGTGCCATAATTTGGGGTGGGGGGGGGGCACTGAGCCACAGGCAGAGTCAGTTTACATATTTATCAGTTCACAGGTACCGCTCAAGAGTATAGTAATTGAATGCAGAGAAATTGTGTATGGCTGAATTAATGTGTGAAATCTTGACAGTGAAAGGAAGTTTGAGCTGGAGTTAACTCCAGGGAGAATAGCTGGTTCCGGGGTTTTATTTATGTATATGTTCCTGAAGATCATTCATGTTTCTCTTTTTATTTTTGTATTTTAGACTTCCTTGTTTATAAATTAGAAGCACAAGAAACATTAAATAAAGGAAGGGTAAGTCAGCAGAAGTAATTGATAAGTTTTTCTGCACATAAGGATTTTATCAAAGCCTCTACCCTTTAAAATTCCAAGAATAATGAATAACATCTAATTGTCTGAAATCTGAATAACTTAAATATACAGTCACTTCCTGAAAAAGAGGCATTTTAAGCAATGATATCTTCCAGGACTGTAATACTGGGGTTGATGCTTTTAAATATCATAAATGTTCTAGAGTGTGTCACCAAATCGACTATAATTTGGAATTCTGAAAATGTTTCTGGTGGTTTTGCAAAATAGCTGCTAGGAAGGAGTGATTTTACCTATTCATAAAAAGCCTCATGGATAATGGAATCAAATGCATAATACTCCTTTCTCAAAATGCTTCCTGTCAGATACATAGTCCCTTCTCTCATAAAGTTAACTCCATTTAACCGTTTACTGTTGAGGGGGACAGGGAAAGACATTTCTGAATGGAAATATTGGTCTTCAACTGTCCAACATTTTATTTTCTGAAAAAGTATATAGGGCCCATTGGGAGTCCAGATGTATTTTTAGAAATAAAGATTATGCTGGAAGCTTGTACTTTGTACAATATGACAGCTTTACATTAAAAAAAAAAGTACAAAGTCCGGTGGGGTTTGGAGCTTGGCAGATGATAAATGAAGTTTCCTCAGAGACATTGATGTCTCACTAAGAATCCCTGAACTGGAGGAACGATGTTGTTCAAGGTGATACTACATTACTTTCAAAAGTATCATCTGAAATAGAAAAAAAAATGTTATTAAAATGGAAAATTTAGGAGCCCTGGTGACACAGTGGTTAGAATGCAGAATTGCAGAATAAATCTGCCCAATGCCAGCAGTTCGATTCTCACAGGCTCAAACCTTCCATCCTTCCAAGGTCAGTAAAGTGAGGACCCAGATTGTTGGGGGCAATATGCTGACTCTGTAAACCCCCCCCCAGAGATGCTGTAAAGCATTATGGGGCAGTGTATAAATCTAAGTGCTATTGCTATTGCTAAAACGATTTTCAAAGTAAGCATAAATCCTGTAATGGGGGAGTTTCTAATTGTGTGCCATGATGAGATCTGAGATGCTGGTGACTTACCAAGAAAATGATCTGGTAATGGACAATTAAATAATATAAAAAATTCCTCGTTGGGGATAATTAGGAATAGAATTGAAAGTAATTATGTCAATACAGTGCTCAAAGAGATGGCAACAGTAGCAAATGCAAGGAAATTGCTAGTCCTTTTGTAACAATTCTAAACAGGATTTTGTTTAGTATTTGTCCCATTCCACCAAAGTGACTCACATTCTTGTCACCTTGAGGAGACAGGTTAGTCAGTTGTGAGTACGATCTCTGGATAATTTATGGCTTTCATATAAGGGAACAGGGAAATATGGCAGAGAAGCATACAGGCAAGCCTTACAATAGCCTTCACTGCTGTGATGTTTTTGAGATGACTGGATTTCAGCATCCTCATCTTCAGTCAGTCTGAAATCCAGATTTGTTTCAGTGTGGTCTAGAAATGCTGGATTTCTACGACCCTGAACCTCCCACAAATTGGGACCTCTAGCAATTGAATTCGACACTTCAACACTGCGCTGAGCCTAGAAAGTATGCATCTTAAAATCTGTTTCCTCTGCATCTCTAGGGGCAAATTCAAGAACAAATTTGCAATTTCCATAGCATTCAGAGAAGTGCCATAGCTATGCCAAAAACAGTTGAGGTCTTATCTAACTATGTGTTTCTTTTTGTTTGTTTGTTTGCTTGTTTGTTTTGCAGCAAGATTCCAATAGCAGATATAGTGCGCTGAACGTACAACACCAGATGCTGAAGGTAGATTCTTGAGTTGTTTTTTCCCCCAATGGTAGGCAATTTATAGCCCCCTGCAGTTTCCTGGCAAACAAAGGAAATTTTATATAGAAGCTGTAAAAACAGCCTTAATAAATTTGGCAGTTTTACAATCAGTGTGGGCACTCCTGTGGACCTAAAACTTTTCCTGAACCCATGTGGCTACCATATGGGCTCAACAAGGATGCCCATGCTAGATTTGGAGCATCTTTGTCTGCTTAATATTAGAATATTCCATGCCATTAAATGTAAGTTTTAACTTGAAAACTGGAGGTCTGTTATCTCTCAAATATAATTCCACCATTAAACCTACCTTCTGCTCCCCTTTTCAGCTATATTAAATAGGCCCACCTCTGTCTTTAAACAGAAGATGGGTGGCTGAAGGTGAAATTAGGTTTCTAGTGCTATTAAGCATATGTCAAAATCTCCAGTTAAAAAAAATCTTTTTTGACTTCTAGATGTTATGAGAAGGTTGGCTTCCTGATTGCAAAACGTTTTCCATCCAATCATCGTCTTTGTACTTTGAAGAGAATTAAAGACATTTTCACATAGGAAACCCTCACAGACATTTGATATGTTTGATGTATAAGTACAGAAAGCAATTGGGTGTAAAGGTTCATGGTTTGGAGCTTGAACCTCAGGGACCTTCTGAGATAGTACAATTTCAAGAGGGGATTTTAAGGCTGAAAAATATTCTGAATGGTTTGCTGATCTGGATTTCAAGTTGTGCTAAACCGTCATTTAATCTTAATCTGACGGGTTCTATCTTCCCTTTTCTTCCTGTTCCTGTACATTTATGATATTTTATTGTTATTGATATACACATTGCAGGAGAAAGCACAGAAGAGAGAAAGGAAGAGTACACATAGCAGGGTAGGGCTAAATCACGCCTTAAGATGGGTTAAAACGTTTTTTCAGACCATTTTTTTTTTTAGTGGGAGGAGGGCATATTCTAAAAAATGTAAAAAGTATCAAAATAAAGACAGCTGGTTTGGTGCAGTGATAAAGGCTTCAGGCTAGAAATTGAGAGACCGTGAGTTCTAGTTCCACCCTAGGCACAAAACCGGCTGCATGATCTTGGGCCAGTCACTTTCTCTCAGCCCAAGGAAAAGAAGGCAATGGCAAACCATTTCTGGAAACTGCAGAGACTTGTCCTTGTACTTTCTGAGACTCAGACATGATTGAACGGAAGGGAAAAAAAAAAATCAAAATAAAGAAATAGGCCAGAAATGGAATACTGGGAGCATCTCCATCAACACTGCACAGCCTCCCCCCCCCCCGCCGAGTGATGCTGCATTGAAAATCAAAACAAGATTTGGCAGCTGCACAGATCAAGAAATCCTTGTGCCGTTTTTTGTTTTGGTTTTGTGCTCTGCAGAGCCAGCATGAAGAACTAAAGAAACAGCACTCAGATCTGGAAGACGAGCACAGGAAACAGGGAGATGATTTCAACCGAGCAGTTGATGACCACAAGGAGAAATACGTGCAGTTACAGCAAGTAAAGGAGCAGGAGCTGTCCAAGTTAAAAGGTATAGGAGGATGCTCTTTAAGTAATTTTGGAATTGGACAAAGTAGGCCATCCTGTAGAGTGAGATCTCATTTGGCTATGTAGGTAGGAATTACGGGTTTTTGCAGTTTGATACAGTGGGGTGGGGGGGATATGTTTGGGCAAGACAGGTCTACTCAGGTTAGCACTGAGTTAGTTAATATTTGAAAACATAAATCAATTAGAATTCGTCCTAGAAAGATACGTCTGTTCAAACACTTTTTTTACACTGAATTTTAAACAGAATCCATGTACAATCTGCAAGAAGAAAACAGACAATTGAGGAGATCCCACCAGGATATTCATACTCAGCTGCAAGATGTGAAGGTAAGATCTTGGTCTCCTAAAAAAATCATGAGTGGTGAGAAAGAGAGAAATACATCTTTCTTTGCAAAGAGGAATGAATAAAAATGTTGCAACGGTGTATGTAACACCATGGGAAAAATGTTTAATCTTTGTGACTTAAGGGAAATACAGTAGACATTCTTTAAAGTACACAATAGTAGCATTTTGGAATTGTTCACACAGATCACCAGTGCACAGTTTAACACATCATCACTCTACTCCCTGCCCTCTGAATAATCAAAAGGAAAAGTAAACATGTTTCTTGCATATAAGCCGTTGCATTGTAATTTTAAAAACTCAAATGAATTACTAAATAAGCCAATATAAGCCCTGGTTTTTACATGTTAAGAAATCACAGTATCTTTTAAGTCACATTCTTGGCTTCCATATATAGACAGTAGGAATGTGAATTAAATTCTGACTTCCATAATGCTAAATTATGGTTTGGTACATCCATACCCATCACATTGTTCCCTTTTTGAAGTTGGCAGTGTAATAAGTAAGAACTGCAGTAAGGAATAATAAGCTAAAGACGTTAAAGGGGTGAGAAAATAAAAGAAGAGGAGATCTAGTTAAATCTACTTTATACTAATACTGTTCACTCCAGATACTTCTATCCTTGCAAATCCTCTTTGCTTCTACTATATCCATATGGTATTTCATACTGTGTTTACCATCTATTTCATCAGCTTCAATTTCTTGGGCTTCTTCTCAGCCCATTCGCTCTTCCTTCCTATCTGTTTTCTGCTCCAGCCACATTAATTTTCTCTTATGACTGAACAACCTCAAGATTTTTCATACAAATAGTCCTAAACTTATAACAGCAATTGGGAGCAGAATTTCCTTTGCTAAGTGATGCAGTAATAAAGCCTGGCTACATCTCTTAGCAGCAGCAATCCCTGTAATCCTGATTGCCATCGTTAATTGAATCCCATGGTTATTAGGCGAGGCAACTTCTTGCTGGCTTCCCACAAGCAAAGTCAGTGGGGAAGCTGGGATGAAGTCGCATGTCCCCAAATCTACAGGCAGGTAAATGGCTACTGAAAGGTGGGGAAGGGAGTGAAGATCCACATGAGGTCTGGCATGGGAAGGTGCATGAGGGTGTGAGGGAAGATCTAGGAGGGTGCATAAAGGGGGTGAGAGAGGCTCAATGGAGGTCAGGGAGGATACAGAAAGATACAAAGAGAAGTGCAAGAGGTGCCATGTGGGTTGGGGAGGGTGCACAGATTGTGCGAGGATGTGCATGAGAGGCCTGATGTGGTTCGGAAGGCTGAGGCCTGAGGCTGCTAGGGGGTTCAAGGGGGCACTGCATAGGCTGGGGACAGTAGGGTTTGGGTGGGTGCACAAAGGTGCGAGAGGGTGCATGAGAGGCCCTGATGTGTTGGGAAGGATGTGCTAGAGGTGCCACACAGGTCAGGGAGGGTGTGTGGAGACACTAGTCAGAGAGAGGGAGTGTGAGAATCTTCTCCTAAGCTGATCACGCCAAACAATCACCATTCTTATTCAATCTTGGGTCTCTGAAGGTTGGAATCTGAAGGTTTTTTTCTACTTGTTTGACTCATTCCCAACCTTGCATTCCCATCATCTGTATAACTCCCCCCCCCCCCAGCATTCACTCAGAATGTTGCACAGTTTTTCTCAGAATTCATTCCTCGATTGTTCATTATCACAGTTCACTGGAGCATAACATGCAGCACTTGCCTGTAAGTTTCTATTTTCATACACCCTTAAAACAGTCCGAATAATACTAGTTCATACTTTTTGGCATTCAATTTAGCTCTTTTATTCCTAATTGAACTTACACCTTCACGTTCATGCATGTACTGCACAAGATCAAACTACCTTCGTTCTGATCTATTACAGCCTTCCCTTTCCTCTTAGATTCTCAGGCATACAACGTACCTATTTTTCTTTCTTTCATTCATTTCAGTTATTCATTCATCCTCTTTCCATTTACTCCATTAACACTCCAAGTCTGCAATCCTCCATAAGCCATGCTTGTTGGGACTATACATAGTTCACAGATTAATTATCCTAGCTTGTAATTCCAGATTTGCTTTATTCCCCTCCAGTCTCTTAAGAATTGTGAGCTGCAGAATCAGTTTAAGGCTAGAGTAAAAAGGCTGTATCTACAGAGAACATTTGTCTGTGTTCAATTTATAAACGAATGGATAAATAAAACACATAAATGTTGCTTGTGGTGTGTTGAAATCAATACAATAATTACCACTAATAGGTTTTTTTAGCAGATGAAGTTCATAGAAATGTGTAATTGTCCAATCAATTAGATAGTGGAAGAAACTTCCTTATTTGTTTAGAACTTTTTTTCTCCTGAAATATATGAGGAAATAATTTTTATTGAGAGGAAATGAGGAATAATACTTTTCTATAGAAATACATGCATAAAACCACTGGTCTTGAGAACAAACTAGCTGATAGAATAGAATAGAATAGAATAGAATAGAATAGAATAGAATAGAATAGAATAGAATAGAATAGAATAGAATAAGAATAAGAATAAGAATAGAATAGAATAGAATAGAATAGAATAGAATAGAATAGAATAGAATAGAATAGAATAGAATAGAATAGAATAATGTGTGTATATGTGTGGACAATATAAAATTAAGCTTTCCTCTCTCGGATTCATTTTAATTAGGAAAAACAACCTATTTAACTTTAGAGGCTATTTGGCTTCTGATATATAAGGCTAATAAAGAATGAAAAGCTAACATTAGCATTTTTTTCAGGCTAAGTCATTTTTTTTTAAATGATGGTGTATTAAATAGCCCAGAGTTGACTAGATTCAAGCAACAAACTTGTGCACTAAAGTCTGTCAGTCATGGTTTATGTCTGTTCTCAATCTATGTTCTCTAGCTGTGACTGCATAAACCCACCCCTCATTTATTAAAGTTTGATAAAATGCATATACAGTGTAACCTCATATTAGTGAATTTAAATGGCATGAATGAAAACCCTGTTATCATCACATCATTTGTCACAAATGGTATAACCCATGTCGTTGCATAATGCTGGTGCTGGAGTTAACATATTCTTTGATTTAACAGTGAGAAACAAGAAAGATCCACTCACTCCTTTTAATGTATGTGTTAAACTGATGTTTTACTATATATTTAATAAAAGCAAGGTTAAAAAGCAAGTGAGAAATCAGTGGTTGACAGTCCCCTTAAGAATATCTTTTGGGCTTTGAAGAAACACGTGGGCTCACATTTGATGTGGTATTTTCTTTTGTGTAGTTTCAGCATAAGAATTTAATCTCCCAACAAAGCCAGCTTGTAATGACACTGGAAGAACACAAGAGTGCACTAAAAGCTGCGCAGGTCAGCCACCAGATCGGCATTGCGTTAGCAGTGGTGTTTTTCTTTTTCTTTTCTCTAAATCTTCTAATGTTTTTGGCTTCTTCTTTTTTCCTGCTGATCGTAACTTTTATGCACGCAAGCGTGGGTCCTCTGATTAATAACCAGCTGCCCTCTTGGGGCAAGATCTGCATACCTAGAAGGATTTCTGCTATACCAGAATTGTAAACCAGCACACTTGATTTTTGTCTCCTGACATCTGATCCTTCAATGGGCTTTCTCCTTTGTAGCTAAGAAACCAGTGCCACTGACGTCCAAAACTATTTTTATTAGAACAGCTATAGTAATATGCAGGTAGTCCTCAACTTACGACCACAATTGAGCCCAACATTTCTATTGCTAAGTGAGTTTTGACCCATTTTACGACCTTTTTTTACCACAGTTGTTAAGTGAATCACTGCGGTTGTATAGTCTAAGACTGTAGAGATGGTAGAAATCGTTTTGCAAGACTGAATATATTTCCCCCCCCCCCTCTTCTCATTTTATTTTCATGTGAATCAGGGAGGGGGTTGAGATGTTTCCTCAAATTAGTTTCTTGGAATAGATTGAGCCCTTCCTGTATCTGATTGTTACTTTGGTAGTGATTCTTCCTCTGTCCTTCAAAGTCATTCCTTATTCCAGGGGTCTTCAAACTTGGCCCTTTTATGACTTGTGGACTTCAACTCCCAGAATTCTTCAGCCAGCTTGCCTGGCTGAGGAATTCTGGGAGTTGAAGTTCACAAGTCATAAAAGGGCCAAGTTTGAAGAGCCCTGCCTTATTCATTCTACTTTGAGAGTTAGAGTCTGCCTCATTTCTGCCAGAGCTGCAGCTAGGTAATTTACACCTGGATATAATGAATATTTCTTACCTAAGAGTAATTATGTTGTTACTGTGAGGTAAGATGGGCAGCCAATAGATTTGACAAATAAATAAGTGTTGTTGCAGGGAAGTAAAAATTAAAAGGAGCAGCATACCTAATCTATCCTAATTATAAAATATTAGCAAAACTAAAGCTGAGGGGGCCTTAATAAGTCCTCGTGTCAGGCTGGAGAGCTGGAAGGTAGCATGGGAGACAACATTCCTCTCCTGCTTCCTATCATGGCGGCTCTCTCCATCTCCCATCATATCTTCCTCTACATTTTGTAACCATAGTGAAGCTGTGTTGATAAATAGATTGCAGTTTTTTTTGTATGGGCATATGATTTAAATTTCAAAAAAGGGGAAAAAATGATAAACAGATAGCAACAGAAAAAAAATCCTTATCTGTTTTGCTTTGCCTGTCCACATCATCTCTTCTTTATGTATAGCATCTTTTTTTTCCCCTTGAGGGAGAACAGACGTGGCAGGTCCCAGTACTTTTGATGCCAATTCCATTGCTTCTGCTTTATCAGCAAAGGCTGGTCATGGTACTTTTTCTACATTTGGATTAAATGTCTTCTATTTGGCATTAAGATAAAACCTGTCATCACTGACATCAGCAGAGCCTTTTCAAAAGCTCTTAAGGTTTAATTTCCTATCGGCTGCTGATTGGAGATGAGAGCTTTTCATAACAGGAAGTGGATGAGGACAGGGAAACATGCTGGTGGGGTATATGGAGAAGCATTATAGCTCTCTGGTTTAGGAACTCTGTTGCAGTTGCTTCCTCAACATAAGGTTTTGGTTGTGACAATATAAAAAAGATGTTGAGACTCTAGAAAGAGTGCAGAGAAGAGCAACAAAGATGATTAGGGGACTGGAGGCTAAAACATATGAAGAACAATTGCAGGAATTGGATATGTCTAATGAAAAGAAGAACTAGGGATGATATGATAGCAGTGTTACAATATTTGAGGGGCTACCACAAGGAAGAGGAGGTCAACCTAATCTCCAAAGCACCTGAAGGCAGGAAAAAGAAGCAATCAATGGAAACTAATCAAGGAGAGAACCAACCTAGAACTAAGAAGAAATTTCCTGACAGTTAGAACAATTAATCAGTGGAACAAGTTGCCTCCAGAAGTTGTGGTTGTTACAACACTGGAGTTTTTAAAGAACAGATTGGACAACCATTTGTCTGAAATGGTATAGGGTTTCCTGCTTGAGCAGTGGATTGGATTAGAAGACCTCCAAGGTCCCTTCCAACTCTGTCATTCTATTATTCAAGAAATCCAGCTAGAGTAAAAGACTAAGCTTTATTGGAAACAGTTTACCAGCCAACGTTAAACAATTGAAGCATTGATTAGCAGAGAAAACCTCACAGTATATCAACTGATTCAAACTACTCAGGCTTTTCCTATGCCACCATTTGCCCAATAGCAATCAGGATTTCCTTTTTTCACCTTGTGTCCCATGGACATTATATTATCTGTGTTATTCTTGGCATTATCTCCCACAGTGGTTGACAAAGCGTTGTCTTCCCTTTGAGATTTCTTTTTTCTGAAATTGCTGATATGAATCTGCATTGTCCATAGGATGCCTGTGACAAATTCACCAAATGGGAACATATAGGGTGGATATCAGGGATCTGGGTTGTTTTCTTTCTTTAAACTATTGCTCATAGTTTTCATCTACTTGGTGAAAATAATTTTATTTTTATTTATGTAGTTTTATAATTTTTCCCATGCTCTCTGGCAGTGATAATTTTATTGGGTGTTTTATAGTGAAAAGTAAGCCCAGTTTAAATGTTTGATAGATAGATGATGATTGTAGACCTTAATCCTTAAAATATTGTATAGCAATAGCACTTAGACTTATATACCACTTCACAGTGCTTTGTAGCCCTCTCTAAGTGGTTTACCGAGTCAGCATATTGCTCCCAACAATTTTACTGACCTCAGAAGGATGGAAGGCTGAGTCAACCTTGAGTTGGTCAGGGATTGAACTCTTGGCAGTGAGCTGAACTAGCCTGCAATACTGCACCATCACGGCTCGTAGGCATAGGTATAACACAGGGACATTGCATAAAAGCCAATAATCACTGCTACTCCATTCACTCAATCATGTCTTCTTTTCTGTGAGGCTATTAAAGTTAACTCCACATGCAGCCTTCATCACATGGATTTATAGGAAGTTTTTAACTAGATGGTATCTATTGGTGTGGCTCCATCACCAGGCCTTGCTCTTGTGACCTAGTAATCATGCTGGAGAATGATCAGTAGTTTGTTTCAGGGAACTATTCTGTCAGACACACACCCATCCCATCCCCACCCCTGTATTTTATCAAGAGTCACTCTTTTTAAATACTATAGGCAGCAGCAGGCTGGATTTAGTGAGGTAATGTTCCCCAATCTCTTACTCTCCAGATTTCTTTAAGAGTTCCCAAGGAGAAATCCTGGAGTCTGATCCATTCTTAAACAAACACTTTTGTTTAAAAAAGGAAGGCCTATCCTATGGGCAACTGAACAAGATAGTCCTTCCTTCCTTCCTTCCTTCCTTCCTTCCTTCCTTCCTTCCTTCCTTCCTTCCTTCCTTCCTTCCTTCCTTCCTTCCTTCCTTCCTTCCTTCCTTCCTTCCTTCCTTCCTTCCTTCCTCCCTCCCTCCCTCCCTCCCTCCCTCCCTCCCTCCCTTTCTTTCCATTTCATTCCATGATGCTTTCTGTTTGTGGGTGGGTTTTTTTTTTTCCTCCCCAAAGATTGAAGGAAGATGTAATAATTCACTACTGACAGTTTCTTCTTCTGCGTGGCATGAAAAACTAATCCCCTTTCTGGGCTATGGGGATTTTCTGTTCGACTTTGCATGCCTGCTGTAATATATTAAATTGATGCACTCTGCCGCATAGAAAGATGTAGCTTTAGCACATGGACATTTTTGATCAAATGTGCATGTTTAGTTAAAATACCTGCATCAGCTCGGAGCCTCTTGCTTCCCTGCATTTATTACTGAGACCAGCTTCTCTGTCAGTGAAATCTAATGGTTACATTTGATTTCTAGTCTCAGGTGGAAGAATACAGGCAGTTGAAGGACACCTTAAAAAAGATGCCCAGTTTCCAGAAACCTGAAAAATTTGAGTCGCCACATGGTTTGCCTGTGACACCTGTGCCTTCTCCTCTGAGTGATTCCAAAACACAGGGCACAGATGCCGCTAAAGAGCAAAAAGAGGTAATATGAACTGACTGTATTAAGGCAAAGCAATCTTATTTAATCATCATCATGGTTATTAGCATTGATACAGTGCTCTGAACATTATTGCAGTAGTCCATGTAACAATCCTATTAAAAAGGTCGCTGTTATCATTGCAAAGGGCAGGAGAAGAGAAGCTGAGCAGGACAAATGATTTAATCTAGATATCACATTAAAACACAGTTAAAACCCTTGAATAGTAGTTTCCTAAGATAATTTTTTTCACTCAGCCAGGATATAAAAATTGAAACTTTAGTCCTCAGACAATGAATGTGACCATTATGGCATTATCAGTCTCCAACTATGATAAAGGATACTTACTTTATTCCACAATTATTTCAGGTTTTTGGCCATAACAAGTATCTGATTTACATCCAAGGTTAATGCTAGAGTATGTTCTTGCTCTCAAAGCTCCCTCTTGGGGTAGGTGAAAAATTGCCTAAAAGTGAAACTCCCCCACATCTGAGGGAGAAAAAAGCATCATATGAATTAAGAAAAGTACTTTCAGTTACAGGTTCTGGTGTATTTCTTCATTTTCTGCTGCTGAAGTTCTCCATTTTCAGATGTAGGCAGGCCACAAACTGCTTGAAAATGGACAGTAGGACGAAGGATACCAGAAACTGCCAATTGGCCATTGAGTACAATTATTGACAACAGAAAATGCCAATTAGGACTATCTTCAGTAAAAGTTGTCTGGCCAGAATTTTGACATCTATCCTGAAGTGAGTTGCAAGACCCATTTGCCAGTTTTACAATGGTCATTTTGAGTAATTTGACCTGATTCCATTTTTATGCAAATGACTTCAGTTAAGCATTGTACATTTTTCACATCATAATGCATAGATAATTTTTATTAAGGGTTTTAATTACAATAGTAAACTCTAATACGAACTAAAAGACGTTTAGAAGAATAGAAAAAAAAAGAATGAAAGGTGCAAAGGAGAAGAAAAAATAGAAAAGTAAGAATAAAGTAGAGAGAGAGAGAAAAAAGATATATAAAGTGACTTCCAACCTTCATCACAAGTATAAACCATTTTTGTAACTCTGCACCCACTTAATTTACACTCTGAACCCACTTAGTTTACAACCAAAGTTCTCTTCATACCATATCTCATCTCTTATAGACAAATCCATTAAGCATAATCTTTTCAGTCATTGGATCCGCAAAAAGTCCATTAAGGGTATCAGATCCAGATAAAATGATGGTGGCAGTTGTAGTACAGAACATGTAGAAGACACCAGTTTTTATTCTACCTTGTTTGCTAGGACAAATTCAACTTTATAAATACAGCAATAAGAATTGCAGAATTTAACCACAGTGGTACCTTGGTGGTACCTCAACTGCCTTGAAACTCATTGGATTTGGTATTCAATGCATTTTTATGCAACAATTTTGTCCCGGTACTCATCTGACAAAGTAGAACTTGTCAGTGTCGGCTGCCTTGTGACTCACTATATTATTCCATATGAGAAAAAAATTGTTTGGTACTCATTGTGCCTCCCAGAACCAATTAACGATGAGTACTGAGGTACCAGTGTACAGTGGAATTGTTAAATCAACATAGGGTGAAAGGACAGTGGTGAAATGTGATTTCTAGATGTTCAGATTTTCAGTTATGGGAAAGCATTTGTGTCATCTGGGGAGGGCTGTTTGCATTGCCAACACTACGATGTAGGACTCATTTTGTTATGTGTGTCTAAAGTATAAAAGAATCCAGCAGAAAGCTGTCAGAAATGGCCAGTCTTCATTTAAAATGACATAAAACATAAATATTCATTAAAAAAGGTTTCTTTGGGGATTTTCATGTTTACTGAGCTTGATTTTCCTTTTGCAAATGTCACAATTAATGAAATGTTTGCAAGAAAAAACCTGGCTTTGTGAATAGCAAGATTCCAACATTTCAACCCTGAGCTACACATATTCTCCACTATTGCTATCACAAAAAATGTTCAGACTTAGTTACCTAAACTTGTCAGAAAGTTTAGCAAGGATATTTACAGAGCAGGTCCACATGAAGTTATAGATGATTCTGGCCATTACTCTTTGGCCTGTTGGAGATCAAGAATTTTCACTACTCCAAGTAGAGGATGATGATGGTTTCCAAGTAAGGAAATTCAAAATGATCAATTTGTACCTTTGTTGGACTAATCAGGGGGTCTTCTGAGTAAATTCTACAGTATATGTTTGACGTCAGAATGGTAAGTCAGCATGGGATGTGTTAAGTCATAGGATAACTTAAAAGGTAATAGATATTTCAAGAACAAAGCAGCATAGTATACCAACACACGCAAAAGTAGTCCACACTTATCAAGCACAGTTGGAACTAGCAACTCCACTGCTAAGCGGCACGGTTGTTAAATGAAACATCACACTTAACAACATCAGTTTTGGCTGCGGTGAATTACCTCAGATCATTAAGTGCAACATCACATGTGCTTGCCATTTCGTAATTCACTTTACTTGAAGCAGTGATTTGCCTTCCATCAGGTGACAGAATCTGGATAATTTATCTGAAATGTCTAATTCCTGATCAGCTACTAGGTAGTTATCCTCCAGCCTGCCTGGATTTTCTTCTCACCACATAAGTAAAGATGGCAGCTTTAAGAAACATTGCAGAAACTACCCTCCCAAACAAAAAATGAGATCGTATTACAATGAGCCAATGTAAAAGCTTTTCTGATATTTGGGGTTGTGATCTTAAATAAATAATGGGCAGGACTTCTCCCTCAGTGAAGAAAGGCGGAGCCTAGTTGAAATACAGGTAGTCCTTGACTTATGACCACAATTGAGCCTGGAATTTTGGTTGTAAATTGTCATGGCCGTTAAGCAAGACATCCACATGGCTGTCTCACTCAATGATCACAACCCAGCCCTCCCCGTGCCTCACAGGGTGGGGGAGGCCTTGGTAGTCCTGGGATGTGGAAATCTGCCAGAAGCATTCAGGCCTCCTGCCTCCCCACCCCCACTCCTGAGAAGCCTGGCTTTCTTCCCTCCCCGCCCACTGGCCTTCTCTCTGTTCCACCACAACCAGGTCCACTTACCTTTCCCTTTCCTTGTAGCTGCTGACAGGTGCATCCAGCCAATGCAAAGCTCAGCTAGAAAGCTAACAAATGCAGTTTTCATCAAGGCTAGAGAGGCAATCTTTCTTAAGGCTGGCCAGGAAAAGGAACTCCACTAGCTGACTTTCTACAGCACTGCAGCAGAATACTTAACTATTATTAAGTCTTAATATTATTAATTGATACTAGGCAGAAATATTAATGCAAGGCAGAACATGGGCAGAAAATTGGATGGATGGATGATGGAAAATAGAGTATCCTACCTCACACAGTAAGCGTAAACATGTGCACCGAGTCCCATTTGACATCTTTAAAGTAATTGGCAGATACGCCCACAATTGGCTACTATATTGGTTATGGTGAGTCACAATATACCAATTTATCAGAAAGCTTTCCACTAGAGTTGTGTAAATCTTTCACAGGGTACTTCATGTCAACAGTATTTCAAAGTTATCCCTTGAAGATGCTTTGCTTGGGCTTGTAGGTAACACTATTTATAAATCAGTTTCTATGCATTCTGATGCTCTTCTGGTGTTTCTAGTCAGTGACTTTTGTACAAGTTGCAGCTAAACAAGACACTGCCAGATACTGGGCCTGTCATTTGAGGCTTCAGAGTGATACAGAGCACCTTGTTGAGGAGAACCACATGGCTTCTTCGTCTTAATAAGGAAAATTTCATCATTTCTCCAGTGTAAAGCGAGTTGATGAGGAAAGTGAAGCTGCTCTGGTATCCTTTTGGGACCGTTGTGGAACTCAAAGCCATTCTATAAATAAATATGATATCATATTTTGTTCCTTTGTCTTTATTTTTGTATTACTTTGTTATTTTTCTGTATTTTACTTAGTGAACCTCACAGAGTTGTTGAGAGTTGGGTGGTATACACATTCAATTAATATATACATAAATAAATGGCTGGTGCTTCACTTTACCTGCCTGCCTGCTTCCTGTCCGTCCATCCATCCATCCATCCATCCATCCATCCATCCATCCATCCATCCATCCATCCAAAAGGCATCTGGGAAGGGAAGTGTCCAGGCATTCCTTAGCAGTGGTAGGCACTTTATTGCCTACCTACCCACTAGAGTATAAACATATTTGTTATCTGTTTCAAAGAATTACTAATCCTGACTTCCTAAAAGCAACCTGTCTTTGGTCACCAGCAATGGTGGAAGTTGTATCAGCCATCCTTCCCTTGGTGTCTCTGCTTTCTTCTGCTCTTGAGATATATGTTTCTTCAGATACAGAGGATTTTTCATCAACATTTTTTGGGGGAGAGGGGATTTTTTTCCTCCTAGCTTTTATTTTTTAATTTTCTTTTGCACCTGAGAAGGAGAATGAAGCTCCTTCCAGTTGACCCATGAACAGCTAAGATGGCCAAAAGAGGTGGTCTCTCTTTGCTTATTTTTCCTTTCGCTTTCTCTCCCACTTTCAAGGTCACAGTATGCAAAGCATCTTGCACATGGATGAGGCTGGGATTTTCTAGTTGGGCTGTTTCCGACCTTTGTTGCTGGTTTAAGACAGCTTTTCAGTGTTTTCTACCATAAAATGATAAAGAAAATGTGCCACTGATTTTCAGCAACTATCACCATCTTGTCCTATTTAACTATAACGAGGGAACAGGTTGTTACCTAGCATTTGCTATCCTATTCATGTTTTTTCCCCTCCCTGTTCCATTTGTATCAGTTCTGGGGGAGATGTTTTAATTGGAAGACTGGTTGCTTGCATCAAGAAAATGCAGCCCTTGGCACAAGAACAAGCAATCTAGTGGTCTGTAATATAAAAGTGTGAATCACAGCATTGATTTAGCTTAGGTTGCACAGGCTGGAAGTAATCTGAAAAGAGACCTTTGTGTCTTTTTTCTCCCATAGCATATGGACAACCATGCATAATCAGATATGGTCCCTCTCTGAATGCTTGTGTTTAATAAAACATTGATAGAGATCTTTGCTCTTTTCAAATGTCACATTATTATAGTTTAAGCAAGGTAAAGCAGTCTAAATTCCAGATATTGTCTTGTTTGGGTACAAACAGCTTCAGTTTTGTTTTCTAATGAAAATCTGTAAGTCTGCCTTTTTTCTTTTTTTCGTTAAGATTGGGATGAAAAAAAATAATGAAACCAAGAAAGAATAAACGGCAGGGATGGGTATTTCAGATCAGTAAAATATAGCTCTAGGAAGTAATTGTGGGATTGAGGAAAATAGGTTCCAAGAATATTACTGATATGGGACATTAGCTGTGAAGCAAAAATACCGATTTGCATAGGCAAATTGAGTTTTTTTAGGGCTAATTTCACACATGAATGTCTACCTGTTGATGTCCCAGCTCTTAATGTCTTAGCAGTCTGATTCCCAACTATGGGAAGGAATTCAGTGCTGAAATTGCTACCAGATTCTGCTTAATGTGACCTTAATTCCTGAGTCATAATAAGTGATGGAAAACATCTGTTTCTATCTTTGATGAAATATGTACATGTAAATTTATTCTTAAATATCTATTCACATTGTGATGGATTAAAATTAAAGTCTAGCATTATGATACAGCAATTTCTAGCCAAATAG
Source organism: Azemiops feae (assembly GCA_023970755.1). Taxonomy (NCBI): domain Eukaryota; kingdom Metazoa; phylum Chordata; class Lepidosauria; order Squamata; family Viperidae; genus Azemiops; species Azemiops feae. The sequence continues at coordinate 1,457,566 of JALGBA010004264.1, forward strand.
TTTTAGAGAGTAATACAGGTTAAAGCTAAAATTGGGTTCTGTAAAGATTCCACTTAATTTGTGTATAATAAGTCCAATAATTATTTCAGTGCTCACTTTGTCTCGGCATAAAGCTATTTCCATTCATAAAACATGGCAACATAATTCCCTGGACCTTACGGGTTGTCCCCTGTATATTGTATTTACCTTCCTTTTTCCATTCTTGATCCTTAGGCTATTCATCTTGGAGAATGTGAGTTGACTGAAGATAACTTTTGAATTATGTAAGATGTGTACTGAGGCACATAAGTACTTTCTTTAAAAATGCCTAAATTCCTTACAGCAAGACATTATAGGCAAAAATTGCAGTAAAATGTTTAAAAATGATCCTTTGCCCTAGTTCAGGGGTAGGCAACCTTGGCTCTTTTATGACTTGTGGACTTCAACTCCCAGAATTCCTGAGCCAGCATGGCTGGCTCAGGAATTCTGGGAGTTGAAGTCCACGAGTCATAAAAGAGCCAAGGTTGCCTACCCCTGCCCTAGTTACATTTTTTTAAAAAAATAATAATAAAAATAGTGTGAAATACATCAACAGTTTAGCCAACAATCTGGATTTCTTCTAAACAAGATAAACAAGTTTTTTTTTAGGACAGCAATTATCTCAGCCTTTTGTGGTGAGTACCTCTTCCTTAAAAGGAGGAAGAGCCACAAATGGATAGCATAGAAATGTGGGTAGGCTTAAGACAAGTAAAAGTGGAATTAAAATTGAAATAATTAAAATATAGTTCTTATAATTAATTCCCATATGGTTATTATGATATTAATTATAACGAATGTGTTTTTATTCATTTCTTTTATTCATTAAACCTAATTCAGTAGCAACTGTTTGGAGGATCTCTGGAGCCATGTTCAAAGATCCATTTCAAGACCCTAGACTGAGTTTTTAAGATCAACAAAGCTCACAGCAAAAATGAATGGAAATGCTTATGTTTTCATGGCCTTTGTAAACGAAAATAAAAAAAACCAGAACATTTGTTTCAGGGACACGGATCCTTAAACTGAAAAGCAACCATCCAAAAAGCTCTGTCTTTCGCCATTCTCAGCTTAAATGGACCTATTATCACAAAACTTACGCAGTCTCCTAGGGATGTAAGCAGTTCATAGATAATAATAATAATAAAGTTGGAAGGGACCTTGGAGGTCATCGAGTCCAACCCCCTGCTCAGGCAGGAAACCCTATACCATTTCAGACAAATGGCTGTCCAGTCTCTTCTTAAAAACTTCCAGTGTTGGAGCATTCACCGCTTCTGGAGGCAGGTTGTTCCACTGGTTAATTGTTCTAACGGTCAGGAAGTTTCTCCTCAGTTCCAGGTTGCTTCTCTCCTTGACTAGTTTCCATCCATTACTTCTTGTCCTGCCCTCAGGCGCCTTGGAGAATAGCTTGACTCCCTCTTCTTTGTGGCAACCCCTGAGATATTGGAATACTGCTATCATGTCAGATGACCTAATTAGATGACCTAATTAGATGACCTAATTCTAAACTATCTCGTCTTTTAGCAGTAAAAAGTAACACTTTGAATTTTGTATTTTTCATCAGGCAAAACTTCCAAAACTACTTTCAAAAGCTGTTCTATTTTTCCCTTCTCTGCATCACTGTAGAAAATTTTTTTATGATGTATATTCTGACTTTCCCAATGTATCTATCGTGATTTATGTGCTGATGAGATTAATATTCCTCCAGGAAATCTAGGTACCATACATAAGAACTTCTTCCTCCATTTTTCCCCCTGTAATAGCAAACCACAAAAAGAAAGAACAACAATCTTGCAAAGTAGATTGGACAAAGCGATAATATCTGACCTGAAGTCATCTAAGTGAGCTTCCATGGTTGAGGGGTCTCCCCAATCCTAGCCCAATATTATAACTGCCACATCAGACCATTGAAAACTTGACAGGAACTAAATCCCTTGAAGTTCAATGTATAGTCCAGAAGCATATTGTTTGAAACTAACCTCTCAGATTTAATGATTTATATTATTGTAGATTATGCAAAATGGTGAGCAATCACAAGGGAGAGAAGAGGCTATTAAAGTAAGCCCTAGGGAAGGAAGAGAACAGACAGAAGAACTTTTTCATCCTGACAGAAAAGTGATGGAAGGTCACGGGCCACGGGAGTTAAATATTCAGGAAAAGCAAGAAGCAGGAGAAGATGAGGAACAACATGTAGAGCAAGATGAAGAAGAGCAGAAAAAAGAATTAGAAGAAGAAGAAATGGAGCAAGCTGGGCAACCAGAACACTTAACAGATGATCTCGATCAAATCCCAGAAGAGCATGAATGGAAGGAGAAAGAACAGACTGACGAGGAAAACAACACGGTTGGAGAACACAACCATTCACAGGTGGGCCCCCTTTTTCCCATAAGAATATTTGCATGTTTAAAAAAGCAGTCTTCCTCAAATCAAGTTTGACTCTTGGTGGACATCTTCATATTGTTCATGGACATCTTCATTGTTCTTTCTGTGGCAATAATGGAAAGTGATTTGCCATCTTTTTTAAAAAAAACTTTCCAGTCTAGACTACAATCTTAGGACTTCTTGTGATTTCCCATCTGAGTGCTAATGAAGTCTGATTCTGCTTAGCAATTCTGAGATTGGCCAAGGCTGGTTAAGTCTTTCTGAAAACCATTTGCAGGAAGTAAATAAATTGGCCACCTTTGATTATTAAGATACACTTGTTGAGAATTTTAGGTTATCGTTGCTTGGCAGCAACTTCTGGGTGCCTCCTGCCATTGGCAGTGGTTGGATTAATTTCTAATTAATGTGGAAGAAAAAGCTGTTGGATTGTACACTAACGTGGACTTCATTGCATTTCTAACAAAAAGGCCAATGTAATGGTATGAGGGAATGACCTTGGGAGACAGGGGAAGAGCTGCAGCCAGGGAACATTCAGATAAGAGGCAGCTTAGCCCACAGCAGGAATGTGAGTGTGGCAAATATCTCAGAAAGGACTCTTCCTAGTTTCTTGGGTTGAAAAGGCGATGTGGAAGAAATGTACTTTCAGACTGGCAAGACTAATGTCTGCCCTGCAATATAATCCAGAAAAAAAGCATGCCCAGTTCAATTAATTCTACTTTATTGTAAGGATACATTAACAGAATCTTGTTAGTCTAAAAGGCAGATTTTCTACTTGCAGATTTATCTTTATGAATCCAGAATGCTCTTTTCTCCACCTTGGTGTAACTTAGTATTTTGGCAAACCCTTTCATTTAAATATGATATGCAGCCAGCAGCCAGAATCCCAGAGGTACAGTTTATGCAGGTCACATTTTGTACAGAACTATAAATAGAACTTGTCAAGAAATTCTTCTACTTTCTAGGTCATATCTTGGGGCACCAAAATATACTTTTTCGTTTGTTTCAACTGATTTTCAAATTGAAGCTTATACAGTGTGCCAAGCCCTCCTGATGTTGTCTGTATTGTTCCTTACTATTCATTCTAAGGGAGAATAAAATGATAGAAAGTTGAACATTTAATCTAGCTCACAAACATTTAAAATTGTCATATCTCCCTAGTCATCCTTGATTTCTGCTGCCAAAGGATGTATTCAGACTTTCCACTCAAAGTCTGCCCTACACCTACTTCAAACTGTTGTCTCGTTCAGCCTAATATTGTTTTCTCTGGCTCTTGAGGAATGAGAGCTTTTTTTATATCACGAGAGTACCTTGTCTTGAGAAAAATTAGTTGTGGGTGGGTCTAATAAATGTAAACCTGGCCCTGGAAATGAGGAAGGGGTGAAGTTTAAGTAATTGGTAGTGGAGCCATAGCCAAATGTGAGTGAGGCCATGTAGATTTTCTGGGATTTAATATGGCACTAATTAGGTCTCTTTCCCCGTCTCTTTTCCTAAGCATGACGCAGTAATACATTTTTCTTACCAAAAGCTGGAATTACAGAGGGCTTTGAAAATGAGGCTACAAGTTGACAACCCGTTGTTTAAAGTCTCATGCATACGTTTTTCTATGCCTTCTGGGATGCCGAAGTGAACTTGGGGTCTCCTGCATGCAAAACAAAACGTTCCATTACTTGAGCGATCTTGTATGTGTGTTCCGCCAGGAGCCACCCACACCGAAGACCGTAACAAGGTACAAATTGCCTTATGAGCAGCAGCTGGAGCAACAGAAGCTGGCTGCCCGGAGAGAAGAAGACGCCAGCCGCCTCAGAGAGCACCAGGAGGCTCTGCATCACGAGAGGCTTCGGGAGCAGTTGCATCGGCAGCAGCAACTTGAAGAGAGAGAGCTGATGCTGAGGAGGCAGGCCGAACAGGATGAGGAACAATTTAAGCAACAACTCAGGTTGTCTTTGCAACAAATACTCTCTGCCCCGCCCTCCCACCACCTGAGAAAGGAAGAAAGTTTAATTGGTCAGAAAATTACGAAATTCTTAGAATGCTTTCCCCCCCTTTTGATTTTTTTTTCTTTTCTATTTCAGGGTAGTAAATAATAGGTACATAAACAAGGCCTGAGAGGAACACAGGCAATTCTCTAATGAATTGCCTATCTAGCAAGTCGCTGTTTACAAGATGGCATTTGTAATGGCTGCCCTCAGAAAGTGACTTTTAAAGTTTTCAATATTGGGATTGTGTGTCTCAAATGGTCTGCCAAAGAATGCCTGTGTATCCTTTATGAATCCTTTTAAGTGATTCGTATGGCATTGTTCCAGCTTCACCATTGTTTGTATAAACTATGAGCAGATAAAGTCAGGCAGACAACAGGCAGACAACAGACACACAGAATACTTGTATCTTTGTATATACAGTACGCTGAGATATATTACTGTCTGTTTTTTGTGCTGATTTTTTTTTCCTGTGGAAGGCAGCCCTATTATTGGCACTGTTTAAACCAGAGATAGCACCTTTTTGATATAATAGTCACGTTTGGGATTTTGAGAACATGTCCTGGGTTGTTCTCACAAAATTGTTGCCACTTGGAACTAGTTTACTAGAAAGCAAAAACAAAAAACATTAAATTGTTGGCTTCTCAGCCTCTGCTCACTACCACCCCCAATGCTTTCTACCTCCCCAACTTACTTTTCTATTATTTAAAGTAAATGTAGAGAATGCTTCTACATAAAGCAGTAGGCTGTACCCACCATCGGGCCTATACAATGTTGAAAACAGTTATGGTCCTAGAGGCTGAAGCTTCCCATTTATTTGCATACATTTGTTTCTTCAGTTTGGTTAAGGTTTAAGGGGAAAGTTATTTTACGTAAAGCCAAATGGCAGACACCAAGGTAGCATGCATATTCTTAGGTGTAAAGAGATACTAAGAAAGATTCTGCTGTCAACCAGCAATCCATCTTAGACTTCTTTGGAACAATTTATTACTTGACAAATTGTACAGAAAGATTGGAAGTAGTGGGAAAATTTATCATCACAACCGTCCTTTGAAACTCCAGCAATTGGTGAGCTGGATGGACTGGTGCTCTAATTCAGAGTAAGACATGTTCCTATGTTTCTCTATCAGTAGGATGGGCTTTAGTTCAGAGGGAGAGATCATGTTTTCCTAATAGAACAGGAATTGGTGAGATGAAACATCTCAAGTTTAATTCCTGGCCTCTTCAAGTAAGGTTGGGAAGGAATTTTGTCTTAGGTTTGGAGAACTACAGACAATTATATTATACTGACCTAAATAAATCAAGAATTTGATGGTATTTTTTTTTTTGTGTGCGCATTCGTCCGCCTTCTTGGTAATGTTAAGCTAGCCTGGAGCAAAAAAGAAACATAGCATTAATCAGCCCACATGTTGTATATCAGAAAGGGTTCCTTCTGTATGAATCTGAATTAATAGACCTTCCAATCATTTCAGCCAGCAATCCCATTATGACAATGTAGATCAGGATATCGTGCAAGGAGAAGCAGGTGTACATAAAGAAGATGAAAGTAAGTAATAATTATCTTCCCTGTCAACAGTTTGTTTTATTTTTCTGATATATTTTTTCATAGCATTTATATCCCACTTAAGACAGGTAATAATAGCATACAGCATAATAGCTTAACCCTTAAAAAAATAGTTTAAAATTACCATTAAGCTGAATTCCATCTGAAAAGACCTGGCTTGAAAAAAAAATCCCTTGAAACAGAAATTATGGAATATTTAAAATATAAACATTAACATAACCATTTTATTGGTTGATCATATCCAATATAGGCAAAAGACACAGCTTATGAATAGAAAGTGTCATTTTTTAGTGTTATGATTTTCACACTGCATCCAAAGCTGAGATGCTGTTTTTAATGCTGTTTCCAGCTGTGGAATTAAGCTTGTGATGGTGCTTCCTGCTTGTGGGGAAGAAAGACTGAAATGGATTTATTTTTCAATTAGATTATGAGAGACAGAACCAGCATCCAAGAAGAGTAGAAGATGATCAGAATAATGCAAATGAGCAACAGGACCCAGAGCTGGAGTACCAGTCAGAGAATGAGCAAAACGAAGAACCAGTAAGTGGCAGTAGTACCATCAAGGTTGCTTCTCAGCAACCTTTCAAGAGAAACAGATTCTTTTCTAGCTAATGTATTCAATCAATCAATCAATCAATCAATTTAAACTCGTTCTGTACCCAAAAAAGAGTTGATGAACTGAAATAACAAAACTAACTTGAATAGCAATAACAATAGCACTTAGACTGATATACCGTCCCATAGGGCTTTGCAGCATTCTCCGGGAGGCATACAATGTCAGCATATTGCCCCCAACAATCAGTGTCCTCAGAAGGATGGAAGGCTGAGTCAACCTTGAGCCCTGTCAGGATTGAACTCTAGGCTGTGGTCAGATTTTGCTTGCAATTCTGCATTCTGAACAGTGCGCCTGAATGTAGTTGGAATAGAGTATTTAAGAAGTGTGTATGTTTGTGTGTGTGCTAAAGCAACAAGAATAGGTCAAGAATGAATGGGTGATGAATGAGCATGAACTAAATAGAAAAGTGAATGACCAGTACAAAAATGTGGAGGTGCCTTAATCATATAGAGAAGATGTATGAGGATCAGTTACAAAACAAATATAGTCCTTTTGTCGCTACTGGTAGTAATTGAAACCATAAGTTGTTGCGATTGTTAAGCATATCACCATGTGACTGGACCCGATTTTATATCATTTTTTGCAGCAGTGATTAAGCAAACACCATGGTCGTTAAGTGAATCAATTTTACCCAATTTGCGTTTTTATTGTAAACTGGGAGAAATGCTGGAAACTGGCAAAAAAAAAAACCCACTGAAAATCACTGTCACATAACCGTGAGATGCTGCAACCATCATAAAGATGAGCTGATTACCAAGCACCCAAAATGTGATCATCTGGGTGCAGTCATTGTAACTTCAAAATTGAGTCATAAGTAACTATTGGGGAGTCCGCCATAACTTCAAACAGTCTCTAATCAAAGATTACCTGTACTTCTTACCCTCCTGTGCTTTATATAATACTACTTATCTCAAGAGAGAATATGTATTTGTGTTTGTATGATTGCACACGCAATAGTGGTTTGTATTACAGAAATATGTTATAGAAAAAGAAAACAGCCAAGCTCAGAGAGCACCAAGGACCCCTTATTTCAACCCTGAGCTACAAATATTCTCCTTTATCGGGAGACATATGTTAATTCTTTTCCAGAAAGAGGTAAACATAAAGCTGGTCAGGCCTGAAGTCATGATAATTTTAAGAACTTTGGGGAAAACAAAAATTAGAGCAATGATTGCCAGTTACCCATACAACATCCCACTACTGAGCTTCACAGTCTTGTTATAAAAACAAAAAAGAACAGTATGTCTAGAGGTGAAGGAACTTGATGCATTATGAAAAGGAAACAGTATCTTTAGACTCTTTTCTCCAGAGACTGTTTTGGGGAAAAAGTAAAGAAGAGCTATGTATGAGAGTGTTTAAATGATACCAAGTGAATTCCATCGGAGTGCCTTTTGATTTCAGCAAAGATGTGTATCACATTTTTCTAAATAAATGCCAATTCAAGGGAAAAGACTATAAAAAGAGTATAATAGAGTCTTCAGAATGCTATCCAGGAATATATATGGGTATAAAACCAATAGCAGGGGCATTGAGGGCAAGAGATAGTTACTTTCTTAGGTACCCAATCATATCTTTGAAAAAAAGAGATTGGACAGCCATTTGTCTGAAATGGTATAGGCCAGGGTTTCCTGCTTGAGCAGGGGGTTGGACTAGAAGACCTCCAAGGTCTCTACCAATTCTGTTATTCTTTTAAGCATGAGATTTCATTTTGGCTTGCATGTTTATAGTTCAGTAGCTATAATAATTTCCAAGATCAAGCTTACACTATATTAACTATAAAAAAATCTATGAAAATCTATGTTGAGAAGAGATGAATCTAGATGACTTTAATGCATTATAGACTTACCTATCTTCTGTTGTTATAGTTGTACTCATGAAGACTAATTTGCAAGATGAGAAGACAGAACCAATCTAACAGAATGAATTACTCTAACAGCAAAATAAATCATACAATGAGTGGACTTGACCTTCAAGTCTATGGATGGATTTACATATCAAGCAAAGCCACAATTTTATTTACATGACATAATTTCTAAGTTCAAACAGCAAACTAAGCCTATATCAAATAAACCATTTTCTGATTTTCCATGATGAGTGAATCAACCTGTGTTGTCATAAAGCCCATTGAGTGATTTTGGGACAGTGTTTCAAATATCCTGTCTATAAGCTATAAATAATAGTTTAGAATCATAATGGCTAGGTTATTATGTTCTGCAAAATCAATATCAAGCATTAAACACATGGTTTAATCCAATGTATGAACCCCATCATTATTTTAGTATTACCTGCTTTTTAAGGATTTTTGAAAAACAAGTTTTTCAAATTTTTTATGGGATTTTTGAAAAACAAGTTAGCTACTGTATGTGCATATCACAATATAGCAACTGGGTGAGAGGTTTGTAGGTGCCATACTATAGAGTCCATCCATTATCCTAAATCTTGCTTATGGTCATGCACAAGATTTCTGAAGAGAATGTGGACTATAGTACTCATTATCCCCAAATAGCAATTGTACCAAAATATTTGCAGGGCACCCTTTTTTTAAAAATGTTTACAGCGCTCTTATTATACAAATAAGATGAATAACGTACCTTATTTCTAGAAAGGAATTTGTACCTGAATTTACTTTCTGTTCTGCTTGCTTTACCGTTTTTTTTAAAGCTAATTTATCAACATATTTCATACTGCCTTCATCTGTGTATTTATGCTGCTGACATGTTGTATTTTTCTTCTAAAGGAAGAAAAAGCAGAATAGAAATTTCTACATTAAACATATTATACAGGTTTTATGTTGAAAGGATATAAATATAGAATGCATTTCTGTATTACTAAGGTATATCCAGAAAGTGCTAGTTAGTTCATAATATGTTAAACCTAAGTGACGGTAGTGGTATTGTAGTGAAATATATATTGTTGAGTATTTTTTTCATTTCATCTTGTAAATGCAGAAGACAGTCATGGATGATATCAACCCAGCTGATGATCCCAACAACCAGGGAGAAGATGAATTTGAAGAAGCAGAGCAAGAGAGGGAAGAGAATCTCGCTGAAGAGAATAAAGAGCTAAAACCAAATAACCAGAAACAAGTGAATTCTGAAATGGAAGACCATTTGGTGGTGAGTCAGTGAAACCAATGGCTTTGTTCATGAAATGATTGTAATTTCAAGTCTTTTCATACATGGGTGAAATAATCCTTGCAAACATAAGATAGATAAGATAACCTTTATTATCATTTTTACTGTGAGCACACTGGCACATATTAAAAATAAAATTCTGTTTCCTACTCTCAAAAGAAAGTATATATCAACTCATATACATACTTAACACACATATACACATGCTATATAAATGTATATATTCATATATACATATATACATATACATACACACACACAAACACACACACACACACATACCTATACCGATACATATATATAGTAATCACTGTCCATTTTGAGTACATAGCGGAAAGAGGAAGCTTGAGAGTTCACATAGTTGATGCTATATGGAACAAAACCATGACTGAATCTGGATGTTCTGCTTCAGATACCACAAAGCTTCCTCTCAGAAGGCAACAAGAAAAATAGGTAGTGAAGACGATGTGTAGCATTCCCAGGCAATACTGCAGACCCTGCTCAAGCATCACTTATATGCTGTGTCCTGAATAGAAGGAGGTGAACTACCAATAATCTTTTCTGCCATCCTCACCACTCTCTGTACCGCTTTCCTGTCTGAAGCAGTAATGCAATATGACAAGATGCTCTCAATTGTCCTTCTAAAGAAAATGGAAAGGACAGGGGAAGGAAGATGTACTTTTCTCATGATGCAAAAAAATGCAGGCGCTACTGTGCCTTTTCTGTGCCGCATGAGAAAATTACATCTTCCTTCCCCTGTCCTTACCACTTTCTACAGAGGGACAATTGAAAGCATCCTGTCATATTGCATTACTGTCTGGTTTAAAAGCATTACTGCTTCAGACAGGAAGGCAGTGCAGAGTGTGGTGAGGATGGCAGAAAAGATTATTGGTAGTTCACTTCCTTCTATTCAGGACACGGCATATAAGCCATGCTTGAGCAGGGTCCGCAGTATTGTCTGGGACGCTACACATCCTCTTCACTACCTGTTTTCCTTATAAGGTGCAGTAAGTGCATTATAACATCTTAAAACTCATCTGCTGGTCATTCTAGACAGCTACTAGAGAAATTTAGATTTCCTATTGTGATAGCATTTTAGGGGTTTCTTTTGCCCCATGTACTTCTCATATTTCTTTCGGATGAATATGGAAAATTTCTAAACTCAATCTCAGGAGTCTTCCATCTTCTATTCATTCACATCTCGCCTTCTTCTGCTCAACTCCATGTTACCAAATACCCTTGTGCATCTTTGATGAAGAGCAGGACACCAAAGGAATCTGGATGCAATGGTACGGATCATTGCATTAGATCTCTATGATTTATGCTCCGTGCACATGAGCATCTGAGCATCTATAGCTTGAACGGAGAGAGGGGGAAAGGATGTAGTGAAAAAAATCAATAAAGGAGAATAGAAATTGAAGGAAGCTGTACCTACAAATGATTTATGAGAACTTCAGAAATCCAAAAGGGGAAGAATTGCAAAACATCAGCACTCTGTTGCCAAACTCTGCCAGGTATTAGAATCACAAAACAAAGGGAGATACAGGAAAATCTCTTTCCTTGTGTTAGACATGAATATCAATACAGTACCCAGCAGTAAACTGCATGAATAAAAGCAATGTTCTCAGAAGATTCTGTTCATACATCAATCTGCCAACCAGCAAGTACACAAAAAACATGTAAGACAGTCTTTCCTAATGTAGTATCATCAAGATATATTGAATTATAGTTTCCAGAATTTTCAGTTGGCATGATCATGGGGAAGTTTGGTGTAAGTAAAACTTAGTTTAGTTTTATCTATATAAAACTATTTCCCTCTCTCTTCCTATGCAAGCTTCTGCTTCTGATTTTATGCAGTACAATATGATATATTTTCTGTACCTAAAATGAAAGTTAAACTTGGTTCACACATCACACAAGGACATTTTGTATTTTGTTTGGTTTGGTTAACTGTGTAAACTCAAGTGTTCTGGTTTGTAAGTTTTGCATTATGGCTTAGGTTGTATCACTCTAGTTAGTTGGGGGTATATTCAATAAACCATAGCTTAGCACAATCTGTAAATCTGTTCCTACGGCCCAATTCTGACAAAATGGCAAACCGTTTTAATGAAAAATGATGCTTTGATGATGCAATCAAACTATCATTTTTTATGTGCAATGTACATAAATGGGAGGAGCTTCAGTTACACTGTTGAGGCAGATATCTTGATGGATTTTGCTGTTGCTTATTTTTATTTATCTATCAAATTTTCAAATAGAAGCTCCGGGTGTTGTACAAATAAAGTATTAAAACATAAAAACAGTACACAACATTTAAAAAGAGGCACAGAACAATGTTAAAAGTTAATTAAAAGGACTTTCTGAATGCTAACCAGTCTCATAGCTGTGTGCACCACTATGAGCCCCAAGCAAGGTCGCAGAGCCATGTTTTCATGCCTTTCCAGAAGGCCAGGAGAGTGGGGCCCACCTCACCTTTTTGGGGAGAGTATGTTCCACAGGGCAGGGGCAATGGCAGAGAAAACTCAGTTCCTGGACCCCACCAGTCAGAATTGTTTGGCTGATGGAGTCCACAACTTACCTTCCCGGCCTGATTGGGTGGGACAGACTGATGAGATGAGATGAAGACAGTACTAAAGGTAACTTGGCCCTGTGCCAAGCAGGGTTTTAAAGGCGATAATCAAAATGTTGAATTGAATCCTGAAGCAAACTGGCATCCAATGTAATTTTTGCTGCAAAGGTGTTAACATGCACCATTTTTGGACGTGCATCCGCATTCTTTACCAGCTGAAGTTTCCAGATACTTTTCAAGGGTAACCTCATGTAGAGTATGTTTGTTTACCATAAGCTCCAGACACCCCAAGGGGGAAAGCATGAGTCCCAGCCTTGTTCATGAAGTAGTTATCTATGATACAATGCTTTTTAACAGTATAACCAGTACATACAGGGATTTCCCGGTTACCAAATAACTAAAATTCTTTTGAACTCCCTTTTTGAAACCACTATATACATATTATTAGCATTTGAATGTACTACTTTTTGGATGATGAATTTTTTTTGTATTTCTTTAGATTTTCTTTATATTTTAGATTTCTTTATATTTTCTCACCTTTCTTGACAAACTCAAAAGCCATTTAAAAACAAATAGAAATCAAAACAACCCTAAGACATAATAAAATTGTTTTTTTTTATTTTTAGAAAAGCAGCAACATATAATAAAGCTCAATTTATTAAATCACCAGAAACCTGCCTGAACAATATGATGTGAACACATCAATTAAATTCCAATACAAGAGAATATATGTAGCTCAGGATTGAACTGTGGAGTCCTTTGGTGCTCTTTGAGCTTTTGATCGACTGATGATGTTACCTAGGAAATGTCTGCAAGTAAACAGCCAAGCTCAGAAAACACTTAAGGACTCCACATCAATTAAATGAATAGTTTTAACGTTTTATTAGAATACCTTGGAGAAAGGGGTTTCATAACAGAGGTTTGAACATCAGAAAATGTATTTTTTGTGTCAGACTTCCGACATTTTTCTTTTCAATAAAAACCAAAATATATTAACATCTTCTTAAAACCATAATTGAAATAAAGCATCCTTAATTCGTATGCCTTTCTTAATTAAGAACTTGGAAGTAACCTATGCTCCCAAGTGGAGTATTCCACTTATAGCCAATGATAATAGAGGAACACGTTTGGAACATATCAAGATGGAGGGGGCTATCTTTTTTTTCCTGCCCTTAGAAATTGCTGATGGTGTTGAGCTGTTTGGCAGCATGTATCCTGAACATTTTCCCCCCAAGAATAGGGGTTGAAACTCTTGTCACCTTTAAACAGAGCTACAAATACCTTCTGCAAATTGATCACGTTCATGGTGATGTCATGTCACAAATCTCACCTTGACTTTTTCTCCAAAGCACCTGAATGTAGAACAAAATGGATGGAAGCTAATCAAGAAGAAAATCAACCTAGAACTAAGGAGAAATTTCCTGACAGTTAGAACAGTTAATCAGTGGAATGACTTGCCTCCAGAAGTTGTGGGTTCTCCAACACTGGAGGTTTTAAAGAAGAGATGGATAACCATTTGTCTGAAATGGTGTAGGGCTTCCTATTTGAGCAGGGGTTTGGACTAGAAAACTTCCCAAGGTCCCTTCAAACTCTGCTATTTTGTTACATAAGTCACCTGATCCTGGTTTTTTAGGAGAGGTGGCTCAAACATATGCCTCTCTCTGTCATGGCATCTCTTTTACATCCTACGAAGAAGCAGAAAGGTACTGTAAGTATTTCTGAGCTACCCTTAGAAAGCTAAGCTACCCTTTGCCAGAGACCTCTTGCAGATCAGTTCTTTTCTGTCTTTGGGTGGTTGAAGAGAAATTTTATCAGGAAAATGGTTTTTTTTAAAGCCTTGATGGGTTAAAGTATTAATGTATTATTTCTCTCCTCAAACACTCGTCCAAGCTACCATGTACCCACTTTTGCAGAGTGGCCCTCTATATGCCATTCTGTGGCCCTTGAACCAATAGGACTGGCTTATTCCTGGTCTAGATACTCAAAACTATTTTTTGAATATTTGTTATTGTTTAAATACAGTACAAACACTGTTTAAAAGCATTAGCAGATATTGATGATAGCTTAAAATGTGTTTTTTTTACAGGGAGACACTGCATTTGAAAGAAGAAATGCTTAATTCAGCATTTGTGTTTCTGATGTTTAAAAAATATATATTAAAAAGAGCATTGATTTTCTTTCTCCTGCTCAACTTTGATTCTCCTAATGCACACAAACCAGCATTATAATGTCTAGACAATAAACGTTAATTTATTCTTGTCCTCTGGATAAATTCATTATAAAGATAGAGATCAAGAGAAAGAGAGAAGCATTTAAGAATAAATATTGAATTAAGCAAGCTTGCTTCTAAACACTGTATCCACCTTTCACATCACTGAAAGAGTTTAGAAGTGGAAATTATCTTAGAATGTATTGTTTACAAAAAATATCCATATCATTTACTCAAGCGTGAATATAATATTAATATAATTGTAATTATAATTGCTGTGTTCCATATTCTTAAGCATTGACCAGATAAATTGTGTTTTATACTATCCATACTCAATGGCGACTTTCAGTACATTTCTAAATAATAATAGTTTATTAAATGTATATTTCACCTGACACCCAGTGACTCTGGGCAATCTAATTGCTTCCAGATTATGTTTTTTTTTTTTTTTAAAGAAAGAAATACAAAAGTTTCAACACATTTTGGTTACAGTTGCGATTTGGAAGGTTTCTCCACAGTTTCCTCTTGTGCTCCAGTTGCAAGCTTTCCTTCATCAAGTTATGAGTGACTCGTAGTCACTCATGCCTTGGCCAACTTTCATTTGGAGTACTAATAAAGGAGAATATTTGTAGTTCAGGATTGAAATGAGAGGGTCTTGTTAGCACTGATGATGTTATCTAGTTTAGCCAATGAAGCGTCTGCAAGAAAACATTCAAGCTCAGAGAGCACCAAGGACCCCTCATTTGGACTCAGTTTACATGGGGCTGACTTTGAACACACTCTGAACCCATAACTAGTCCAGAACATAGAACTCAGAGAGTTAGGGCAATTTATTCATTCAATACCTTTTTTGTGAGAGCGGATCAGGTTACCTTTCTGGTTTCCAGGTACAACTAAATGTGTTCGTGGTTCATGTAAATCTCTTCATAGCTTTGGCCTTGAATATCTTCTGGAATGTCTTCTCCCAGTGGCCTTTTGTAACCTGAAGAGATCTATGAGGAGGGACTCACTCTGGATCCCTACTCTGGGTCCCTCCATCTGGAGGTCTGCTCTGTCTCCGTGGCCCCACTTTTCTGGAATAACATATCTGCAGAGAACATAACATTCCCACCATTCTTGGGTTTCTATAAAACCACTGAGATCTGGCTGTTTGAAGCCTTTTGATTCTGAAGGATGGGATGAATTCTTTCTTTAGGTGAATGTTAGTTGGCTAACTGATATTCCCAGTTCTCAGATTTCTGCATTTTTTAAAACAGGTCTTATTCTGAATGAATGACAAAAAAAAACAAAACCCCTACATTTATTTTTTCATACATCTTTGCCAAAATATTTTAATGTGAATCTAAAATTAAAATTTAGTGCAAATGTTAATGCAAAATGATAAGCATTTAACACGCTGTATTTTTAGCTGAGAAATATTTCAAAGGGTAGGCTAAAGAACTCAAGTGAATTATATGCTCATTTGTACCGCAACAGACTCTGTTTTGGCAGACAAAGCCTCTTTGCTTGAAAAGATATCCATAATAGATATTTCCAGCATCCCTACATTAAACCATGTATCAGTTTGATTTTATGGCCCTGTGTATCAAACTATTCCAGATCTTTCAACCACAGTTTAATAGACTGACCAAACTTATGTCTGTGCAGTTCTCAGTGATATGTGAGCTTTCAGATTTAAGTCTTTGCAATAGCCCAGCCTGTCTATAGTTTTGCCTGCCCTTTATTTTTATTTTTTTTTTAAAAAAGTTAATACTTATTTTCTGAGTTCTGGAGCTGCAGGAGTAAAAGCAGTAGAATCGGTTTGATTTATCTGCAGGTGGTGGGCAATCCGGATCAACAAGAAGACAATGTGGATGAGCAGTACCAGGAAGAGGGAGAAGAAGAGGTAAATAACCTGAAATTATGAACCCTACTTCACAGGTTTATTGTGAGGGTAACATATGGCAGTGGGCTGAATTTATGTGTCTTGTGCTTCTTGGAGGAAGGGCAGGCTGAATGATGAAATATATTACAGGAAAAAAAGCTGCAATAATATATTTGAGTGGAACCCTAAGTCCATATTTCTGAGGTGGCAGGTGTACAAGTCCAGCAATGTAATTTATAGGCCACAGATAGTTTCTGCAAAGAAGGACAAGCTATAGTTAGTACTAAAACAGTACATAGCCCATAGAGGTATTTCTCGTACTTCATAATTCTGTTGGGCTAGCCAACAGAATTATAACTGCCAGGAAACTTTATGGCTGGAAATTCTTAGGACTTTACTCCAAGATATTAAAAAAGAAAATTAGTTTTTTTTACAGTTTAATTTATTTATTTAATCTCTACCCAATAGGTGCAGTATAGCCCAAATGGCTACTTTATCTTCTATAATCACTTTGTTCTTAAATACGTGTATTTTTAATAGGCCCAAGGAGATCTACCTGAAGAGAAGAAAAAGGGGCTGGAACACAATGGTGAAGATCCATATGGTGAAAATGATGAAAATGTAAGCACTGCACAATTAAATAATGAAGTGAAGAAGGTGCTATCATGGGAAATAGACTTGGATCTAAAATGTTGTGCTTTATCCATTGAATCCCTTAACTATTATTCTTTCTGCTTAGTAAAAACAAATGTATTCAACTAAAGCAAATAAGTCTTAATCAGTGTTTGGACTGGCGAACACTTTGGAGCCTCATACTAGCTTTTTAGAACTTTTACAAACACGACAGATGCCAAATTCAGCAGAGTCAATGATATAATAGCCCTTGTGGGAAGAAAAAAAAAAGCGACTACAAATTAGACTGTAGTAAAACCAGAATGAATACCAGGATTACCTGTGAAAATTGCACAGCATTAATAAAATGCTAACAAATGGTCCATTAGGGCGAGGGGATGCACGTTTTTTCAAACCACTTGGCTTTTGATCACCATCCTTTCCAAGTAGGAAGCTCAGGAGAAAGCAGGAGAAAATTACTTGTATTTTTAAATAAAATTGACATTAATACTAATTAAATAATAGATAACAGGATTGCATTTAATCATTTTGTTGTTATGATTTCACAGTAACTTTGGGTGGAGTTTTGAGGATCCCATCAGAAGGATTAGGTTGGATGACTTCAAAACCTATTTTATTTTATTTATTTTATTTTATTTATTTATTTATTTTATTTTATTTTATTTTATTTTATTATTTTATTTTATTTTATTTTATTTTATTTCATTTTTTATTTTATTTATTTTATTTATTTATTTATTTTATTTATTTTATTTATTTTATTTTTTTTAATTTATTTTATTTTTTTTATTTTTTTATTTTTTTTATTTTTTTTATTTTATTTTATTTTATATTTATTTTATTATATTATATTATTTATTTTCTTTTTTATTATTTATTTGTCAAATGAAAATTACAAAATCAAATGAGTGAAATAAAAAATTAAAATGTGACAGGGACAATAGGCAACATTAGTGCACTTACGTACACCCCCTTAAGGATCTCTTATATATGGGGTGAGGTCCACAGACGTTAAGTTAGAAATAAAGCTATGTAAGTTGGTGGCTGAGACAACTGAATTGGGTAAGATTATGTAGTTTAGAAGCGACACAGTATGCATACTTCTGTTTCACCTTTAAAGAGCAAAAGTTGTAGGATACTAATATCATTATGCATATCCCTTTGAATTTTCTCTTATTTCCAGAAAATTACCTGTAGGGGAGGAAAGCAATTCTATCTACTTTGCTGTAACAATTAGAATACTATAGAATTTAATCTATAAAATGGTGCAGTGGTTAGAAAGCAGTACTGCAGGCTAATTCTGCTCACTCCTGGCTGCCAGCAGTTTGAGTCTCACTGGCTCAAGGTTGACTCAGTCTTCCATCCTTCAGAGGTCGGTAAAATGAGGACCCAGATAGTTGGGGGCAATAGGCTGACTCGGTAAACCGCTTAGAGAGAGCTGTAAAGCACTGTGAAGCAGTATATAAGTATATAAGTGCTATTGCTATTAGCTTTTCTTTCCAAAACCGTGTCCTTTCTCTTTGTTTGTTTGTTTGTTTTTTCAAGTTGTGTTCTGAAATCATCTCTCTCTTTCACCAATTTTGGATTTCCAGGCTGAAGAAAAAATGAGCGAAGGAGTTGATCAAGAGGAAGATATTCAGGAAGGGAAGCAACAGAAAGAAGGACATGATGAAAACTATGAGGAAGAGGAAGAGGAAGAAGAAGAAGAAGGTGGTCCTGTTGCAGTAAAAGCCCACAGACGAGGGGAAATGTAATCCTGGGACGGTTTCCTGACATTAAGTGGAAGAAAAAGGGACAAGGGGGAGAGCAAAATTGTGCAGGTGCTAGAGAAAGAAAAGATGAGCATTTTAACAAAAATGAATATATTATATTTTTTTTTATTGGAACTGTTTGTGCATTTATATGAATACAGTATTTTTAGGTTGCATTCTTAATGTAAGTTTTATGTGACGAAAATAGAATAGAAAAGGTATTCTTTTTTTCTTAATTTTTTTTATGATGCTTTAAAAAAAAAAGGGTATATATGTTTTTGTTTGGCATTGTCCAAATAGTGACAAGCCAAAGTATTCTTTAAGCCAACAATAAAACTAGTGCCTGAGCTTGAAGCTTGAGGAAGGGCTGACTGCACCCATATCTCAATTCACTCACTTCGGTGAGCCTACTGGTTGCCGACTTGTCCTGTGTTCATTTTGGTTACAATCCGTTTAGCACAGATTTATGACAGCTATGTTGGCATATGCCAAAAGGCATAGCAACAGGTGAATGCCTGAGCATGTGTCAGACCAGAGTATTCATTCGACTTCTATGTTTGTAGGCCGACTGTTATGAACTTCCCAGAGGTTGGCCATCATATGATACAGAATGCTAGTCTAGATGGTTGTTTGTTCTGATCTAGCAGGGTTATTTTTATATTTGATCCTGCCTTATGTGCCCTAGTTCTCTCTTCAGGTGTGTTAGGACTGCAACTGGGTAGAAATTTTGGGACTTACAGCCATAACTCAACTTGATAGTATGAAGCTGAAAAGGCTGCCTTAACCCAAGATTGGTTGTCATCTGTTGATGAAGATAGAATATCCTTAGTCTTTCATTGACTTGTTTTCATTTTCTGTGAAAACTCACATTTGAAAACAGTGGAAATTGCTTCTGAGTGGACCTGTGTACATTTTTGCTATTAGAAACTCCAATTAGTTTAAAAGGTGATATGTATATGTGATTCTCTTCTCCCTCTGGCTTATTTGTGGTCAGTCATACTTTGTTTTTACCATCGCCTAATTTATAAAAAGTCACACTGGACTAGTTTGAGGTTTTTAAGGTTTTTTAAAAATAGCTTTCTCTCAAGGCCTTTTTATCACAACGATTCTCACAAGGATCTGAAAACCTTCATCTTGGTTATATCAATTCAGAGTACAGGAAGTATTTTATGCATACAAAAAGCTAGTGTGTTGGGATTAGTAGAGTACTACAGGATTGGAAGTATATTTATATTTTTCCTTATTGAGTATCTTGGTCCAAAAGTCCAGATGGCTGTTCTTTATTGCACTGGATTTTAGCCCAGATTTGTTAGCCCTGTCACCCATCTAGCATCTGAAACAGTACAGCATAGATACAAGTTAATCACTTAGTTTAGTCATGGAAAACGTTTACCCTAGTGTCTAATATACCATATGTTCTCTATTCTACTCTACAAAGCTCTCCTTGCACACCCTTTCCATTGTCCATGCCCCCGACTTTTAATCCAGTCTTTCTTGTTTTGTTTAAATTTTAAGGGACCTTTCTAGTAATCATTCTTACAAGAGATCAGATATTGTTTCCCCAGATATTCTGGTCTTAAATTGACTTTTTCCAGATGCCTGTTTTGGGGGCAACTGTGAAACATAGAGAGCATATGGATAGCTAAAGGGAGCCTTTGGCCAACTCTTGCTTTATTCATGCTTGTATTTCTGATGTCAATTTCTTAATAGCTTCCAAAATGTTCTTGGAGCAACTTTATTGTTCCTTAATATTAGGGAACAGAGGCAATTTCTTTTGAATCTGCTCATCTTTGGAACTCAAGTATGAAAACTGTGTATCAACTGACCAATTGGTGTCATAATTGGTAACAGAACGAAGCTTTCAAATACTCATAGCCAGTCCTGTCTTTTTCTTGCTTGGATTAATCAACAATACTTACTTCATGCATTTGCTGATGGAATAATCAATATACATTTCTATGTCCATGCACAGAAGCTAATAGTACATGCACCACCTAATGCTATAAGGGTCACAAATGTTGTACAACCACCTGGGAAGTAAAAGATTGTTCCCAAACTCAATATACTATGAACTTACCTACTCCAACATAGTAAGATATTCTATGCAGTTCCTGGGAAGAAGCCTCTCTCCCATGCCACAAAGCCTTGATGAAGATCCCACCCCCAAAATTTTCCTCAACTATAATTCTCCGCCTTATCTTTTGTATAAGAGAGTGAATTTCTTTCAACACACTTTGGGGGAAATTCCCAAGACCAAGGTTTATTCCAAGTTTCTGCTCGCATCTAATAATATCAGATATGCCAATTTGATTTCATTATGTTTATACTGGCTTTTAGCTGTCTGGTTCTTTTTCTCCCCTTATTACAGTGCACTGGGGATAAGGGGATGTTTGTGCAATGTTTGTAACTTGCAATATATGCACATATACACATATGCAGACCTATCTGCATCCTAGCAGATTTCAATTATTTATGGCGGTCTTCCCCCACCTGGGCAACAGATGTTGGACTTCAGTTCCCAGAATTCCCCATCTAGCATGGCTGTTGCTGAGAATTCTAAGAGCTTGAATCAAAAGGTTGGGGAAGATTCCTTCATGCACAGGTCAGTTGGGCATCTTCTGGAACCGTGTTTTTCAACCTTAGCAGCTTGAAAATGTGTGCACTGCAACTTCCAGAATTCCCCAGGGCAGTTGAAGAATTGAAGCACACACATTTTCAAGTTGCCAAGGTTAAGAAACAATGTTCGAGAATGTTTTTCAGAAGCATAAAACATTCTTCAGATCAGGGGCGAAATTCCACTTTATTTCCATCACAGGAAAAAAATAATAATAATTCAAAGCTTGAGAACCTTTCCCCTTTTTTTCTCTTTTAAGATACACCACAACAACTATAATGGAAAATTTCTTTTAATCTTTTTATATGAATGTAATATAATTCATTTTGTACTAACTGAATGGTAATTTACTTTTGTAAATGTTTAGAACCATATCTTTATACATTTTTAAAAAAGGATTTTGTGTTAAACATGGCATCCAATTGTATATGTATAACAATACAAAGCTGAGTTTACTAATTGAACAAAATTATCTTACAAGTGGTGAAAAAACTTCCACGTTTACAGTTATGTAAAGTGTATAATATGTACATACCCTTTGGAATACAAATATTTTGATAAAATTCTGTGTATTTTTCATGCCTTGGGGTAGTATTTAATTTTTCTGAGGTTTTAACTGAAGACCATCAATAAATGGCAGAGTTTGAAATAATGCTGATTTTAAGGTGTGTGCTTTTTTCTTTATCTCTGCTATTGTGCTGGCTGTAAGTTCAAGCAATGTGCATCATCCAAGTAGATGAATAACATTGCTTTTCAATAATCAAGTTCAAATAATCTGGGTTTTGATTCAAATCAGATTTTTTTTATTTCTTTATATCATTCTTTAAGATTTAAGAAGCATTTGGAAACAAATGCAATAAAATAGGTGATCAAGAAAAAAATTTATTGAATCAAGATCCACAGATGTAAATGTAGTTTTTATTAATGGGTATTTTTTATCACTAAGATACTTACTTTGTTTTTCCATAGGCTTAGTTTGTTCAGCTGATTTTAGCAATGTTTTCCTTTGACCCTATTAAAATATGCTGCTTATCATATGTACATAAATAAATTTAGATTTGATTATCATGAGAGTATACATACTTTATAACACATATAGTAGATATCTCAGAAACAATAATTATTGATGCAATTTTTTTTGTTCTTTTGAAGAACACTAGTATAAAGACTAGTGTTATTTTTATCAATTAGCAGTCAGATGCAATCTCCACACTGGGGCTTCAGATCATAGATACGACCTGTAGCATGTTCATAGAAAGTCTTTGTGTTTGATTTTTACTACTTCTACTCTCCCTTTGTCCTTTCCTTTTCATTGTTTCGTTTTTCCTCTATACCTATTTCCATCCCCTATTTCAAATATTGTTTCTTCAGCCTTGGCATAAAACATTCTCCATTATTGGCTGCTATTTTTACAAATTTCCTTTATATTGATTAATCTGGTTAATTAATAAATTAACCAAATTAGATTTTAATTTAGCTGATTACTCAGCCAATACCACACAAACCACACACCTTTTAGTTACACTTGTGTCTTCAAGCAGAATATAAACATAAGTAAAAGTAACTTCATGGAGTTGGGAAGAATATATTTCTTTGACTCATCACTTGGATCTTTCCTTATCCAATTCCATCTTGTTAATAGATTATTTGAGCTTAACCTTTGGCAATGAGCTAATTTGCCTCTGTATTCCAGTCTATGGAGCTCTGCATGCCGATACAAGCTACTCAATGCAAGTCACAACCTCTAATGAGAGATGCTGTTACCTATCTTTATATTCCAATTTAACTATAGAAATCTATATGTTGATACAAACTATTACCTGTGTGGTTGATATTATTTCTCTGTACTTTAAGTAGGGAACTCTACTTGCTGAAAGAAGCCCCCTCTGTACTATGTTACAATATTTCCCTGTGCTGGGCTGAACTAAAGAAATTGCTTTGTTTTAGCTTTGATGCAATATTTCTTGAAATCTCTTATTTGCTATCCTGTTATGCTAAATGTTTCTGATGATTATGTGGATAAGCATTGTCTGTAAAAGTTTCTGTTAAAGCTAGAGCATTGGCATTTCAAGGCCAATCATTTGAAACATAAGGCTACGAAGTTTCCAGTATTTTTCCGCACAAGTAGAGTGTAGCATCAAAGCTATGGTTCTGTTTTTACCTTCTAAACATGTCCATTGAAAAACTGGGTGTTATTTCCAAATAGGTATTGTAGGAAGATGGTAGTCTCATTTTGCAGAGGAAACAAATGCTTCTCTTGTTGTATTTTTATTTTTTTTCTGCAAGCTATAAGAGAACAACAGATAAATGAAGATTGACTATGACTCTCTCTATGAGGTTCTCTTCCATCAACCCTTCCCAGGACAGATGAAATGGAGGGAGATTTTGGAAGGACTTTAAGCCAAATAGTCTTCCGTCCAGAACTGGAAATTTAAAAGATAGAATTAAAGTGTGGGGAAAATGGAATGAAAGCTAATAGAATCAAATAAAATTCCAAATATCCAGAGTAAAAATAAGATGGCGATTGTTATGGAAGAGATTAAATAAATACTGCTATAAAAGTATTTTTCACACAGTAGTTTGGATTAATTCACACAATTGCACAGATGACTGCTTAATCAATGTTTGCATTTTTTTTTATTCTGAATATGCACTTTTGCTTACTTGGTACATAAATACAGCATTTATTCTAATAGTTGAAATTCTTACAGAAGTTGGAAACCAAACACAACAAAAATACTGTCTTAATTTATCTGCTTGTTCTGTCAAGTTTTAGGATCTTTTCCTTTTTAAAAATCATCTACCATTTTTAAAAGGAGTTTATACAACTCTTTTAAAAATCGTAGAAATTAGAGTATAAAAATACCCTAAATTTCAGAAAAATCAGATGCATTTCACAAAAGGCTGTGGGAACATGGAAGAAAGTAAACACATCTTGGCTGCAACTAGACAATCCTGCAAATAGACATAGCTGTTTTCATGAGACACCTGAATAAGACACTCTAATAAAAAGGCATCTGTCACAGTAAAGCAAAATGAATCTGCTGTTTTTATTGGAATTCAAATGCCACTATATTCCACCCAAATCCTGGAATATAAAACAGGTTACTAGCATGCTACACATGAAAGTTAAGATTTATATGGAGAAGAGAGAGCTAAGTTGTATGCATTTTATTGCTTTTAAGAGAATCTAGCTGTAGGAAATACATTGATCTGTTTTAAACCTCAGCTTTAATAGGCTTCATTCAATTTACTAAGAAACAGAAAATGTATTTAAACCATTATGATGGCAGTAAGGCATAAACTGTAACTTGGGCTCCAGGGCCATATATATTCCCTCCAATCTTTAGGTATTTATTTCAGAATCCTCCAAAGCTTGCTATCAAATTGTAATTTGTACATGTGAAAGAAGAGGAAGAAAAATACTATGTGTTTAATAACAATTGTTAATCTACTGGAATTATAGAATCTTGCAATTTATTTATGTAGAGGTGGAACATTGCAACCACTTTTCAAAAGCTGTTTGAACTGTA
The DNA here is from genome assembly GCA_023970755.1 of Azemiops feae. Lineage (NCBI taxonomy): Eukaryota > Metazoa > Chordata > Lepidosauria > Squamata > Viperidae > Azemiops > Azemiops feae. Next base: position 1,482,423 of record JALGBA010004264.1, read on the forward strand.
GATTGTAACTTAACTTTATTCTTATTCTTAACTGCTTTGGAAGCCTCCTGTCAAGCCAGGCAACATATAAACATATTTCAAATAGAATAAGTAATTTTATGATCTATTAACACAATGAAAAAATAACTATAGTAATTCTCATCCACCCTAAAGTAGTCCACATTTTATTCAGATGGAAGCAATTTTTACTTCCACAGCTAAAGAAGCAAATAATTTTATATGAGCCTATCTGTTTGAAATTGTTTGGATTCATGTGTCTGGATATAGCCCATGTTTTCTGCTAAGAAATGCCATTTTAATTCCGGCAATTCTTGCGAGCCGGATTGCGTAAGAATAACACTGGACACACTGTTTGAAGAGGAGGCAGGTAATTTTATTTGAGAGCATTGAAACAGCACTAGAAGGTAGCTACAAATAGGAGTACAGAGACTAGAAATATTTATAGGAGAGGTTGTTCTTGGTGCATGTGTGAATGTGCCCACTGTAATGGTTAATTTGGTGGATATCCAGTTCTGGTGGAAATGTTCTTATCTTACTTTTCTGGTGTAGATGTTTTTCTTTGATGTGTTGCTATGTGGTGGCTTTGGTTGCCATCTCTGTGTACCCAGGGAAACTGTATTGTGGAAGGATTTTTGCTGTCTGTTATTATTTGTGCAGGTTAATTAATTTAGTCTGGTCATTAATTGCCAGAGGAGGAAGTGGATTAATGATCTTTGCAAAATGGTTTTCTAGTTTCAGTTACTTGTGGGTCATATTAATGATTGAAAGGAAAGTTAGAGACAATGTAGGAATAAATCTAATTTTGAATTAAAATTCTTTCCACAATTACTTAAATTCTTCTCACATTAAGAAAAGGAGTTTATTGTATTCATAGGCGCAGATTAACTTTCCAGTCTTTTATAACCGCAGCTTAGAGAAATTTATCATGCAATAGATCTAAGAATATATTTTGATCAGGGATGAAGGTGGAGTATAGCTTGTATTTATTTTTAAAAGTTTGAACATATCCTGAACATTTATCTAGTCAACCCTTCAGCTGTTTCCACTGATATATTTATTCAAAGTCCCTCCAGGAGAGCCTGCAGAAATTTCAGAGCAATAGAATAATGCACATCACAATACCATAAATGATGACTAGAAATAATTTATTGCTAGGGAGATCTTGACTTACAAACATAACTGAGCCTGGAATTATGGTAATAAATTTTGGCAGTCATTAGGTTGTTCACGAAGTGACCATGCCCAATTTTACAAATCTTTTCAGGTAGTCTTAAAGTGAATGCTGCAGTCATTAAACAAACACCATGATGGTTGAGTGAATCCATTATCCACAATGGCCACTTTTTGCCAGAAACTAGGACTAAACAACAGTCAGCAAAAAGTTGACAGGTAAATGACCACAGGACAGTGCAAACAGCCATAAATGCAGACCAATTGTCAAGCACCCAAAAGGCGATAATAGGAGTGACTTGGCTGTAGGAACTTTGAATCCATTCTTAGTGGCAAGGTACATTGTCAAGGACTACCTATATATAGGAATCTTTTCAAACCTGATGATCTGCAGATACTTCAGAATAATATTTCAAGCATGGAAGACAGGACTTGCAAGCTCACAGATTTATGAGCACCTAGTTGCAATATACCGAGGTAGAGAATCATCTATATTTCACATGCAAATATTTCACATGCCAAAATGTTTGATGATGATGATGATGATATGCCTTTACTTATGTCTGACTCTTGACGATTCCATTGGCCAGGTCTCTCCGTGTCTTCTGATCTTGCACTACTTCTTTGAATTGTTCTTTGCTCTGGCTGGTGTCAGCTTTGATGGTGTCCTGCCTTCGTGTTCTTTGGTGGCCTGGTTTCCTTTTATTACTAACTCTTCCAAAGATAATTGCTTTCTCCAGTGATTTTCCCCACATGACATGGTCAAAATAAGTGAGACACAGTTTTGTGATTTTTCCCTTCCAGTGACATGTATGGTGTTATGCGCTCCAGTACTTCCTTGTTATCCACCCTTGCTGTGCAAGTAATGTGCAGGAGCCTTCTTCAGTACCACAACTCAAAGGAGTCGATTTTCTTCCTGTCTTGCTTTTTTAAGGTCCAACTTTCACAACCATAGGTAACTACAGGGAACACAATAGAGTGGACTAATCTATCTTTGTTTGCCAGCCTGATGTCCTTGCTTTTCCATATTCAGCTCATGTTCATCATTGCTGTGAGCCTAGTGCAATCTTAGCAAAGGTGTTTATATATAAATAACTAAAACAAAGATTCATATGTTGAAATTCTGAGCACTCATATAAAGAGGTGTTGGCTGACCAGATGATTTGATTGATGAATTAATATTTAACATTAAATATGCCACCCTTCTAATAGTGTTTTCCCAAAAACACACTATAATCACCAAATAACATTCTAAAGAATGAAAATTAGTTAATAGGGTGACTTAGCTGTTTGAGATCCTTCCTAATTCAACAGACTTAAAATGAGCCAGAAATGTTCTGAGGTCAGATCAAAAAGTTCTAAAGATTCTTCTCCATTCTCAATACCATCAATCCTGACCAAGAATGGCTTCACACTTTACATTTATTTACAGTCCTAGGCACTCTTACTCTTTTCAATAAAAAATGCATAGTATGGTGCCTAACATGGTAAAAGGACACAGCTTAACATGTAAGCATCCTAAATGTGGCACAAGCCCATTTTTATCTTATAAGACATTAATGTGGTGGCTTTCAATTTGCTTTAGCATCCTGGGTGTGGGCTTAGCCATTGTAGATTGTAAACCATTATTTATGGCATAGTGTAATATGCATTGTGGTTTATCTATCAAACTACAATTAAAAAAACATGGATTAGTACAGTGTTTGAATTCAGCCCAGTGATGTACTCCTCACTGAGTTGACTTTTGCTTTACTTTACTATCAAGTCCATACTTGCCTCAAAAGTGGATTTCTAGCAGTCTTAGGGATTAAGGTCTTTTTTCTTTGCCCAGAAAAAAAATCAAATTTAAAATTCCTCTATAGCCATTCAACATCAGTCAATGCTGTGCTATTTCTTTCTGTCTTGCCTTTTTAACGTGATTAGCAAAACAATGCTGGTACAGGCAAAACATGGAAGCAGCTACATCCTTCAGAAGTCTTGGCATAGCTGCTTCAGTGGCTTTTGTGACTCATGAATATTTAAATGTACCATTTCACATCACTGTCAAACCCAGAGTAAAAGTTGTGTCTGCACATGCATACACATTCCACCGTCAACCTGGAAGCTATTTTTGTAAGGCATTTCTTAAATCAGCTGAAGTTAGCAATGTAATGTAATCCATACATGTAATCCATACATTTGCTTGAATCGCATGGCAGCTATTCAGATCTTGTTCTGGATTCTGTAAAGGAATAATTTGACAATCACTTCATTATAGATGAGTCGATGGTTTCTGTCCAGCATTAGTTGTAAACAAGAACAACTGAAATAACATACCAGTCAATTATCAAAAATATGTGCTGGCTGGAAACCATGTTTGCAGTGCAACTAATAGTTCTGGTTCAGTTACCACACTATATGAAACCATAGTTTATTAACCATGGGTTTTTTCCTAGAGTTTTCCTGCATGTGTAGGGTCCACTTATTTCAGCTCAGCTGAGAGTTGATCCATTTGTATCAGAAATTGATTGGTGGCTTGTCACCCAAGGCTGATGTTGTGAGTTGAAAGAGAGTGACTGGCCCAAAGTCACTCAGTCAGGTTCATGTCTAAAGTAAGGCCTAAACTCACAGTTTTCTGGTTTCAATCCTGGCGTCTTAAATATTAGATCAAACTGGCTTTATTACTAACCATGGTTCATTGGTTCTATTTCTCAAAAAACAGTAATTATGGCTTACAAATTGGAATGAATGGGTTCATAAGATAGTCAACCACACACACACACACACACACACACACTATATACACAACACACATACACACAGACATTAATGTATATTGTGAATCAGGTTTATATCTACTGCTCTTGCTAAGCTAGATATAAAATTTTGCATCAAAAGGAGTTTATATGAAAAACACCTAAATGCTGTAAACTGTATGCAGACAAATCAAAACACTTTTAATGATTATTTCAGAGCAATCATAATTGTAATTATTATTAATAGTTGTGATCATTTTGAAGCAGAAAAAATAATCTAGCAACCAGCCTTTTGGTATTTAAAATAAATAGGCAGGTGGATAATATCCAGTAAGTATATAATTTAAGAGAAAGAAGACTTGAAACGGTAAATAAGAAATTCTAGATTGGACTTTGGCATTAAGTTGGCATTTAGGAGAAGCTATTCTGTTAATTTAATTTTTTCCCTCTCCAAAAAACCTTATCCATCTTCAAATGCCTCTGGGGAATTACTTAATAACACATCTATTTCATTGAGGATAATCTAGTTCACTTTAATTTCCCAGACAGTAATACTCTGGACTATCAATTGTGATTTGGGAGCTGTTCTTTCTCCTTGTAACTGCTTTGGGGAGGGAGGAAGGACAGAAATAGTGCAAATCAGCTCTTCTGTGCAGAAATATAAAATGCCAAGGTAGCTTTCAAGTATGATATAGAAGGAAAAATGAAATATTTTGGATTTTGTCCATCCCACAATCCCTTATCTGATCAACTTTATTTTTGACTTTGTTCCAGTAGGAGATGTTGCTTGCAGGACTACAAGTATGATTAATTTAGAAGTAATCTTATTACAAGAAGTGGCATTATCTAGAGATCCATTTTGCAGGAAACCCAATGCAGACATAAGCATTGACCATCTGGAATAGTTTCTTGGGTGACTTAAACAAAAACAATATATCATGATTTCTTTAGGGTCTATGAGTTGATTTCTCCTGTACAGGAAAATGGTATGTGTATCTATGAAGAAACCATGCTAGACACTGTGCCATGCATGGAGGAAAGAGATAGCTGGTCCTTGAGTTATGTATATAGGTATCTGCAAGAATGGAGCAAGGAAAAACAAAGACAAAATGTCTACAGATAGCTTTTGACTTAAAATCCTGCCCATCACAGTCATAAATTGCAATGGTCATAAAATTATAACTTCTTTGCCATATGCCAAATAAATAAATATAACCTTTTTTTTGCAAAGGTCATTAAGCAAACCAACAGTTTGCTATGGGCCTGGTTTTGTTGAAAACTGGCAAAATTGTCATAACATGCAGCCGTGTGACTGCAGGACCCTCCAAACAGTCATAAATGTGGCTATGTTGCCTAGTGTCCGAAGTTCAGTCACGTGACTGCAGGGGGTATGACCATTAGAACTTGAAATCTAACTTGTAAGTAGCCCTAAGGTAGGTCCATCATAACTTTGAATAGTTGCTAAGCAACTGGTGTTAAGTCAAAGACTACCTGTACTGGAATGCAAATAAAAAGGATGAAGCTTGTGTAGTGATGTCACAACACATATTTCATCATTCTGACATGATCATGGTTAGAAACAGGCACCTCTGATTGTATATTGTTGCATTGCTTGTCAAGAGTTCAGGATCTGAACATAAGACAAGTTGCCTTTGAACTTCTAGTGGGTCATTATGTGAAGTATCTTATCCTTTAAACAATTATAAAAGCTATTTTATACTGATTGAGTTTGCATTTCATGCTGGCCATAGTTTGCTTAATAATCTTTATTAGATAAGCCACAATAGATACCTCTTCAAATAGCATTAACACGAACCCCGCTCTGTAGATTACAGTGACTGGGTTTGCACAATACAGTAAACTAAAACCAAACAGAACACATTTTCATTTAACTCCATGAATGAATCTAACAACTGAATTAGAAGACTATGATAATCCATCCATCCATGGATTGCTGGTATTCACTAGGTTCACATACGATACTCTGAAGTGATTTGTTTGGATTTGGCTTAAAGCATTGAATGAAGATAATTATTATAAATAGGAAACTTTGTGTGACGTACATGGTTAAATCAAATTGTGTTTTGCGCAATGATGTAAACCCAGCTCCTGACTGGCCATGGGTCCTTAGAGTTTCAGTCATACCTCTGCCTACCATTAAGAAGTTATGACATTGGCTGTATTCACATAATGCAGTTGTTCTAGTAAAGGCCAGCTTGTTTATTTTAATCCTTAATTTAATTTGATTTGATGTAAACCTTTGAATTCTCTTTTTTTGATGGCCTGGTGTATTCTGGGGATCAGTCCAACTGGTTAGTTTATGGGCCAGCTTATTCTGCAAGGCCAGAGATAATTCAATAAGCATATTGTGCATCTGATCTGCCTATAGTGCTTGGGTATATTCTCTCATTTATCTGTGGGGTTCCTGTGCCATTTTTTTCTTTCAAAGAAGGAAAAGGTGAGAAGACTATAAATAGCTACTTGCTCAAGTTCTTTCTCTCTTTTTATTTTTGCTCACCAAGGAACTCTCAGCATAAGCCACTGCTATGTTTCCATTAGATCAGGGGGTAAGTAGCAATGACAAATAATAATCCTTGCCGTGGGAGGGTGAAAGAATATCCACTTCAGATTAGAATGGAATTTCTCTGGAGCACAGATTGCTAAGAGCCTCCCATAACTCAAAACCAACCAGAATGGGTGAATTTATTTCAACTCTGCAAGTCTGAAAAGAAATCCATTCTGTACAAAGATAAATTTTTCAGCCTCCAGCAATGCTAAGCATATATTTGAAGACAGTCAAATTCTTTCATTTGTTCTAAACTTTTATTTGGAGCTGCACACTAGAAACCACTTTCTTTTTAGTTGTTCTACAGAAAAATAAAATTGCATCTTGCTTAAAAAAAATCATATCCTCTTATTGAGTAGAAATGACATCAAACAATAAAAAAGTAGTTCAGTATAAAACAAAACAACAAAAAATATGGGGCAATAGTTTGGGGGTAGGCTGCAATCCTACACATAAACATCTGGGTGTATTTCATGCCAGATTTATAAGTGTTTGGAAGCCTAATGTATTTGTTATATATTTTTTTTATTTCCTATCATTTTTATATTCTATTTCAGACTCCGGTTTTGAGGAAGTGCTGTATTTTCAAGACTAAACAAGAGCAAATTCTGCAGTGCTGGAATTCATGACCACCTAGATCACGGGTGTCAAACTCCCAACGTCACGTGACATGTTGCGACGTATCGCGACTTTTTTTCCATTGCCAGCAATGGGGTGGGTGCGGTTTCGCTATGATGCGGGCCGGCAGTTTGACATCCTTGACCTAGATTGATTTGACTATTGCATAAATATACCTGCTCCTTCAGTGATTTGTGATTTACAAGGACTGCACTATTATAGCTGGCCTGCTAATTTTGAATAAACTAATGGTAGTGATAGATGGTATGTGTTGGCTGTAAAATAGGAGATAGACTCAAGCACTTGGAAAATAAATAATTTAATGCAGATATCATCAACCTGTAGATTGCAATTGCAATTCCCCAGCCAACACAGTCATCTTGGAAGATAGCAGATTTTGGGAAGGGGAGGGGCTTGACTGAGGAATTGGGAAATGTTGCAGTCCATGACATTTTGTGCTCCATCTCTAAGAAATGTTAAAAGAGAGAAAATAAAAGTGAGTATGCCATAGGACTCACCATGGGACTTATTTGCTCATAAAGGGTATGTGTGTGTAACCAGTATGATGACCTCAGAGAACAACACTTTTGTAGCACAGCTGTTTAGGAGCTCGTAGTTGTGTGGTTCATCTGACTGCCATTCTGCTTCCAGTACGATTCAAGGTGTTGGTTATCACCTTTAAAGCTCTACATAGCTTGGGGCCAGGCTGTCTGAAGGACTACCTCTTTCTCATTACGTAGGCCATTACTGGTCTACCAGAACAAGAATGTATGTTGTGGGTTCCGTCTGTTAGGGATGTATATCTGACAGTACCACGGAAAAGGGCCTTCTCAGTGGGAAGCTGGAACATTATTCTCCTTGAGGTATGATCGGCCCCCAGCTGCTGTTTTGAAAGTTTTGTGAGTTTTGTCAGCGAGGCTGGGAACTTCAAAAGGAAAAGGAGCCAATCAAGAGGTTGATTTGATTGTGTTGCTGCTGCCATGGGGTGTGATGGTTTTTATGATTTTTATATTGTGTTTTTTAATGTAAGCCACCTGGAGTCATCAGTGTATGGTTTGGTTGGCTGTATATATTCATTTAATAAATAAATGTCTGCCATAGGATTGAAGTTCTCGACAGTTCTGTGTGGTTGAATGGGAACCCAGCTCATAAAATAAGGGGTACTTTGATAGAGGTAGAAGCATGGTATTCCATCAGTTGTAGTTCTGCCTCACACCCACTGCAGAATCATTCTTTTCTTTTGATTTTAGGGACATAATTTCTTTGTGCTTTGACTATTCATGAGTTCAATGATAGTTGCTAAAATTCATCACTGTCCTAGCCTCTAGCCTTCCCTGATTATATTTATTTACATCATTTGTTTGATCCTGGGCATATGCTATTTGAGAATCTCATTTCTTATTGTCAGTATTTTCAATTATTAGTATGAAAGACAGCATGCTAACTGAATACACGCACACACACACACACATGCATGCATACACCATACTGGACAGAGATCACAAATGAAAAATGATAGCTCTGAAATAACTTAATAGTGCATATTGGACTGTAGTTCTATAAACCTGCCCCTGTGTGCTTTAAAGGTGTATTGAAATTGATCAAAGCATCAGTAGATATGTTAAATTCATTTTTCTGTTTTAGGACTAGTAGTTGACTGCTGACTGAGTATGGTCATGAATTTTGTAGGTAGTTAGGTTCACTCTACAGCCCAAGTGAGAGCTGCTGAATAATGAATGAAATGGATTTGATTTTAATCAGCAGAAGAGGAAGCAGCAGAAGACAAATTGTTCCATTAGCTCCTGTTGCAATACATCCCATGGCAGGACATTTTATATCTTTGCTAAAAACACACACACACACACACAAAACAACCTAGTCTCCCCATCCGGACCCCAGCCTTATGCTTCTCTTTGTAAAGTTAGTTTCCTGTCACTGCAATATTGAAGCTCAATAGAATTCATTGATACAGCACAGATATATAGTGAAAGTTGGAAGAAACAGAAGGCTGGGTGACATTCACATTAACAGTGGAAGATCAGCCAGTTTCTCTAAACCAAGATGTAATGCCTTTACAATTATTTAGTAGTCAAGGCTTATAGTTACTGTCTAATCCTGCATGAAACTCAGGGCTGTATTTTTACAACATAGTTAGTAGGAAAGGAACTGTATGCTATCTATCCTGAAATGGCTGCCAATCAGCTTAATCCCAAAGAGGCTAATGTAATTTGTTACATGTGTCTAGATGTGTCAGACTTCTACTTCAGTCATTCCCTGCCATGCTGACTAGTGGTGATGGGATTTATGTTGGCCAACAATTATAGGTAATGAAATTTTGGGATGTGCCAAGTTGTGAAAAGTTAGAAAAATTGAGTTTTGCCACAAAGAAGAGGGGGTCAACCTATTTTCCAAAGCATCTGAAGACAGGACAAGAAGCAATGGGTGGAAACTAAACTAGGAGAGAAGTAAGGAGAGACTTGCCTCCAGAAGTTGTGGGTGCTCCAACACTGAAGGTTTTTAAGAAGAAATTGGTCAACCATTTTCTGAAATTGTATAAGGTTTTCTGCCTGAGCAGGAGGTTGGACTAGAAGAACTCCAAGGTCTCTTCCAATTCTGTTATTCTGTTAAACCATTCAAGGCATCACAAGTAGACATTGGAATATGTAAAACTGAAATGATGTATTGGCTTAAGTTATCTTTTGACTTTAGGATTTGGCCCTATGATTCCATTATCTTTTCTTTTCCTGCATTGGATAGCACTGGTTGTTAACAAGCTGATCATTCCTAATTTAAAGCATGAACAATAAGTATGTATTTCCTAGATTTGTAAAGGTTAAGGTTGTACAAATTGGAAGAAGTTTAGGATGTTTGCATTGATCCAAGAGAGTGTTCCAGAGGAAATGGTCTCTTTAAACATATAAACAAATTTTCACAATTTGGGATGGCCCTTCGTGCCTAAAACCAACATCTAATAGAAGGAAGGAACAATAATTCTGCATTCTACTTAAAAATTCAGCCTGAGTTTTCCTATTTTGCTTTTTAAAATGCATCTCATAAAATTCCATTTTCAAATGTGTGCAAGGGTTTGTTCTAATATCGTAGGGGTTAATCTCCTATATAGAATGGTATGAAGGAAATGAAATCTTTGAGAAGTCCTTGGTGAGGAGATTGGAAATAAATGTAATAAACAAATAACTTAAAAAGCACAAGGATTAGAAAACAAATATTCAAAGTAGTCTCACCTCTGTGTCCAGGGAGCATATTTTTGTATTCTGTAATGTTAAGTTTGGATATTTTTAATAAAGTCCCAAAATGATCGACTGTTAAGACAAAAAACAGCTGTGTGTCCCTAAGATTTATTCCTTTAATCATGGCAAATCCTTCAATCCTGTTGGAAAATATAATGCTACAATATGGTGCATATTTTAGAAAAAAAGTTCCTTCCTAGTGGAAGACAGTCCTCTGGCAGTTTTAGGATTCCATCCAGCATCTTCAGATTTGGCAAATTGAAGAATACACTGTAGAGTAATAAAATTGAGAAAGAAATTGTTATTTCTCCTTCATTATCCTAACCCATTTAACTTAATGCTGCTATTGCTATTATTCCCACAAGCAGGAGAATTGGGGTAAAACATGTAATATGCCACTGAAACTCTTTCCTTCACTCCACCAAATTTTATATCCCATTCTGAATGGCAGGAGATGTATCCTTGATCTATTTTTTTTCAGATGCAAAGGGAAGTTAAGGGTGGATTATAAATTCTGTGGACTACCAGTTGATATATATATTGTTTTATTTCTTCTGCACGATGCACAATCCTTTATGGATGTTCTGAGAACAAAGTCTATTAACTTTGTTCTACTAAGGGAGGCACTCCCTTTGGCCAACAAATAGCCCAAATTTGTTTCGTCACCTCTGAAACCTGTGTATATGTGTCTGAGAGAAAGATATCACAAACTGAAAAGCCAAAACAAAAAGTAGAGTTGCAAGGAGAATAAATTAAAAGTGAGCACCACAAGGCCAACTGAAGAGATTTTCTGGCTCCAGGCAAAAAACATAATATTATCCTCTCCTCTAGTAGAAACGTTTACTAGACTGGCAACTTGACGCCTTTCTTATCCTGGCAATGGAAAAATATTCTACACTGCAGCTGAGAGTCTCATACCATAATGCCAGAAGGTGCCCAGCAGAGTTTGGGCGCAGCTCTAACTGCTATTATCCATCATCTGTTATTTGAAATAGCTACCTCACTCAGTGTAGAATCACAGGATGCTAGTGTGAGGTTTTTTGCATTGCTTCCAGAGAACAGTATCTGACACTAGATATCACAACTTATTATTTTAATATTTGGGAAAGTGCATCAATAAACTTCTGAACATTTGCCCTTTTTTCTTGAGCTTCATCTTGGTTGGCATTCAGAGCAGTGGATCGATAGGTTCTTTGTAATGGGACTACATTTCAGGTAATAGTATTCTCTTTTTAATGCTTAATTTTATTGATTAAATTGTACACTGCCCAGGGCTCCTCTCTGAGGGAGATGGACAGTTACAAAGTGTGAAAGACAAACAAATAAAAAGACTCTTGTTTATTCATTCTCCATTATCAGCTGTGGCAAAAAAGATGGAAGGGGCAGTGGTTTCTGGGAAATTGTTCACATATGATATTCACATATGTTCATTTTCCTTCACTGGAAGCCAGTTTATCTTATTAATGAGCACTTTGAGTTCATGAATGGAACTTCTCTTGCCCTTTACAGTTAAGCCAGAAATCCTCTGAGAAACTAGATATTCCTGACTCATTCAACCCAAGAAACTGACTACCCAGATCAGTTGTTAAATTATAATTAAAAGATCTGGTTTGTTCCAAAGGGGATAATCATGGAGTCCTAGTTTGGGATTGAACAAATAATGGTGAATTAGGGACTTTTTAGGTGAATCATAGTTTGTGGCTAAGGGAGAATATATGCAGTTTGATGTTGAATCACAGCTTGATTTAGTCCAGTTTTAGTGAGACTATGGGCACTGTATGCATGTTATTTATTTTAATAAGTGGTTTTTTTTTTTGCTACCACTACTGTTTTACAATTATGCTCTCTAGGAATAACAGTCTCTCAAATCACACTTTACTGGTTTCCAGGAACTTACAGCTGCCTGTAGTTTTCTTGAAACTCACAGGGATTCCTCTTGAGAATAAGAGATTCTAATGGAGCATATCTCAAGGCTGATAATTCATTTAAGACTGTGATATTGTTCTCATCTAAGGACAAGTGTTGAATTTCAGGTATTTTTGGCAGCTGTCTGAAGGATGTAAAATGATTTTTGCTGAGTTTGAGTTCTTTGCACCTGTAAAAAGCAAAAAGGAATGTGCTATCAACTATTACACAAAGAGAAAATAAAATTTTAGACTTATAGCTATGCTTTAAAATGTCTTAAAAATAGACAAACGTTTCTTTTTTTTAACTGGTAAATGGATTATTTGTCCTGATTAAAACTGTAACAGTGATTTTATGTGCATTGCCACTGATTTCAGTGAAAAATGGAAAAGTACCTGTTACATGGGCGGAAAAAATTACCTTGGCAAACTTATGGCACTTAGATCTGTTAGTGAATTATCCACCAGCCAAAGCCTCTCCACTCGGATTAATCGGCGGAGAATTCTCTTACAGTTGTCTATTTGGTAAGGATCTCCCAGATCTTGATATGAAAGATTTAAACTCTGATAGAGAGGAAGAATATATAAATTAATTTATTTGAATACCAAACAAAGATCATTTCCAAGAGTGTCTTTCACAGCATGATTTGGATTTGGACTAAACCAGATTCATTGTTTACTTTTTATACAATTTAATAAAGAATAGTTTTGGGGGGGGTGTCAGTTGGGTGATGGTGAAGAAAGCATCCAATACATACTGGAATCAGAGAGTAAAGGGGAAAGATTTCTCTCACTTTTTAAATATATATATATATATATATATATTCAATAACACAGTCCTCGATCTCCGGGAGAAATATAAACCAGCTGTTTATTGTTAAAAAGTTTAAAACAATAAAAACAACTATTTACAATATTAAAACAACTTAGCTTTCGCTGGTCCTCTGCCAGCGTCCTCAGAGTAAAGTTTTGGGGTGGAAATTACTTTTATAAACCTTGCTAGCCTAACTGCTTACTCATTGACCGTGTGATAGGGCCATCCGTCCTGGCTGACCGTAATTGCCTTAATTGTCCCGCCTCCTCTTTTTTGCACTCCAGTTCTCCAACCTTCCTCCCTCCCATCCTTGTCAATCCCCTCCTTCCTGGCACTGTCGCCGTTAGCGTGCCCTCCAGCTGCTCCCCCGCACTCGCCCTGGGCCCCACACTGCCTCACCTTCCCCCCCTCCTTCTTATCCCTTTGAACCATCCGCTGTACCTGCTTTTTTGCTCAGAGTAAAGTTTTGGGGTGGAAATTACTTTTATAAACCTTGCAGGTACAGCGGATGGTTCAAAGGGATAAGAAGGAGGGGGGGAAGGTGAGGCAGTTGGCTAACGCACCAACGGCAGCAACATTAGGAAGGATAGGATCTGCAAGGATGAGAGGAGGTGAATTCAGGAGTGAGCCGGCAGATAGCCCAGCTGATCGTAGGCAGACGAGGCAGAGGGATGGGATACGGCTGTGCGCACGCACATCCAAGCGCGGAAGGAAATCGGAGGAAATAGCACTAATAGGGATAGATAGTGGAAGACAGGAACAACGGGCAGACAAACGGGATGGAAAGGAGGGGAGCGGCAATGTGAAGGCATCTAAGACACCGGATCTGGGTGTAAGGCCCAGAACGAGTACGGGGGAGCAGCTGGAAAGCAAGCCAACGGCGGCAACGCCAGGAAGGAGGGGATTGACAAGGATGGGAGGGAGGAAGGTTGGAGAACTGGAGTGCAAAAAAGAGGAGGCTGGACAATTAAGGCAATTACGGTCAGCCAGGACGGATGGCCCTATCACACGGTCAATGAGTAAGCAGTTAGGCTAGCAAGGTTTATAAAAGTAATTTCCACCCCAAAACTTTACTCTGAGGACGCTGGCAGAGGACCAGCGAAAGCTAAGTTGTTTTAATATTGTAAATAGTTGTTTTTATTGTTTTAAACTTTTTAACAATAAACAGCTGGTTTATATTTCTCCCGGAGATCGAGGACTGTGTTATTGAACAGATATGCCCGGGATTCGTATTTTTGCAGTTATCAAAGACATATATATATATATATATATATATATATATACCAACTTCCTCCCTGGTCCAACACCTCAAAGCCACAGGACATAAAATTGACTTTAAAAATACCAGAACTATTGCCAAAACTGAACACTTTAACAACAGAATAATCAGAGAAGCCATCGAGATAGAAAAACGCCCACACAGCATGAATAAACGAGATGATACCTCCCGCCTACCAGCCATTTGGAAACCCAGCCTTATTGACAGACGAACCCCTAGCACAAGGAGCGACACTGGACCCACACTCACGAAGACCACACATGATGTCACCATCACACATCCACACAAAAAGCAGACTCAAACCCGCACCGATGATGAGGCACGACCGCGGACCAGAAACCAGACCACAGCTGCATCATTGGCCATTTTAAACCCCTCCATTCCATACGTGAAGCAAACTGACACCCACCTTGAAGAGGTGGCACGACCACGAACGCGAAGCCAAACAACAGCAATGCAGCTCTCCATCTCAAATCCCCCTGCAACTCAGACTAATCTGAGCACAACAGGGCCCCCACCCAAGCAGAGCACACCCAACCCCCCATCCAATCAGAGCACAGCCAACCCCCCATCCAATCAGAGCACAGCCAAGCCCCTAACCAATCAGAACACACCTCCACCCAATCAGAAACACAGCCAGCTCCCATCCAATCAGTTCATACTCCACTGGCAGTTAAAAGGAAGAAACAGCTGCGATCACACATTGCTTCTAGAAGCACGAGGCCGAGAGACACCAGCCTGAAGATGACGAATGAGACTTCGTCGAAACGTCGCCAAGACACTTCCAATTTTACACGGGAGAAAACCGAATTACCAAAGACCTACATACAAAACAACATGAAAACACCATCAAAATATATATATATATATATATATGTCGTTTATAATACTAAAAATGCGAATCCTGGGAATACACATGTTGATAAAATTCTTACAAGAAAAAAGGCGAACACCAGGATAAAAATAAACAAGGCTGTTTAATATAAACAGGCCTGTAGATAAAAGAGCACTTAGCTTTCGTCCGCCAAACTACGGACGTCCTCAGAGTTGGAGTGGGAGGCATTCTGGGAGCTGGCCTATATAGCCTCCTGCCTCTGCACCTGGCTTCTCGAGTGCGTCATCAGCCCATTGGTTGTAATAGTCCACAATGTGCTGAGTTGGTCTACACCTGGCAATCTGTCAGTGGCCTTGCTGGTTGCCTTCAGATCCTCCTTCACTTTCCTTGAGCGCGTACATGCACTCGGGGGGTGGCTGTCCAGCTGCCTTTGCTCCTTATCTCCTTCCCCTCCCGTTTTGGAGCGATCGCTCAACCTACAATTAAGACGCCCTGTGAGGCTGTCACCCTCCCCCAAGGCCGCTGTTGTCTCACCCGTAGCTCCCTCGCCCCAACCTTGCGAAGGATGGCCATTCGGGCATTCCTGCTCTCTTTTATCTACAGGCCTGTTTATATTAAACAGCCTTGTTTATTTTTATCCTGGTGTGTGTGTGTGTATATATATATATATATATATATATATATACACAGTCCCGATCTTCCGGGAGAAATATAACCAGCTGTTTATTGTTAAAAAGTTTAAAAAACACTAAAAACAAACTATTACAATATTAAAAACTTAGCCTTCGCTGGTCCTCTGCCAGCGTCCTCAGGAGTAAAGTTTCGGGGTGAATACTTTTATAAAACCTGCTAGCCTAACTGTTACTCATTGACAGGTGATAGGCCATCCGCCTGGCTGACCGTAAGCCTGAATTGTCCCGCCTCCCTTTTTTGCACTCAGTTTCTCAACCTTCCTCCCTCCCTCCTTGTCAATACCCTCATTCCTGGCGTTGCGCCGTTGGCTTGCTTTCAGTGTCCCCCGACTCGTTCTGGGCCTTACACCCAGATCGGGTCTTAGATGCCTTCCCATTCGCTCCCCTCCTTCATCCCGTGGTCTGCCAGTGTTCCTGTCTCCACATCTATCCCATTAGTGCTATTTCCTACGATTTCCTTCCGCGCTGGATGTGCGTGCGCACAGCTGTATCCCGTCCCTCTGCCTCGTCTGCCTACGATCAGCTGGGCTATCTGCCGGCTTACTCCTGAATTCACCTCCTCTCATCCTTGCAGATCCTATCCTTCCTAATGTTGCTGCCGTTGGTGCGTTAGCCAACTGCCTCACCTTCCCCCCCTCCTTCTTATCCCTTTGAACCATCCGCTGTACCTGCCTTCCATTATCTACCCCCCTGGGTCCTATTCCTTCCAATCTTTCTGCATGCCTGGGTGTGCGCATGCACAGCCGCATCCTATCCTTCTGCCTCATCTGCCTAAGCTCAGCTGAGCCACCTGCTGCCTCGCCCTCAGTTCCACCCTCTCCCTTCCTTACCGATCTTATCCTTCCTGGTGTCATCGCTCCTGATGCGCCTTCCACCCCCACCCCCACACGCGTTTTGGGTCGCGCGGCTAGGTCTGGCATCCTCACTGCCCCCCCATTGGCCATTCCGGGCCGCACATCCAGATATGCTTTTAATGTCTGATATGCCGGGGGCAATTCTACGTGTCGATTAATCGAGCCCGCATCTGAGAACCAGGCCTCCTTCAGTAGGCGCCCCCCTTTGGAGGCATCCTGGGCGATGGCTTTTGCCCCCATGAAGTCAAATGAGTGTCCATTATTCACCATATGCGTCCATATTTGGGAATACTGCTCCTGCCTTTTGACGGCCAATTTGTGTTCATGTACCCTGGTTTTTATCCGTTTGGCCGTCTCTCCCGTGTAATTACACTGGCAATCCTTGCAGTGCACCCTATAGACCACCGATGATTTTTCCTCCTCTGGCAGTGGTTCCTTAGGGCGCATCGTTTTCATACGGAGTGTTTGGTTGGGTCGGTGGGCCACCCTGATGTTATGCGGCGCTAATATGCGAGCCGTTGCCTCTGACACCCCCTGGACGTAAGGTATCGTTGTCCAGGATATTGTCTCTAGGTCCTCTGGTGTTCTACGGGGTTCCTGGCGCTTACTATATCTTTGGACAAAACTGGCCGGGTAGCCGTTCCACCTGCATACCTGGTGGAGATGGGCACGTTCCACTTGCTTGGCCTTTTTGGTACTGCAATGCGTATCTATACGTGCAAATAACGTCCGAATGCATGCGATCTTGTGGGCTGCCGGGTGGTTGCTCGTGTAATGCAGCATCCTGTCGGTATGGGTCGCTTTCCTGTATACAGTTGTGTGGAGGGTGCCGTTGGCTTGACGTAAGGTATCGTTGTCCAATATCCTGGACAACGATACCTTACGTCCAGGGGGTGTCAGAGGCAACGGCTCGCATATTAGCGCCGCATAACATCAGGGTGGCCCAACGACCCGACCAAACACTCCGTATGAAAACGATGCGCCCTAAGGAACCACTGCCAGAGGAGGAAAAATCATCGGTGGTCTATAGGGTGCACTGCAAGGATTGCCAGTGTAATTACACGGGAGAGATGGCCAAACGGATAAAAACCAGGGTACATGAACACAAATTGGCCGTCAAAAGGCAGGAGCAGTATTCCCAAATATGGACGCATATGATGAATAATGGACACTCATTTGACTTCATGGGGGCAAAAGCCATCGCCCAGGATGCCTCCAAAGGAGGGCGCCTACTGAAGGAGGCCTGGTTCTCAGATGCGGGCTCGATTAATCGACACGTAGAATTGCCCCCGGCATATCAGACATTAAAAGCATATCTGGACGTGCGGCCCGGAATGGCTAATGGGGGGGCAGTGAGGATGCCAGACCTAGCCGCGCGACCCAAAACGCGTGTGGGGGTGGGGGTGGAAGGCGCATCAGGAGCGATGACACCAGGAAGGATAAGATCGGTAAGGAAGGGAGAGGGTGGAACTGAGGGCGAGGCAGCAGGTGGCTCAGCTGAGCTTAGGCAGATGAGGCAGAAGGATAGGATGCGGCTGTGCATGCGCACACCCAGGCATGCAGAAAGATTGGAAGGAATAGGACCCAGGGGGATAGATAATGGAAGGCAGGTACAGCGGATGGTTCAAAGGGATAAGAAGGAGGGGGGGAAGGTGAGGCAGTTGGCTAATGCACCAACGGCAGCAACGTTAGGAAGGATAGGATCTGCAAGGATGAGAGGAGGTGAATTCAGGAGTGAGCCGGCAAATAGCCCAGCTGATCGTAGGCAGACGAGGCAGAGGGACGGGATACGGCTGTGCGCACGCACATCCAAGCGCGGAAGGAAATCGGAGGAAATAGCACTAATAGGGATAGATAGTGGAAGACAGGAACAACGGGCAGACAAACGGGATGGAAAGGAGGGGAGCAGCAATGGGAAGGCATCTAAGACACCGGATCTGGGTGTAAGGCCCAGAACGAGTACGGGGGAGCAGCTGGAAAGCAAGCCAACGGCGGCAACGCCAGGAAGGAGGGGATTGACAAGGATGGGAGGGAGGAAGGTTGGAGAACTGGAGTGCAAAAAAGAGGAGGCGGGACAATTAAGGCAATTACGGTCAGCCAGGACGGATGGCCCTATCACACGGTCAATGAGTAAGCAGTTAGGCTAGCAAGGTTTATAAAAGTAATTTCCACCCAAAAACTTTACTCTGAGGACGCTGGCAGAGGACCAGCGAAAGCTAAGTTGTTTTAATATTGTAAATAGTTGTTTTTATTGTTTTAAACTTTTTAACAATAAACAGCTGGTTTATATTTCTCCCGGAGATCGAGGACTGTGTTATTGAACAGATATGCCCGGGATTCGTATTTTTGCAGTTATCAAAGATATATATATATATATATATATATATATATTCCTCCCTCCCTCCCCTTGAAAAATTACTAATAGCTTTGGGATAGCATTGGGGGGAAAATATACATGGAAAAGGCTTAAAATGCCCATTGTCTCCATATTTGTGCTGAGTTTCTCCCTGGAAAATGCATATAAATTTAAATAAAACAGATGTGATCTTTGGCCTTTAATTTTCTTGGGACAGAAGATATTTTTTACTATTAAATAAAATGACTGGGTTATATAGTGAAGTGAAACAATATTTTAAGGTCATCTAGGTTTTACTAAACTGCTAAAATCCATCCTTCAGTTTCTCAGAATTTTTCTCCCGGGGAAAAAGGTTTTTCTTACTTTATTTTACATTCATCCTCTATAACTTTTATTCAGAAATTGTTTGCTGCTGTTTTTAGCTTACTTTTGATTGGAGATGCTGATGTTTCTTTTTCCCTATTATACTTCCCTCTGGCACTCTCCAGCTGTAAATGCTTCCTGATTTCCAAAAGTCAATGGATGGAGTCTCCTCATGATTTTTTCCTGTGAGAAGCCAGAGTGGCTACACCAGTGTTTCTCATCCTTAGCAACTCCCAGAATTCCCCAGCCAGTCTACATTTCTGAGGTATTTGGTAGGAATAGGGCTTAGACTTATATATCCCTTCACAGTGCTTTACAGCCCTCTTTAAGAGGTTTATAGCATATTGCCCCCAACAATCTGGGTCCTTATTTTACCGACCTCAGAAGGATGGAAGGCTGAGTCAACCTTAATCCGGTGAGAATCGAACTGCTGGCAGTCAGCAGAATTAGCCTGCAATAGTGCATTCTAACCACTATGCCACCACGGCTCTTGTTAACTTGGTAACTAAAGTCATGACAATTTAACCAAAACCATCTTCTCTTCTGAAAACAAACAACATTTTTCTAACTGAATAAAGATGGTTTTGAAAAGTGCAAAATAAACTTTAAGCACACCATTAGACATACCCTATTTCTGAAAAAGTGAGAAATCAAAAAACAGATCTGCGAACAACTAGAAGCAAACAATGTTATAACTAGCAGCCAGCACGGGTTTGTTAAAAACAGATCATGCCAAATAAATCTTATTTCATTCTTTGATAAAGTGACTGAATTAGTAGACCAGTGAAATGCTGTGAACATAGTATACTTAGTTTTCAGTAAGACATTTGACAAAGTAAACCACAACCTGCTAGAAAAAGGTGGGTTAGCTAGACAACATCACCATCAGATGGACTCTGTAGCTGGCTGACAAACGGTACTCAAAGAGTAGTCCTCAATGGTACCACATCTACATGGAGAGAAGTAAGCAGTGGGATACCACAAGGCTCCGTCTTAGCCCAGTACTCTTCAATATCTTCATAAATGATTTAGATGAGGGAATAGATGGGGAACTCATCAAATTTGACACTAAACTGGCTCAAAAACAGAAACTGTGAGAGGGACCTTGGAGTCCTAGTGGATGATCACTTGACTATGAGCCAGCAGTGTGCAGCAGCAGTGAAAAAAGCTAATACAATTCTGGGTTGTATAAACAGAGGCATAGAATCAAGATCACATGAAGTATTACTACCGCTTTATAAAACCCTAGTAAGACTACACCTGGAATTCTGCAACCAATTTTGGTGACCATACTACAAAAAAAATGTTGAGACTTTGGAAAAAGTACAGAGAAGAGCAATTAAGATGATTAAAGGCTGGGGACTAAAACATATGAAGAACGGTTTCAGGAATTAGGTATGGCTAGTCTAAGAAAAGAAGGACTAGGGGTGACATGATAGCAGTATTCCAGTATTTGAGGGGCTGCCACAAAGAAGAGGGGGTCAAATTATTCTCCAAAGCACCAGAAGGCGTTGGAAACTGATTAAAGAGAGAAGCAACCTGGAATTAAGGAGAAACTTCCTAACAGTGAGGACAATTAACCAGTGGAACAGCTTGCCTTCAGAAATCATGATCGCTCCATCACTGGAGGTTTTTAAGAAGAGACTAGGCAGTCACTTGTCTGAAATGGTATAAGTTCTCCTGCTTGAGCAGGGGGCTGGACTAGAAGACCTCCAAGGTCCCTTCCAGCTCTATTCTATTCTAAATCCAGCTGTCACTTCTTTACAGATCTAGTATAGTACTGATACTGTGTTGAAAAATTGATTTCAATCTTGGTTCCAACCCCAATAGATATAATCTATTTTGATGTTGTTTATTGCTATTATTTTATATTATTGGCTGTTCCTAGAAAAAATTATTGAAGCAATTACAGACAAGGTAATTTGATTGTAGAAGTTTTTCTTTCTAAATTCCCTTAACAATTTGGAACACTGATTTGACAGGAACAACTCTAGAGCCCTTTATTTCTCAGTGTCTGACAGAAATATTGAATAGCTTACTAGCTATCTTTTACCCGTTTACAAGGAACGTAACTCAAAAAGAAAATGAAGTTTAAAATCTGTACCTATTTTAAAGCTACGTGAAGTTTAAATTAGATTTCTATGATCTAAGCATCCTAGCAATGAATGCCTCTGAATTCCACAATGTCTTGATAATAGGCACCTATTTTAGAGCTAATAACAAACCAAAACGATTCAGAATGGATTGCGTGAGTTTGTTTCTTTTTGTTTCTGTCCATTACTTATTCATTGGTTGCCCTTGCCATTTTTAGTCTTCATTTTTTCTATCATTGTTTTTTTTTTTCCTTGCCTCTAATTTTTTATCTATATCTGTATACCCAAAATCATTGGGAATATAGGCCTATGTATTTAATTAATAATAATAAAAGCAATAAGCTTCATACATTCGTAATCTTAGAACTTACCACACAATTTTCCCAGTCTTCTTGTAACCATTGCTCCCATCTCTCTTTTTCTGTCATTTTTTTTCTTGCACAATGACCATATTCTTCTCCTCTAAAAAAACATTCTTCTTCAGAAGGTCCTAAATGTATTTAAACATTTATGCATTCCAGTATCACATTACTACTCATAAATTTGAATATTTCAAAAGATAAAAATAGATTACAGATTAAATTAAACTGATGTGCAGAGGAAAGTTCAGAAGAGGAAGCAGAAATGCTTTAAGAATTGAAAGAATTCAAATGTTTATATAATAACAATAATAATAATGATGATGATGATGATGATGATGATGATGATGATGATGATGATGATGATGTTGGAAGGGACCTTGGAGGTCATCTAGTCCAACCCCCTGCTCAGGCAGGAAACCCTATACTATTTCAGACAGTCCAGTCCAGTCTCTTCTTAAAAACTTCCAGTGTTGGAGCATTCACAGCTTCTGGAGGCAGTAAATACACATATATACTTTTTTTTTTTCATTTTTACACTGTAATCAAATAAGGGCATTACTCCACTGCCAATTAACAGTGTCACTTAAATAGCACATTGGCAATCCAACCCTCATTAGCGTCTTATCATTTCAATGGTAGCTAAATGATGCAATAAATTGTCAGTGTAGAAAAATATGCAAATTTGATGATAACATTAATATCAATCTATACATCACAAACTGTGTTTGTGTATATTCCATTATAGAATATTAAGTCATAAATTGGACCCCACCATTGGAAATACCTTTTCTAGTAGCTGGCCTTGCTCTATGCTTACTATGCATTCAATCCATAATCTCCATCCATTTTAGAACTGTCCTGCACATCCCATAATTAAATATCTGTTATATTTTTTAAATTTCCTTACTTTTTCCCTATTTCCGTTTTTCTGATCTTACCTGTCAGTGAAGAATTCTGAAAACCTGGAAACATGCCTATACGTTTTGTGTTATTATAGCTGGATCTAGTAATGGTGTCTTCCAGCTACAGATTGTGGGGTTTTTTCCTCTCAGGATATCCTAGCTGTTAGTGCATTATCTTAGTGCGTTATCTAAATATTAGGGTTGTGTTTTGTTGAAAAATGACCCCAAAGAAGTGCTTCAGACCTCATACAAATGCAAGCATACTATTTTTCTGCTATTTGTTAAAGCCGTCCAAATTATTTCTGTCTTCTGTACAAACCTTAGGAAAAAAGTTGTGATGGCTTTAAGGAGTTGCTGCAATTATGTGATTCTTTATTGCTATTGAGTTGGTTTTGACTCCTAGTAACCATATTGATAGAATCTCTGTTAGATGATCCACCTTCAACATCTGGGCGTTCAACTGTGCATTCACTGTCATCATTGAGTCCATCCACTTTGCTGGTGGTTGCCCTCTTTCCTTCAATACTTTCCCATATTATTGACTTATCTGCTCAGGATGTTTTGAAGGGCTTTAGTTGGCTTGTGTGCTATGCCGATTCCATGTGGTTGTAGCAATACTACATATAATAGTACTACATATAGTAGTACATATAGTACTACTATAACCATATGGAATCAGCATAGCACACAAGCCAACTAAAGCCCTTCCAAATATCCTAAGCAGACTAAAAGTCCCAACAATCCCAGAAGAAAAAACAGGAATCCTCTACAACATACAATGTAAGGATTTCAAAAACCACTATGTAGGACAAAGAGGCAGAAGACTGGCATAACGTATCAACTAGCAGGCAGAAGACATGATAAAAATTCTTTAATTTCACAACATATAGACAGATTTAACTATAGTTTCAATTGGGAGAATGTGACCATCCTAGACCAAGCCAAGTCCAAAAATGCCAGGGAATTTCTAGAAGCCTGACACTCTGACAAATCAGCCATCAATAGACACATAGACATTAGCAACATCTATAGATTATGCAAAAAAAACCTATCACCCAGCCCAAAAAAGAACAAAAAGACCCAAGCACCTCTCCACCAGTAATCAGCACCCAAATCAGCGTAGATTAACTCCAAGGTCAACTTCACACCAACAGTCAAGTAAGCAATGCCCCAATCAAGAAATTGTCAAAGAAGCCAACAGCAAATAACCCAACCAAAGAATCTCTAAGCCAACCCCCACCAACATTGACAGGCAAGCTACTAGAATATAAACTGACAGCAAACAGCACTCCTTACCAGCACTGATGATGTTACCTAGTTTGGATAATGAAACATCTGCAAGCTCAGAGAGCACCAAGGACCCCTCATGTCAACCCTGAGCTACAAATATTCTCTTTTATTAGTAATGATGACTCCATCTATTGTTTAAACTATCCATAGTATCCTCAAAAGCACCAAAGTACAAGATTGAAAGTACAATATTACTACATTTTCTGTTCTACTTCTTCAAGGTCCTATTTTTACATTCATAAAATGTCATAAGAAAAATTACTGCAATTGGGAAAAAACTGGACAACTTTACGGAATAGCAGAGGGGTATAATATTTGTGCTATTCAAGGTCCAAAGTGTTTCTTCCAAATATTTTTGAAATGTACAGTAACTTAATAAGCATGCATTATATATACACAGACACACATAGAATAATGTGTATTTCTATTCCTTGGATTTTTATGGATTTTTTTTTACATAATCATTCTTCAATTATTTGCTTATTTAGTGCAGTTAATAAAGTACTATAAATGAAACATTTAGTCTTAAAACTTCACAGCAGCTGCATCTGATATCTATCTGATATCTATCTGAGTACTTGAAACAAACATTAAATAGAAAATTTGGAGATTATGGATGTCTGTTCTTACAGTAATATTTTTGCCATATTGGATTGCTTTCAAGATTACTTTTGGGGACAAAATAATGAAGTTGCCAGGAAGCCAAATGATATCTATTCCTTCCTAGCTCTAGTGCCAAATTTTGTTTTGGTCCATATGTCTTGTGATTGTTTCTTCCTCATTCACTATATATATAGAAATAATGCACTGCAGTTCTGTAAAAGATTGCTTAACTTCTGTTGTACAGCATAATCAGAAAGGCTTAGTAATGAAATCATTTTAGCCAATTAATCAAACGTTTTATTTCATCAGTATATAGACTTGAAATTTTGGAGGGCACCAACATAGGAAAAGTATAGGATTTAGGTTTTTTTGTGGGTGAAGGACAATACTGAATATTTTTCAAATATAAACAGTCATAACTAGCGATTACTGATATATTTGTGAATCTGTCAAATTCCCCTTTGAATGGCACAGTGGACTGGTACTGTGATGTGCTAGCCCAAAATATCCATCTATTTGGAAGGGTGGTGAGTTAAGAAAGAGTAAAGAGTTTTATTTGTCAACAATAAGGAGACTTGGGGGGAAAATCTGACAGTGATACTGGCTGATTAACTATCCATTAATTACTGTCTGGGTCATTGTAGGTCATTATTGTATCATAAAGGCAGACATTCTACTAAACCAGGAATGGTGAATTTGTTGTCCTCCAGTTTTTAATGAAATTAAGCCCACCGTATTTGGGCTCCAAATATTAGCACAACTGATAGATGGCAGCAAAGTTGAGAATTTTTGTAATACTTTGGTATTACCTGCTGATTGTTCAAGTTTGCAGCCCAAATATAATAGCCCTTCTGAAATACAGCTCCTATTATCTGAGCTAATGTAGCCAATACCAAAAATTGTTTGAAGTTATAATTCAGCAACAGTTGGAGAATCGCAAATTTGGCATTTATTAACCATAACCTGCTACTCACTGCTCCAAGAAAAAGCAGTTTTCCTTTGTTTATGAATACTAAAACCAATCAAAAGCTCCATATAGCTTATGGCATTATTCTTCTTGTAACTTCAGTACAATCCTTTCATTGTAGTGTTTATATGGAAATCTCTCTGTGTTGTTGAATGGAGCATGTACTAACAATTTAAAATGGTTTCCCCATTCCTGATAGAAGAACAAATAAAAGGTCTGGGTATTTCAGAAAGAGAGAGAGGGAAATAGTGTGTAGTTTAGAAAAAGAAGGAAATATCAATTGGGCTACCACAAGGTTTCCCAACCTTGGCAACTTTGAGACTTGGCTGAGGAATTCTGTGAGTTGAGATCCACATGACTTAAAGTTGCCAAGGTTGGGAAATCCTGGGCTATGGGAATATCAGAGCATAAATTAATCAGACAGTAGGGTCCAGTACAAGGCAGCAATACCATTACTCCACATCATATTCCCTCAGTGGTGTCTATGGAGATTCTCAATCATCCAGGTCGTGGTTGTCCCAAAGACGCTTTTCAAGAGGCAATTGGATTTTCTTAGTTTTTTTCCCTTGAAAACGTTTTGCTTCTCATCCAAGAAGTTTCTGAACTGAACTTAAGAAACTTCTTGGATAAGAAGCAAAATGTTTTTGAGGAAAAACTAGGAAAGTCCAGTTGTGTCTTGAAAAGCATCTTTGTCCCATTGTGGTGCCTTCAACCAACACTGTTCTTCTAGCTTTCTGACCTTCAAACTATAAACTACACTTTGTACACATAAATATGACTCTGAATTCTGAAGTCACCGTGTGCATGAGCAGAGGTCTAAGCAACCTGGGAGTGCACATTGTGAAGGCAGCTTCTTGGGAAGAACTATTGTTTCTTTTCTTGAATGTCTATGAAGTAGAACATCAATTTAGAATCCAGAATTTGGCCATTCCATTCAAATCCATACAAACAGTTTGTTATTGCTATACCTTTTCTTACTCGGGGGCAGCAGATTTGCCTTCCTTGAACATCATGTTCTTCCAATTCATGCCAGGTAACATACTTGAATGTATCTGATGGAAGCTTGAAAGGAGAGAAGCAAAATGAAAACAGTTTGTACTGTGGAGGTATCTTATAATAGAAAAGCATCCTTCATTTTAATTATTTTCAATTAATTTCAATTTCAGTTATTTACAGTAAGCATTATCTGATTTTCAGTGACTTTATTGAAACTGAAATAATCATGCTCCCTAAAGTTAAGATGAACTCCAGAAGGAAACATATGCAATGCCATTTATGAAATAGGTTTTGCTTTTATTTGGATGGGCATGTATAGCTTATTTTCTTTTTACTTCACTGCATGCTACCAAGTTTCTTGGCAATCATGTGGAAAGGCCAAGAGAGGCAGTCTAGACAGATGGGCAAAAATCAAGAATTGTTGCATGTATTTAAGACTATCCTCTTCAGCTAGCTTAGACATACATAGAGACAGACATAATTTCCAATTGAATTTTCCATGCAATTGCATTCAGTAATGTTTTCACCAGAAGCTAGATTCATACTGCACCCATTCTTAAAACAGAGTGGATGGCTAATTCTTCTTTGATTCCCCATGTCTTTTGTGCCTTGTTCAAGGTTCAGCTCTGCAGAATGCTGATTGGTTGGCCCTTTGAACAATGACAAACCCACTAATGATCTTCATATAGTCTATTGGAATTGGGCAGCCAATAAAGATAGATAGATAGACAGACAGACAGACAGACAGACAGATATAGATGGATGGATAGATGATAGATGATAGATAGATAGATAGATAGATAGATAGATAGATAGATAGATAGATAGATAGATAGATAGATAGATAGATAGATAGATAGATAGATTGATTTAAAACTATTTTTCAAATTTAAAAAAGCCCCTTTTAAAAAAGTTGCCTTTTTTTTAAAGAAAGTGAAAATGTAAAAAAAAAAGATAGCTGGAACTAGAACTAAGAGAGCAATAATTTAGAGAAGATAAACAGTGAAGTTAAGAAAAGGGCTTTCTCAGCAACATCAAAACATGACCCATTGCTAGATACGTATATGGAACTAGCATTTTTTGGTGGCCTTGAAACTTCATACTGAAAAATATTCTGTATCAATATCACTCATAACCCATCTCAAAGCCCAAAGAAGAGGCAGATGATGGGTTTATTATCTTGTGTTGTCCACTTGCCCTTAAGATTAGACTATATAAAACCACCATCAGTTCCTTAAGGGTCCATTTTATACCATGGCTTAGCTGGAACTATTTCAATTCTTCTCATTCCCATGTCCAAGAATCACCCTTACTTACTCTATTATTATTATTTGTCTGAACTAAGTAAACAAACTGCACTTCCAACAGATCAGGTCTAAAATCCATTGCTAAAAGAACAAATAGCACCATATTTTTGTCATGAAGCAATATGTTTGCAGCAAAGCAACTGACTTATAAACTGAAGCAGGGCTGATAAGCTTCCTATCAGGAAAAAGGCTCCCGGAAATAAACAGCAAAGATGTGCCAATAGATATGATTGGCTCTCAACTAGGTTTACTAGAGAGCACTTTTCAACTCTGGAAATTCAGCCTTGCACAAACCGAAGACAAGCAGTAACTGGAAAATTAACCACTTGCAAGTTTGGTGAGATCATGCCATTACTGTTTCAGACAATTATATTATCAATCCTTCACAGCTGAAGGCTAAAAATAAAGAACAAGATTCTGTTCTCACGACCCAAAGGAAAAACTAGCAGTGAGGTGCAAGTATTGAGGTTACCATAAAGATCTGCTTCTTTCCACAGAACCCAGAACCAGAATGCTTACTGGAGAAGAAATTCCAGAATCACAGCTTAGCTGATGAACTCCTCTGTTTCTTGATGAGAATAAAGGAAAATCTGTATTATTCAGTTCAGAGCAGGGAGATGAATGAGAAGCAGAAGATCGAAGTCGGCTTGGATTCAGACCTGAGGAACTAAATAGATAGCAATTTTAAAACACAGGGAGAATTCTGATGCAGGGACCACATTTGCAATCACTTTAGGACTCAGAACAGTTTGAAGTTAGGCCACACAAAATCAAGGAGCAAAACCTTGTATTAAAATTATCTCTGTGCGAAATGAGAGAAAGTGTAGTGCTGGATTAGAGCATCATGTAGCATTCAACATCCAATAAACTCACTATCCTAAAGTTAGACAGCATAGAATAAAAGAGGAAATAGATGATGTTGATGCCCAAGGATGTTTTTCTGCGCACTCAGGTCCCTTTTTACAACCTAGAGAGATACTTAGACCAGGAGTCCCCAACCTCCAGGCTGTGGACCAATACCGGTCCTTGGCCTGCAAGTAATAGAAGCTCCATCCATTCATGCACAGGATGCCTGAGGTATGTGAAACCATGCCCCCCAGTCCGCAGAAAAAACGTTCTCCATGGAAACGGTTCCTGATCCCCAAATGGGTTGGGGGGCACTGACTTAGACCATTAGCACGTGGCAGGTGGTATGCAGCCTAGCCCAGCCAAGTGTAGTGGGGGAGGGAATGAGCCAGCGCAGTGCAGGACTTACTGTGAGAGAGTCCTCCAGAGCTGCAGAGCGACTGGGGGAAGGCAAAGGCCCCAGGCTCACTTCTGGCTCACCCAGAAGAGAAAGGAGGAGGGGAGGGAGACAGGAGAGGCTATAAAAGGAGGCAGTTTGGGCAGGAGAGGGAGAGAGAGAAAAAGAGGCAGCCTTGGGAGGAGGCGGAGTCAGATTTAGCTGCACTGAAGGGAAAGAAGGAGGAGGTGGGGGGACAGGAGAGGAGATCAAGCAGGCCGGCCATGAGCCGATCTACAATTTCTGTGGCAGCCACCTGTGCTGGCAGCAACAAATAGGCAAGAAACACAACAGGGGAGGGGTTGCCCTCCACAAGGAATGAAGAAAGGCAGCAATGAAGAAAGGCAGCATCAACTGGAGGTGAGGCATGGAGGGAGATAGAGAGTGGAAGGATTCTTCTATGCTTTTGTGACTTTGAAGTTCTGGGATTTGTGCAATGTGGGCTTTGTGTTTTTAAGGAGTGTTTGGCAATTTCTATTTGGCTGATGGCTGATGTCTCGTGTTAGCTTCTATTGCTCTGCTATTGTTAGCTGTAAGTTTTGTTGCAGGGGATTATGAAGTATTTTTCTCCTGGATGGATTTTGCCTGTAGCATTCCTTTACTTATGAATGGAGTCATTTGGGGAGTCTGCCTTAGCCGGCAGCCAGTACTTACTACATTTTTTTTTCTTCCTTAAGTGCCAGCTGCCGGCTCCTTAACTTTAATTTCTAGCCAGTGGCTAATTCTTAAAGGGGAATGTTCCTTTTTAAGCTCGTTCCCTCAGCGGCTTGTCTTTTCTGTCTCTGGAGGAGTTTCCTTGTTTGATGAATATATGGAAGAGGGAAAAATATGGGGGGGGGGTTCAAATTCTTCCTTCAGAAGGAGATGGGAATGAGAAAGAGGGAGGCAGGGAGGGAGGGAAGCAGGGAGGCAGGGAGGGAGGGAAGTAAGTCTCGCCTTAGCACTTGGCCATCAGCAGCCCTACCATTGACTTTGCTTGTCAAAAGGTTGCAAAATGACCCTGGGACACTGTGACCATCATAAATATGAATCAGGTGCCAAGCATCCAAATATAAATCACATGACCCTGGGCATGCTGCAATGGTCATAAGTGTGAAAAATGGTCATAGGTCATTTCAGTGCAATTGCAACTTTGAACAGGGTTTTTTTTTGGTCATCAAGTTTTTGACACCTTGCTAGATGGTACTCGAATATTGCCATATCCTAAAAGTGGTACAATCGGTGAAAAGGTTGAAAAGCCCTCACTTAGACCACATAAATAATTACTTCCAAATTTCAAAGAGCACTAACTTTAGTACACTTCAATGCTTTCCCACAGCAGTTTCAGAGAGTCAATATGAAAAAGTCACCTATGAGCTGAGACTATGCCCCTATGGACAAAGGAGATTGAAAGTAGCTCATATCCTGCTATATCTCTCTATAACAGGGGTGTCAAACTGCCGGCCCACAGGCCAGATGCGTCACGTGGAAGCCACGCCCACCCTATTGCTGGCAATGGCAAAACAGTCCCGATACATTGCGCAGTGTCACGTGACATCGCGAGTTTGACATGTCTGCTCTATAAGGATTCATAGACCTGTCTTATAAACTCCTTGCCTAGTAAAATACCAGGGAAATTCTGATCTTTTTATGTATAGCTGTTATCAGATCAGTATGATTCAGTCTCCTTAAACATAGCCAAATTTGGCCATACTGCCTGTAAAATTAGATAGATTTTGATTGTTCATAAATGAACCCACCACCAACTGTAATATTTTTATCTTGTTTTGTTTTTGCTTTGTTTTTATCTTTAATGTATTTCTGTCTGTAATTCCGGACAGTGACTTTAAAAAAATGGTATTACGTGTATGATGTTGAAATGATCTTGGAAAAAAATTTCTGGTATTACATATGTGACATTGAAATGATCTTGGAAAAAATTAAATACAGATAGTCCTTGACTTATGATCGGTCATAGTTCTGACAGCCAGCCCCTCCCCCAATTACATGACTGCATTTCTGGTGCTCAGTAATCAACTGGGTTTGTAGCATCCAGTGGTCACTTTGTCAAGTAAATCTTTGTCTTTACAATGTTTTTGCTGAAAAATGTTTACTTCCGATTATCAGCAAAAATGCTGCATAGCAAACAATGGGTTCATTTAAAAATCACCTCAAAAAAAAAAGTTCTAAAATTGGCTCAGTCATGTGATGACCTGCTTTGCAACCAATCACAGCTTATGGCTGTAATGGGCAGGCTCCGTTACAATTGTAAGTCAAGGGCTACCTATAGTAGGAATTGTAGCAGTGGACCATATCGTAAACCTGCAATCCATATTTACTTGAAATATATACAAGCAAGATATTACAGATTTAGCCTCTTTCTATTGAGGGAATTCTCTCTATAATTTATGAAATAATGCAATTCAATACCTCTACCTATCTTTCTCTAGCTAAATTCGATTATCAAGCGTTAAATGTTTTATACAAAAACAGTGACTTACATACTTTTATGGTTATTTTATTGTTTAATCTAAACTGCAGTTTTTGTCATGGATATGATTGAAAACCAGAATAAATAAAGGTTAAAAGGAGATAGTGGGGAAGAGTTACTTATCTGAAAAATTACTGCTACCTTGCTGACATGTCTCCAAAGACTTTGAGGAAAAAGATGAAATCTGAACATAAGAAACATGTTTTATGTGGTAAATAGTATTAAACATTATGACAGCCTATCTCTTTTGTGAGCATAATCTCTGCAGTGGTCTCAACACAACTGGGACAAAGAAGACTTATGACAACACATTTCTGAAAGGGCTAAATTTGTCAACTACAAAAATTGGTTTGAACCAACAATTATTCAAGGAGATCTCAATTTCAACTTTGTCTCTGAATCCAGAAATTCAAATTATCCTTCATAAAACTGCTTTTTAAAATAATATGTTGGACAGCATTGGATGAAATTTATAACAATGCTTGCCCTGATGGAATGAGGCATGCTAATTTTCTCACAATTGTAGCATGTTTTTGCATTAGCTACTTTTAAATTTGGAGTTTTGAAAAAAAATATCCTGCAAATATTTTTATTTTTGGGCTGAATAGGAAGACATGTTCAGAAATAATGCAAAATTACGAACAGGCTGGTTTGTCAGCCTTCCTACTATTTATTGTGATGGTAGATCCACAATACAAGCATTTATTGGTGATTAGATAAATGGGAATTGTAATCCAGATGATGAGGAAAAAAACCAGAGTAGAGGACATTAATAACAAATAGGGAGGTGTAAATCTTTCCATTTGGGAAGAAGAAAATTCCGGGAAATTGGAATCACACTGTTAATTCCCCAAAGGGTCAGATTAGTACAATCCACAGAAAGAATGGAATATTCCAGAGCTCTCTGGAACTTTCTACCACTAGAATGGAACATCTTGCACATACTTAACAGACAGACAAGTTAGGAAAAAGTCCTGTGGTCATTGGGCCACATCTAGATAACCTGTTTCTGAAAAGGTTGTGGATCAGACTTGCAGACTATGTTTGGGTCCTGTCCTCCATTTTAACAGAGATAATTTAAATTTTATACAGGCACTATAATAGAGTGTATATGGTTTATTACTTTGTCAGGCAAGGGAATTGAAATTGCTTTCTTTCTTTATTGCGTAAATTATGTGATTTTCATGGTTGTAATTTCAAGTAAATGAATATCTTTAAAAACAGGGAAATTTACCAAGGAAAACCTTGATAGATATTTCTGTTGCTCTTTAGTAGCATAGCCAATTCACCAAATCATGCTCTTATTATTTTACGAGCCCTATGATCTGTCACAAAATATGATTGCTACAGCTAAAACAAGGCAATAGAAAGAGTTCTGCAATTGTTAAATGCTCCAGTAAGAAGGCTAATAGAAACATTATTCTATGAAGATAGCAGACTAATATAAAGCAATGCAATTGAGCCATTGTTACCATTTGCTGAAGAAAGTCATAAACTGAATAGCAAAATCTACTGTTGAGAAATATATAGATATGTTTCTATAAAAGCATTTTATCCTGATTTACCTGGAAATGAACTTCAGGACACATTTTTGTGATATAGGCATATGAATGTAGGAATTTAGCATTTTAGTCTTATTTTTTTTAAAAAAATAAATCTTTGAAAACGTTCCTTGTCAGAGACTCTTAATTAAATTTAACGGACCATCTTTTTAAGTAGTGCCAATGGTTAAAAAGCAGAAGGCAAAGAATGGGAATGGGTAATTTTCTCAATGGAGGAAAATAAGTGGAGTTTCTCAAAGAGTTTAATTTGTTCATAAGTGATCTTAACTAGCCTTGAGCTAGCCATGTTTGCAGAAAATATTAAAGTATTCAAGGTGGTAAACCTTAAAGTGATTATAAAGAGCCAGAAGATTCTTGTTAAATTTGTTGAATGATTAATCAAATGGCAAACAAAATTTAATTTAAATAAATGTAAAGGGATCCGATTGGAACTATACCCCCAACTTCACATATCCCCTGATAGGTTCCAGCCTATCTGTAAAAAGCCATAAAGCAAGAATTTGGGGTGATAGATGTCAACATAGTGTGTGGCAATTGTGAAAAGGGAAGGTGATTGAAAACAAAACTGTCAGCTTTGTATAGGTAGTGCTTGTTTAATGACTGCTTCATTTAATGACCATTTCCAATTACGAGGGTGATGTAAAAACAATTTCATGACCAACCTTCACATTTATAAATTCACAGGTCTATAAAACTAAGGAAAGCATAAGGAAGATCATCAGCCCAGGAACAGTTTCACTTAGTGACCAAATTGCTGAATAATCGAGTTGACCATCCCAGTGGTGATCATTAAAGGAGAACTAATTGCATTGCCTTTATATCAATCTTTGAATCTGAAGTACTGTAAATAGATCTGATTGCCACAACTGGAAAAGAATATAATAATGCTGGGGAAAGTGCAGAAGAAGGCAACCAAAATGCTTATGAGGCTCAAACACCCTACTTATAAGAAAAGGCAAGAATATCTGGACTCTTCAGGCAAGAAAAAAAATGAATGAACAAATGGGGGATGATTAAGTGTATAAACCTAGGCATAGCTTGGAGAAATTTTCTGGTCTCTATTAAGACACCAGGACTGGAGATCATTCAATGAAGCTGACTGGAGCAGGATTTAGAACAGCAAAAAAGTGCTTCTTACATAATTGTAATACCAGTAATTTGGATGGTGACCTTAAAAAGATATATTCCTGGAGAACAGCTCAGTCAACGGCTATTGGATGTGAACACTTAATAATTAATGGCCCCAGGTTGGAGAACACCATAGCTTCACACAGCAGTTGCTGGAAAATAATAGCAGGAGAGGATGTATCATTATCTCTTGCTTGCATGGGCCCAGCCAGCAGCAGATAGACTAATATCCAGGACTTTTATTCTGTTCTTATGAATCCTGTGCATTATTACAAAGATAAATCCTGGGTTTCCTAAAACAAGTAATCTGCTTGAGGAAAAAAAATCAACAAGACTGCACTGGGCAGAGGGACATCTATAACTATAGACAAACTGTTTATAAATTGCCTATTATTATTGGCCTTCTCATTAAACATCCATTAACTCTTTTCTGACATTCATAAAGAAGTGGTGTGAGTGGTCAGAATAATATCTGGCTGTCATGCACCTAACTATACTCCCATGCATTAATAGTAGTTCTTGCCCAAACTTTGGCATATATTAAGGCATGTATCCCAAAATGCCTACAACTATTAACTCAGTGTAGATGGCATTATTTAGTAGATGGAAACCGAGAGCAAAGCTAGTCGATTATAATGATCTCTTCAGAGTGTCGGTTTTCTAAAATGCAGTCTGAACATGTATCTGTTATGAAAGTCACTCAGTCAATGTTGAATGACTACTTATGTTATATTTTGGTCCATAACTTATCACCCCCATTAACAGAAAAGGGAGTTCAGGATTACAATGCAATGATAAGCTTCAGAGATTTCAGTCTAAGGGGGAAAAAAATCTAAGAAGCAAATATCCTATCAAAAATTTCTATAAAATATGAGGTCTGTAGATCATGACTTTCTTCTCATTTCCCGTAATTTCCATGCCATGCCCAGAAAGACACTAAGCAACACTCTATCAAGGAACAGGCATGGCTCTTATTATCCATAGCCAGCTGCTATTTTGAGCTGTCCATGGTCCTGCTTGTCTTCAGTTAATCTTTGAGGCTTACTTACTGAGCCAAATCACAGAACTGTTTAATTCGAATAGAATAGAGCTGCAAGGGACCTTGGAGGTCTTCTAGTCCAGCCCCCTGCTCAAACAGGAGGACCTATACATCTCAGACAAATGACTGTATAGCCTCCTCTTAAAAATCTCCAGTGATGGAGCGCCCACGATTTCTGGAGGCAAGCTGTTCCATTGGTTAATTGTCCTCACTGTCAGAAAGTTTCTTCTTAATTCCAGGTTGCTTCCCTCTTTGAGCAGTTTCCAACCATTGTTTCTTGTCCTGCCCTCTGGTGCTTTGGTAAATAACGTGACCACCTCTTCTTGGTGGCAGCCCCTCAAATACTGAAATCCTGCTATCATGTCTCCCCTATTTCTTCTTTTCTTTAGACTAGCCAAACCCAAGTCCTGCAGCCGTTCTTTGTATGTTTTAGTCTTAGTTGCTCTTTGAATTTTTTCCAAACTCGCAATATCTTTTTTGTGACATGGTGACGAAAATTGGCTGTAGTATTCCAGGTGTGGTCTTACTAGGGTTTTATAAAGTGGTACTAATACTTCATGTGATCATGATTCTATGCCTCTGTTTATACAACCCAGGATTGTATTAGCTGCTGCTGCACACTGCTGGCTCATAATCAAGTGATCATCCACTAGGACTCCGAGGTCCCTCTCACAGTTACTGTTTTTAAGCCAGGTCTCAACCAATCTGTACTTGTACCTTTGATTTTTCCTGCCTAAATGTAAAACTTTGCTTTTCTCCACACTGAAACTCATTTTGTTGGATAGGGCCCATTGTTCAAGTTTGTCAAGATCTTTTTGGATCCTGAGTTTGTCTTCCAGGATGTTGGCTACTCCTGCCAGTTTGGTGTCATCTGCAAATTTGATGAGTTCCCCTTCAATTCCCTCATCTAAATCATTGATGAAGATATTGAAGATTACTGAGCCTAAGACAGAACCTTGTGGTACCCCACTGCTTACTTCTCTTCATGTGGATATAGTGCCATTAAGGACTATTCATGGAGTATAGTTTGCCAGCCAGCTACAGATCCATCTGCTGGTGATGTTGTCTATTCCACCTTTTTTTAGCTTACCAAAGAGTAGGTTGCGGTCTACTTTATCAAATGCCTTACTGAAATCTAAGTATACTACATCCACAGCATTTTGCTGGTCTGCTAGTTTAGTCACTTTATCAAAGAATGAAATAAGATTGGTTTGGCATTTGAAGGCAGTTAGAGTTTTCAAATTGCCTTGATAATTCAAATATTTCAAAGTGAGTTGATGATTTAAAAAAGTATTTGGTGAGGGATGCATAAAAGACTTCTTTTTCTTTTTCTGAATTGATTTGATTTCCAAATCAACTTGATTCAGATATTTAATTCAAAGTGTGGAATTAAATTGTCCTGATTTTTCCAAACTAAATAGCTGATTAGAATTAGCTTTGAATCATTTTGCATACACTAATGTTCATGAATTAAGGAAAAACACCTAAAGTGTCCCCAAATGAAGATTCTGTATGCTGAATCTACCAGCATATGATTCTAATGTGACCTAAAACCTGGTTCAGTTAAAATTGCACTACGGAATTTGACTGGGTAGAGTTTCAGATCACCTTGCAACTTACACACCAATTTCCATCTTTCAGTTGCAGATATTGTTAAAGTTATGAGACATATTATATCTGTTGAAGAGAGCACTCCAAAAGCATTGAATCTTTGCTTTTCTTCCTATAGAGTTCTAGGGACATTAAGAGCAGAGATAAATGTTATTTTAATGTTTCTCTCATTGTCTTTGCTCTGCTTACAGGAAGGATGGGATAGTCCTCCTCCTCCTCCTCCTCCTCCAAAAGTTCAAAGATTCAAAGGTTCAAGCTTTCTATCATAGCATGCATGCTATAGAATAAATCTTTCATAGTAAACCTTTCTTATACTTTGGACATTATGCATCTGTTTCCAGATATTCTTAGTTAGCTTCTGTGTACTTTCTGCTAAATATGGAGCCAAGTGAATGGACAACCTAGTTTGTGCATGTTCTTTGATCATGTGGCTTCTTTTTTACATATACTAGAGATGGTATCTGCAACCATTCAGATATTGTTTGACTTCATATCTCAATATCTTTCACCCTCATATCCCTCACCCCTCATATACTGACCAGAGCTGCTGGGACCTTCAGTTCAACAATATATGAAGATCCACATTTTTCTATTCCTGTTGCAATGATTGGAAAGGGCTATAATGTGATGCAGTATAAAAGATATGCTCTTTATGTCTGCTCATATGTCACCCAGTGTCATTGAGATGTTGTAGTAGATAAGCAGACCTAACTGCTGACATGGCTCTTTAGACTTCATTTAAGTGATTCACAAAAAGGAACATGATAAAGTAATGATCAAGCAGATAAATCGACATACAAATTCTATGAGATCCAACATGCTATAATGCTTAAGATGTTCGACTAGAATTAGATAGACTTAAGCTTAAGTGTATCTTCAGCCATGTAGCTGACTGGATGATTTTGGACTAGCCACTATCTTTCAGTCCAAAAAATTTCATAAGGCAGTTATAGTATGGAAAAAAATGGAAGAAGAAATGTTAAATACAGTAGTATTAGGGCGGCTAAATGGACAAATGATCCAGTTTGGTTCAAGGTGGCTTATTAAGTTGTATTCAAGCTGGACAATATTTCAGGCCATGAAAAAGCTGAGATTCTTAATTATAACTTATTCATTTCATTTGTTTTGAAAATTGGGTGCAGTGATCAGTTCAGCTGGATAATTGCCTATTAGTGTCCTAGTATATGCCTTATTATTATTGCTTCTTAAGAATAAACGAAACAAATGGTGGTGCAAAATTAGGATGCAAATAAGTACTTCTCTGGAGTACATACTTTAGTGTTTTTTTTTTAAACAATGGGGAGGGCAATGGAAATGAAATTCAGGCTATTTTCCTAAGTAGATCTCTCTCCCATTTTGTTTGCAGTGAGAAATAGGTTGTGACTATAGGTCATGATGTATTGTCAATTCTACTTCTAAGATAAATTTGCTTTGCAAATGCCTTTACAGGAATCTGTTGTGCTCATAAGACACCTAGATCATTTTTGTTTTTCTCTCTCCCTAGAAATTTATAATGAGATAGATTTCTTTTCAGATGTATTTGTCTATCTTCCCCAAAATAGATTTCTTTTCAGATGTATTTGTCTATCTTCCCCAAAATAGGTCTCCAAGGATCATTCTGATAGGCTATAATTCAATGACTTTTATTCCAATTCACATACATACGCTCATTGCTCATCAGCAATGACTTCTAGTGATTTCCTGTACATATGAATGAGCCACTCAGCATCTTACAGCTCAAAAGTAGCTTTAGCTCAATATTTTCAAGATGGAGATAATTCATCCGGGAATTATTGGCTGCTGAATAATCAGGTGATATGTTCATGCGTGAATGAACATTTAGAAATATTCTACTCAACCCAGTTTTGGGATGTGATGGAAGTTCTCTCCTCTTCCAAAGCAGAGCTTACTTTTGCAAATCACATGACAGTTAAAAGTGGCTCAAGATTGATTCAGCCTTCCATCTTTCCGAGGTTGGTAAAATGAGGACCCAGATTGTTTGGGGGGGGAGGGGAATATGCTGTAAAACTGCTTCGAGAGTGCTGTAAAGCACTATGAGGCAGTACATAAGTTTAAGTGCTATGCTATTGCTATTGCTAAGTGGATCAAATTTTTAAGTGCTGAAAATTAAATACAAAATAGCAATCTGCATTTAATTAAAATTCAAAAATTACATCTGTTAAGCTTCCCTTTTGTATTGAACATCACAAGTCTCCAAAAATTGATACTGGTTTAAAATTTTACATAAATGTGTGATCTGTCTAGAAAAAGGGTAGGTAACCAGTGTCCAGAGCAGCTTGCTGAAAATTAGCAGCACTGCCTTCTCTCATTTTAAGGTGAGAAAAACACTAGAACTATAGTGCTAGGTCTAAAATAGACTTAATCAGTGGTGGGATTCAAAAATGTGAACAACCGGTTCTCTGTGTGGATGCTGCTTCTGGAAGTCCATTCTGGGCCTGGGCAACAAAAAATTAACTACCGGTTCTGCAGAAGTGGTGCAAACTGGCTGAATCCCACCAATGGACTTAATCTAGTTTTAAAAGTCAAGAACATATTTTAAATTTCCATTAATTCCAACTAACAGAACATTCTAGCCCCCTTCCCTATATGAAGCATAGCCTATTTTGCATCTTCACTCCACCCACTGTAGATTTTATCCCTCCAAGACATATTAAATGCAACTCTCAGTGGTCAAAGGATAGACCATCTATGAAATCGAACCTGGGAAGACAAACTGATGCTCTTCAAACACTGGTGGACTCCAATTACAAGTAGTCCTTTACATACAACCATTCATTTAATGACTGTTCAAAATTATGACACTGAAAAAAAGTGACTTACAACCAGTCCTCACACTTACAACCAGATCATTCCCACAGTTATGTGATCAAAATGTGGACTCTTGGCAAATACAATGGGCTTGTATTTATGATGGTTGCAGCATGTGATTGCCATTTGTGACTTTCCTAGCCAGCGTCTTAGCAATAAATAAGATAAGATGAGATAAGGTAAGATAAGATAAGATAAGATAACCTTTATTGTCATTTCTTTTACTGTGGGCACAACGGCACACATCAAAAATGAAATTTAGTTGCCCGCTCTCAAAGTGAAACACAATAGCAATAGCACTTAGACTTATATACTGCTCCATAATGCTTTACAGTTCTCTTTGAGCAGTTTATAATGTCAGCATATTGTTCCCAACAATCTGGGTCCTTATTTTACCAACCTCAGAAGGATGGAAGGCTGAGTCAACCTTGAGCCCGTCAGGATCAAACTTCAGGCAGAGTTAGCCTGCAATACTGCATTCCAACCACTGCACCACCAGGGCTCCTGACAAGCAAAATCAATGGAGGAATCTGGATTTGCTTAACAAGTGCATGATTCACTTAACAACATGGCAAAAGATGTTGTAAAATTGAGTGTGACTCACTTAACTACCTTGCTAATCAACAGAAATTCTGGACCCAGTTGTGGCTGTAAGTCGTAATGGCCATTAGTAGGTATTACTTGAGTGTTAATCCATTATTCTGGGGGGCACAAAGTTGTTTACATTTTCAGATATAAGACTATGTACTTGAAAGGAATTCAGAGTCACAAAATCTTTTGAACTCCAGTGTTATCAGATGAACACATCCATTAGTAAAATAAAGAGGAGAAGGGCGGGAATTGGAACAGGCGGTTATACATACAAAGAAAGAATCATATAGTTGGAAGGATACTTAATGAAGCAATCTAAAGTAAATCATCCTGAACAGATGGCCGGTTAGCCTCTACTTAAACACATCCAGGAAAGGAGAGTTCACTATCTCCTTAAGTCAGTGGTTCCACTATCAAACTGCCCTATTAAGAAATGTTATTAACATTTGATCAGTCAACTAATGCTATTTTCTTCATGATGTATCCTATGCTATGTAACAAAAAGATGCATCCAGTTCCTCTGAACCCTTGTTAAAGTGGGGTACCCAGAAGTAGGTAAAACAGCCCTGCAGAATCTCAGCGAAGCAAATGAAATTGAATAGACGTTTTTCCAATCTCTGCTCTGCTGCTCTAATATTTTAGAATGGACAGCTAGAATTCATTGGCAATTCTTGATTCTTCTGGTTCAAAGAATGCCCTACAAGAAGTACCTAGTAATTAGATTAAAGGATTGCTGTTTCTACCTCTCAAGAGAGTATTTTATTGGGTTTCTAATGACCCTATGACAACACTGACAAAAAAGGTTTCTGGGGTGTGATGACCAACTTTTGAAGTGCAATGTTCTCACTCCAGGCAGGTCTTGAGTAAGGCAGAAGAGGCAGACCTGGAAGCCCTCCCCAACCACCCCAAAGCCCAAGTTT
Source organism: Azemiops feae (assembly GCA_023970755.1). Taxonomy (NCBI): domain Eukaryota; kingdom Metazoa; phylum Chordata; class Lepidosauria; order Squamata; family Viperidae; genus Azemiops; species Azemiops feae. Next base: position 1,523,809 of record JALGBA010004264.1, read on the forward strand.
TAATAATGGTTTCCTTCAAATTGAATTTGATTCTTGGCAATTACATAGACCTGTTTTCTTGGTTTCTTCTGTTGCTTTCTTCTGGGATTTCCCCCCTCAGTTTTGCAGTTTGGTTTATGATCCTGGGATTATTTGCTTATGCACCATCTTAGTGCTAACAAGGTCTAATCCTGCTTACTTAAATAATTTACAGAAAGTCCTGCCACCTAGATGGACTATTAGTGATCTGTGATCCTGACATCTTGGAAAACTTCCAGAATATAATCCTGCAACTCACCTCACATGTACAATTTCTAAACATCCAATGAACACATGAGGAAATTATATCTCCCCCTGTTCTTTTTATCTGGCACCTGGTAGTATAATACTAGACTGTCTTCTTGGATTGTTGACAAGAGTCTGAATAAAAAGGAGGAAAAATTGTTTGTTTTCTACCTGTTTGAGATCCAGCTTTACACTGAAACCATTCGAATGCCCCAGAGTATTACAAAACAGCTATTTTTATTCTTCGTTCTGCTTGTTTGTTCACTCATCATTGTTTTTCTGCCCTTGGCTATTTCTCTTCTCTAGCTTAAATGCTTTGTAGCCCCATTTGGACTTGCTAGAGGTATTACCCAGCACAATATCTCTTTAGGGATCCTATTAGAACTTTTGGAAGATTAGAAGAAACCATTTGAAAGCAGACTTGCAAATGCAGATGCCATGCAAAGTGAGGCTATATAATGAATGATTACCCCAAACATTATGGTACTCATTTTGTACTATAAGGAAAATTTTTCCAACTCACAATTCAGGTCCAATTACCCTAATTAGCCTTATCACACACAATTAGCCTTTGCCAGTGGATGTATAACGTGCATGCCAGGCTAGTCATCCATACTCTAAGCAATTGTACTTAAATATTGCATTGCAGTGGCTGCTTGAATCCACTTTTCATAAATAATCAATTTCTTTGGCAACATTTTTTGCCCCTGCAGTGACATTTTCCGCTATGCCTCATAACCGAAAAACCAGCCTCAGCCATTTGACGGCTGTTGCTAATTGCAGATATATAAAGACATTCAACCTTGTAACTCTATCTTGGCTTTTCAAAGTGTGTCAGTTTGATAGTGCAAAGACTTTTCTACTTTCTGTTTCTTACCTTTCAGACATGGTGCACTGCTGTGAGATGTTTTCAGGATTCTCAGGGCTCTCATAAAGCTGTTTGAGTCCTGAAGAAACATTTCTTTTTGTCTTTTGTGTTCCTTGCTTTACAACCCAACATCCTTGCCCTTTCTCAAAACACAGGCTCCCCTTTGGGGTTCCGGCTGAAACTCTAGAGATGAGATATTGCCAAGGAGACTGCCTATCCACTGAGCAAAGCCTGTTCGCTTTAAGAGGTCTTGTTACCAATCTCTTAATTGCATCAAAGACTATCCCTCGTTCCTCCAATCACAAGTAAAGGACTTGTGTTTGCCCCCCCCCTCTGGTGGCTGTCGCTACAATAACCCAATTTATTATCTGGATGAATCTGTCTGGTTTGCAAGTGTTTCCATTCACTAGCATTTTAAAACTGTCTCTCCAGGTTTGAATGATGAAGAATGTTATAAAGGAAAGCTTTGCAGTTCTGTCTGAAGGCTGTTTGTCTTGAAATTATGGGAGATGAAGTCAACTACATCTGGAGGGTACCAGATTGAGGAAAGCTACATTATGGTGAGACAAAGCTGGATCCGTACCATCCAAAGTATTGTAAGGGAAAATTCAACTGATTTTATTGTTGGTCCTTCCAGGGATGGTGGTGATCTTTAGGAGAGAGGGAACATGGCCCACTAGTGCACCCCTCATTAAGTGGTAAGGCCTGTTTTGATGTCCCATGTACCTGAGAAATGTGTGTAAGTGAAATATTGCTTGGTATAGTGGGTAGAAACATAGAAAACCACCATATAATAGGCTAAATTGTTTGCCAGTCTAATCTGGTATTACCTGTTGCCTTCTGGCTGATAATAATCACTAATCTGGCATAATTCTGCTACTTGGATGCTTTAATTGGAGTTGCCAAGAATAAACCTGCAACCAAACTCTAGATAATGGCAGAGAGTATGTTTAAGTTTCTATTTAGTTGCCAAGCTATCTGCTAACAATTCATTACTTCTTAGCTTAGCCTACCTCAGAGAAATGTTATGAACTGTGGGAATTAGGTGTTCAGCAGAGTGATGGCATGCAGAAAAAACCCTGTCTCTTTCTCAGATTGTCTTGGCATGTGATGCCCTGTAGCTGCATCCAGAATTCAAAAGTTTAGAGAGGTAAACTTGCTTCCATGTGCCCATTTGTAGCGTGCAAGAAAGTATACATTATAGCAATTGTCTCTTTTGCATTCACAGACAGACAGACAGACACACACACACTCAGAACTTTTGTTTATAAAGCACACAAAAGAGGGCTGCTTGATCTCGGTTTTATGTTATGAATTGGTAAACCACAGTGTGCATGCATGCCTTATTAACTAACTATGGATAAGCAAACAAAATTATCATCCACTGTAAGAATTTCATGTTTTGTTTCTCTAGGCTACCTACTCTGTAACTAATGCATTAGATTGTATTAATGTGTTGAACACCTGTATTAGCTGAGCTTCATTTATTGAACAAATAAGCAAATTACATTCTGCAAAATAACATAATGTTGGTTGTTTTACTGTTTCTAAAAGCATCAAAGTACTAGGAAATATTAATTTAAATGCTAGAAGTAAGAAATGCACTATGTTCAATGAAAAGAGAAAGAGAAAGATAAGGAAATGTTTTTTAAATTATAGGCTGCTGTGGTATAAGTGACTGGTCTGTCATGATTTATTAATTTTTATCTTGCAGAGATACCATTTCATTTATATGTGCATTCATTTTTCCCCTTATAAAAGAAGGTGTTCTAAAACTTTTAAAAGTCATTGCACAGCCACCCTAGAGCAAAGTTTACACACTCTTTGCTGAATAATCCACCATTAGTCGGAGCCACACAACACATAAAGGCAAAAAGCATGGTTTATAAATCAGCATCTGCCTTCAGACATTGCACTAAACCAAACACATTATGGCCTAGTGTAGCATCTGTGATTGGCTCCAAGTCTTGCTTGACTGAATGGGGATGACTTCAAGGCTGGGATGACAAGGACGTAATGGTGCTAGCGAATTGATTCTCTCACACCATGCAAAGAGACCTTTGGGCTCAGTTCAGCTTTTCTTGAGCTTTTTTTTCACACTTCAATCTTCTGATGGATTCATTTATCCAGACTCAGAGAGGAAAAAACTCCTATCAAGTCCTGGAATTTTGAACATCCTAGTTATCTCCATGATAAGTTGCTTACCTATATTCAGAGTTGTGGGTGGATCATGAGGGGCAAATGATGAAAGCAGGGTCATCCTGTTGTGCCATAAGCTCTGCCCCTTCTGTATGTCTGAAGTTACATTGCACAAAAGTAGAGGTGATGATGAGATGTGGTATTTATCAGGTATCGTTGGGCAGAGAGATACCACCTGGCCAGAGTCGCACATTTCCATGGATGAGCATAGACTTGAATCTGGATCTTCCATTCCAAGTCAATACCTTAGCCATATTGTTTAGAGTAATATCTTTTTTTTTAATAACCCTGTGTTTGGTTATCTTTATGGTATGACTGATCTCCCTAGAATATTGATTATAGTTGCCTTTCATTTGCCTGAAATTTGAGACTATGCTTTTGCTTATGGCTGCTGGAACCGGAGCATAGAAGTCCAGGTGACTTCTGGATAACGGCAAAAAGAATTTCATTGCTATCTCATCTGCCAATCCTCTGCATTTTTGCCGCCCAGATCCAGTAGCCCTACTTTTGCCTCTCTTGATTCGTTATTCAGGACAGAATAATTATAATACATAATTAAAGGATCTTAGGAAATCAGATAGACTCCACATTCAATAATACATTACACAACTATTTGATTTGTGCTTAACTGTAATTTTAAGAAAATAGGCAACTTTTTATATGAATGATTATTGTTAAAAATGTAATGAACAGTAAACTGGATTGTTTGGGAGTGGGAGGGGAGATTTGTTTGAGTAAGTGTTGATTCCCGATAGCTGTCTAGATTAGTTCTTGCACTTTTCTTGACAACTGGATATAAAATTATGGAAATAACTGAAAGATTGGCATTGTCTTGGGGCTAAAATATATTAATATCAGGGCTAAGTACTTATGCATTCACAGGAAGTCTATTGCTGCCTTCAAATATCCATAAAATCAGATTCAAGTGGATTCATGGTTGGGTGTCTTTAGTATGCTGGAATGAATGCTAAAATGGACAATTCTGGTTTATAAATCCATAACTGAGTCGAAATTTGAACCATGATCTTTCAAGCTCATTGAGTTCATAGATTTATAATACTCAAGTCATAGCAAATTGCAACTTCTGGTGTTGTCTGGGTTGGCAAAATAATCAGGCTTGGGCTTGATTATTCCTTCAGTGGGAAACCTCCATGATAATCCACAGACTGAAAAAAAACTCAGCATGTTAGAAGGCACTGATCAAGCACTTTCATTTTGTTGCTACTAAAAATACACAGATAGACCCATGAAACTAGGAACTGAGGTTGACTTGAAGGAGTCTTGATTTATATAATACTCAATACTTTTCTGGGAAGAAAATGTGGAGATTTTATTATATCTATTAGTTCCTGCCAATATTTTTCTCCCCTTTGTCACAGCTAAAACAAGTATTCCTAATTGGCAATAGCCATTATAGTACTGAGATATTTAGCCAATGGTAGTCAAAGAGCACTACTGCCCTTAGTTCTCCTTTTATGTTCTTCATGCAAAGCAACACATTTTATTAGTGGAGCCAGCACTCCTTGGTTGTGCATCACAATTAGGGGGAAGATCAATAGAATTTTCCCTGTAGGGGCAATTTATCCAGAAGATAGATCTGCCAAGAATGGCTGCTCAAACAAACATGTATCTGAAATGACCAAGGATAAATTGGGATCTCCACACATTCTAACACCAGTTTTACACATTGATTTGATTACTTGCTTACTTAGGATTCATTCACCTTAGAGGCATTCTGCTTATTTAAATTTATATCTGATTCTAGTAATAAGATTCTGGATAGATGGCAATGCACCCAGGTGCTTCTCAAATGACAGAATTATCTTGTTTGTGTGAAATATTCTGTTTTTAATAAAGAAGGATGTTATTCCTTCAGTGAGTAATTAGATTTGCTTCATAATCACTTGAGCAAAGTCACTGATATTCACTCCTATCTTGCCAAAAACGGAAGACGAATTCCAATGTTGTAGCTGTCATTTTCTCCTATACTTTTCTTTCAGGTCTGGTTGATTAGTAGAAAACAACAGAAACTACTGGGTAGTACAGTCATCAGCTTACAGCACTGTGGTTTTAATTGAACTATTTTGCAAGACAGGTATATCCATATCCAATGTATGGATTGGGTTGGATAGGTTCTCTTCCAGGTGAGTACAGAAGTATCCTGATTGATCAAAGTGTGTGTTGTTCATACTTTGCATGTTACACTCCTGAAGGCTGGAAATTTACTTAAAAATTGAATCTGAAAGGCCCTCAGAGAATATATTTTTATGTAACATTTACATAAAAATCTTGAGTGAATAGCTCAATGGGATCTTTAGGCTGTGGGAATTTAATCTGAATTCAGTCAAGGTAAATGATTAGGATATGACTAGATAGAATAACGGACATAGACAATTGAATAAGAAGCTACAGTGCTCTTTGTAAGTAACTAGTATTTCTCAATAGGGGTTTCTTATAGCTCACCTGCATGAGGCGGGTGAAACCCATGATCAGATAATCAGTTATTTCTTTTTTTAATTAAAGCAGTCAAATTATGGCAATAATTCTGAGTACGGGATGAGGTTGTGTTTAATTTTCTCTAACGGTACAGCACTGATTAGTCTTAGGACCCAAGTCCAGATACCCACAAACTTCAAATGTTATGTAGTGATTTGTTCACTGGATAATAGTTGGGAGGTTGTGGACATGTATATAAATAAGAATGGTCATATTTAGGGCTATCAGATCTTGGCTGTAAAAATCCAGATGACCACTAGATGGCAACAAAGAATTAGAGGTGACTATAACTCTTTGTTATCATCTAATGTCTGAGTATATTTTTGCAACCTGGTAGCCTCACTTTTTAAATATTTATATTTTGTTTTACAGTTTAAGATTATACAACTGTACTCTTTCCCCCTCCACCTGACCCTCCCTCCCACATAAATCATTATTTGCTCACTCAGAACATTTAAGAAAAGTTATGTTGGTTAGTGTAAAAACTCATAAAACTATTTCAAGATAGTTCAGTCCCGTTATTGTTACTGAATACTTCAGAATCATAATACCCTGGGTTATGGAATTTCAGCTTGATCATATCATCTGTGACTTTTTCTAATTCTGTTTAAAGTCACTTCAACTGAACTCCCCCAAACCGTTTCACATTTAGGTGCAAGAATTTAGAAGAAATGGAGAAAGGTAACTCATGTGTGCAATTGCTCTTTCTGTCTTCCTGCCACCGTGGCCTTTAACTACTAGTGATAATGCTGAGAGATCCAATCCTGCAGTCATGATGTAGGCTGAGATTTTATGCAAAAGTACTAGGGAGCCATTCACACTGAATTTATTGCTCAAGATTACAGTATTAGAGCTCTTAAAGGAGCTAGAATAGTTCATGTGGATTAAGTAATTTTGAAGAGAGGCCAGTCTTATGCATACAGCACTGAATACAGAATAATAGAGTTGGAAAGGACTTTGGAGGTCTTCTAGTCTAACCCCCTGCTCAAGCAGGAGACCCTATAACAGGGGTCCCCAACCCCTGGTCCGTGGACTGGTACCGGGCCATGGCATGCCAACAACTGGGCCACACAAACAAGCAAAGCCCCATCTGCGGGATGCAGGCAGCACACAAAACCACGCACTCTCCGGTCCATGGAAAAAACCTTTCTCCACGGAACCGGTCCCTGGTGCCCAAAAGGTTGGGAACCTCTGCCCTATACCATTTCAGACAAATGGTTGTCCAGTCACTTCTTGAAAGCCTCCAGTGATGAAGCTCCCACAACTTCTGAAGACAAGCCCTTCCACTGGTTTCATTCAGCCCCTCAGAATCATTATTGCCCACTGCCTGAATAATAATGATTCTGAATGGGATTGGTTGATTCAGATCAGAAATCGGCATTTTTCATCTAGAGGTTACATATTACTGAGGATTATTTGTGAGAGCATGGTGGCTGAATTTCTCCTGCCCTCTGCATATTTTTACTACCTTTTTACTACAAATCTACTCATGTGAATTACTCCTCTATACAGGTAGTCCTTGCTTTACATTTGTTTAGTGACCATTCAAAGTTACAACGGCATTGAAAAAAAGTGACTTACAACCAGTCCTTACACTTATGACCTTCACAACATCCCCATGATCAAGTGATCAAATTCAGGAACTTGGCAACCGGGATCATGTGATTGCCCTTTTCATCTTCCCAGCTGGCTGCTGGCAAGCAAAGTCAATGGAGAGAACCAGATTTGCTTAATGACCATGTGATCCACTTAACGACTGTTGCAATTCGCTTAACAACTATGGCAAAAAGGTCATAAAATTGGTTGTGGCTCACTTAGCAACCTTCTTGCTTAGCCATTAGAAATTATGGTCCTAATTGTGGTTGGAAGTTGAGGACTACCTTGGCTCATTTTATTCAAGCCAACATTTTGGCCCATGCTTCTGTTAGATAAAACTTACGAAAACAACTGAGCCTACTCCGACTGTGTAGGGTTCTCCGTTCATTCTAATTGGGGATCTCTTTCATTTGATAGCATTCCATCTCTGAAAATGAGCTGTAAATCTCCAGGGCACTTCAATTTGAAGGAAGGGCAACACAAATAGCACATTGCTCTTCCTAAGCAGTAGAAAAGAGATGATGAGATACATGCTTATTATGCACAACTCATTTACATATAAATAAATATTGCAGTACGACTGTACACTTTGGAGGGGCTTTTTATCAAGGTCAAGTTTGAGTTCCTGCCTTAAATTGCAGAGGAGTAACTCTGCAGGATTGAAGGAATGTGCTTATCTGCAGAGACACTACAGAGGGTGTACTTAATACCCTTTCTCTTCAGTAAAAAGGATTCATGCTATAGTTAGATTGTGTTAATTTGCTTTCACTGCAAGTATTCTAACTTACACAAGGACCTGGAAAGGGAAGCTGTTAGAGATTTTGAATGGGACAGTTGTTGTTCCCACTCAGTTTCCCTAGAGTACAGAAAAGCACGTCAGTAAAATGCATCAGCATATTGCTCTCTTTGTAAAAACATGGGCATGCTGAGGCAGCAGGATACATTGTACAGTTTATTTCCATCTTCCTTATGTTAGAATCTCCGATGGACTGAATATCTATTTCTTATTCCTATACTGTGCATTCAAATTCCACAGTAACAGTGGATTTCTGAAATTTGTAAAAAGCTTGAAGGACTCTTTTAACTGCAAGAGTTTTTCAGCTAGAATGTCTTGCATTATAATCCCAGTTTAATCATGAATTAATCTAGGCAATAATCTAGGCAACCTAGAACTAAGAAGAAGTTTCCTAACAGTGAGAACAGTTAATCAGTGGAATGGCTTGCCTTCAGAAGTTGTGGGTGCTTCATCACTGGAGGCTTTTAAAGAAGAGATTGGACAACCACTTGTCTGAAATTGTGTAGGGTCTCTGGCTTGAACAGGGGGTTGGCTAGAAGACCTCAGACTCTGTTATTCAGTTCTGTTCTGTTCTGTAAATGATGGTGCTGCTGCTGATAGTAAGAATAAGAGGCTGAATGAAAAAGATCACCACAAATATCTGGGCATTCTTCAAGTTGACAGCATCAAGCACACTGAAGTCGAGAAGAAAAATTGACACCTGGGCAATTTCAGTCATTAATACACAGTTGGAATAATGGACTGGATTCAAGCAGAACGAAGAGCCCTGGTTAGGAAGACAAGGAAAATTATAACAATGAATCATGCCTTTCATCCATGCAGCAATGTTGACAGACTCTATCTACCTAGGAGCATAGGTGGACATGGAATGTTGCAAATACACTAGACAGTTCAAGGACTAAAAAGGGCATCGGGAGACTATCTGAGGGACAGTGAAGAAGATGCATTGAAGCTAGTATACCATTAAAGTTTATTGAATACTAGAAAAACAAACTTTCTGGGCTACCAGAAACACCAAATGAAGAATAAAAAAGAGACATGGGCAGAGAAAAGTATTACATGACCAGCACACATATACACAAAATAGCAAACAAAGCAGACAACAACAAACCCTGACAAAGGTTAAGAGCAAAAAAGTGAAAGAGACACACAAAGGGGTTAATTATGACTGCCCAAGACTATGCCTTAAGAACAAATGTATACAAAGCCGGAATTTAAAAGACAGCAACAGCAAATGCCACTTCTGCAAAGAAGCTGAAGAACAAATGGATCACTTCATTAGCTGCTGTAAGAAGTTTGCATGGAATGACTACAAACAATGGCATGAAAAAGTAGCAAACTGGATTGGAATATCTGCAAGAAATACTATTTTCCTGCAGGCAAGAATTGGTGGAACCAACAAATAGATAAAGTAGTAGAAAATGAAGAAACTAAAGTACTCTGTGACTTTAGAATTCAAATAGATAAACATCTGCCATGTGACACACCATTTAACAATTGTTAATAAGAAAGACAAAAAAAACCTGGATAGGTGGACTTTACAGTACCTACAGACAGCAGAACAGAAGAGAAAGAATTGGAGAAAATCACAAAATACAAAGACCTTGCAAATAGAAGTATAATGACTATGGCAAAGAAAGCAAAGACAATCCCAGCAGTAATATCTGTCTTGGATACAAAACCAAAACATCTGGAGCACCATCATCAGAATTAATAAAATCACCATGAGTCAACTGCAAAAGGCAGCTTTACTTGAATTTACTTGGCAAATCCAGTCTAACCATTTGGTTGAGCAATCAAAATCATATCATAATAGCAAATCCCATAATTTTCATGAAAATGAGTTACCATAAGACTGTACTATTATTTGCTTCAGATAGTTAGGATTAGGAATTTTATGGAATTATATGAAAATAAAGATCATAATCGTGCAAATCATGGTATTTCCTTTGACACTCTATGGGATTGTGACTTCCTTCTATCTAGGAATGCTTTTGAACTTTGGTGTTAGAGAAGATTCCTGAATATACATGGACAGCCATGAAAACAAACCCAATATATCATTGAACATATCAAAACAGAGTTTCCACTTGAGATATAAATGATCAGGCTCAAATTATCCTACTTGGGACACATTATGTGAAGGCTTAGCTCTTTGGAGAAGGCTCTAATGCTGGGAAAGGAGGGAGGAAAGAGAAGATGACAACCAGCAACAAGGTAGGTCAATTACAGTGGTGATGAGTATATGGCGGGGAGACTTGAAAGAACAGGTTAGGGATAGATTATGTGGAGAAAATCTATCTGTGTGGTCACTAGGAGTCAGAAACAACTTGATGGGATATAATCAATCAACATGGTAAATATTCAAAACTATGGACATTGGAAAAGTTCCCTTGACTGTTTTTGTACAGTGTAATTTGTAGAGTTGTTTCAAACCAGGGTTCCACAGTGAGCCACTCTAGTGAATGATACATGTATATATCAGAATACTTACTGTTCAACCATAAAATTTTGTTAAAAGATTTAATTCTCTTTTACCTCTACTTGCTCTAATAACCCTCCATTAGCTCTGATCCATCTCGCTAGACTTGGGAATTTGAATCAGTTATCACAAGTTGTGAGAGAGGTTATTGGGTTTTGTTATTGCCCCCTTTTTCCCTGGAAAAAGCCATTATTTTTTTTTTAAAAAAAGAGGAAAACCAGTATACAGGGGGGGGGGGGAAGCCAAGACACTTGTTTATTACAATCTCTAAATAAAAATGTTAGTCTATGAAGAAATTAAAGAAATTTTAAAAAAGCAAAAACAAATAAGCAAGAGTAACTACTATTGCAACTATTAATATGCAGTCAAATATGGCAAGAAACTGCTGGATGTCTTATGAATAAGAGAGATCAGACTCTAACCCAAACCTCACCCTCCTTCAGGAGATAAAATCAAGGCTATAATTTATAACAGTATGATTGCTGTTTGGCTATTTTGCTCTGTTGAATAGAATGCCTTATAATCACCAATTGTGCTTAACCATTTTGTTTTTAGACTAAATTAGCTTATATGAACCTTGCCTGAACCTTAGTGTGCCTTCATCCATGACCTTGGGGCTTTATTGGTTTTCACTTGCTCTTAAAAAAAAACCACTCATTACACTTCAGTCTTCCCAAAAAAAACCCCACCCCAAAGCAAAAACTGTCTACCTGGTTTACATGTTTCATTTCTTTGTTTCATTAAGTGTCTTCACTGTTTGGAACAAATCATTACTTGGATTACTGAATCAGAATCTGATTTAAAATTGAAGTCATATATTACATTAGACATGTATAATCTATGTATATTAGAAATGGTTGCCTATTATGCTTTTTCTGGTTTTTTTGTTGTTGAATTGCATCCCTATTTAGAATTTTAAATCAAATAGCAGATTTGTATATTTTACATCAGAAGTAATTTTATTAGACATGATTGCCTAATACATTTCTCAAACTTGTCAAGTCTTCTGCATTGCTTTTTATAAAAAAGTATGTTCACCCAACATTGTTTACCTCATAGAAACAGGGTGTTTAATTTTCCCATAACATTTATTATTCTAAATAAATTATGCATGCATAGGGTCTCCATTATTAATTTACCAGGCCATTCTCCCTCACCAAAGAGTGAGCTAGTCTTTATTTTGTTAAGCTTATGTTTGAAATACATAAATATGTTTAGTGCTTGTTAAGGTTTAGGCTGTTCAAATTCAGGGTCTAAAACCTTTGCCTGTGAAAAGATAGACAGAGAAATGGTGCCATACAATCAGCTTGTTTAATGAAAGAAGATTTGAACTCTACAATCTATGGGTTCATCAACGTGGCATCATCCGTCAGGACAAGAAGGAAGAAGAAAGGAGAAAAATGAAACTCAACTTGTACCACTTTGAACAATGATCGGTTTAAAGTATCGTATTAATTGAGCGGCTGCATTTGTCATCTTTTCATCAGAAATTAGGTGACTGCAAGAAAAACCTTAAAGTTGTATTTAAAAAAAAAAAAAGAACTTTTTTTGGGATGCTATGGCATCCGGTGTTATCAGAGCCTCTCTTAAATGTAGAAAGACCTGAGGACATAATTTTCACTTCCTGCTCTGTTCTCATTACAACTTGTGTCAATGTAATTGTTTTATATTGAAGAATAATACAAAAGAGATCACAATTGTCCCAAGACACCTCAAACAGATATCTTAGCCACATTTCATGAACAAAGAATAGACATCGTTTCAAAGGTGCTTTTTCAAAAGGTAACCGGACTATGTTTTTTCCTTGAAGAATTTTCAAAAGGCAACTGGACTGGATTTCCTTGAGGAAGATGTTTCGTTTCTCATCCAAGAAGCTTCTTCAGTTCTGACTGGATGGTAGAGGATGAAGGAGGGGGATGGAAGCTTCTTGGATGAGAAGCGAAACATCTTCCTCAAGTAAAAAATGTAGTCCAATTGCCTTTTGGAAAAAAAAGCACCTTTGAGACAACCATGACCCGGATGATATCTTCTCCATAGATATCATAACAATACATTCTTCACCGGCTTATTGCCATGCCAGAGCCAGGCAGAAGTTGCATTACACTTGGCCTAAATTCTGTCATCTTGTCTCCTCTCTCATTTCAATGGTCTTCTCGAAGAACAATTCTAGAAAGTAATGCAAAAACCCCCCAAAAAACCTTGAATCTAAAGTGTGAAGCAAAAGGGTCATGTTATTTCATGTCACTTGACTCTGCTTACGAGACCCTCATTGTCTTTGTCCTTGGAACATCAACAATATTTTGGGAAAGTTTGAAAAGAGTTTTTTTGCAGCTTAAGGCTACCCGAATTGTTTTATTGAGTCAATCAGTGACTTCTTCACTTCTGTGAATGAATCATGTTCTTCCACAGTTCAAATTATTTTGTCAAAACCTTGCTTCACCTAGTCCTCTGTTTCAGACTATTTAAGAATCTATATCTTCCCTTTTCTTGTTTTATTGGCAGCACATTCAGAGATGAGATCACCCAGTGACATTTCTCTCCGAAGATCTCATTCTACAGAGAGAATACATGATGACAGTCATTGTAGATCAAAATTTAATTTTAATCAGGGACAGTTTGGAGAAATCACTTTCTTCTTCACAGTTTGAAAAGGGCAAAGTTAGATAAAAGTGGAAGAGCACAGTGACATTTGTAAAAGCTTCTGCCAGGTCCTTATTATAAATTGCCTTCCAAATATTATGTGTGCGCTTACAACCATCCAACTCATCTGCATTATTTAAGAGAGTTAAATGTTTTTGTTCAAAGAGAAGAGAAATTTGGAACTATTTTGAGTAATCTCTCAGAAAGGCATCAAAATCCTTCTCCAGGGAAAACTTATTTGGAGGTTGTTTTCTTTCAGAATAAGGAAAATATGTGCATGCACAAATTCTATATAAGCAGAAGAGAGTTTCACTTCAACCTGAATGTTGTCTGCTTTTGTTAACGTGCCATTATTTTTTATTCTCTGAAAAAATCTGTTCGAAGCAAACCCTATTAGGGCCAATATGAAAAAAAATGGATGATGTCATCTCCATTATATACCTTTATCATCTTCTGTGACTCAAGTAGGTAAGTTGTAGCATTTGTGTGATAACATAACCACAGATATTTCATCATTTCCCCTTCCTACCACCTTTTATAGTCCCATGCTTAGTAAACTTTTTTTATTCAGGCTAATCATGCTCAACTCCTTACCCTCTTTTAACAGATTCTTGAACATTCTTGTTGCCCTTCTTTGAATCTGTTCTAGTCTCTAAAACCTTCCCCAAATACTCAGGACTGTATACATTTTTCAAGATGATCTTGGTGTAGTGGATAAGGTGACCAGGAGACTGTGAGTTCTAGTCCTGCCTTAGGCACAAAGCCAACTGGGTATCCTTGGGACACTCACTTTCAGCCTGTGGAACAGGGGTGTCAAACTGCCGGCCCATGGGCCGGATGCGTCAGGAGGAAGCCGTGCCCACCCCAGCTCTGGCAAGGGGGAAAAAGTCACGATACATCGCAACACGTCATGTGATGCGGCGAGTTTGACACCCCTGCTGTGGAAGAAGAAGGCAATAGCAAACCACTTCTGAAATCTTGCCAAGAAAATTGCAGGAATTTGTCCAGACAATTGCCAAGTGCCAAGAATGACTCGAAAGGACCAAAACAAAAACAAAACAAAGCCCCTGAATAATCAACTTTGCTAGAGAAATGCAGCAATATTATTACAAGTGAAGCTGTTCAAAATGACAGAGTTCTACCTATATCTTCTTCAGAGAAGGAATTTTTGGGACACGCAATGGGATGATTTTTATCCTACAAACATCCCTTCAGTTTGCTGTTAATATACAGTAAATAAAATCACACAATAGAGAGGTGTATGATCATTTTTTGCTATTTCATCCTCTGGGCTGGACGTATACCTGCTAAATATGCATCATTACTGAATATCTGAAGAGGGCCATATGTTCTATATGATTTAAGGCTACACAGGATATGTTCATACAAGAAGAGTAAATGGGTCATTTAAATATCTCACATATACATTTGTACAATATGCAAATCTTGGTTGATAGATTTGTGATTCGGACTTTACTGCATGAATCTGGAGCAATGTGATTCAGTGTACTGTGCAAATCCAGAAGATGAGTTATTTCAATAACCAGGTTAAGCATGTTATATGAACACAGTCCAAATGGTAGGTTATACATAGCTGCCTTTTTGCTCCTTTCCTGAAATTAGTAAAAGTGAACTTCATACTACCAAATGCAACTGAGAGGATCATTTTTTCCCCAATTCCCACTGCAATGATTTGTTTTTTTTAAATGAGATGAAAAAAATCACCCCTCTCTCTTGGCATCAATGGACATAGCTGTTTGTATTTCCACCAGCAATTCCTACAGGAGAAGTAGGCTCTCTCTATATATAGCTAGTAAACAAATAGTTCAATTAATTTTTTTTCTTTAATTCCTTTTTTCCTTGAAAAGGAAAAGAATCTCTCTCTCTCTCAAAAAAAGTCAAGATGACAGCCGTGACTGTAAAAAATTTCAACGCTTTTTTTACATGCCATATTGACTTTTTGACAACTCCCTATAGATATCCCTGGAAGGTGAGACTTACGACCACAATTGAGCCCAAAATTTCTATTGTTTTAAGTGAGACTTTGTAAAGTGAGGTTTGCCTCATTTTATGACCTTCCTTGCCATAGTTGTTAAGTGCGTCCACTCCAGTTGATAAGTTAGTAACCTGATTGTTAAGTGAATCTGGCTTCCCCATTGACTTTGCTTGTCAGAAGTTTGCAAAAGACGATTGCATGACCTTGGGACACAGCAACGGTTATAAGTATGAGCCAGTTGTCAAGCATCTGAATTTTGATCACATGATCATCGGGATGCTTCAACAGTTGTAACTGTGAAAAACGGTAATAAATTGCTTTTTTTCAATGTCGTAACTTTTCATGGTCACTAAATGAACTGTTATAAGTCAAGGACTACCTGTGTTGTAACCAAGTAGCTGAGACAATAGGATTTGGTTGCCATGTTAAGTCCAGATGTTTGTATTACAACTCTCACACCATATGGTTCAACTATTCAACTACTATGGAGGGTTGCAGTCGTGTTTTTGGTGGGACAATTACATATCCCAGGTGTATGCAAAGAGTACTCTGATTCCAGTTGTGCAGTAGTGGGATTCAGCCAGTTCGCACCAGTTTGGCAGAACCAGTAGCTAATCTTTTGTTGCCCAGGCCAAGAATGGACTTCTGGAAGCAGTATTCACACAGAGAACCAGTTGTTCACATATTTGAATCTCACCACTGCAGTTGTGGTACTTTGGAACAATCTACAAGGGAGCTTTGTCCTGCTATAACTCTTCTGCAACTGATGTACAATAACAGAATATCTTTGAACATAGCTACGTATATAGCACTCTGCCATGCCTTAATACTGCTACGATATTACAAATGGACAATAGCTTATATATTTCTCAGGACTACAAATAGTGGCTCTTTCCCAGCTTGGTTAATTGCTTGGAAGTTTGGGAGTGTTCTCAATTTGTTGTTGCTGTTGAATGCTAAACTGGCAGCCGTAAACCGTAATTTCTGTGTTATCAGTTGATATCCTCACATGTATGCCTTAGGTGAGCTTTGCAATAGTCAGTCATGTTCTGGTAATATAGGAAATTAATTACTGGAACGTAGGCAGGGGAGAGATGCCCTTAAAGTTAACTTAGAAAGCTGCAGTTACTGATGGATGCAGTTGCCTTCTGCTCAGGTGTTTGAACTTATATTCCACAACCAATTAAACATCTGCTTTTCCTTTTGGCAAGCACAGTAGCATCTCAGGCAGTGGCCTTTTTCATCACCTGCTACTTGTCTTTCCAACCAGAACAGGAACATTCTTCATGAAAATCATGTGTTCTGCCACTGAGCCTTAAAATCAGACAACCCATCTTATTATACTAGCCTGGCAAAAGGAAAAGACTTCCTGTGTGCTTAGAGGTTGCCCTTGCTTAACAATCACTTGGTCAGCAACTGTTAGAACTTACGATGGTGCTGAGTGAGTGGTACTTATGACCAGCCATTATGCTTATGATGCTTGCAGCATCCCCAGGGTTATGGGATCACACTCCAAGTGCTCAGAGCTCAGGTCACAGTTAGGACATTGAAGCATCCTGCAATAATTGTCATTTGCAGTCTTCATACTGCTGGCTTGTGACAAAGTCAATGAGGAAGCCAGCAGGAGGGCACAAAATGGTGAGCATGTGACGTTGTGTTTACGAATGTCAGAGAATCACCGTAAGAAAGGCAACCAAGAACTGCTGTTACTAAACAATGTGGTCATATGACATCATGCTTTACCACCATGTTGTTTAGTGACAGAAATCCAGTCTCAAGTGAAAACTAACTGTACTTAGCTGTTACCTATCTCTGAAGGCATAGGAAAAGATGTTTCCTCCAGGTTCAACCAATTATGGATCTCATTGTGGCTGGAATGGCTTGTACATATTTGATTTTGCTGCCAATATTCTAACAAAGTATAACCATCTTCTTGATCCTGTTTCTGCGGAATTAGCATAACATGCCAAATCTGTCACCATGATACATACTGGCAGGGGAACATCTGGAGAAATACGAGCACAACATGTTTGAACTAAATGATCACTTCATCATTTCTGTCAGTTTATGACTCTTGGTCTTACAAGCATTTATTTTTTCCACCAAGGCAAACATTTATTTTCTAGAACCAATGAGAATTCTGCCATGTTTGTCAGCCCTTGTTTTTATTGCTTTTTGCAGTTTCTCTATTGTTCATTTTCAAATCAGCATGGGATGAAAGTTGTCTGCTTCGGTCATTTCCCAATAGCAGTTTGTATCACGGAATTTATTGACTTTAAAGACCAGCCAAAATGCAGGGACCATCATCATCACAGTTCTTTAAATGCCTTGAAGGTGGTTATAAATTCTTGCCATGACTCCAAATCAGAGGTACTGTTTTTCCAAGATCTGTACAACTGTTTTTCCAAGATCTGTACATGATTCAATGCAAAGATAAAACTCTTGAGGAAGAAGCTCTTTCATATCAGAAAACATCTCTTGGCATATAATGAAGCTGCTAACCATATGTACATGACAGAACGTTTGCATATAGAAATGTTCTGCATGCATGGAAACTTATTCCTTATTATAGAATTGATTGGAATAAGGCAATTATAGAAAATTTAGATCAGTACAATATTTAGGAGCTGAAAGGTTCAACCTGACATACATGGTAGCCACTGGTTAATTATGGTTTGTTAAATATAATACTATTGGCTAGATTCACATAATGTATTTGTCCTTAAGCCATGATTTGCAGTTGGGTTTATCCAATAGGCTACTCCAATAGTAATTAAATATACAGCGTGTGAATCCAATCAAAGTGATTTAGTTTTGATATCAGCCCACCAATCAAACTAGGTGATTCAGAAATTGTTAACAGTTTTGAATCACAACTAATTTATTCCATAATTTGGAACTGGAAATCTATAAACTGGAAACTGAACCGCATATGTTATCACAGGGGTCCTTTTCCTGACAATGGCAGGTGGAACTTCATGCATGCATAAAGTGTTCTGCTCTGCTTTCGTTGACAGGTAGAAGACCCAAGCTTTTATTCCAAATGTATAAGATTGTTTTTTTTTTGTTTTTGTTTTTAAATCCAAGTGTGTAGCATAGTTTTTTTTTTTCTTTAACAAATCTCAGAGATTTGCTTACCTGGGTTTCAAGTTCTTCATCAACCACAAAGCCAGAGGTACTGAAGGAGTAATTTACAAAGATACTGTCCAGTGCCCAAGGCTTTTGATCCTGAGTATACCAATGCCTCTTTGCTAAGATGGGCTATGGGGGCAAGCAAGGGATCAAGCTGCTGGTCTGCTGCCCTTATGCCACCCACCAATCTCCAATCTTTTGGAGTCCCCTCATTTTTTGGTGTTGCCTGATTTCAGCCTCCATGCTTTATGTTTTGAGAAGGCTTTGGAGCTGACCTAGCTAAGTATTTTGTAGGAATGTAGCTGTAGGGAAGGAATAATACAATATGAGTCCCTGAATATTTTCCTGCTGAGCCTTTGAAATTCACCTGGTTTAAATTAAAGTTCCTTCATCCACTTAGTTAGGGTGTGCTTATTACAAAGGCAAATCTATAAAGTAAGAAGATAGGGGCTTTTTAACCTGTTATGTCAATGTATTTACAAACAAACAATAACAGCACAATGTGGATTATAATTTGTTAGCAGAAGCAGGCAATAATAGAATGCCAGGTAATCTGGATCCATGATTAGAGAAATGAAATACTGTATATGCTTATCTGATTATATTAAGGGTCCTTATATGCTTTTTTTTTTTTAGAGTGGGGAGGATGCTATTTCTGATTATAATAGATTCTTCCACATCTGAGAGGATTCTTGTTGTACAAAAATGTATCTGCAAATACAAGCAGACTGGGCCAGATGCTTATATTGTTCTAGAATTTGCATTGATTTAGTCAGGGTACCAGGCATGCCACTGGCCCCATTTCCATTTCTGCAGACAATTCAGAGGAGGTAAACTTTGAGTTTTAATTGTAGGCAGGAAATACTTCCTCAGTAATCGGTAATTAATCAGAATAGAGCTGGAAGGGACCTTGGAGATCTTCTAGCCCAGGGGTCTTCAAACTTGGCCCTTTTATGACTTGTGGACTTCAAGTCCCAGAATTCCTCAGCCAGGCACGCTGGCTGAGGAATTCTGGGAGTTGAAGTCCACAAGTCATAAAAGGGCCAAGTTTGAAGACCCCTGTTCTAGCCCAATCCCCTGCTCAAGCAGGAGACCCTTAGACCATTTCAGATAGGTGGCTGTTCAGTCTTTTCTTAAAAGCCTCCAGCGATGAAGCCCCTACATCTTCTGAAGGCAAGCTGTTCCACTGGTTAACTGTTCTCACTGTTAGAAAGTTTCTCCTTAATTCTAGGTTGCTTCTCTCCTTGATTAGTTTCCATCCATTGTTTCTTGTCTTGCCTTCTGGTGCTATGGCCAGCTATAGGCATTATTTTGTAATAGAGAAATCAGTAACGACAGTTTCATTTTGTCTTAGGCGAAAGTCTGCTGTAAAATGAGAAAAAAAATCCCTTGAATAAATACAGTGCTTTCAAGTTACTTCTAAGCTACATAATTAATGGATAGTTAAAATAATATAGGGCATTTGGTTCAGTCAGCCAAGTTTAATTAATTAATTATTAATTAATAATAACCAGATACAGGGCAAATAAGTGCAACCGTGACATTTCACTTGTCCAGTGCATTCCAGAGCAGCTTAAGTCTTCCAGAAGACCAATAGTTAGGGTGCTAGCATCACTTCCAAAGGAAAGTATTCCATAACAGGAAGGCCATAATAATTTAAATTTAACCTTGTGAGTCCTTCCTCCTTCTAGTCCAGGGCTGGGAAGATGAGCTATATATATTAGACAAGAAGACAGTCCTAGCTGCAAAGCCATAACAGGTTTTATACATTAAGAACAGTATTTTGAACTTCTGCCTTGAAACGTATAGGTAACCAATAAAGTGACGGTAAAAAGGTGTTATGTGACTGTGGTGTCTCCAATGCACCCATATGCAAGATGCTGCACTTTGTCCGACTTCATTTCCCAGTCTCCAATGGCAGCCCCATGTAAAGCTGATTGCACTAATCCAAGCAAAGGTTAGTCAGCGCATGAATCATTGTGGCTAGGATGTTCTGCTTCAGTCCAGTCACAACTAATCGAGGAAGACCTTGGGTACAAACCTATTCTTTTAGAGGAGTGCACCTCCATCAAGTTGACCAAGAAAGGTAAAGAAAAAGGTTTCCCTGTCAGTCATATCCAATGAGCACGTTGCTCATCTCTGCTCCTTGGCCGAGGGAGCCACATTGTCCAAAGACGATTTCCGTGGTCTATATGCGGAAGGCACACAGAACGTCGTTACCTTCCCATCAAAGTGGTACTTATTAATCTACTTGCATTTGCATGCTTTTGAACTGCTAGGTGGGCAGGAGCTGGGGCAAGTAATGGGAGCTCACCCCATTGCGCAGAGCTGGGATCTCAAACCCGGGTTGTCAGCTCTCCCGCTGACAAGCTCAGACTCTTTAACCTCTGTGCCATCACACCCCCAATATATGTACAATATTGTAGTATGTTTGAATATAAACAATAATTCTTAGTTTTAACTTCATCATTTCATGCCATCAAGTATCTCCAAGCACCAGACTAAAATAAGTCTATTTGCATTTTCAAGGACACACTGTAGCCAAGTCCTACCACTTTCTCAACGGTCTCCAAATAGAAGCGAGTTGATCAAGACAAGATGGAAGGAGCAGTGAGAATTTAGCTCTGCAGTTGTTGCAGTGATACTCCTCATATTTCAGATATGAACCCTTTGAGGTTGCAATTATTCCCTCATTATTATTGGAGTATCTCTTGGCTTTACCTATCAGATAGCATAATAACAGAGTTGGAAGAGACCTTGAAGATGTTTTAGTCCAGGGGTCCCCAACCCACAGTCCGTGGACCGGCACCGGTCTGCAGCATGCCAGCAAGTGAGCCACACAAACAAGCAAAACTCCATCCTCGGGATGCAGGCAGTATTCAAAACCACACCCCCTGTGGTCCGTGGAAAAACCTTTCTCCATGGCACCGGTCCCTGGTGCCCAAAAGGTTGGGGACCTCTGTTCTAGTCCAATACTCTTCTCAGTCAGGAAACTCTATACCAGTGATGGCGAATCTTTTAGAGACCGAGTGCCCAAAAACCGTCCCATTCCCCTGCCGCTCCGCCCCTGGCCTGCCCGGCCCTGCCTCTCAGGGCCACCCGCCACCTTCACGGCCTGCCACTCGTGTCCTGCTGCGTACAGATGATGCAGGGTGCTGGCAGAAGGTGTGGCCACACCTTCTGCCAGCACCCTGCATCATCTGCACGCAGCAGGACACGAGGGCGGAGTCTTGTCCCTGCTGCCCTGCTGCTATGTGCTTGGCTGCGCTGCTCTGTGTGGGCCGTGCCTGGGGGCAACTCTCCTCCGGGGGGGGCTGCTGGTGAGGAGGGGGCCATGGGGGGAGGCGGGGCTGGGGCGACGGCGTGCGTGCCCACAGAGAGGGCTCCGAGTGCCGCCTCTGGCACGCATGCCATAGGTTCGCCACCACTGCTCTATACCATTTCAGACAAATGGCTGTCCAATCTCTTCTTAAAGAGTGTTGGAGCACTCACAACTTCTGGAGGCAGGTTGTTCCACTGATTCATTGTTCTCACTGTCAGGAAATTCCTCCTTAGTTCTAGGCTGGATATCTCCTTGATTAGTTTCCATCCATTGTCCTGACTTCAGATGCTTTGGAGAATAGCTTGACCCCCCTCTTCTTTGTGGCAGCCCCTGAGATATTGGAACACTGCTATCATGTCACCCCTCGTCCTTGTTTTCATTAATCTAGATATACCTGATTGCTGCAACCAATGAAGAAACACTTGGTGAAGATAAAAACCATTGCTAGCATGGTTTAGTGGTTCAAATATTGCAGTAAGACCGGGGAGGCTGACATTCAAGATCACCCTTAGCCCTGGAATCCTAGTGGAGGCTCTTTCTTCCTCAACCCAGCCAACCATGTAGCTTTGCTGTTTGGGGCATAAACTGAAGGATTGAAGGCCATCTTTAGTTCTTGGAGGAAAAGCGGAATATAAATCTAATAAATTAGCAGCAGAAGATGAAAAGCACCTAGCTCTCTCAACCCGCCATAATTTCCCATCTCTGCTATGTAAACAGGTGGGAAGGACGAATTAAATAAATAAATTCAGGAAATTTCTCACTTTCTTCTTGTTCATTTTCTTGTTTTTGTTTTGAGCGGATAATGTTGCAGATTTAGAAAGAACATTATCATCTGGAAAACAATAACCATTTTATCAGGACTCAGGCGGCAACTTACTAAGAACAGCTATTGGCTCCATCATTTCAACAAGCCATCTATACAATCCTGGATATCGCCAAAGGTAAAACATTAAATGGTGGGGAAAAAAGTAAAGATTACACACTTTATTTTTTTTAATTATTGATTCCACTTTAGCTAAACACCAACTTAATGCCTGGGAGTAGCTTTTGCTTTTTCCTTAATGGGGTCAAAGCAATAGAATTAGTGAATGAGAAAAGAATTCACTTATTAGAGTCACAATCCTACACATCTTGGCAATGTTCCTTAATGAAGCACGCACAGGAGTGCCATCTATGCTGTTTTTCCCCATGCTTTATTAATAAAGTGCTTTTAATCTGTAGAAGCATCAATACAATTGCATTTGAATGAATATAAAGCTTTTTTTGATGGCAGGGAGAATCTAAGGTACATACAGGAAAGCTACCAGAGTAGAAGGACATGCAGATTTGTGTTAGACATCTTGCCCAAAAAGATTTGACAGAGAACAGAATCAAATCCATATAGAAATCAAAGGAACTAGAAAGCTTTTATTGGTGCCTTAGTGCTTTGAATGGGATTTTACTATTATTCTCTTTAACTGGACTTGGATGATATGGTTCTTATCTACAGAAGATAGCTAAGTGCCATGCCACAAAAACATTTGCTGTTTTTCATGAACAATCCAAGGAACTGCACAGAGAATTGTATGATTTCATGTTAATCTGCCTGCCAGAAGGAATCTTGATAAATTATCAACTCCCCGATCCCCATTGACTACGAAGTACAGCCATTTAGAGTGAGTGACAGCTACTCAAGTTTCAAATGGACATCGCTTTTTTTTAACATTACAGCAGCAATTACAGAAACACATTTAAAACCGTTTTTTTTTTAAATTTTAGTGCAATTTTTTTTTTGTCTTGGCACCCATCAATGTTACTCATAGGAAGATTGACTTTGAGATTGCATAATGGCCCATATTCTCTTCTTGGCAAAAACATAGAATTAGCTGGGGGAGGTGCTCATCTATTTCATAGCCAAGGGAGCCAGCATTGTCCAAAAATGCTTCTGTGATCATGTGGCTGGCATGATTATACATTGAGTGCATGGAACACTGTTACCTTCACACCGAAGTGGTACCTATTTGTCTACTTGCATTTACATGCTAAATAGGCAGGACCTGGAGCAGGAACAGGAACTCACCGCGTCACACGGTTCTTGGATCTCAAACTGCCAACCTTTTGATCGACAAGCCCAGCGTCTTAACTGCTGATTTTAAAAAGGTGGGTGCAATGGGACAACTGTTAGGAAAAGCAAACAAGGCCAGAATGCTCCATAGGAATTATGCTACTTAAAGCTGCAGTATACATTGTCTTGATGCACTGCTATAGTATGGTGCCACTTTCCCTACTTTCAAGACATCATATGACCTCCGTCCCTGATCTTTTACAAATGCATTAGGATTAGATATCACTATAGGTTTTCCACATATTCTGGAACTCTTGCCTTTTCTGAAGCAAGACAAGAGTTATGGTTCTGGAATAATTCTTTCTCAAAACCTTCCAGTGCTATACTTTCCCTGCTTAATCCTGGGAACCTTGCCTGTTTTTCCTGAAAGTCTTCCTCACTTCCCTGGCTTTTGCACAGGAATCAGCAGTAGATGAGACATTATAGAAGAAGATAAAAGAGAGTGGTGCACCGCACAGAGATGTAATGAATTATTTCCTCCATGGGTTAGATTAGCATTTACCAACCTGGGCATCTTATAGTTGTGTGTCATTCAACTTCCAGAGTTCACAACAATTGTGAATTTTGGAAACTGGAGTTCACACCTCTGAAAGTTGTCCCAGCTGGAAAATAGTGTCTAGAATTTTAGCTGTGATACCAGCTCACAAAACAATAACAATGCTGAATTGTAAATTTTATTGTGACACTTTGGGAAATGCACACAATATACGGGAAATGGTCATATTGACCAGGATTGCTTAATTCAATTTTAATTACATTTAAATTAAAATAAATCCAAGTTAGTTATGGTATAATTTCTATCTAGGCCAGGGTTTCTCAAGCCTAGAAACTTTATGCTGGGTGGACTTAAACTCCCAGAATTCTTCAATTAGTATGATTTGCTGAGGAATTCTAGGAATTGAAGTCCATGCATCTTAAAGTTGCTTAGATCCGTTGAGAAACACGGATCTAAGCTCTTCCCACTTCTGGAATGTGTTCCCAATACATTGCCCAAAGGCCTTCTGGGGCTCTCATCTTTAAAAATCTGAGCACTTTGGGATTGTTATCTAGGCTTCAAAGAGTCTTGACAATTAATTATGTTCTACTATAGAAATTTGGAATGGCGTCATTTGAGAGGCAATTAGGCATTGATTCCCAAGACAAGAAAATGGTCACTAGCATGGATATTTTAATTTTTTTATTTTAAAGGACCAACACAATAAATCACGAAGACAACAACATATATTTTAATACTGAAAGCTTTCCTTCCACAACTATGGTCTGCAATTTCATAGGTGAAGTCAGACCTGGAAATGGTTTGTCTTTTTAAATAGTATCTCAAAGGTAACATTGCAAAAAAAGGAGAACTAAAAAAAGAAAGTAAACCACCACATGGAAAACCTTAAATACATCAATTGCAAACTCAGTGTGCTTGTTTTCTTTTGTGAGAATGTGGATCAACCTGTGGAGCTATTAAAGTTCTTCAAAATCATGCACACTTGGATTCATCGCTTCTGGGTGCATTACTCTCCCCATGAAAATGATGGTACCTTAAAGAAAGAAAAGAAGAGCTATAGAAATACAGATTCCAGATAACAAGAATAACAATTCTTAAAAAACATGTTCAACGATGGAAAATTATCCATAAAGGATATGGCTTCTGTTTACTGGGTGGGTTCAAGAAAAGAGTGATTACAAACTTCAAAGACTGTGTCTCTCCTGCTGGATAGATCTCATTATTAGGTAGTTTTCCTAAGGTTTTCCTGAAAATGTAATTTACTGGTTCCAATCTTGTCTATGGAACAATAGTTATGATTCTGTCCTACTTTCTAAAGGTACTGGGTGCTCCTTGTAATTAATGAAAAAGATATTAAGATACTGATATGATATGTCTCCTGAACCAAGTTCTTATTTGTTCTCAGATAGGGTTATCCACCTACAAAAGAGCCATGGATGAGAACACAAAGAAACAAAGCATATACATATACATATATACATACACACACTTACTTGAAATGAGCCTGATTAAATTCAAGGAGCCTGATTTCTGAGCCACGTCTAGGACTGACAGTTAGAACACAGGTCCATTTTAGCCAATATTATTTCTCAAACTGACAACAATTCCTTATTGCCCAATTAGATTTTTACTAGTCTTGCAAATCTCTTTTTGAGCTCGTAATGGAGTGAATTGAAAATGTGAACTCTAGTTTGCGAGATATATACTCTGCCACAGAGCAATTGCTTCCTTCCAAAAGTACATGATTAAAAAAAAAATCCTCTATGTACTTTTAAAAGTATATAGTATATATATATTAAATCAATCTGTTTTGTTATACACTAGGCAGTTGTCATCATTCTTGTCAAGCATGTGAATAACTCATCACATTGGTACTCTAGATACTCTTGGGTCAGAACATTTGGGAATTTTCCAATATTAATCATAAAAAGTTGGACAGCAGTCAAAGCCTGCTGGTTTGACTAATGGCCTTTAACTCCCTTGCACTGAACCACAGCATGAACAGTCCATGGCAAACTCTTTGTTCTGCCATGTCCTCATTATGTTGCCTACATCCCCAGTTTAAAGTCATCTCCTGCAATTTTGGTATCAAAGTAGGGTCCTCCCTTTTGAGCAAGCAAAAAGATGCAGCAGTTTTGCTGAAGATGAAATTCATCAACCATTCAGTTGATCCTCGGAAGCTGGGATCAGATTACAATCTAATGGCCAGTTCAACCTGGTGCATGCCTGTTCCTTCCCATTGGTCCCTGGTCAGGGTATTCCAGGGCCAGTCTGCTTTGGCTACTGGTCAGGTCTAGCTCTTTCAAACCGAACTCTCTCATCTACCCACAACATAGCCTCCCTGCCTGATCGGATGGGATGGATCAATGAAATATGGACAAGATGGTTCCTTTGGTAACCTGTTCCCATACCATAAAGCGCTTTAAAGGTTCAACCGGAAGAAAACTGGTACCCAATGCAGCTCATATAGCAGGTGTTAGATGCACAACCCTGGGGGTGGCCAAAACTACTCACATCGCTGTCTTCTGCACCAGCTGTAATTTCTGGCTACTCTTCAAAGATAACCCCGTGTAGAGCATATTGTACTAGTCCATATGGAGATGACAAAGGCATAAGTGATTGAAAGAAGGGTGTTTCAATCCGGGAAGGGGAATAACTGGTGAACAACTCAAAGTTGAGCAAAAGTCCTCTTAGCCACAACTGCCATCTGCTTTTTGAGTGGGAGTTGTGAGTCCAGGAGGACCCCTAGACTGAACATTGTGTTTGTCTGGGGCAGTGCAATCCCATCCAAGATCAGGCAAAGCCCCAGATACCGAAGGGCCCACTACCGATAGCCATTCCATCTTACCAAAATCAGTTGAAGCCTGTTGTTCCCTATCCAGATCCCCATAGCTTCCAAGCATGCACAAGAGGGCATCCACAAATCACCTAGTTCCTCAGGGATGGAGATGTACAACTGGGTTTCATTGACATACCAATGATATAGAAGACCTCACCCAGCAGCTTCATGTAAATATTTTAAAAAAGAGGAGAGCCCTGAGCCCCGCAGCAATCCACAGAGCAACGGGTGTGTGCTGGACCTCTTGTTCCCTATCAGTATCAATTGGAACCAGCACAAAACCTCTCCCCTCACTTCCAACTCCTAAAGCCAACCCCAAAGGATACCGTGGGTCAATGGTATCAAAAGCTGCAAGGGGGTGAAGCTGGATGCACTACCCCCATCTTACTCCTACCAGAGGATTTATTATTATTTTTTATTCATTCAATTTCTATTTGCTGGCAGTATGGCTATTGGGTAGAGCAGAAAAGAGCAACTTATTTTGTACTTAAACATAGCCTTCTGGCAGCTGTAGGACCAGTGGATAAGACTTGGGAAAAATGCTGGAAAGTGAGCAAAGCTCTGGGGAGGCAAAGAAAGTAACTTTCTAGTTTATGGGGTATTGCCTCTTTGAAAAGCTCCTATTTCTTTGTGGTCCTGCCGCATTACTTCATACTTACACTCTAATTACCTCACTAGGCACATGTTGTGTAATAGCCAATGAAATATCTTGCTGTTATAGCTGATCTCATGTATGCTCTCATTTGAATAAATTATTAATCCCAACCTTCTTGAGACTTGTTTTTCTTTCCAGAATTGACAAAAATCCAGTATGATTCAGTGTCATATATTATATCCTGGTTTCCAGTTTAAACAAACCCCCTTTGGGGATTTTTTTCCCTACTACAATTCAAAGGAAGCAAAAAGAAGACAAACAAATTGGGATTAGACATAGGTTCAAGTCTACCCCTATCCATGGAAGCTAGTGGGTTGACTTGGGAATAGTCACTGTATGTCAGCCCATCCTACTTTATAAGGTTGTGAGGAAAGGTTTAAAGACAGGATTGCTGTGCAAGCTGCTTTGAACTTCTAGAGAAATATGGAAGATGAATCAATACTATATATTTAAATATTGCAATGCACTCACCTATTATTCTGTTCCGAACCACAAAGAAGAATGGATGATCCACTATAATTTGGGGGTACAGCACAGCCATTCTACTAATTGCAATCATTCCTGGAGAATGGGAGAAAAAAAAACTAAAGTCTAATATTTCTTGGACATATTTGTGCCACACAATCTCTCCTTTTTGCTGCCAGTCCATTTGTAGCCCACCTAAAGTGCACAAACAAGGATTAAAAACCCATCACACTAACAAGGTTGTCAGGAGGCACAAATCTAATCTAAAACCAAGAAAGGTTTGGAAAGAAATGGATGTATCTAGATATGTTCTGTAAATGATTAACAACTGGTAGTTGCACAATTTATTTTCACCACTTTGGGAACAGCTTATAACTTACAAACAAGCTGACTTGGGAGACTTATTACATCCATTCCTTTCTGAGGGGAAGCCATTACCTTGGATAACCTTACCACCCACTTGGGCTATTGCTAAATACAGAACAGAAGCATTCAATGGAACGTGTTGTGTTAATCCTAACTGGCCACAATAATTTCCACCCTTACTGTGAAATCTTATTTCTGATCCCCAGAATTTTCACTGCAAATGGATGCAAATTCTGATTCAATGCTTGCAAAATTTTCAAATGACATATTTTGATTACCTTCACAATCATAATAGTGACATTGCTAGGAGTATTTTCAACCAGAGACAATATTCTTTTCTGAGGGGATAACACTAACTCCCCACCTTATAAAAAAGACACTGCCTACCACTCTTAAATTCATTTTTATATTGACTTATCAGCTATGAATTGGTCTGGTTTTCAATTAGTTAATCTTCTGTGGACCTTATAATCAGATTCATTCCTTAGTCATTTACTTTGGTATAGGTAAATCAGAATTTCCTTTAATTAGGGATTTGAGATCTCTTACAAATTATACCCGGAGAGGCTGTTTAAAGGAAACATGGTTTGCCTTAATGACAGGAATGACAGAAGACCCTACTTAAAAGCAAGTCAGAAATGAGATTTGGAGAAGGGAAAGATTTGCTCCAGTAAAGATGGATTTAGTGGGACAGTGGCTCAGTCATTATCATGGTTCATTACATTAATCTAATAAATTATCTCAAAATGACACAGCAAGCCACAGTACATTAGCCTCACTCTGTCTTGCTTATTATCTCAGCAATAGTTCCTGATTGGTTAGTCTGTTGCCCCGTTGTTGTTTTCCTAATTACAACGAACAAAAAAAGTCTGTGGTTGCCAATGAACATCTATGCCAGGGTTTTTCAAAAGGGGGGTTCCATGGAACCTAGCATTATGCGAGATACTAAATGTGAGAAACACTCAAAACACAGCCAATTAATTATGGCAAGAGCAATGTTTCTCAACCTTGGCATATTTAAGATGAATGGACTTCAGTTTTCTACATCCCAAGCCAGAATCTCCCATGCTGGCTGGAGTATTCTAAGAGCTGAAATCCACCCCATTTTAAAGTTGCCAAGAATGAGAAACCTTATGCTAGAGCTTCGCTTCTTGATCTGGCATTCTGGAATTTATTTTCTTAAACGGCAACCTTACTAAGTTTAGACCAAGCCCCTGACTAAGTCCCCATCTGCAGAATGAAGAAAAGCCTATTCTTTCTGTCGTCCTTTTCTTTTATAAAAGAACTCATAGTCAGCAAGGGTGAGAAGACAGTCAAAACTGCTACAAGGCAATTTTACTTACTGTTTCTCCTTTTATTGTCTGAAAGACTAATACTGCTTAACTCTATGTTAACCCTTAGCTGAAATATAAATGACAGAGCACATCCTCGATCATAATTAACATAGTTAACACAAACAAATGTAAATCAAACAAGGTCAAAAGAACCTGACTTGAAATGCTAACCCATAATTTAATCTATAGCGTGGGTTTTGACATTATAGCAAGCCAAAAAACAACAGATTTTGGCTTGTTGTGAGAACACACTCAAAATAAGACACTTGTTTCTAATCACAACTGCCAAAAGCAGAGAATCATAATTAACTCATTATGAACTTGCAAGAAGTTCTCCAACTTGATCAGCATAAGATATATGGGAGTATAATGTTGATCATCTCCATCAAGAATTTCTTATAGCTAAGCTGTTTGGAAGGGATTTGTCAGGCACAAGAAACCAGGAGCCAGGATAGAGTTCGAAAGCACTGCAAGTTTATTCCATGCAGCCTATACAAGAATCTGATCTACTAACAGTCAAGGCAAATTGGCAGCAGATAAGAGACTTCAAGTGGGGCCCTCTTTTGGGGGTGTAGGAACTCCAGACTAATGATGTGTTTGACTCCGCCTTCAGGCTCAACCTGGTTATCTCTTACAGGATTGGCTATCTACTTGAATTAGCATCCAGAAAGCTCTGTGTTTTTCTAACACTTAAGCTGAGACATCCAAAATATGCAGATTTAATTTGTAGTATCAGTATACACAGGAAATATTGTAGTTCAAATACATTAGTATTAAGACAAAATTTAGTCTTAATTAAATTTGTAAGTCTTTAGTGACTCTCCTCTAGAGCTTTACAGCAAGCATTTTATTAACTTTTACCTTTATTATACTGACATATAAAAAGGAGATAGTAATGGAATAAATAAAACTTTCACGCATGCCCAGTCATGAAATGAATCCTTGTCTATGTAGTTTTGAGGAATCTACCTTTCCAGCCAGGGCTCAGTAGGAATGCAAATTGGTAGCAGATAAGAGACTTCAATCTCCAAAGATTGTGCTTTTCTACTTATTAAAAAAAAAGGAAATTGATACATGATTTGAAACCTATAAGAGAATTATTTAAAAATCTGTGGGGGCCAAAGATATATATTTGGACGTGATAAGCAAGTAGTTCTGCCATCTGGGTGTGTGTTATTCAAATGGGTCACTTCGTTGGGAGAGGAGCTGAGCTGTGAAATAGGCAGGATGCAATATGGGTGGGACCATATCTCACTTCTTAGCACAGTCTTTCTCAACCTTAGGAACTTTACGATGTGTGGACTTCAACTCCCAGAATTCCCCAGCCAGCGATGCCACCATGCTGGATAGGGAATTCTGGAAGTTGACGTCCATACATCTTAAAGTTGCCGAGGTTGAGAAACATTCTCCTACCAGGACTGAAAATCCCAGTATTTCTTCCCTGGGGAGATTGGAGAAGCAAAGTTTCAGGATTATTTTCAATCCTTTTAAAAAATACTTTCAATGATAAAGTTGAGGCTTAGATTTCAAGTGTTTCCTAGCTCAAAATGATAAGAAATTAGCTTCTCAATATTCAGCAACAGTAATAGCAAAACAGGGTCTTAGAGCTGCAGATTGCCCATTCTGATCTATGGCTTTTTCTTATTTCTGTCTGATCGTCAGCTCATTTGAAAACAGAAAGATCTTGCAAACTGATGTAATGTTATATAGCCGCAACCTGATGCTTCTGATAAGAGCAAAGGGATATTTTTATCTCCTCACACTGGTGCTGCAGTCCAGCCTCCCTCCTTCTTTCCTTCTGGTATTACAAAGACATTTAATCAAAGGCTGCGGCAGGAGAAGAATAAATCATGGAAAAGAATCGGCTGCAGAATTTCCTTGGCTCAGAATTCAAATGTATTATGCACAATTGCAAATGGCCAAGTTTCTATTGCCTTTTAAACAAAAAACAAAAAAACCTAACACACCATCTAAATAATCTCTAATTCTTTTGACATATATCTGTCTAGCTTCTCTCGACTTCTGTTTCATCTAAGGACAGAGACTTGACTAAGTTGAAAAGTAGGCTTTATATTTTAAAGATTAGGGCTTGCTTTCCTCCTGGACAGTACTACGGTACTGGACATAACCCAATACCACTGGATAACCTCCTCTTCATGGTAATGCCAAGACTGTAATTAAGTGCAGACAACGCCTTCCTCCCAACTTTTCAAGGGTTGGAGACAAGTTTTAAATGAGCCTTCTGCCCACTCATTGACCTTACCAGAAAGGTAAACAAATGGCTAGAAAGCATGGGAAAATGTCCTCCAAAATAGCTTTTCTGAAATTGCCCTTTCAAGGTGTGTTGCACTTGTACTATGAAGTATTTATCTGCACAGCTGTCTTGGGAGCTAAGCCATTAATTACTTTGGCTGATGAAAATGAGAAGATAAATGTCATGCTCCTGCTTCATATGCTTATCAGGCTAGCAAACATCCATGGCTGGGGTTACTGCACCAGTAGCTTGGCTCTCCTCCACCTCCTTACACAACACACATAAAATGCATCTTGTTAGGATTGTTGGGTTTGAATTAAGGAGAGGAAAACTGAGCTGTGAAGCTTACCACTGGCTGTCCATGGCAGGGCAGGACCTAGGCCCTTGAAGAGGGTTTGGACTTCAAAGCTCATCAGTCCCAGTCAATGGCCAAAGATTGATTGAGTTGAAATCCCAAGCCTCTAGAAGACAGTTAACTGCACTTCAAGCTTTCCTAGCAAAAGTCTAAATCTTGACAACTCTGCCAAAAAAATGTTTTGTCCATCTTTGGCAGGAGGAGGAGGAGGAGGAGGAGGAGGACCACCTACCTACTGCTTGCTTCAGCCCCACCCATGTAGCAGTTTATTTTGTGGAAATACATATTTTTGCTAAAAGGTTGGGCATGTCATTTAGTCCACGCTTTTAGGAAGTTTACCTGAAGCAGCAGCAGCTTCCGAACCTTCTTCATTAACTTCAAGGATAGATTTGTGAACTGCTTTTGACAGGTAAAGCTCTTTGTTGTCTGGAGGAAAAACAAAAGTCAGAGCATTAGCAATTCAGCATTCCCACAAAAAGACCTATAAATGTCTTCCAATATCAGAGAAAAATAAGCTTTGGGCTTAGTTTACAATACTGGTGAACAATTACCATTCAAAAGGTACAGATGACACCCTCTGTAACCTAAACCCTAGATACTTTATTTCTTTTCTCTTCTCTCTTCCCTGTTCTGTAAATCCCACTATTTTCTTCTGATAAGACACCTTCAGATTTCATATACTGAAATGTTGAAGCTATCAGATTACTGGTCTATCTGAGCCAGGTGTAGATAACCTATTGTCCTTGGAATCTCTCTGCAACATTTTTTTTTTAAATTCCTGAAACAACCTCCCCACTGTCAAGTATTCATTGATTCAACTGTCAAAAATTGATGGTGCAATTTTGCATCATATCGAGGCAAAAAATAAATTAAGAATCAAAAGTCTCATAGAAGCCCTAACCAAGGCCCCCCAAATAAAAGGAAAGGGCAATCCACAGTATTAATAAATCAAAAGCTTATCAACCCCAGGTCTAAGCAAAATGATGCCCATGAATACAGAGATTTCAGGTTTACTGACTTTTTGCAATTTTCCCTAGAACCCTGAGACCTAGTAGTCTCCATTAATCAGGCAGAGGGGAAGAATTAAAGAACAGATGCCCTGAGCAAATGAACAGCACAGGAATTCGTCACTTTTAGAATCAGAAACAAGGTCATATAATCCTTTTTTGAGAAAATTCATTTCTGGTGGGTTTTTTTTCCAAGCATTCTTTTTTGGGTAACCCAAACATAGTCAGTTCTTGGCCCTGTTAGTCAACTGGAGTAAATAATGAAACTCATGGTGATGTGCTACAAAACACTCAGCAATCTCTTCTGTCCATCATTGGATTACTCTAACTCTGTAGCATCTCAAGCTGTGTTTCCTATAGCTGAAAATCTATTTTATTCAACTAGATATAATGAAGTTCGAGTCTCCTTCACACTGAATTCATAGAAGAGGATATTTGTAGCTCAGTGTTGAACTGTGAAGTCCTTGGTGCTCTCTGAGCTTGGTTGTTTTTCTTGCAGATGTTTCAACAGGTAACTAGGCAACATCATCAGTGCAAGAAAACATCTGCAAGAAAACAACTAAGCTCAGAAAGCACCAAGGAGCCCACACACTCAACTCAATACTGGGGACAACATAAACCTATCTGTGGCAATGATATGGAAAAGATTACTTCTTTTTCCAGGACATTTTTCAACTTTCCAGTCTAGCCTTCAGCCTTGGGATTTCTTTATAATCTCCCAAGTAAGTACTAATTAGGTCTAACACTGCTTAATTTTTCAAGATGAGCCAAAGGCATCTTGGTACTGCTACATAGCTGGGCATAGACTAAGGCCCCTCCAAATCTAATAAGAGAGGTAAGAAGACAAAAATTTATCACTATAGGAAGTCGGAAGTCTGATGTACTCCAAACGAACAGATGATTGAATCCAGTAATTTATTTTTGTACATTCACTAGGACCCTGGGTGGTGTACAATGAAAAAAAACCCAGAAAACTAATACAAAAAAACATATTAAATGATCTTCTTTGTAATAAAAATGGTAACCCAACAATCATATAATGAGTCAAAAGCTTGTTTGAATAATTAAAAAAAATCCTCAGAGTTTTTCTAAGTAAAAAGATAGTCAGGGCTACCTGTCCTTCTGGAGACAAGAGTATTCCAGAGTAGGAGACTCACTATAAAAATGCCTATTGCCTTGTTCCTCCCCTACAGATCTCTCAATGGGTGAGTTTCTCTTGATAATCAGACTGGACGGGCAGAATCATCCCTGATATAACCAAAAACCATAATTTATGGGAGGCCTTATGGGTAACAACCAGCACTTTGAATATACCTCATAAATATGAATATACAGATCAGCCTCAACTTTCGATTGTAATTGAGCCTGTAAGTCATGATGGTCGTAATGTGAGTTACCCATGTGACCAACCCAAATTTATGACATTTTTTGTGGTGGTTGTTAAGCGAATGCCACAATTGTTAAGTGAACCGACTGTTTCATATGGGATGTTTTTACTGAAAACTGGAAGCAAATGCCAGCTTTGGGCAAAAATGTTGTAAACTGTGGGATGCTGAAAATGGCCCTAAATACAGACCGGTTGCTGAGTGCTTGAAATGGAGTCATGGGGGAACTTTGGGACTAGGTTGCAAAGACTTTTGGGGGAGTCCATTGTAACTTTGAACGGTTGCTAAACCACCAGTCACAAGTTTATTTTTACACACACACACACACACACACACAGGGAGAGAAAGGGAGAAGGGGAGGATAGAAAGAGAGAAAGAAAGAGACTGTTTTTTTTTTATTAGACCCAATCCAATTAAAAAACAGGGCAGGGAAGGCAGAATGCTGCTACTTTTCTATTTGTTTCCTTTCTCCTCTAGTAATTAAAAAAGGAAAGATGCTTTTATAAAAAAATGAAAATAAAGGAAACGGGCATACAGCATTAAACCAGAGCTACAGGAATTTTAACAATGTGGTTTCCAAAGCATTGCTCTACATTTTGTCTCATGAAGCAAAATGTAGGCAACCACTTTTTCCACATTACCTGGATTTGTCTACTTTACTCATGAAGAAAAATTAACAGTGCTACCCTAGAGCACATTAATCTTTTCTGTGCTTAATGCTCAACATTCCTGTATAAATAATTTGATCTTTAAACAGCAGAGGAGTTAATTTGTTTGACTAAAACGGGTTGTTTTCTCTTGGTTTTTGTACGGTAAAGGAGTTAGGTGGTATAAATCTTTGGGAAAATATTCATCTCTGGGAGGAAGTGCAAGTCCAATACCATGCTGGTTTGTGTGCTTTATAACCTCCTCCCGTGCCTGGGTGCACCAACTTCCCAAGAGCTAAATCAAAAAGGCTGTGAAGTAAAACATAAGAACTGCTCAGCTGAATTGAGGCAAAGTTAATCTTTTCTGACAATAGCCACCAGTCCAACATTGTTAGAAAGCTGACAAGCAGACATCCTTCCTGGATTTTCTACAACAGCTGGTTCTTAAACTAGTACAACTGGTAACTCCAGCACACAGTAGTTAAAACTATATCTTCCAACATCTTTTACTATTGGCCACGATGACTGTGACTGGTGGAAGTGTAGTGATCAATATTCACCAATTACTCATTTCTATAATGGAACAGGAGTTTTGATCTTAAGGTGACATTTCAGCATTGATCATTACTAAAATGGGTTGCTAGCCTGCAATTTGCTTCACAACAGCAGCCAAATTGCAGATGGCTCAGACCCTCTATTAATTCTGCCCAGGTATATGTTACTGTCCATGGATACCAGCTGTGCTTTTTAATACAACCGAAGAGAGAACCAAGTCTTCTTCACCTGAATAAAAATGGATCTGATATTGCGCAGAATTCAATTACTATTTCTGTGTGAAATTCTCAAAGGATTTCCATTTAACTGTAGGAAAAAGTCTGTATGGAAAGCTTCCAACATGCCAGTA
Organism: Azemiops feae; assembly: GCA_023970755.1. NCBI lineage: Eukaryota > Metazoa > Chordata > Lepidosauria > Squamata > Viperidae > Azemiops > Azemiops feae. The sequence goes on from JALGBA010004264.1 coordinate 1,560,411, forward strand.
TATCCTGTTATGTTTGTCCTGGAGGGATGGTAGAATCAAATTCTCCAAACTCAAAGATAAAGAGAACCAAGATCTGGATAGAAGATTTGTCTGTGATGGATGGAGATCAAGATAACTTGGAAAACAAGAGATATTGATGATGAGAGAAATTAACCAACAGGGCAAACTATAGTTGCTGATATCAAAAGATTTGATATCAATTCAGTTAATTGAATCTCTATTGATCTATGACACGACCATTGTCAATGGGGGCTAGGATCAAAACATGTAAAACCAAAGTCTGCTCTAAGAAAATCACCGAGGGACTGGAGGACTATACCACACCTATTACAAAAGGTTAGACATTATTTATTGTCCTGCAGGAGAAACAGACTTTGGAATTGCCCAATTGGATTTTATAATTATGCCCACAGAATGAAATTCTGCTTGTGCTCTTTGAACTGTGATGTTTAAAAACAAATTAAGAATATTTCAAGAAGTGCCAATAAATATATAATATTTGAGGAGCTGCCAGAAAGAAGAAGGGGTCAACCTATTCTCCAAAGTACCTGAAGGCAGGACAAGAAGTAATGGGTGGAAACTAATCAAGGATTAGTTACTATTACTAGAACCTAGAAATAAGGAGAAACTTCCTAACAGTGAGAACAATTAACCAATGGAACAGCTTGCCTCCAGAAGTTGTAGGTGTTCCATCATTGGAGGTTTTTAAGAAGATATTGGATAGCTATTTGTCTGAAATTGTATAGGGTCACTAGCACAGTGATAATTTCTCCTTCCCCATCTATTTCTTCAAATGTTATGGCTGTTTATGGAGGACAACTATTTACATTGTTTTAAGTTAAAAACAGCACTCATGATAGTTAAGAACAGCCATCAAAAATGAAAGGGTACATTCATCAGGAATAAGCTTCAAAGCAGCTCATGTTGAGCCAAGCAACCTAGAGTTAAGGAGAAATTTCCTAACGGTGAGAGCAATCAACCAATGGAACAGCTTGTTTTCAGAAGTTGTGGGTGCTCCATCACTGGAGGCTTTCAAAGAGAGACTGGACAACCATTTATCTGAAATGGTACAGGTTCTTCTGCTCAAGCTGTGGGTTGGACTAGAAGATCTCAAAGGTCCCTTCCGATTCTGTTATTCTATGTTCTATGTTCTATTTCTGCATTGTTTTCAAGAGAACTGTGTGGACAGTTCAAATATACAGATAAGATTGAATGCCAGATAATAAGATTCCTGCCCTTCACTTGCCCAAATTGGAAGCCATTTCTCTATCTATTGGGGAAGAAGATCGGGATCTAAAGATGACTTGGACAGAACATTGACATTGTCAAAGTGAAAACAGAATGCATTAAATTACATATTTTAGAAATAAGTGAATTTAGATGGACCAGCATTTAAAATCAGATGCACTATTTAAGGTATTAAATTGTATGAAGCAATGATGTGTTGATGATATTCACAAAGGTCATTGTTAAGTATATGTTTGGCTACAACTCAATTCATGACAATATCACTTCTATAGAATCAGAAGACAAGGTTATTTACTCACTACAATCAAGAAAGTGGAATATACTGAGGAATTCAAAGGCAAAGAAAAGCAACATCAGAAAGAAAGTAGTACATTGGTAGCGGGTTGAAATGTCATGGTAGAGAAATGAAGGTACCAAAAATTACGAGAATATATGTGCTATGTAGTGTATAATAATTCAGGGGGCAGGTTAATCAAGTGAAAATAATGCTTTTTTCAATGCCAACAACTGCTTCAAGTGAAATATATGCAGTTTTGACACCTGGATATCACCTGCCAAACAATATCAGAATCAGAATCATATTCATTTCTTTGTTTACTTATCGAATTTATAAGCTATAAAACCCATAGTCACTCAATCTTCTTAGGGTTGAGCTGAAACCATTCTTCCCCATTCAGACCCGCACTGCCTCCCGATGCTGGGAAAGCAATTTGACAGAATAACTTGGATGGCCCCAGGCAAAGATATTCATCTGAGTGTCATTAGCATATTGGTAAAATATAATCCCAGTAGCTTCATATAGATGTTCAATAACAGCAGGGAGGCTCTTAAACATACTCAGTTGGAGTTCTTCTTTCTCTTCCTCGGCCAAAGCATGTATCTGAATTTTAGGAAGTTCCTAAGAACCCTAACTTCCCTTTGGAATCACACCAAGATTTTGTTATTATAGCCACTCTCAATAAAAGTAATTTTAGCCAATTAGTTCATGTCTGGCCTACATGGTGGGGCTAAAAACCATCTTGCACGTCTCATTGCACAGTATCTTCTCTACCTCTTACATTTATATAAATTATATAAAATTTATATAAATTAAGGAGGTGTGTGCCTGAGCTTCTTCTGCATATTTTCTGCTTGTTATGGGCTTAAGATTCAATTTTTCTCTTGTACTTTGGTAATGGATCTTGCCTATTTCTGTCTCTACAGTCAACCACATTCCATAGAGAAGTCTCTTCTAAAAATTGTGGATGAGGAAGGTCTTCTCACAGACCGATCTGGCATTTAGAAGCACAAACAAAAACTCAGGGATGGTGACGTTTTGATGACCAAGAGGAGCACTAAGAGGATGGAATGTGGTACTGATGCCTAATACCAAAGCAACTTTCCCCAAGAACAGCCAGTCCCTGCGTCCTGCCATATCTTCCCATGTCCATCACCACCATGATGTTCTTGCCTGCCCTCTCCTCTCTTACAGAATCTATTGCCTCCATCTCTTGCACTCCCTCCAACCCCCTCTCAAAGAGTTCTATCACACAACAAAAGAATGTAACAGAACAGATGACAGCATTCAGCACTTGTCCTCACCTTCTTCTTCCATACCTTCACCCTTCCAATTGCCCCTTTCTCATCCAGCAGGCAAGAGGAAAATCTCTTAGCCAGTGACACCCTTCCCCTTGTTTCTCACCTGAGGAGGAATGAACAGTTCTGATCTATTTGCACCACCTTTCTCCACTTATCTAACTTCAAGATCTCCATCCCACTAGTCTAAACTTTCATCAAATCTTCAGAGACATAGATCACACATAACAAGGGTTTTTATATAATGGATACAAAATACAGACAACTGAAAACTAATAAGCTAGAACACTTCCAGGCACAAGTGTGGAAACAGATATGAATTATTAGCATAAAATATATTGGTTAGAATGACAAAATTAAGAAAAGTAGATGTGCCAGAAATATTTGGTCTGTAAGACATACCATCAGAATATAAGATTAATGTTATGAACAGACTTGGTAACCAAGTTATGAGCACAAAATCTCAGGAAAGAGCTATCACAAAAATCAACAGAAAAAAGAGTATGTTCAACCTTTTTTAAAAAGAAAAGATCCAAGACAAGGAATCATGATGGAGAACAAACATTTGGGAAACAATAAGTGTGTATGATAATTAAAAACAGACTTTCAACATCAAGCTAGAAGGGACAAGGAAAGGTATTTTAATCAAGAACATTAACAAATGAAGCAATGCAGCTAAGTTTGTTATGGTCATAGAGTACAGTAAAATACTGAAACCAGCCATGAAAGCTGGCTAGGTGACTTTGGGCTAATCATCAGGAGACTGTGAATTCTAGTCCCGCCTTAGCTATGAAAACCAGCTGGATGACTTTAGGCCAGTCACTCTTTCTCTCTCAGGCCAACTCACCTCATAAGAGTTGTTACTGTGGGGAAAATAGGAGGAAGAAGGTGTGTTGGATATATCTGCCATCTTAAGTTGTTCATAAAAATAATAAAGATGGGTTATAAAAATGATAAATAGAAATAAAATAAAATATACAGAATTTTCTTGATTTTCCCCTCTGTGACAAACTTTCCTTTCTGTGAAGGGCATTCAAATGAGTTAAGAATAACACTCTTCTGAATATTGGAACTGTAGTTTGATGTGGTGTTTAATTTTTTTAAAAAAAGTATTTGCAAGTCAGTCTCTAGGAAGGGAGGACTGTACTAGTTGTCTAAGTGTGCATTTGGTTTTCTCATATCCCAGAATCAATATCATTTCACTGGAAAGCCATCAAAGTGCAATTTCTTGGCAAGTTATTTTTTCCCCCAGCTACAATTAAGAGGATGAGCTAGCATTAAGGAGGCCAATCCAACTTGGCCAAAGAATATCCATAGCCAGTATGGAAAGATGCTCAGCCAGAGCTTGCTCAATTTTGGTGATATTTATTTCCTTGAAATATATTTTGTAGGAATTTGGATCCTATAATACCTTTCTAACGCAGCCATGTGATTATGAAGGCCAAACTGAACCCCATATAATAAGTAATTGTGCGGTAGTTGCATTTAGTTTTAACACAGCAGATATCAAGTGCTACAATAAAAACTGTCTGGAGAAACAGAATGGTTCATAACTGGAAAAAGAATGAGATTAAAAAATGCATTCTGTCTCCTCATACCTATTTAACTTGTGCATGAAATATATTAAAAGCACGGTAGGATTTGAAGGGATGACAGCCGGAATCAAAATTAATACTAAGAATTAATAGCACTTACAAAATTAACACTAATACTTTAAGTTATGCAGCCACTTCCCTTTCATTAGCTCAAATAATGAAGACTTAGAAAAGCTCATTATGAAAGTAAAAATGGAAAATGAAAAATCTGGGTTAAGGTTAAATATTAAGAAGGCAAGGAAGTATCAGTTAGCACGCTTATTGAATTCACAATCTATAGAGGAGAAGTTACACTGCAGATAGATTTAATTTTCTTGGGCTCATCTGTAGTTAAAAATGGACTGTGTGCTGCAGGAAGAAAAAGAAGACTAATCCTAGAGAGGAAGAAAATGATTCATTTAGACAAAACCAAAAACAAAGGTCGAAATTCTTAAATCATTTTTTTTCCATTGGTAAAGCTGCACATTGAGAAAAAGTAGGGGAGAAGAGAATTATGGATCTGGAGATATTTAGTAAGAGTTCCACAGACAGCAAGAAGAACCAACCCATTAGCCCTGAGCTGACTCCCTCAGTGTGATAATCAGCAAGCAGACATTCATATACTTTAGGTATAGCATGAACTCTGACTGTGAGAGGGTATGTGAAAAAAGGGAAAAAATAAAACAACACGCCACACTGTTTCTCTCACTTCTGTTCCCCTGGAAGCTAAAGAAGTTGTTCTCTTTCAAAAGAAGGCAGTTACTGTATTTAAAGAAGGGGATTGCTTCTTATTTGAAGAAGGCAGGAAAAGTGGAAGATCTGAGGAAAAAGAAGAAAGATGGAAAGAACAATGCCTTAAGGTTTGAAAAAGGGAAGGAAAGGAGCCCAAAGATTCTTGTAGCTGACCCCATGTAAGTATGTGTGTGTTTGTGCGTGTGTATGTGTGCGCTGGGAAAAATTGAGGGCAATAGAAGAAGGGGACGACAGAGAATGAGATGGCTGGATGGAGTCACTAAAGCAGTAGGAGTGAGCTTAAATGGACTCCAGAAGATGGTAGAGGACAGGAAGGCCTGGAGGAACGTTGTCCATGGGGTCGCGATGGGTCGGACATGACTTTGCAACTAACAACAACAACATGTGTGCGCGCAGAGCTGTCGAAGAAGGTGGGGAAGAAAAAAAGCCTTAGCAGTTGAAGAGGTGATTCCAGAGAAACTTTATTACAGCAGGCCCAATCCAACCAATAGATGGATGGATAAGAAGTAACAAGTGAAAGATGGTTAAAGAAGGATCCAACCTAGAACTAAGGAGAAATTTCCTGACAATGAGAACAATTAAATCAGTGGAATGGCTTATCCCTGGAAGTTGTGGGTGTTTCATTACTTACAGTAGCAATGGGAATTTAAAGAGAGTCAGGAGTTGTGGCCATTTTACAGGAAAGTGCCAAACTGACAGGATTAGATTGGCCAATTCGCCCCAGAGGTCAATACAGTTCACATAAAGCCAGTCAGAGAGCTGGAGATGAAGCAAAAGCCAGCACTACACTGTGGGACACTGGAGGTAATGTCAAGCTTCACCAGATCAGTTCCAATGGTCAAGTTCAGCTGAAGCAGCTGACAACAGAGATTAATACAACATTTATTTCTGTAAGCTGTCTGGAGTCACCAAGAGTGAGTTGGGCATTTTTTTTAATAAATAGAGTGCAAAGGCAAAATAGTTGGTTATATGTAGGATTGGGACTGAGATGGATGGATGGATGGATGGATGGATGGATGGATGGATGGATGGATGGATGGATGGATGGATGGATGGATGGATGGATGGATAGATAGATAGATAGATAGATAGATAGATAGATAGATAGATAGATAGATAGATAGATAGATAGATAGATAGATAGATAGATAGATAGATAGATAGATGATAGATAGATAGATAGATAGATAGATAGGCAGGCAGGCAGGCAGGCAGGCAGGCAGGCAGGCAGGCAGGCAGACGGATAGCTTGAAGATAGCACAGATAGTAAGGAAGTCAGGTAGGCCTTAGGAAGAAAAGTCAAATAGAAGTTAGAGTGGAGATAAACAAAACAAAATAGAGCTTTGAAGATTAAAATAGCTTTCAGAAATAAAATAAAAAATTCCAGACAGAGACAATAGCTGTAAATTAGAAAGCAGTCTTTCTGCTTTTGTAATGAAAAATAACATTTTTAAATAATAAAACCTATTCCAAGTAACACTCGTGAGTACACGCCTTAAGATCTGTACCAAACCTGAATTGTGACAAAAAGGACTGGAGAAAAAGGGAGAAACAACTGAAGAACAGTATAACCCTGTTATACTGGAAGGGACCTTGGAGATCTTCTAGTCCAACAAAATAAGGTAGATTCTCTGAATTATGTCATTGGTTTAATGGATATTCCCAAAAAAGACTGGCACCAATTAGTCACCAGCAAATGGATTGTTAAATTGGGATTAGATGTGTGCTGCATCCTAGACACTCCCACCTCCACTTCTAAATTTCTATCAATTTCCAAGTTCTGGAAGTTAGCATCCAATAGTCTAGAGCAGGGGTCTTCAAACAGCCTGGCTGAGGAATTCTGGGAGTTGAAGTCCACAAGTCATAAAAGGGCCAAGTTTGAAGACCACCAGAATAAGAAAAGATGGTAGATGTCTTCAGTGATGGGATTCAAATATGTGAACAACCGGTTCTCTCTGTGGATGCTGCTTCCAGAAGTCCATTCTGGGCCTGGGCAACAAAAAATTAGCTACCAGTTCTGCCGAACTGGTGCGAACTGGCTGAATCCCACCACTGGATGTCTTGTAGGACAGCCTAGGCCAGGCCAAATATTGCCTTTTTTCCGACCTGCGCCTCAATATTCTCTCATTTGAGAATATTGGCTTAGAAATTTAATTAATTAACTAAAACATTTGTGGGCCAGGTTTTTCTTGGCCAAGTTTTAAAATTATGGTGGAAGAAAATGAATGCAGTGCTGCAATAACCTAAATCACAGAAAGCCGCTTACCAGACATTGCAGTGAGATCAGCACTTTGGCTGAATACTTCTGTAATTCCAACCCCTTTCAAAGCATCCTTCAGATCAATTTCCTGTTCTATTGAGAACCTAGAGGGAGAGACGGAGAGAAAAAAAAATGAAAGTCTTAACTCCTTTTGCTCTAAAAAAGAAGTAGATGCAAATTGTTGCTAGAAAAACGGGGGGGGGGGGAAGAAAAGAATATAATATAATAACTGCCTACAAGGCATTCAGGTAGCTCAGCAGGAGAAAACACATTACAAAGAGAGAGAGAGAGAGAGAGAGATACTCAGAGAGACAATGCATTGAACTGACATTCATCACTAGCTTATTCCTGGTTATTGTCTTGTTTTCAGTAACACCCTGAGACTAATTGTTTTGCAGTCATACAACATCACCCTTGCAAAGGACTTTGAGTCAATAGAAATTTGGGGAGAGGAGCCTGTGTATACAAAGCAAAATGAAATGCAGTCGGTTTTAAATAGCATCATGAACCTGCATAACAGAACATGGGGGAAAAAAAATACAACAAAGCAGTTACAAACAGAACAAAGAAACAGAGAAGATAAATAAACAAGTGCTTTGTTTTTAAAAACTGCATCACTACTGTATGCAGCAAACAGCCAAACGTGGCACAATCTCTTGCTGTTTTCAACTCCCCAACCTGAAGGAAGGAAGGAAGGAAGGAAGGAAGGAAGGAAGGAAGGAAGGAAGGAAGGAAGGAAGGAAGGAAGGAAGGAAGGAAGGAAGGAAGGAAGGAAGGAAGGAAGGAAGGAAGGAAATTAGTTTGCAAACTTTAAGCTTAATAAACCAAGCATTCTGAAACAGATTGTCAACTAACAATAAATTTGGAACAATATCCCTCCCCCAGAATATGGTCTCAGAACTAAATCTTGCTTGCTCTCAGGGAATTCACAGAATTCTCTGTGAGAAACTCACAGAACTTAAAATAGCAAGAATGTTCTGTTGCAACAAAATAAAAAAAAAACATTTTGAATGTTCTATTAATGGCAATTCTTTATGTGCTCCTCGTTCCCTTGTTTTTTCATATCAAAGCAGCAAGAGTAGATGGGATGGCAATCCATGCTAACTACTATCAGCCAGCCAACTTTGCAGAAAGATTGGCAAAGGGGATGTTTCATTTTTTCTTTCTTTCTGAAAGCGTACATATTTTTACATGGACTCTGAAGCTCCCTATCTACATATAAGCAACAGCTCATTCACTTAGTACATGTATGCTCTCAGCAAACCAACCACAGCAAACAAACTCTTTCAGGCAGTCAAACAGAAATTTGTCAGTTTCATAGCAGCAGTCCAGTTGCAGGCTTCTGACGCTACTCTTAAGTCTTCCCAGGTTCTTATTAATAGCGGAGTTGGATCACAGAAAACTTCCTTCTCCTGTTCCTTGGTATTCCACCCCTAAATTATCTTGTATAGCAGGGGCCTCCAAACTTGGCCGCTTTAAGACTTGTGGACTTCAACTCCCAGAATTCCTCAGCCAGCATGGCTGGCTGAGGACTTCTGGGAATTGAAGTCCACAAGTCTTAAAGCGGCCACATTTGAAGAGTCCTGTTGTATAGCCTTTCAAAGGAAGCTGGCGAGGACATAATGTGTCTCGGTCCTAAACTCATGGTATAGGACAGGGGTCTGCAACCTTAACAACTTTAAGACATGTGGACTTCAGCTCCCAGAATTCCTCAGCCAGCTGAAGTCCACAAGTCTTAAAGTTGTCAAGGTTGCAGACCCCTGGTATAGGACAACACTTCCTTCTAGTCCCCCAGCAGCACAAAATATTTAAGAGGGATGGATTTTGCATTTCAGCAGGATTTGAGGAACTACAGGCTGGCTCATTTCTGCTTTAGGAATCTTGATTTCAGCTAGTCTGTTTTCCCCATTCTAAATTTGCTCACAGTAGCACACTGGTAGAAGTACACTTGAGGCATGCCATCCTATTCCTATAATTGTAATGTTATTACTAGCTAATATGTTATTCTAATATATGTTTGCATTCGTTGTTGCCTTTAGATAAACTAAGGGGATTACATGGACAAATAAATGTATGGAAACTCTGTAACTCTCAGCCGCACTAGGTAGACCAGACTAAGAAATCAACTCCCCAGGAAGGTTAACACCACTTTTATTGAGATTGCCTAGGACAGAATGTTGAAAGCCCAATTCTGTTACATCTCCTCCCCTTCTTATAATAACCAGCTAACTGGAGAAGTGTCTGTTTGAGCTACTTCAGACCATTATTTGAATGTTCTCAACTCACAACATGTTTTTCCCCTTTTTGCCTTGGCAACACAGTTTGCATATTTCTATCGAGGTCATCTTCCTTACTCTCTACATCAGGGGCCGGTTTCATCATACCGAAGCCGCGCCCACCCCATTGCCGGCAACGCAAAAAGAGTTGCGATACGTCGTGACACGTCACGTGACGTGGCGCGTTTGACACCCGTGCTCTACATCAACTACGCAAAAGGACCCTTGATAGGAAAGGATTAAGCAGGGCCGAAAATTGACACCATCCACAACAAGGCTGTCATTCGTGGCCTTTTCTTTGGTGTTCTGTGCATGTATGTTATAGGATTTGAGCAAATACATTAAAAGCCTACATACTTATTTTGCTTATTATCCCAACAAACAAAATGGACAAAAGCCCCTCATGCTGTGCAATTTTGGGAATGCAATTGTGAAGCAGAGCTTCACATAACAGGGACTGGAAATTGCATACGGGTAATCCTTGACCTACAACCATTTTGCTTATCAACCATTTGAAGTTACAGCAGCACTGGAAAATGTGACTTACAACCTGTCCTTACATTTATGGCCATTCCCTCAGTCATGTGATCAAAATTTAGACGCTTGGCAACTGGCGTGTATTTACTCAGTGGAAGCGTCCTGCAGTCACGTGATCGCCATTGGTGACCTTCCCACTTGGCTTCTGACAGTCAAAGTCAATGAAGGAAGCCAGATTTACTTAATGACTGTATCATTCACTTAACTGCAGTGATTCGCTTAACAACTGCGGCAAAGATGTTGATAAAATGAGGTGCGACTCGCTTAACAATTGCCTTGCTTAGCAATTGGAAATTCTGACCCCAATTGTGGTGGTAAATCAAAGATAACCTATACATACAGTTTTCTAGTTGCCCACATTCTTTCACTACAGTTTGACAACACTTCATCCACAGAACTGAGTGGTGCCTCCTGAGAAATAAACCGTTTTCTACTCATATTGAACAAAGTCCAGTTTTGTCCCATCTCATTTCCTCTTCTATTGCTTTGCAAGGCACAGCTGAAACTGTGAAACTTGCTAAGTTGCTATGACAGTAAAACAAAGCATTTTAGATTTCTATGACAGTTTGTGATTTTGTTATGTGCTCAGGAGAGAGATAATAACTTTTGGCACCGGCTGGCATGTCCTTGGAGTCTGCCAGTTACAGCATGGAGGAAAAGACAATATACGGGAGATTTATTTGATCCAAATAGAAATCTTTCTTATTGTCACCTCCAATTTTCTGGTTGAAAAGTTGATTCTGCCACTTAACTTGAGGGAGGAAAAAACAAAAATAAACCAGGAGTGTCAGTGAACTTTGTCAGATATTTTTTTTAAAGAACACATTACACAATAGTGACCTTACAGATCGGTATCTACAATAATATTCAGATGGAATAATATTTAGAGTTACATTTTTGGTGCGGTCCACTACAGATGCGTTTGGGTGATAACGTATAGCAAGGATTGAACAAACTGAGCAAATTTTATATTACTGGAGCTTTGCCTCTGATTCAGGGACCTTGTTCTGTAGTATGAAGAAGTGTAAAAACCCCTATTTGTTTAAACCCAGGGCATTTGAGTAGCTGGGAGGTGGGACATAAACACTATTTTGGAGAAGCAAAGACCTCTAGGCAGTGGGAATCCAGCCATTTCACACTCGTAAGTGGCCCCAGACTTATTTGCATAAGTAATCCTTAACTTACAACTATTCATTTAACGATCATTTGATGTTACAATGACACTGAAAAAAGTGAGTGATCCTCACAACTGTCACAGCATCCCCAAAGTCACGTGATCAAAATTTGCTTGGCAACTGGCATGTATTTATGACAGTTGCAATATCCCAAGGTCATGTGACCTACCCAGCTGGCTTCCGACAAACGAAGTCAATGGGGAAAACTGGATTCGCTTAACGACTGCGGATTCACTTAACAACTGCAGTAATTCACTTAACAACCAGGGCAAAAAAGATTGTAAAAATCAGGTGTGACTAACCTCTTGCTTAGGAATGGAAATTCTGTTCCCAGTTGTTGTAAGTCAAGGACAACCTGTATTTTCCTATAATGGGTGGGTGGGTTTTTTCCTTTAACCAAATTAAACTATCTGGGAGGCTACCCTGCAGGTTTTGGGTTACCTGTCTCAAAATCACAAGAAAATCTAACACTGATTGGCAGCAATTCTGGATGGAAAAGATCCCATCACCTAAAAAGTAGAATTTGGAGTCTTCCTACAGCTTGGTGGTTCATCCCTGCCCTAATGACTGTCCTCACTGAGGAACTGGTTCTCTTCATGCGTGCTTTGCCTCATTCAAGGATTTGTCTATCGGTCCGAGTAGACTGCGATCTTACAGAGGATACAAGATTGGGAGCTGGCTTTTATATCCAGGCAATTCTTTTTTCCTACCAGACTTTGTTAAAGCCTTCCATAAATATTAATGAGCAAAGCAGAGACGAGAACAGATAAACTTGATGCCATTTCTCACCAGTGTTATTTTCATAATAGGGACAAAAGAGGCAGCTAATGTAATAAGCTTGGGGTGCAGTTCTCCAATATGGTCTTTCCCTTATTAAATTCCAGAGATTAATTATAGGCCTCAAGCTTGAATTTCTCTGAGGACTTGCAAGCAGGTCTGCTGAATGTTATCAATGGGCTCCATAAATATTTTGTAAATATTTTGTTGTCTCTCTATGTATATTTTTAAAATGTGTGTGTGTGTGTGTGTGTGTGTGTGTGTGTGTGAGGGAGAATCACAGGAGAGAAATTAGGAAAATGTCATTTGTGGCTTGCAGGTCCAATAGTAGAAAAAAAAAGTTAAAACTTTCACTCCTCTGAAAAATGCCATTCAATTATAAAATAAGTGTTTTTAAAACTTCTACATTTGTAAAAGGGCTGAATGACTAAGCCAAACCGAGTTAATCACAACATTTCAAATTTTCTGTCTATACTATCTGTGTCCAACTGAAACCGCAGTTTTCTTGTCTTAATAGCAAAGTGAAAAAACAGTAAAAGAGCGCAAATTGTTTAAATTATATTTGGTTTTGTTCTTGAAGCATTATTTCTGAGCCAAAGCAATCAACATTTTAAATCTATTTTGGCATAGCAAGGAAATAGACCATGAAACTAATTTGCAAAACCATCTTCTAAACACAGTTTAGCCGAAGAATATAAAAGGCATGCCAACTAATAACAGTAACCAAGTTTCTCCATGAACCCTTTCCCTCTACTGCTGTCTTGGCCTCTTGCAAAAGAGATGTGGGATCGTTTCCTTGCTAGCAGTAACAAGGGCTGCTAATCTTTCCCTCAGGCAAATCCTTACAAAGCCACTGCATTTTCAAGACATTTCAAACACACAATTTTATCCTCCTATTTAACCCTACCGAAATGTAGGCAACAGTTAGGTTATTCCTTTTAGGACAAGCAATATTATGTAAATAAATAATAGAGACAAGAAGTGAGAAGTAATAGTAAAAAAAACCCCTCAAAGTCATGAAGTAAGAGAAAAAGAAATCTACATCTAGTTTGCATCAAGGCTTGCTACTCCTGTCCACATTTTTTCTGTCCTTCCAGATCATGCTCATTTCTGTTAAGCTCATACGTTGATTCAAGCACCACTTTTTGTTCTTAAACGTCTCAGTTCTTTTCCAGGATTTCATTACGGTAACTTCATCCAATAATTTAATTTATATACAGGTAGGCCTCGACTTACAACCATTCATTTAGTGACCATTCAAAGTTGCAATGGCACTGAAAAAAAGTGACTGGTGACCATTTTTCACACTTAACAACCATTGCAGCACCCCATGGTCATGTGATCAAAATTCGGACCCTTGGTATGTATTTAAGACGGTTGCAGTGTCCTGGGGCCATGTGATCACCTTTTGCAACCTTCTGGTAAGCAAAGTCAATGGGGAAGCCAGATTCACTTAACAACTGAGTTAGTAACTTAATAGCTGCAGTGATTCACTTAACAACTGTGGCAAGAAAGGTTTTAAAACTGGGCAAAACTCACTTAACAACTATCTTGCTTAGCAATGGAAATTTTGGGCTCAGTTGTGCTTGTACGTTGAGGACTATCTGTAATTTATTTTATATAATTTATAATATAAATTATATAAAAATGCTCTTTGCTCTTCCTTCATAGATCTGTTTCGCAATTCAATCTTTTTTTAAAAATTATTTCATTTGTTTAAATGATTTATATCGTCGCCCTTCTCACAGCAGTGACTTTATGTGACCATACTATCTCAGTATAGTTATTTTTGTACTGGTCACTCATTGTTGTATTCAACCCGTGTTCACTAATTATCTAGTCATGCTTCATTCATCCACTTCTTGCATTAGCTTTTATCAGGATTTATTCGTCTTAAAATATCTCATCCGTTTCCTCATATTTAGTAAGCATTCTACCGAGGAACACAAATTCTACATTCTGTACTTGCTCTATTTTTTTCACCATTTATGCTTAACTTGCAATTGTTCATTCCATTTATCCTGTTAAATACTCTTGTCTTAATTTTTGATACATTAATTTTGAAATCTATATACCTGCTTACTGTGCGTTTAATGAACTTTTACTTTTCCCAAGATGAGACAAAGTCCTAAAATCCTATAAATGTGGGCTTTTCTTAACAAAAGACGTTGAGACTCTAGAAAGAGCCCAGAGAAGAGCAACAAAGGTGATTAGGGGACTGGAGGCTAAAGCATATAAGGAACAGTTGCTGGAATTGGGTATGTCTAGTTTAACGAAGAGAAGGACGAGGGGGGACATGATAGCAGTGTTCCAATATCTCAGGGGCTGCCACAAAGAAGAGGGAGTGAAGCTATTTTCCAAGGCGCCTGAAGGCAGAACAAGAAGCAACGGATGGAAACTAATCAAGGAGAGAAGCAACCTAGAACTAAGGAGAAACTTCCTGACAGTCAGAACAATTAACCAGTGGAACAACCTGCCTCCAGAAGTGGTGAATGCTCCAACACTGGAAGTTTTTAAGAAGAGACTGGACAGCCATTTGTCTGAAATGGTATAGGGTTTCCTGCCTGAGCAGGGGGTTGGACTAGATGACCTCCAAGGTCCCTTCCAACTTTATTATTATTATTATTATTTCATCTCTGTGGCTGGCACAGGAAATGGGTGAGGCAGAAATGAAATATTACCTAAAACAAATAGAAGATGGGTAAAATCTACTCCCAACAAACTTGTTTTCTGTGGTACTAAGTATAGCTAAACAATAATCTGATTTCAGGGCTTCAGAGGTTAAAACTAGATTATATTTTTGAATCAAATGGATTACTGAAACAATTCCAACAGATAATCATTTATGCCACAGTAGCAAATGCTATGGAAATTTCGCTCAACATAAGGGCACAGCACAGCACTGACAAGTGTTTGTAGAGGTTGAAAAATATTTAGAGAATAAACCCAAGGAAAATTGTTAATGGAAAAATAGCCTAATGAGAATGCTCACTGTTCACATCTTCCCAGGTGGGAGACAGAAAAATGCCAATAAAGAGGGAATATAATGAAGCACCCTAAATAAAAGGAGCATACTGTAATGTTTGTGTGCTATTGTACAAACAGTAGAGACAGGTAAGTAGTAAACATTCCTGAGTTTTCCAAATATATTTGAATCCCACAGAAGAATTTCAAATATATTTAAATCCCACAGAAGAATTTCAGTGGAGGAAAAGAGGGCTATTTGTCATACAATAGTATAAAACTTACTTGCTCTTACCCCAAATAATACATGCTAAAAAAAAAATCATTATTTGGAAATCTTGTGATTCTCCTTTAATGCAGTGTTAAGGACAAAACAGGTCAGATTGGTTCAGATAAGGCTGTGCAATATTTTGGATTAGAAGAGAGAAATCAGATTTGAAGTACAGGTGCAAAGGACATATGTTTAAGCCTAGGAAAAAGATGCAGCTTCTTTAAGAGACTTCCACCGCTGGTGCTACATCTGGGCCTAAACATGTTCCAAATCAGATTTCTTCCTTTGAACCTAAAGGGTTTGTAGCCCAGAAAAACAGAATAAAGCCACACATGTTGGCAACCAACCGAAACAACCATCTGATGAATTTTCATACAAATATCCTTGCCTCTTAAGCACCATTAACTCAAGCATACTGTGAAACCATGGAGTATTCAACATGAGGGTGTTTATTTTGAAGAGATATGCACTTTCAAAAACTTGATAAATTAGAAGCAAGAAGGCATTCTAATTAGAATTTAAATGAAACATGTTAGCATTCAATAACTTTAAAATGCAATGCTTTTTCAAGCAAGGTTTCATTAGAATGGCTCATAATGGAGAAAATTAAACTTATCTGACAGCATACTTTGTATATTCCAAAGATAGTGGAATATACATACAAAGATAGTAGAATGTGTTAAGGGAATGGCTTGCCTTCAGAAGTTGTGGGTGCTCCATCACTGGAGGTTTTTAAGAAGAGATTGGACAACCATTTGTCTGAAATGGCATAGGGTTGGATTAGAAGACCTCTAAGGTCCTTTCCAACTATGGTATTCTGTTATTGGGCCCATTTCTCATTTGCAGCTTTAATAGGTTTTCCCAAAGTGGCATTAAGCCTTAAATGAAACTAAGTAACTTAGCAGATATACAGAAAAATAAAATCAGCATGGGGCACCACTTACTCCCTTACACATTGTCAATAATTTTAAAAAAGCATAGGCTCTCTAATCTCTCTGGCGCTGTGTTTCTTACCCTTAACTGATGTGTGGACTTCAACTCCCAGAATTCCTAGCTAACATATTGGCTGGGGAATTCTGGGGACTGAAGTCCACACACCTTAAAGATGCTGAGATGGAAAAAAACACTGCTCTAGCAAAACATAGGTTCAAGTGAACATAACCACTTTAAAGAAAGTTGGATGAAATGAAAAGAAAAATACATGGAATGGGAGAATGCATTAACAAGTGTAACATTTTAGACCTGCCTCTCTAAAGTCACGTTGTCCAGGTGTTTGGGGTGAAATTATCAGAATTGCCAGCGTTCATTATTTTTATTAGCTCCTTCAAGTACTTTTTAGTAGAAAAGAAGGATATAAGCATTTCTTAAATCAAATAAATATTGCCCAAATGTTTATCACGACAACATTCTCACAAATCCTCACATCTACTCTCCACTGAATAACATTTCCATTTTACACATGAGGAACTGAGTTAAATCTTTCTGCTTATCTTACAAAGGTTGCAGAACTACTGTTTCTCAGAATAATAAATACTGACCACACTGGAACATCAGAAGCTTACGGTCTTTCCTTTTAATGGCTGAAAAGTCACCAAACTGCATAATAAGTCTTGAAACAGATTTAACAAAAGATTCTCTCACACATTCTTCTCCAATTCATCTAATTCACTGGATCTATCACTGAATTCTAGGAAACACAGGAAATCTTGTCCCTTGTGACATGTATGATAAAAGCATCAACTTTACACCGTCACCTGACTCTATGTCATTCTAAATATCTACTCTGCCTTTCAAAAGAGTGTTCCCTTAATGCAGGGGTGTCAAGTTGCCGGCCCATGGGCCGGTTGCATTATGCGGAGGCCATGTCCATCCCAGCTCTGGCAATGCGAAAAAAGTCACGATACGTCACAACACGTCACGTGACACGGTGAGTTTGACACCCGTGCCTTAATGGATCAAACATTTCTCATTCTCTTTTTCTCTGCCTTCACTCTTTAACTCTCTCCCTAGTAGTCCAAACTAACTGGTTTTTCAGAAGAAGAAATGGATTCCCACCTTGGAAGATACACCTCAACCTTCTGTTTCTTCATAGAGGTTGCCCATTCCTCAATCAGCTGGGCTTTGATCAAAGGCTCCAGTGTGGCTAGTGGTACTTCCTGCCTGGAGAGAACAATCATCATGCTGAACTCATCTCCCTCATACGGTATTTCCAAGACTTGATAAATGCCTCCTGCTTCATTGGATCCATCACTGAATTCCCCTAAAAAAAAAAAAAGAGTTGGATTCTTTCATCCAGATGGGGAATATTCCTCCATTATTGTTATTTTTTGGTTAAAAAAAGATAAAATAGGGCATTGTCATTTTTTAGTTGGTTTGTGCTTTGGGCATGCATAGCTTACCATTATAGATGTCATGGAATGCAATAAGGAGGTGAATTCCCAGGAGAGAGGGGGTGCATTCCTGTCAGGCGCAAACAACCAGAACCACCTGTAAACAGCTAGAGTAAGCAAATTTATTGTCTATCTACGTTACAGGAATCTCCGCAGGCTGCTTGCCTTCCCCTGGGAACAACTACAGTAGATAAGGCTTCATGGATCTTCATTGTCTGTGCAATGATTCCCAGCATCTCCAGATATTTTGTGTGGGAGAAAGAGGGTGAAGATAGCCCTCACTAACAGTTTACAAAGTGTATGTAGATGCAGATAGTGGAGTACTCCCTGGCAAGATTTTGTCTATAGGTGTTAAACAATAAAGATCTCAGCTTGGAAGAATTGCCACATGTCATTCTTGGTTTGGGGCCTGACATATGTTTAAACATGAATCCCAACTGAATCCCAAATCATGAATATGCAATGTGGTTTGAAGTTTCAAATGCACAGGAAAGAAATTATGTTGTTTTTTTTTTTTTGCCAATTTTTGTTTCTCTATAAACTGAACTTTATAACTTTGTGAGTTGATCCCCATAATCTAAACATTCAGGCATTAGTAAAGTAACACTTAATGCAAACAATGGTTTGCTAATTGCCTTCAAATGGCTGTTTCAAATCATAACAAGTCAACCAGTTTATAACAAGTTTGGCTTCAGATAATGAAGAAAAGCATTTCATGTCTAAATCCAGCTAAAATGTGTTTTTTTTTGTGTCTCAAAGTATTTGAATTTTAAAATGATATGTAGATGAAAAATAGAAGCCCATTTCTGAAACCAAACATATTTGGCCCTTGCTAATCCAGGATGAAAGGCTGCTTGGAATTATTGCTATACATTGGCTGGATTAGAAACAGACATCCAAAATAATGTGAATAATCTACAGGGCTGAATTGGAAAGGAGTCACTGGACAGTCAAGAACCTCGTTAACCAGCTATTAATTTAGGGCTGCATATATGGGAACCATATGGTGTATCATCAAATGTGAATTTGGAGCTACCTTTCAACTGTCAAGCCTATTCCAAACAAGGAAAAAGAATATGCCCTTTGCAGCTGTGAAATATTCAACAACATTTTAATTTGTTTTTCCCCTGTCTGGAACAAGGAGTAATAGCCAAAGCATTAGAATTTTACAGGGAAAAAAAGGGTGCAGGAAATAGGGAATTCTTCTTCACCACGAAGATTTCAGCTCCAACGGACATTGAATGTCACACAGTCTACTTGCAGTAAGCAATATTTTTTGTAGGGTTTTGAGGCTTCATAAACATGAAAAATTTGACATAATTGCAATCAATCTTTCAGGGTAAAACTCAATACTCATATACAGTGGTACGTTAGTAACTCAACTGCTTTGAAACTCATCGAATTTAGTACTTAATGCCTTTTTGATGTGAACATTTTGTGCTGGTACTCATCATTTGTTTGGTACACAACACACAAGCTAGAACCTGTCAGTGTCCACTGCCTTGTGATTCACTACATTATTCCTTATGAGAAAAATCTGTTTGGTATTCATCGTTTTTTTGTATTCATTGCATCTGCCGGAACCAGTTAATGATGAGTACCAAGATATCACTGTACTATCAAATTATAAGTGAAGGATTAAAATGGAAAGTTAGGTTTGTTTTGCAGGGAAGGTGAGAATCAAGTTACAGTGCTTAACAACCTCTATGACAATCATAATTCTGGGCTCAATTATGGTCATAAGTTGAGGACTACCTGTACTATAATCCATAGATAAAACAGATATCAGAGCCAGCAACTACTGAACTTCATGGAAGTTTCTTTGGGGCATTATAACAACAGACATTGTTTAAGAGATACTGTTGACAGACTGTGTGATTTGATACCAGGACTGAAGAAGCAAAAGATGCTGTATAGACATTATAAAGAAAGATCTAATTTGCAATAAGAAGGCTAGAAAGAAAAGGGACATTTTTGTTCCTTACCATAATAAAATTCTCCTTGCTGATACATCATGGGAATTTGTACTTCACTTTCATCATCCTTCGTAAAGGAGAAGGTTCTCGTGTTCTCCGGTCTGAACTGAGACTTCCAGTTTCCCTTAAAGTAGATTGCATTGACAATAGCCAAGTGAGTGAGAGCACTGAAATCCCTTGCTGAGACCAAATCTTTGATCATATCTGTCAGATGAAAAGAGAGAAGAAGCACATCAATCAGCAGATCTAAATGAGCATTTAAAATCAAAACTTCACCAACTTGTTCAATGAAAATAAGCAAGCAAGCAAATAATTAAAACAATTTCTAGATAAAATATTTTATGCCCACTTTAAACTACTACTTGGGCAAAGAAGTCAACAAAAGTTTCAAACACAAGCAACCTATACCATTTAAGTATGATTAATTCATTCTAAATTTATATCACACTTTTCCTCCAGAGCTCAAATGACAGGCATCTGTATTGCATCTTCCAGTTTTAACCATTCAGCCATATCTTTGTGAAATTGGTTGGGCTGAGATAGTGACTGGCTATTACCCTCCCTCCCTCCCTCCCTCCCTCCCTCCCTCCTATAGAAATGAATTTGTATATCTATGACTGAATACTCAGTACCCATATGGATTCAATACTGATTGAATACTCAATCAATCGCTACACTACACTGGCTTTCTGTCCCAAAACACTGACATGAAAACAGTATTATAAAGTTTTACTAACTTAATCAACTAAATCTAACTGCAGCTTTGGAGAAGCAAAGTGTCAATGGATACAAAGCGGATTAACTTGCCACTGCTAGGATAACTGATAGCTGGAACTTGGGATAGATTTTGTAACCTTCCTGTATTCCCTTCCCAATGATCAACAGTGAACCCAAAAGGAATTGGGTGACACAAGAGAATCTAAAAGGCTCCTGCTGGCCTTACAAACGAATGCCGCTTCTCATTCTGAGCATTGCTTCTAGGAGAAAAAGACTGTTTAGTAATTCAATGGAGGAAACTGTCAAGAGCCTTTGAGATCTGCCTTTGGAGCTTTGTCCATCAGTCCAGAACCTGATCGTTAGCTTGTTTGGTCATTTCTTTTTGCACTTGACCCCCATCAAGCTGTGACAGTAGACTGGATCTCTAAGTCCCTTTTGCTCATAAGACGCTGTTGCATTGAGTTTTTCTCCTGTGAAGTTGCTGTTCTGTGGGGAAAGATTAACGAATGCAGGTTGCAGGATAACAACAGGCAGTTCTATATTTGAAAGAGAAAGAGATGGCCTTTGAAAGCCATGTGTTTTTGTCTCTAGGGTCTCTTCACAATACTAAGAAAAGCAGAGTATGGAGTAACTTTCCAGTTACTTCTTCCAATTCTCATGAGTGCATCTGTAGTTGTATCAGAGCACAAATTTAAGAATTGTATAGTTATTTACAACTTTGCAACTCCATAGGTAGGGTTCACAAAAAAGATAATTTTTTTTGTCTTTTTTTTTGGCTCTCTAGCAATTGTCAGGATTTGTGCAGAACAAATCTGCCAGCTCGGAAACTCCTAGATTTCCTGCTCATAGCTCCTCTTCCTGCTTTGCATCAAAGGAGATGAGATAGCAGGGTTCAAAAGCTTCAAATCCACTCTTTCACCACTAAGAGAAAATTTCCTGTATTGTCAACACAACTGCATACGAAATATATAAGCATAAGTATAAGCACCTGCATACAAAAATCTCACACCAATAGAGGAGAATATTTGTAGCTCAGAATTGAAATGAGGGGTCTAGCACTGATGATGTTACCTAGTTTAGGTAATGAAACATCTGCAAGAAAACAACCAAGCTCAGAGAGCACCAAGGACCCCCTCAAAACCTCATAGGAATACAGTAGTTTACTATGAAATGGAACTCACAGGGAGAAACTTTCTTAGGAGAATGAGCATACTGACTACATGGCCAGAAGTTACATTATACAGGTAGGCATCATGTTATGACTGTAATTGAGTTTAGCTATTACGATCATTAAGTTGTGATAGTCATAAAGCTAACTTGATCTTTTTCCATAGAGGTCATTAAGCGAAAGCAACAGTTGTTCAGCAAACCCATTGTTTGCTATGGGCTGAGTTTTGCCGGAAACTGGGAGCAAATGCCAGTTTCTAGGAAAACACTGTAAATCATGGTCCCTTAACTGAGGGGGGCACTGCAATTGTCGCAAATGTGGGCCAGTTGCCAAAAGCCCAAAAAGTGGTAACAAGGCCATGTGGGGAGAGGGGGGCAATCAAAACTGGATTGTTAAGTAGCTGTCATAGTTCCGACAGATGAAACTCTTCAAAAGAACTTCGAGACATTGTTTACCTTAAAGAATATTTTATTCTAGTAGTATAATATCGAAGCCAAAAACTGAATCCCCCTCCCCTGGGCACATAGTATCAAAGCACAATTCCCTCCTCCAATTAACGGTTATAAATCACATTCCCCAATTAGCTTGAAGCGGGGGCTTCCTCTCCAGCTCTCCAGCTCTCCAGCTCACCAGTTCCTTATCAGCTCTGGGCTCAATAACCTTGATTCTCACGCTAAGTTTAGTGTTTCTAGCTGGACTCTCATTCACATCCCCCCCCCTCCCAGCATCATCTAACTCTAAAAGCGAAAGGGAAAAAGATGGCTACATTTCCATCTGTTGTCAATGCAAAACATCCGATGTTAGCAGCGTTGACAGTAGCCTTTGGGGGGGGGGTCTGTTCTAACTTCAACTGCTCTTAAGTCAAGGAGACTGTAGAGACTGTCTATTCTAACCTGGCTGCTGATACAGTTATTATTTTCTCTCTGCATCACATTTTATATATGGCTAAACAAAATCATATAGTTTGTTGCTAGTGAGATAGGAATTGCTTCGTATCTCTGGACATAATAACCACGATAAACTTAATTTAAAAAGTGTTCAGGATCACCTCACATCCCATAATCTTAGCAAACTTTAATAGTGCGGGTGGAAGTACTTAGACTGAGAGTCAATGACTCGATCAAAGGTGAGATGTAAACACTATGCATACCTGCTGAGAACTCATCTGCACTGAATCGGAGGATAGGTTTTTAAATAAGTATGCATAAACAGATTATGTCACTGACAGTATGAATGGGAGTTATGGGTTGCCAAGCTCTATCGCAGATTGGTTTTTTTAAAACAATTGCATCAAAACAAATAAACAGAAAAGCCTACAAGCTAAGGATGAAATGACAAATTTAGGAAATAATCCACCCTGGATAACATTTTGCATCAATGAAATATTATTCTACATTTTAATGATGTTTTGGAATCCAATGCTAATCAAGTAAAGTTACTAGAAATAATAATAACAATCCTTTCAAGACTCTTCACAATATTGCTCTAGTACTTACGGGTTTATCTACCTTTTACTAAAATCTTTTAGACGTGTACCAAAATGCAGAATTTGAAACGGGGGGGAGTATACTGTAGAAATACCTATATTTTAAATATCAGTCCATGTTTCATTTTCGAAGATAGATAGATAGATAACCTTTATTGTCATTTTTATATTGTGGGCACAATGGCACACATAAAAAAATGAAATTTAGAGATACCAATGCTATTATTTCTGAACAGGCCACTGAGCTATATATAAAATGGGCTTATTTTAAAAGTGCAAAGCTTGTTTCACTTGCAGAAACTTGAATTTGATTATTCTTCAGATGATGTCAAAGCTAAGGTCTGATTCTGCTTACGTAAACTATTCTACAATTCTTTTATTAGGTTAAATGCTGTTTGCACTAATTGTGTGGCTTCTAAAACCCACATTTGTGCTCTTTCTGCTAGTGTATCATTGGCTACATTATTATAGGCAATAAAATACATTCTAAGGATTGTAAATAATGGGATATGTAGTCATACCCTTGGTCTATTTAAGCCAGAGAGGTAGTAATTTCCCAAGAATTCAGGAATTTTTGTAATGCTGGGAACTAAATGTGAAATCTTGTGCATGTAAACCATGCATTTTTCCACAGACCTCTTGCCATCTCATCTTAATGGCATTGTTCCACTGAACAATCTTTCAATAATATTGTTTTAAAGTTTCATCAATAGCTTGGCAATGTTTTCTAGGCTTTAAAGTTGGTAAAGTTCTAATAAAGAGCGTGTGCATCTTAGCATCAAATCCGCCAACATTTGTTCAAGGAGGACAAAGAGACATCTTGCATGTGTTAGTGCCTTGAGAGGCTTGTTAGCCCAATGTAGCAGCTGCCGTGCATACATTCGGAAATAAATCATTCCAATCAGAATGCATTTTCTGTGATCCAGGGTTTCCAAAGGGAATGGTTTGCGTGCTTTTTGGTGTAATAATTCTGAGTTTGGAATTCTGCACGGACAGCAGTGAATTAGATAACTATATCAGATTTCACAGGATTCATATTGGGCATATGGGAAGATTTCCATTTCAAGCAGAGTGCCACTCCTTTCATTACAGGAAGAGAAGCCACCAGTGCCCTGGAGACTGTGCTCATTTCCCAATGTTTTTTCATATTGAGCCACAAACCCTGGATTTTACAAAATTAAAATGTTTGGAGTAACTCTATGTGTGTTTGCGTGTATGTGTTGGTGTGGGTATGTATGTGTGTATATATACTTGTGTGTGTGTATGTATGTATGTCTGGAGTATACATACATGCACTTATATATGTATATATATATGTGTGTGTCAGGACACAAACAAGTATACACATACCCGCAAACACACATAGGGTTACTCCAAACATTTCAATTTTATATCTGGAGAAGAATTAGACGTAGTAGACCACCACAGATACCTTGGCCAACAGATCTCAATGGAAGGTGATACAATAAAGGAAATTGAACTGTGTGTTAAATGTGGTTAAGAGGCATTTGGCAAGCTAAGCATAATATTCAAGAACAACCTCCCCTTAGGCCTGAAAAGTTTTCGATCAGTGTGTGCTATCTGCTCTAACATATGCCGGTGAAACATGGACACTAACCTCACAATTGATACAAAAATTACGAGTGGCACAAAGAGCCATGGAAAGATACATGCTTGGCATTACAAGACAAGAGTAAAAGAACTGAAATGGAAACGGGCTGGTCACATAGCAAGAAGAACTGATGGCAGGTGGACCAAGGCAGTCATAGAATGGATCCCATTTGACAAAAAGCATCCACGAAAGAGATAGAAAACAAGATGGATCAACATCAGCATATATACATATACATATGCGCATATATATATATATATATATATATATATATATATATATATATATATATATATATATATATATATATATATATATATGTAGGTCTTTGGTAATTCGGATTTTCTCCCGCGTAAAATTGGAAGTGTCTTGGCGACATTTCGACGAAGTCCCATTCGTCATCTTCAGGCTGGCGTCTTCGGCTTCTTCCAATTTTACGCGGGAGAAAACCCGAATTACCAAAGACCTACATACTGTATATATATTGTATATATATATTGTATATATATAAATATAAATAATTGAGTGAAATAATTTTGACTGCAGAAGAACATTTCTAAAATGAACAATTTTAAGTTTCTCCACAATGACTGATCATATGGAACCAAAGCAAATTGAAATTAAAGAACTTCAAATCAAAAGGATTTTCAAAACTTGGAATTTAACTGTGTGTCTCTGTGTCTGGGAGTAAATGGCAAACAATGACAATCCCCGACATTGAGAATTGGGAAATAATTAGGAACCTACTGTTGGTATGGTTCGCCACCCATTTATTGATGTAGCTCGCAACAGCTATATTTTGACTGAAATCCACAGCTTCAACGTCAGCTTTGAAGTATTTTTTCAGCAGCCGCAAAAATTTATCGCTAACATGATATCCATTTTGCACATAAAGGGAATTGGCAAGCTTCATCACGTAATGGCTATCCTCAGTAGCAGCCATGTCAGTAAGATCTTTTAGGAAGGCAAATTCTTCACCTGAAATTAGAGAAAGAGATTAAAATTGGTCTGACAGAACTGGCAAATACATTGAGAGCTTAACATATCTCACTACCTTCCTAGGGAAAAAGGATTAATGATCGCTGATATTTCAGTGAAGTCAGTTACTAAGAAATACTTCATATAATTAACCTTTCTTTGAGAAAAATGAGAAGAAACAAGGAAGGCAAAAGCTCCAAAGAGCTTTACAGACAAAACTCCATTTCAGTATGGACTTCTTTGGTTGTATTGCCAGGAAGATACACCATGATTTTCCTCCTTCCTTTCCAAGACCTTTAAAACTGAATGCTGTTTCTACCACTCAGTTGTAGGATAGACCAAAGACTCAAGTTCTCCACCATAAGTGAGCTTATGTTTTCTAAGGCTTACAGTATGTAATTCCACACAGGATACATTCTGGACCTTGCCTAATCTGAAAATGGCACTCCAGATTACAGTTTTTGCGCCAACATCCTGATTATTAATATTCTTTGCTTTCAAGCAGACATGATGGTGATATCAAATGTCCCATGTCACCTTCCCTTTGCCAGAGTTCTTTTAATTTGTCTTTCATTCATCCTTTCCTCCAATACAAATTCCAGGTGATATAAACTACTACAGAGATCCATGTAATTTTCAGCAGGCAAACATTCATGGAAACTGAATGTTATTAGACTGGGTTGTGTTTACAGGACAATATTAGGGTTTGTTTTTCATGCGGTCAGTCTTCTCAACTCTCATCTCCTTCCTTCTTCAAATCCGAGATTTGGATCCTGGATATTGGCTACTTAAGTTTGAAATGTACAATGGTAGGGGTCACCATGGAACAAGGACAGCAGATAACATCTTTGGGATGCTGACAACCAAGAGTTTATCAGGGCCACATAACACATCTGTGATATGAAACTGTTTTCATCTGCTTTCTATCTTAAAATGGCCAGAAACTGCATTTTAGAGATGCAGAAAGGAGGTTCATGGTTGCCTATAACCCACTCCTGGTGCATCTTTAATTAGCTCTAAGTGTACAAGGAGAGTACAAGGAGTTTCATGGTTGCCTATGACTGGTGCATCTTTAATCAGTGTACATGGACCAAAATTTGGGGGAATCAAATTGGACCCCAACTTCCTAAAATTGAGCAAAAGGTGATCACACAATCTCCCTAGCCCAAATCAAATTACTTTCTTGTCAGGAAAGCTGAAAGAAATACTTCTTGACTTTCAATTAATGCCTTCAGCTCTTATGAGTTAGTCATTCAAATTTAAGGTGCATGAAAGAAGCAAGGGCATTCACCTGAGTATAAATAAAAGGACAGAGGTGCTTATTTTTCCTCACAGGATAGAAGTGAGTTATCCTTGCAGAATGTTTTTCTATAAATGTGATGTTTGTGCCAACAAATGCTACACAGTCAAACAACAGATAGTCTCAGAACATACGCTAAACTAAATGTCATGTTTCCTTTTAATATTAGGGCAGAAGTCTTCAACCTTTCTGGGCTCAAGGACCGGAGGGAAGGAGAGCAGCTTCAAAATTGGAATGCATGGGCGCGCATGCACACACAGGGCCACGCACACTGGTGTGGCACTAGCAGTGCTGTTTGTGCATGCGGCATGCGCTGGTGCCATGCACATGCACAAACAGATGTGCACCTCATAGCAGTTAGCGGCTCGTTTGCGCATGCGCAAATGGGCCGCGCAAATCACCAGGCTACAAGCGCATGTGCAAACAGACTGCGAACACCTGCCTCACACTAACATCCCCGTGCGCGCCTGCGCACATGCGCAAATGGGGCCATGGGTGCTAGCACAAGTGGGGGGGAATGCGTGCCCACACATGCGCGTACCGGCCAGCTGTTTCCATGGCCCACTGGCCAAGAGCCTGCGGCCCGGTCCCGGTCTGCGGACCATAAGTTGGGGACCTCTTTATTAGGGTCTTGTCTTCCTATTCAAAAGATCACATTTGTAGCAATATGAAGATTCACCTAAAGCAACAGATCATCACTCCTGCTCAGAATCTTGCTAATAATTATGAAGAAAACAGAGCAGTTGCCCATTAAAGACATAACTGGCAAACAGATAAAGTACAAGGAGATTTCATTCTACAGAAGCATCATATATGGAGTCCTTGGTGCTTTCTGAGCTTAACTGTTTACTTGCATACATTTCATTACCCTAGTACAGAGTTCC
This sequence comes from Azemiops feae, assembly GCA_023970755.1. Lineage (NCBI taxonomy): Eukaryota > Metazoa > Chordata > Lepidosauria > Squamata > Viperidae > Azemiops > Azemiops feae. Next base: position 1,588,332 of record JALGBA010004264.1, read on the forward strand.
CCAACCTTTCAGGGTTGTCGGCCCGGAGCGGTGGGAAGGGGGAAAGAAGGGATGTTTTTGGGGGTGGGGGTGTGAATGCATGCGTGCATGTGCGCGCACAAGTACCCATTGCTTGTGTGAGTGGGGCCATGAACACTCGCGTGAGTGGAGCAGTGAATGCCTGCGATGCTCGTGGAGATGCTCATGTGAGTGGGGCTATGCGCATGCGTACACACACACGGGCACCAGCCAGCTACTCGTGCGGCCTGGTGGCCAATAGGATGTGTCCAGTAGTGGGCCACATCACATCACATCACAATTTTTAACCTTCTGAATGGGAGGCAAGTGTCTTTGACACTAGGCCACGCCACACGCCACGCCACACCGCTCTTTTGATGATATATACTGATGATATTACCTACTAGGTAATATCATCAGTATATATCATCAAAAGAGCGGTGTGGCGTGGCGTGTGGCGTGGCCTAGTGTCAAAGACACTTGCCTCCCATTCAGAAGGTTGAAAATTCAATCCTAGGTAGCGGCAGATGTTTCTCTCCTAGGGCACAAATATATGCTGCAAACTCCATGTGGTGTCAGGAAGGGCATCCATCCAGTAAACGCTCTGCTCCATCCAGTTGCCCTGACTCTACCCCAAATTAAGGAATTACAGGGTCGTGAAAAGAGAGTGGTAGATAATATCATCAGTGAACAGATGATATTAGTAGTTGGGTAATGAAACCTCAGCAAATTCAAAGAGCACCAAGAATTCCATAGTTCAACCCTGAGCTAAATATTGTCTCTTCTATTAGCTGCATCATTAAGAACATTAAGAACCCAGACTTGTTTTTTTAATTGACTTGAAAAGTATTATTGAAGCATGTTACCATTTTTCAAACCTTCATAGCCCATGGAGTGCTGAATTTCTTTCAGGGTGGAACCGTGAGCACCGAGCTCCACCATCCCCATCGTTATTGCTATTCCCAGTGGGGAGAAAATAATATTTTCATCTTCTCCTGTAGCTCGCAGCTGACTGTAAACATTCACCGAAAATTCTGCAATGGTTTCATCAGGAGTACTGGTGCTGAAGGCTTCGCTGTGCAAAACAAGAAGCAACAGGAGTCCAAGAACAAACATGGTCGAAGGGTTTCAGATCTGCAAGGCAAACAAGGAGGATAGAAAAATGAATCTTACATTGCGCACACATGATGGATTAATGGGATCATTAAATCAGTGAAGGAAGAATGTTTTTCTGGATTTTAAAAATGCTCCCTACTGAGACAAAAAAAAAAAAAAGTCACTCAAGAATGGAACTCAGAAAAAAAAGAAATTGTGTTCCAACTAGTGGTTTGGTTCTTTTTTTATCATTTTGTCATTAAAAGAAATGGGTATTGCCCCATATGGAACAATGCTTGCCCATCACAAAGGAAAGAGCTGTGAAAAGACTAACCTCATCTCTTTTAGCTACAAAGCAAGGCTTAAGACTTTTCCTGACCCACTTCTTCTTTGTTTTAGATTTTTCTTTGTCTTCAGGGGAGACACAGTGACTTTTTCTTTTTCGGGGGTTCAGAACCAAAGAACATGAAATAAATAGGACACAACATACTAAGAGTAAGAGACAGTGAGAGCTGCATATATTCTAATGCCAGGATAGAGAGAAATACTGCCAATCACAAGCTTGGATGATCAGCACACCAAAGATAACCTGCAGCTAAGGGGCCCTGTGGCAGCCAGGATCAAAGCTTGAGAGATCTGGAACCAGAAAAGCTTTCCCAGGCTGAGCCAATCCATGAGTCAGAGAAGCTTCCAGAAGCAGTGGGGAAAGAGGAGGTGGTAAGTAGTACTGGCTGCAAGCATTTCTGCATACAGTAACCTTCCAAAGGATTAGACACTGGGTGGTATCACCTTGGATTGCTTCCCTCTCTCCCAACTGACTATGCACTGGATGAATCCAAGTGTGGGGACCCAGCATTAGGTGGCACCAGCAGAGCAAATCCTCTGATTTCTGGGATTGTCCTGCTTCTTCTGGGCTAAGAATTCAAGTCCTCCAGGCTTGATGAGAACATAGTAATGAGATTTCCCTTCATCATTACAATGGCAGGTGGAACACCGGATGGATGTTATGGTACACTGGGAAAGGGGTGGGACTGGAGGAGAGGGATGATATGGGATACTCTAGTGAGATCTATCATGGTGGCTCAGGACCCTGAGGAGAACAGGATTCATTGGCAACTCAGGACTTCTCAGGTCTACCATTCTCAGGTCTATGCGTATAAAATATGGGATCCCCTCTTAAGAAAGAAAATCTCGGTTGATTATACGCTATGCCAAAGCAGCCTACAAGGAACACAGACTATTTCAGAGTAAACGGGAAGAGAAAAAAGCCTTATTCCCAGAAGTTCACCAAGAGAATCATATTCCACATATGACTGGAAAAAAAGATATTTTCTCCTCTGGACAGGAAAGAATCGTGTGCAGTGTCTTCTAGCTAGAAATGACATTCTTCTCTAATCAAGTCCATCGTGGTGATCAGAATGACATTTTGTAGGAATTCCAACTTCTGTTCTTCATCACACAGGACCACTTTGGGGCAGCATTTGAGAATCAACAGAGTTCATTCCAAGCCACTAAATTTTTAGTTCTTAAAAGCCTTAGGTCTTCAAAATATAAGACAACTATTTTCTGCATTATTTTTCCAAAAGAAATGAACAGTGTCAGAAAAAAGTTGGAGGAATGCTAGAGACTCTCTGTGAATAGTCCTTATATCATATGCACTATTTATTATTTTCATTTTAAACTTTTCATTCCATGGAAATAGAAATCACTCTGTTGTATGATTTTTATATATAACTTTATTAAATTTCCCAAAACATAAAATACAAGATAGCAAAGAACAAAAATGGAGGGAAACGGGGTAGGGACCAAGAAAAAAAAGGAAAATTGGGGATGCAAACAAGAATAGCAACAGCACTTAGACTTATATACCGCTCCACAGTGCTTAACAGCCCTCTCTAAGCGGTTTACAGAGTCAGCATATCGCCCCCAACAATCTGGGTCCTCATTTTACTGACCTCGGAAGGATGGATGGCTGAGTCAACCTTGAGCCGGTGAGACTCGAACTGCCTAACTGCAGGCAGCCGGCAGGCAGCAGAAGTAGCCCACAGTACTGCATTCTAACTACTGCTATAGAAAAGAATAACATCTGACTTTCTTTGGTACAGGTACAAGCATAAAATGCAATAATCCTTTGAGTTAGAATAAGTCATAACACACAGTACTGCTATACTCATCAATAAATCTAATCGTCAAATCCCAAGCTTCATTTCTTTCAGTTTCAAGCAAAAAAAACCAAACCCCCCCCCCCCATAACTGGTTTCCAAATAGAGAAAGTTAGAGAAAATGTTTTCTTTAATCAAAGTGGTTAATTTTGCCATCTCTGCCAACTCCATTAATTTCAGCATCCATTCTTCCATTTGTGAGTCCATCTGTGCACATAAAGAAGACTTGCTGCTGTTGACATATTGTATATAAGAACAGAGTTCCATTTTTTTCCTGTCTGTCCATCAAACTTAAAAGAAAAGCCTGTTATATCAATTTGCTTGGTTAGTTTAGTGGGATATAAGATTAATAAATAAAATAAAATGTGATACTAGAACCGACTGAAAAAGAATAATTAATGAAAACAGCCCCAGCAAATTGGGCTGAATGAATAAAATACAAACTGGGTCTAGATGAATAACATGTAGTCCTCAAGCTACAGTCACATGACTGACCTGATTTTTACAACCTTTTCTGTGGTGGTCATAAAGCAAACCCTGTGGTTGTAAAGTGAATGCTGCAGTCATAAAGTGAACCAAACTGGAGATGCCTATTTCTGACAAAACTCTTGTAAAACATGGTCACATGATCACAGGTGCTGCAAACAATCGCAAATGTAGCCCTGTTGCCAAGCTGCTATGTGACTGGCGGAGCTTCAGATTCAGGTCATAATTACCTGTTTTTGGTTGGTCGCAACTTCAAATGGTCACTAAGCAACCAGTCGTAAGTCAAGGACTTCCCGTATTGCGGTGTGGTGGCTAAGGCACAGTATTGGAAGCAAGGAGATCCAGATTCTTGCCCATCCCCAGCTCTGGAAGTTCATTTGATAGTTTTGGACCAGCCAGCGTCTCTCACAGAATTGCTGTTATGGGGAACCTACCTCATAGGGTTGTTTTGTGGGGAAACCCAAGAAGGAGCCACACATACACTGCATTAAACCCTTGAACAAAAGGTGGGACATATATCTAACAAATATATAAATTATTAAGTTAATGTGGTATTCAAGCAATAGCAGCTCGAATCTTGCATCCCAGCCAGTTTTAGCCTATTTTTGTGGACGTTCAGTGCCTGATTACCAGGATAGAAAGCAGAAAAGATAGAAAACAGAGATGTCCCAAAACATATTAGAAAGATGTATAATGATATCTATTCTGTGACACTACTGAACGGATTTTTTTTTCTTTGTAAAGATATACTTATCCGCCAGAAAAGGTCTTAAAAGTCACATTCTTTCTTCTGTAGCAGGAGGACAGGGAGAATTCATGGATATGTTTGCAATACCCCAAACATCTGTGCCAAATCATAGTTCTGAAAGTGCAGATAGCTGTAACTTCAATTAGGGTATGGTTCGTTTATGCCTATTTACCAGGACATGTGTATTCTTCTCTCCAGTGACCTTTTGCAATCATAATACTTAACATTTATATGGTGTATCTTATTAGCAGACTGTTCCACAAACATCACCTAATTAAATATTGTGGCAGCTCAGAGCAGTGTACAATTAAATGTTATTAAACCCATTTTATAGGTGAAGAAGCATCAACTAAATAGGCTGTTTTGTGTATTTTAGCAATAACACTAAAGATCATTTTTTCCAAACAGGTTTTCTTCTTTCTTTCTTTCTTTCTTTCTTTCTTTCTTTCTTTCTTTCTTTCTTTCTTTCTTTCTCTTTCTTTCTTTCTTTCTTTCTTTCTTTCTTTCTTTCTTTCTTTCTTTCTTTCTTTTCTTTCTTCCTTTCTTCCTTTCTTTCTCTTTCTTTTCTCTTTCTTTCTTTCTTTCTTTCTTTCTTTCTTTCTTTCTTTCTTTCTTTCTTTCCTTCCTTCCTTCCTTCCTTCTTTCTTTCTTTTGAAAAAAACAATAGAAGAAAATTCTATTCCTGAAATCATATGAGTTCAAGCTGCAGACAGGATAAATGGATGATTGAAACTATCATATTATGGAAACTACACTAAGACTCATCTCTCCTAACAGCTGGTTTACCTTTGTGGGGAGCTTTTCTTTTCCAATTTGAAAAGAAATTTTCCTGTTAGAGCTGCACAGTCGAGAGAAAAGTTTTACCTCTGCAGTACCAATCTTTGTGAATTAGGCTTAACAAAACCTTCATTATTCATATATAATACGCAAATGTCATTCAGCAACACTATTCTGCAGATGGTTTATAATGGAAAATAATATAATATAATAAAAAGCACTTTGGCTGCAATAAACAATGAAGTGGATTTTGTTGTTAGCTTCATATGCCTGAATCTGTTATTCTAGTTTGCAAACCATGATTTATAATTTAGCAAGCTACAGAAAGCCAGGCAATTCTGTTTCATCCAATAAGCCATAGTTAAACCATGTATGGCTTAATGTCACCCAGACAATGCCATGCAACAATTTGTACAACAGTCCCAGCAGAGAAAAGCAAGCCCCAAACAAATATACAAAGTATTGAGTGGCTAAGAATACTGCTATTTTAAAGTCGCAGAGAAACTTTATGTGATACCAAAATGCCTAAAACTATGTCACATGAGCCAGGAGCCGCATTTCCCAGCCATGGGAAAGGACCATTGTACTTAGCAGCCACTTTTGTGTGGAAGACCTACATTGTAGACTACCATATACCAGAAACACACAGTGCTTTTCTTTCGGGAGATGCCTACCTTTAAAATGTTCTGCCTCCATATTTGAAAGATACCACAATTAATGCATGTTAGATGCTTCCCAAATATTCTTGTTTTCAGCCAGTCCTTCTTTGTGGGAAAAATGGTCTGTGGACATCTAGACACATTAAAATGTTCACAATTTTAGGCTTTGAGGTAAATTTAAAACTGTATCTGTTGTTAGGGTTCTTTTTTCAGGCACAATGGCTAGCAGTTAAAGATGCTGAGCTTGTCAGCTGGAGAGCTGACAGCCCGGGTTCGAGTCCCAAGCTTTGTGCACCGGGGTGAGCTCCCGTTACTTGACCCAGCTCCTGCCCACCTAGCAAAGCATGAAAATGCAAGTAGATCAATAGGTACCATTTCGGTGGGAAGGTAACAGCATTCCATGCACCTTTGGCATATAGCCATGATGGCCACATGACCATGGGAATTGTTTTCGGACAACGTTGGCTCCCTCCCTCAAGAAACGAACATGAGCACCATGCCCTAGAATTCAGACATGACTGGCAGGCAAACCTTTTACTTTTTAGAGTTCTAATAGCTACATTATTTCTGACACAGGATGCCATCAAAGACTGGTTGCCATTGTTAAGTGAGAGGGGTTCCAAACTAGAACCTCTGAGTTCAGGTCCCATTGAAAACAGGCAGTCAGGAAAGGAGATTGCAATCAGAGATGTATTTAGGATGGGTGGAACAACATTTTGTGACCAAACAGGCCATACTTTGGGGTCGGGTAGGGAGATGCAAGCTTCTTTTCATTCCTGATTTATTAGAATTGGGGTTCATTTGGAAGATAGTCATCTGGAAATACAGGATGCAAAGAATTCATTTAATCTCAATGATATCTACTATCTGATTAAACTTACATTGCAACTAAGTCAGAAAAATGCATGAGGTCTTAAACATTCCTTTCAATATTGTACAGAGAATGTGCTTCCCCTTTACTCAAGAGTTTCACATTACAAAGTTGGCATGTACAAGTCATTAAATCAGTAATGTTGCTATATTCACTATGATGTAGCATCAACTAAACATCTAATCTCTGCAGAACAACCAAAGCTGTTTTTCAAGAGCTGTTGAATTACCAAGGTTGCATCTTCAATTATTATGCCAAATGTTATCAAGGACTACATACTTGTTATTTAATAAATCAATATATTAATTCAAATCCATATGGCATGAAGGCTGAATGAAAAGTAATACCAGCTCCTTAATTTTAATTTAAATAGGGGTATTTAACAGGAAAACAATCCTTGAAAGGAGCTCTTTCGTTACCTATATTTAGTTCTCCACATAAATACCACTATTCAGTACATAATTCTGCTATGATGGACAAGTTTCTTAAAGCTGTCACAAAAACAACAACAACAAAACAACAACAAACCCAAACAAAACAACGCACCACACTGTCTCTTTAACCAGATCTGATGTGCCTTGGTATCTCTTCATCTGAGTCAAACAGATGCCGACTGTTTCCCTTCAATTTTGGGAAAACGTGGAAATCACACAAAACCAGGTCTGGGTTACATGGTACAATTGGGTAAGGCAGTGATATCTAACTGGTCAATTTTTTCTTGAGTTGTTTGCCAGGTGACATCTAGAATTGTCATATTGCAGCATTTTTTTCCAATTTTCTTTTTCAAAATTCTGACTAATCTTTGTTTCAGTGTTTTGAGACACACACTGTAACACTCTGAATTGATAGTGCTGCCAGTTTCAAGGAAATCCATGAGAATAATACCATTTGTGTCCCAAAGGATGCAACCGTGAATTTTTGTGCCTAAGACAGGCTTTTGATTCCCCCTATCCTCACAGGTAAAATTGTATGATGATATTCTATGGCAGACATGTCAAACTGCCGGCCTGCGGGCCGGATGCGTCATGCCGAAACTGCGCCCACTCCATTGCCGACAATGGGGAAAAAGTCGAGATACGTCGCGAGTTTGACATGCCTGTTCTATGGACTGACATTTTATTTCTGGGTCATAATGATGAGCCTACATTTTACTGTCCGTCACAATGCTGTGAAGAAATTCCTCACCTTCATGTTCATAGAATGACAATTGCTGGCAAATTTCAACTCTTCAAGCTTTCACCTCTTTTGCATGAAAAGAAATCATCTTAAACAAACCTTTTAGCATTGAAGAACATCAATTATGTGACCCACACATTCCTGTGAGATGCCAAGCTTGACAGCAATTTTCCTGATTGTCCTTAATCACTCTATCAACTTTTCTCATGTGAAATTAATCAGCTGCTGTCACAAGCCATCCATTTTATTCTTGATCACACAAATCAGCTCTGCCCCGTTCACCATCCCTTTTTTTTTTTTTGGCCCAGCAATGCCCAGTATTCATGCCAAACCAATCAACGCCATAAATACCCGGCATTTAGTGGTGAATTTCAATTGAAAGAATTCCTTCAGCAGTCAAAAATTCAATCATGGCAATCTTGCTTAAAATGCAAGATTGCATATCACAGCTTTCATTTTATGAATTATAGCAACCACTTTCTACCAACTGAAGTGAAAGACGAGATGCCAAAAAATGCATCAGAGTGCCTATTGCATTAAAATGGGGTATTAAATTACATTAAATTGCCATAGTTTGGCGACTTATAACATTGGAGGCATTACTTTTCGTTCAACCCTCCTATAGTGGCAATAAACAAGGGAGTCTTCTCTATGCATTCATACTGGGAATGCTTTCTTGACCTGATCACAACCCATGGAATTGATCCAGTTGCTTCCTCTGTAAAACTTCAGAATTCTTAACCTGGTATCCCCAGCAGTATGTCCCATCCTTTCTAGAAGGTGTATGTTTTCCTAGGATACAGAAGCTGAGGACGACCAAGTAACTGTGCTGCCAAATACTGTTGTTTGCTTGCTATTTACTACAGCAGGATGAAAACAAAAATGTCCACGCTCACTATGAAAGATGCTCAAGGCTCAATTACCTATTCTCCAAAGCACCTGAAGCCAGGACAAGAAGCAATGGATGGAAACTAATCAAGGAGAGAATGTCTATGGAGATTACCAGTCATCCAGGTCATGGTTGTCCCAAAGGTGCTTTTTCAAAAGACAACTGGACTTTTTTTTCCCTTCAAGACATTTTGCTTTGCTGAAGAACTGAAGAAGCTTTTGGGATGAGAAGCGAAAGGTCTTCAAAGAAAAACAAAGAAAGTCAAGTTGCCTTTTGAAAAAGCACCTTTGGGATCAAGGAGAGAACCAACCTAGAACTAAGGAGAATTTTCCTGATAGCTAAAACAATTAATCAATGGAATGACTTGCCTCCAGAAATTGTAGGTGCTCCAACACTGGAAGTTTTTATGAAGAGATTGGACAGCCATTTGTCTGAAATTGTATAGGATTTCCTGCTTGAGCAGGGGGTTAGACTAGAAGATCTCCAAGGTCCCTTCCAATTCTATTATTCTGTTATTCTGTTATGTAACATGTCCATAAAAGTCATTTCAGATTTTTCTTGGGAAGATGTGGAGAAATGACTGAGGTCCAGCCAACATTTTTTTCAAAGATTATAAGAGTAAATGATTGAAACATCTACATTCATTCATGATTGTTGCCTTGAGGTGAGATGGGAAGCAAACAAATCCAATAAATAAAATAAAAATAAATAAATTGTGCCAGTGGTAGTTTTGTCATTTGAAGAAAATAAAACAACTCTGACCAGGAGATCTGGATCTCATTCTAGTTGTGCCATCAGATCATCCAGTAGCCATTGGAAAGTTATTCTTTTCAGGCTATATAAAGAAAGAATAACAGTGAAATTATCTTCCGTATCAAATAATTCTTAGTAATGAGGCTCGACTCAAATGAAGTTTGTGTTCTTTCAGCATTGTTTAGAAAATAAATAAATAAATAAAAATGCCTCAGTTATCTCAACACATATGTCCTGTTATATTAACCACAATTACAAGCATTTTGCTGCAACTGATGCATAAAACCTAAAACAAAATAATAGGCCATATTTTAGCATAACAGTATGAATATATGCTCATGTTTTTTTTTAAATAGCTTGTATTAACTGAGTACAAAAAAACCTCAGAAAAAATAAACTATATACAAATGTCCACTTAGAGATGGTAATAAAAATAAAAACCACAATACAGTTTGCTTAATTCTGAGAAGGCAAAAGACTTGCTCACACTGTAGCATATCTCCAAGAATCCATGGTTAAAGACTTTTAAAATGCTTTCATTTCTTCATTTAGTCTCTATCCTGCCTTTCTGCTTACATAAATCTTAGATGGTTTCCAGTTATAAAACAGAATACAAATTATTTAAGATGACAGTACAGTCAATGCAATTTAAGTCATTAAAATCAATTAACAGTTAAAAGAGGGTAAAGATTTGGTTTGGCTGCTTTCCTAAATTGTGTAAGAACAGTAGGTGGGTGTCAAAAAATACCACCCTGGGGAATATATGCCATTGCTAGGAAGACACAGGAGTAGCATTCTGTTATATATCACATACTCAGGAACATCTTCCAAAGATGTTAGTTAATGTTCAAGGATACTGACTGCTGATTTAGCAGGGAGCAGTATAGTTCGATGCTATCAATATATTCAAATCAAATATTTTTATTAAGGTCCTTGAGCAGCCTTTACAATAAAAAGAGTACAATGAAAAGAGAGTTCATTTAACACAAGCAATTAGTTATTGGGGAGAAAAAAATAGGACAATAAAACAATATATCTCATTAAAAGTTTTCTGCATTTGCATAACTTGATGAAGATATTTGATGTATGAGTGTGGGGTTAGCATCCCTTAAAAACAATAAATATACCACTTATCTGCGTAGACCTTGTTTTTGGAAATTTGGGAAATTATTGGGGCATCATAGAAAAGGCACCTTATGAGGACATGAATGAAAGTCTACTTCTCTGGATTCACAAAGGCAAAATCTCTGCAAATAAAGAATGCAAGGCAACCTCCTTCCAGAAGAGCTGATGGAAGTGCTATCAATACATCCCTTTCCAAAGTTCCAAATAATCTCCTCCATAGTTTCATGTTTATGTAACATGGCAGAGCCTCTATGGCAGATAATCTGGATAGCTATAGGGGACCAGGTAGGATAATACACCTATGTGATGATGGCAGTTCTCCAGCACCATCTTCCATAGGCAACCCATCTGGAAGGAATGGAACCTTTGCAAAGGTTCCACCAAGACCATTAAATAGCCAAGAAGAATATTTTGGTTGATGGTATTGAACATTGATTATTGCCAAGAGGTCCAGGAAAATTAGCAGAATCACAACTGCCACCATTTAGTGTTTGGCCTTGGTCATCACCAAAGCTATCAAACTGTATCATATTCTTTGGTTGAAACAGGTCCTGATAATCCCATTTTTTTTCTGTAAAGTCTTATATCTGCCTCTTTGAAATAAGTGCAAAAATATCCAATAAACTTTTGAGGTATTGATCATCTCCATTTACATGGGGATAATGCCAGTCTGGTCAATTTGATCAGCTAAGTATGGTAAGCACAGGAGTGAAAATCAACAATCGTTTTGATTGTTTGGATTTTGTGATCAACAATAAAAATAATCCATAAGAACAGCACAAATCATTGCTAATATTGCCTCCCTATGAACTGCCTCAATACTCAACAAACCAAAGGCAATTTGACTGTTTGGACAAAATAATGAAAAGTGCTCACCACAATATATTCATGAAGTAGACCATACAACATCAAAAGGTATTGTTGACTTGTGCAATGAGAGTAGAGAAGTAGGTTCTCTTTGCTGCAGATGGACTCTAAGAAGGCCTATTTTTTACCAGCCACTGATCTGACGTTATAAAATAAATCTTACACTTTGGAAGGCCCACCTTTGCTACATGACTTTAGATAGACTGCCTGACTTCTCTCCAACAAGTAGGTTGGGGACACCAATATATCTCCCAGTTATTACATAAGGATGTACAAACAGAAATAGAAAATAGAAATAAGAATAGAACAAAACAGAACAGAACAGGAGTTAGAAGGGACCTTGGAGGTCTTCTAGTCCAGCCCCCTGCTTAAGCAGGAGACCCTTTACCATTTTAGACAAATGGTTGTCCAGTCCCTTCTTAAAAGCTTCCAGTGTTGGAGCACCCACAACTTTTGAAGGCAAGCTGTTCCATTGGTTGATTGTTCTTACTGTCAGGAATATTCTCTCAGGTTGCTTCTCTCTTCGTTCAGTTTCCATCCATTGCTCTTGTCTTGCCTTCTGGTGCTTTGGGAAATAGGTTGACTCGCTCCTGTTTGTGGCAGCCCCTCAAATATTGGAACACTGCTATCTTGTCATCCCTAGTTCTTCTTCTCACTAGACTAGACATACCCAATTCTTGCAACCTTTCTTCATATGTTTTAACCTTCAGCCCCCAGTCATCTTTGTCGCTTTTCTCAGCACTCTTTCTAGAGTCTTTTTTATATTGTGGTGACCAAAATTGGGTGCAGTATTCCAAGTGTGGTCTTATTAAAGCATTATAAAGCAGTAGTATCACTTTATTTCTTAGTCTTACCAAGCCATAATTAATAAAACCAAACAAATTCCTTCCCCAAAGAGCCCCACGTTTCACCCAATGTTCATACATAAAAGTGAATGCTGACCCCTATACCCATCCGCCTCATCTCCCAAACCATCCTGGGAGTCTCCAAAAGGCAGAGTTCCTTTAAGAATGAGATAGAAAATCATTGCATTGCAGCAAAATGGCGTCTTCCAGGCAGAACTTTAACACTCCAGCTCTACACAGATGGCTGGCAGACTAGTAGTTACCATCCAAATTTCTCTCCTGTGGCTACTTGTGTTTTAGTCTTATCTTGGTTTGGCAGGACTGCATCAATTATTCTTGAACAAAACTTCAAATAATTTGAGCTGGCAGCCCACATATTTAATGAAAAAATGGGAGAAGTATTTTTTTAATTTTCTAGAAATGGGGCATTTGCATTATTAATCTGGGGAAACTGTTTTAAGAGATAACAACAACAACATCCTTATTGTAGTTGCTTTCTATCCAATGAGTGTCTATGGGAAAATGGCAAAACGTGTCAAAAGACTGCAATGCATCACTTTTGTATGAGCATCAGAACATTGCACACACATATACAATGAGGAGACTTTGCATCCTGGCATCACAACACAAATTTCTTCACTATTAGATTTTATGGATGTGTCTGGTGGAAACAAGGATGCTAAGAAGATATTTAGTTTTTCCAAAATTGGATGTGTTTTTTTCTACAACCCATTCCCTAAAGAAAGAAATGAAAGTCACCAGTTTTCCAAATGGTGACCATGGTTAGCCCTGCTTACAGAAGTACTCCCTTCTCATACCACCCCAAAGAGTTCTCTCATAAGATGAATTTAGCAAAACTCTGCAGTAGTAATACTGAATGACATATTGAAAGTTTGCAGGCATTTTGGAGCATCTGAACGCCTTTTTTTTTTTAAAGCTGCCAATAATTTTCACAAGTTAACACTTATGAAAGGTTAATGAGAGGGAGAGATTTCTACTACGTAGACCAGCAGCTCCTTTGCAAATTAACTCACAAGTATAGCCCACAAACTGAATCATATTCTTCTAAAGCTAAATGATATTATCCTAGTGTGCATGCATATCATTATCCTAAACCTTCATGAGATGCTGTCATATAATAGAAACATATTACTTTTTGAACTCAAAGGTGGAATTCCTTATTTTTCTACTAGGAACTATTGTAGAATGACGTATAAGGGGAGTAACAATACTATGCATTTTCTATTGTCTGTGGCCAAGCCAGCCATGTATTTTTATGACAGAGATACTATTCAGACAACCATATCTGGACTGCAACAGTCCAGGTGAGCCCCTGATGGAAGCATCTATACTAAATTACTATTGTCATCTAGTGGTTATTTGAACTTTTGCAATCCAGCTATGGTAGCCTTAGATACCATACTTCTGGTGTTAGGAATGATGGCTAAAAACTGATATTCATCTCAGCCAGCATTGTCTGGATTGAGGACCAAATCCATACATCGGGAAGGTGAGAAGATAACAAGAAATGCACAGACAACATGGCAGCAGCAATGCAATAAATAAACACTCACAATCTATGTAGTCTTTTTGAGAAATCACATACAGTTAGTCCCTTGCACTTCATCCATAATTATATTAAAGGCAACACATATCACACATACCACAATTTAAAATTATTAAATTTGTGCTGAAGCTTCTAAGCTCAAAATAAATTGGGGAAAAGGGACAGCCGTGGCATTTAAAAAAGAACAAAGTGAACGGTGGTGAGAAGGCTTTAACCTATAATTAAAAAACCAAACTAAGCTTAATTATTTATTTTAATAAGAGTTTATTTCAACATAGGTTCCCAGGGCAATGAAGAAGAAGAAGAGGAGGAGGAGGAAGAAACGTTTTTTCCAAACTGTGAACCCATTTCAGCAAAACAGAAGAATGCAACATACAAAAATTAGAAAGTAAAATAAGAGTTTAAACAATGGAGAGATGGGGCGTTGTCTTACCTGAACGCCTTTTCTCAGCATGACGATGGAGAATCCACCAATGGGTTTAGACTATCTTCCTGCCCAATAAGACTAAGTCTGTCAGAGTTAATACGCCTCCTGCTGGGCTGATGCTCCCCAGACACGACGAAGGCGAAGCTGCTGACGACAGTATGATGTGTTGACTCTCTTGTGCCCCTGACACAGGGCCTGGTAGGCCTAGATGGGGACGGGCGTGGATTCTCCATCGTCATGCTGAGAAAAGGCGTTCAGGTAAGACAACGCCCCTTCTCCAGCATGAGATGGAGAATCCACCAATGGGACATACCAAAGCAGTCCTGTCCCTATGGGAGGGAATCGGCCAGGACCTGTGTCCCACTGGATGACGCCACCTGCTGGAGCACCCTCCGGCCAAAGGATGCGTCTGCCGAGGCGAATTTGTCCAGCCTGTAATGCCTCACAAACGGGGTAGGCGAGGACCAGGTCGCCGCCCTGCAAATGTCCCCAATGGGTGCTTGCGTTGCCCACGCCGCCGATGTAGAGGCACTGCGGGTAGAATGAGCGGTGATGCGCCCTGGCAGTGACAGAGACTGGGACTGATACGCTCTGGTAATGCAAGCCCTGATCCACCTGCCTATTGTAGAGGATGAGACCTTCCCTCCCATGGAAGAAGGCTGGAATGAGACAAAGAGCGCTTCCGATTTGCGGAAGGCTGAAGTCCTTTTGATATAGTGGCTCAACGCCCTTCTAACGTCCAATGTGTGCCACTGACGTTCTAGGCCGTGAGACGGCCGGGGACAAAAGTCTGGTAGGACCACCTCCTGTGACCTATGGAACAAGGAGTTCACCTTTGGAACAAAGGTCGGATCCAGTCGAAGGACCACCCTATCACTGTGAAAGACGCATAGGTCCTCTCTGACCGAGAGGGCCGCTAGTTCAGAGATGCGTCTGGCCGATGTGACCGCAACGAGAAAGGCCACCTTCATTGACAAGAACTGTAAAGAGCTGTTTTTAATGGGCTCGAACGGCGACGAAGTGAGGGATTGCAAGACCCGTGGGAGGTCCCAAGAGGGATACCGATGAACCACGGGCGGCCTGGTGTTAATTGCGCCCCTGATAAATGACCGCACCAGGGGGTGCTGAGCCAAGGGCGTCAGCGTGTCACACGTGAGCATTGTGGATAACGCCGCCAGTTGCCGGCGGATGGTATTGGGCGATAGGCCCTTGTTGAGTCCGTCGAGCAAATACTCCAGGATACTCGATATCGTGACAGCCGATAGGTCGAGGTGATTCCTTGAGCACCAAGCACAGAAGTTTTTCCACGAGGAGTCGTAAATTCTGTTAGTGGAGGGGCGTCTGGAGGCCTGAATCATGGCAATTACACCCGCAGAACACGACTCTCGGGCTAGGTACTGCCTTTCAAATGCCAGACGGCTAATTGGAGGCGCTGTGGGTCCGGGTGCCGTAGAGCCCCCTGGCTGAGAGCTACCTGTCCTGGAGGGATCTGCCACTGTGGGGAGATGGAAAGATCCACTAGGTCGGCAAACCACGGTCGCCGTGGCCAATGTGGCGCCACCACTATTACCTCCGCCCACTCCAGTAGTACCTTCCTGATTAGGGCCGGGAGCAGGGGGAGAGGGGGAAAGGCATACAATAGCCCCTGGGGCCATGGGCTGCGGAGCGCGTCTGTCCGCTCCGCCCCTGGAGACTGGAACCTGGAGAAGAACCTCGGGAGCTGCGTATTCGCCGGTGAGGCGAATAAGTCCAACACCGGGAGTCCGAACCTCTCCGAGATTTCTCCAAACAGGTCGGGATGCAGGCGCCACTCTGAGTGGTCCACTGTCGCCCGGCTCAGTGAGTCCGCCTGTTGGTTTGCTGCTCCCGATATGTGATCCGCCCTGAGGGAGGAGAGATTGGTCTCTGCCCAAGTATCGAGTGACTGAGCCTCGGCCATAAGGCTCTTGGATCGGGTGCCCCCCTGTCTGTTGACATGGGCCTTTGCTGCCACATTGTCTGTGAGCACTAGGACATGTTGTCCCGCCACCTTGTCGCTGAAGCGTAACAGCGCCAGATGTATGGCCCTGAGCTCCAGCCAATTGATGTTGTGGCTGAGATGGGGCGTTGTCTTACCTGAACGCCTTTTCTCAGCAGGACGATGGAGAATCCACCAATGGGTTAGGACTATCTTCCTGCCCAATAAGAGACTAAGTTTGCCAGAGTTAACACGCCTCCTGCTGGGCTGATATCCCAGACACGACGAAGGCGAAGCTGCTGACAATGGACCGCTGTGTTGGCTCTCTGTGCCCCTAACACAGGACCTGACGGTCCTAAGGGGATGGGCGTGGATTCTCCATCGTCCTGCTGAGAAAAGGCGTTCAGGTAAGACAACGCCCCTTCTCCAGCAGGACGATGGAGAATCCACCAATGGGACATACCAAAGCCGAGCTGTCCCTATGGGAGGGAATCAGTCAGGGCCTGTGTCCCACGAGATGATGCTAGTTGCCGGAGTACCCTCCGGCCAAATGATGCCTCCGCGGAGGCGAATTTGTCCAGCCTGCAATGCCGCACAAAGGGGGAAGGCGAGGACCAGGTCGCCGCCCTGCAATTATCCCCGATGGGCGCCTGCGTAGCCCACGCTGCTGAAGTAGCGGCACTGCGGGTAGAGTGAGCAGTGATACGGCCTGGCAGTGGCAGGGACCGTGCCTGGTAGGCTCGTGCGATGCAGGATCTGATCCACCTGCCAACAGTGGACGAGGAGAAAGTCTTCCCCATCGAAGAAGGCTGGAAGGAGATAAAAAGCGCTTCCGATTTGCGGAAGGCAGAAGTCCTTTTAATATAGTGGCGTAACGCCCTACGAACGTCTAAGGTGTGCCACTGGCGTTCTAAGTTGTGAGCAGGCTGGGGACAAAGTTCGGTAGGACCACCTCTTGTGCCCTATGGAACAACGAGTTCACCTTTGGTACAAAGGCCAGGTCCAGTCGAAGGACTACCCTATCGCTGTGAAAGACGCATAGGTCCTCCCGGACTGAGGGAGCAGCCAGCTCCGAGATGCGTCTAGCGGATGTGATCGCCACAAGAAAGGCCACCTTCATGGACAAGAACTGTAGTGAACAGGTCTTGACCGACTCGAATGGTGGCAAGGTAAGAGCCTGTAGCACCCGTGGGAGATCCCAAGAGGGACAACGGTGAACCACGGGAGGTCTGGTGTTGGTAGCACCCTTGAGGAAGGACCGTACCAGTGGATGCTGGGTCAAAGGAATGGAATCCTAGCACATGAGTACTGTGGAGAGAGCCGCCAGTTGCCTGCGGATGGTATTGGGCGACAAGCCCTTGTTAAATCCCTCCAGCAATTACTCAAGGATGTGCGAGATAGTGACAGCCGAGATGTCCAGGCGATTCCTGGAACACCAGGCACAAAAACTCTTCCACGAGGAGTCATAAATTCCGTGCTTCGGACATCAAAGTCCTGGAGCGAGTGCCGCCCTGCCAGTTCACGTGGGCCTTTGCAGCCACGTTGTCTGTGAGCACTAGGACGTGTTGACCCACCACCACATCGCTGAAGTGAAGCAGTGTTAGATGAATGGCCCTGAGCTCCAGCCAATTTATGTTGTGACTGAGGTCCATGGGTAACCATCGTCCCTGTGCTAAGTGACAACCCAGGTGCGCACCCCATGCGAACAGACTTGCATCTGTCGTTAAGGTGAGTCTGTTTGGTTCCCGGAATAGGGAGCCTCTGTCTACAGCAGGGGAGAGCCACCATCGAAGGGAATCCAGAACTCGGGGTGTGACCCCGACCCTCGGTACGGAGTAGCTCGCCTATCTGGCCTCCTAGTAAGGTGGGCCAACACCTTACGCTTATCCCCGTTCTCAATAAGGTAAGGCTCTAGCGCCTCCCCAAAGAGCCGTCCGTCCCTGCAGGGAGCAGAAGCCAGGTGCCACTTTGACTTCAAATCCGCTTGCCATTGTTTTAGCCATAGAAGCCTGCGGGCTGCAGTATTAGCGGCCATGGAGCGCGCTGAAAATCTGGCGGCATGGAGGGAAGTATCCGCCATGTATTCTGCCGATGCCACCAACTTACCCAGATTCTGATGGGCACGAACCTGATCCGGGGGAAGTAACGCTTGGAGTTCCCTGAGCCAGAGAATTGACGTTCTGGCAAAGAAGGAAGTAGAGGTGGACGCCCGCACGGCCCATGCCGATGCCAGGTGAGACCTGCGGAGAGAGAGCTCGGACTTCCTGTCCTCTGCCCTCAAGGCCGCAGACGTGTCACCTGACACAGTGGAGGAGGAAAAAAGAGAGGTTAGTGGTTCGTCCACCCTGGGAACCTCCAGGAGATCTGACAAGGCCGGGGCTACGGCCATCAGTCTCTTATCAGTTTCCCCCGGCATTGGTAGAGTACCCGGATTCCCCCATTGTTTCCTGATAGTTTCCAGGAAAAAGGGAGGGCAAGGGATATAGCGCTCCGTCACCGTAGGTTCGGAGAAGAGTGGCTTGGGGTCCTGACTAGTTGAGGCAGTCGGCTGCTTTTCCTGCTCCGGCTCAATATTGGCCGACGTGGTGGCCTTTAGCAGGAGGGATCTAAATAGACCCGGGTCAAAAAGGCCTATGAAAGGCGACGGGTCTGGGGCCGACTCCTCATCCTCTGACAGCTGGAAGTCAGTTGACCCATAACCTTCGGAACCAGAGTCCCGTGGTCGGGAGGAATGGTCCGAATAAACGGACTCTGGGTAGTCCGGCCTCTCCGCCCGTGCTTGAGGTGGCACCACGGGCATGACGAACTCCGGCCTGGGGTTCTTGTAGAACGAGGAGGCCCTACCCTGAGCATACGCCTGGGCGATTAATGCCTCAAGCTGCTCAGGCCCAACCCCTTGATGTTCAGGGGGGCGAAGTCCAGCCGCTGTGGGCGTGAACGTGGCCTCGGGCGGGGGACGGGGTCTAGCCGGTGAAGCTCCCATTAGGGGGATCAATCCCTTGTCAGAGGACAGAGTAGTACTCTGTGCCATGGGGCCCTGATGGGAAAGGGCCCGCGAGTCAGTGGGAACTGGCAGGGCCGGTTGGGGGTTGAAGAGTGAGCTCTCCTGGGGGGCAAGGGGAACCAAAGGTTGGTCTCCCGCAGACATACGTTGTGCCCTGGAGAACTGCTTCTCCAGAGCCGTGTTACGCCTTTCGGCTGCCTTGTCTGCGGCCCTTGAGGCCTTTTTTCCAGCGATGGCCTTGGACCTGGCCTTGGCCTTTATCCTGCCTGCTGCCTCTAGTTTAGAGGACTTGCGCTTCCCTGAGACGGGAGTGCCGGAAGCGCCCTGTGCAGATTGATTAGCTGCGTCATCAGCCATTGCAAGGGAGGCCTGAGGCCTATTGCAACTCAGGAGCAGGAGCGGATTGCCCAGTTGTTAGTATAGCCAAAGCTGATGAACAGCGTCCGCTCCGGGTTTGGTGCTACACTGAGCGCCCTACTGCCCTAGGCAGAGCTCCGAGAGGCTGGAAACTGCCCAGTGATGCACTGAGGCGTATTAGTCAGGCGTCTTGTGGCGACGAGACCCAATGGGTGAGTCGCAATCGGCAAGTGCCGGCACGCACGTTGACCGATCAGTGGCGGCGATCACCTTAGTGATATGTGCCTGCACACTCCTCTCCTAGTTGGTGGCGGCAATCACCTGAGTGATATGTGCCTGCACACAAAGCCTAGGTGGTGGCGGCAGTGCCCGAAGGCGTGCCAGCTCACGCTAAAGGTGAAATCCTCTCCATGTTTTGCCCTGGGGTAGTTGTGCCAGATCAGAATCTGAGAAGGGCGGCCAATGGCAGTTTTGGAGCTGCAAAATGGCGGCTGTGAGCAGTCCACAAAATGGCTGCCGCTGCAATGGCGAGGCGGCTTGTTAGGCCTGGGGCCTAGACTGATATAATTCCCTGCAGGGAAGGAGAGGTGAGGTCAGACCTTTAAGCCAATGGCCTCTGTAAGCAGCCTGCAAGGCTTGTGCAGTGGCTGCTGCCTGTTTGGGCCGTCCCTGTCAGGCCTGCTAGGCCTCTGGCGTCCAAAATGGCGGCCGCAATTAGCGTGCCAAGAAAAAACGGTCTGAGGCCTCAAATCTGTCAAGAGCTGCTGAGGGCTTAGTTTGAAAGAAAATGCCCTAAATGGCCCGGGGGCCGGCAGCTCGCTGGAGAGCAATCGAATTTCAGCGCAATCCTCGCTGGGGAGGGCTGAAGGGCCGTGGAGAGGAACGGCCAGGCTGGGCCCGAAGGCCGATGCCACACAGCGGGGTGGCTGAGGCGAGCTCCGACACTCAGCCTCGTAAAGTCCTGGAGCTTTCCGCAGCGCTTGGTAATTGAGAGCGCGCCCGGAGGCCGACGCTCAGCTGCGCTGCTGCAAAATCGGAAGCTCCGACGATCAGCTGATTCAGCCGAGGGATCCCCCTCGTTGTCAATTGGGAGCCCTTGCCCTTAACAGACGCAATCGGGCTTGAGCCGGCCGGCCGCTGCTGAGCGGGCCCGAGGCCGGCGCTCAGCTGCGCTGCTGCAAAATCGGAAGCTCCGACGATCAGCTGATTCAGCCGAGGGATCCCCCTCGTTGCCAATTGTGAGCCCTTGCCCTTAACAAAAGCAATCGGGGCTTGAGCCGGCCGGCCGCTGCTGTAACGGCTGCTGAGCGAGCCCGAGGCCGGCGCTCAGCTGCGCTGCGGCGAAATCGGAAGCTCCGACGATCAGCTGATTCAGCCGAGGGATCCCCCTCGCTGCCAATTGTGAGCCCTTGCCCTTAACAGAAGCAATTGGGGCTTGAGTCGGCCGCCCGCTGCTGTAACGGCTGTTGAGCAGGCCCGAGGCCGGCGCTCAGCTGTGCCGCGGCTAGGGGAATTTGCCGAAAATCAGCTGTGTCTTGTAAAATTGATTCTCCCCTAGTTTGCTTTTAAACTGTCTAAAAATTTAGGAGATGAGAATGTAATAAAGAGAATGTAATAAAGCTATACGACCTGTCCAGAGCCAACAACGAGTCCTAGCTGGGCTGAAGACTAAGTCGTGTCTGGGATATCAGCCCAGCAGGAGGCGTGTTAACTCTGGCAAACTTAGTCTCTTATTGGGCAGGAAGATAGTCCTAACCCATTGGTGGATTCTCCATCGTCCTGCTGGAGAACTGCCTGTGCCCATCGTCCCTGTGCTAGGTGAGAACCTAGGTGCGCTCCCCAACCGAACAGACTGGCATCTGTAGTTAGGATGAGCCTGTCCGGTTCCTTGAATAAGGATCCCCTGGTTATAGCTGGGGATATCCACCACTGGAAGGAGTCCAAAAGTTGGGAAGTAACCCTGACCCTCAGATTGGATGCACTGGTGCCCTGCCTCTGGTAGGGTAGCAAGAACCATTGGAGGGTTCTGAAGTGTAGCCTGGACCAAGGTACTATCCCCATGCAAGAGACCATCTTGCCCAGTAGTTGGGAAAGTAAGGCCAATGTGACTGTCCGCCCCCTTCGTACCCGTCTGATCAGGGAACAAATACTGTCCCAGCGTTCCGAGGACAGGTAGACCATGCAGAGCTCGGTGTCTATAGTCGCTCCCAGGTGAAGGATGCGATGCGAGGGCTCTGTTAGGCTCTTCTGGAAGTTGACTGAAAAGCCGTGGGTCTGAAGGGTTCGGACAGTTAAGGTTATGTCTGATCGGGCCTGCTGAAGGGAGGAGGACAGTATGAGAATATCGTCCAGGTAACATTGAACCCGGATTGGGATCAATCTCAAGTGGGCGACCAGTGCAGCCAGGATCTTTGTGAAGACCCTCGGGGCGGACGATAGTCCGAATGGTAGGGCCCTGAACTGGTAGTGGTGGGACCCGGAACAGAACCTGAGGAATCTCCGATGGTCGGGAAAGATGGGGACATGGAGATACGCCTCTGTGAGGTCGATGGAAGCGAGGTAATCGTGCCTTCTGATGCTGGCCAGAATGGACCTTAGTGTCTGCATCTTGAATCTTTTGTAGACAAGATGCGAGTTTAGTCCTTTCAGATCGAGGATTGCTCTCCATCCCCCCGAAGGCTTTGGGACCACGAAGAGGATGGAATAGAATCCCCGATGTGTCTGGCCAGCCGGCACCGGCTCGATGGCCCTGATTACCAGCAAATGGCGGATGGCCTCGGTCAGAAGCTCCAACTTGGCTGGCTTTCTTGGCATGGGACAAGAGATGAAGCGGTCCCGTGGCCGGGACTGGAACTCTAGGACAAGGCCCCGCCTGATGGTGTTGAGCACCCAGGTGTCCGTGATGGTGGCTTCCCATTCCTGCGCAAATGCGGAAAGTCTGCCCCCAATGGGGAGGTCCACCCTCAAGTCATTTATTTCTTCGAAAGGGACGGCCTCCCGCGCCTCGAAAGGGCCGCTTGTTGTGGAACTGCTGTCTAGGTCTGGGAGCTGAACGGTCCGGCTGTCGTCCAGGTCTGGGGAAAAAGGGGCGAGACGAAGGAGACCACTCTGTCCCCGAGCCCTGGCGGAAAGATGGCCTCCGCGGGTATGGAGCGGATCGTCTGTCCGGCTTTCTGCCGAGGTGGGACAACACCTTGCGCTTGTCCCTACCTTCAACGAGGTAAGGATCTAGTGCCTCTCGAAAGAGGTGTCCGTCCCTGTAGGGAGCGGATGCCAGGCGCCACTTGGACTTTAGATCCGCTCGCCATTGTCTCAGCCACAGAAGTCTGCGTGCCGCAATGTTAGCGGCTATGGATCTCGATGAGAACCTGGCGGCATGAAGTGAAGTGTCCGCCATGTACTCGGCCGCGGCTATCAACTTACCCAGATTCTGGTGTGCACGAACCTGGTCCGGGGGGGTCATGGCCTGGAGCTCCCTAAGCCAGAGGATGGATGTCCTGGCGAAAAAGGAGGTGGATGTGGACGCCTTCACTGACCATGCCGATGCTAGGTGAGACCTACGCAAGGAGAATTCAGATTTCTTATCCTCCGCCCTCAAGGCCTCAGCCATATCACCTGGCACGGTGGAGGAGGAAAGAATGGGAGTTAGAGATGCGTCCACCTTTGGGACCTCCAGGAGGTCCGACAGGACCGGGGCAACAGTACACAGTTTCCGCTCTGCTCCCCCTGGTGCTGGGAGAGTGCCTGGATTCCCCCATTGTTTGCGGATGGTCTCTAGAAAAAATGGGGGGCAAGGGATGTGCCTCTCCGTAACCGTAGGTTCGGAGAAGAGCGGCTTTGGGTCTTGGCTCGTGGAGGGAGACGGCTGTGCATCCTGCTCTGGGCTAATGTTAGCCGATGTGGTGGCCTTGAGCAGGAGCGATTTAAACAGACTCAGGTCAAAAAGGCCAACGAAAGGAGAGGGGTCTGGTGCCGACTCCTCGTCTTCCGACAATTGGAAGCCCGCCGACCCATATTCCTCGGGGCCTGAGTCCCGATCTTGGGGGGAGTAGTCGGAATAAACCGACTCCGGATACTCCGGCATTGCCTCCTGTGATTGCAGTGGAACTGTGGCCCCCGGTCTAGGGTTCTGCAAGGAGGAGGCGGCCATGCCCTGGGCATATGCCTGGGCGAGTAACGCCTGGAGCTGTTCGGGCCCCACCCCTTGTGGCTCAGGGGGACGGAGGCCCGCCGCTGTGGGCGTGAATGTGGCCTCAGGAGCCAAGTGAACCCTTGCAGGGGGGGGCAATACCTGTGGGCTTAACCCACGGTCTGCAAACAGAGCCGTGCCCTGTATTGGTAGGCCCTGCGGAGACCAGGCCTGCTGAGCTGCTGGAGCAGGTGGGCCAAACAGCGGGATAGCAAGTGAGCTCTCCTGAGGGGCCAGGGGTACCTGTTCCCCCTCATTTAGCTGCTGAGCTCTGGAGAACTGCTTCTCAAGTGCAGTATGTCTCCTGCTAGCCTCCTTTTCAGCAGCCTTAGAGGTCCGCTTGGCAGAGATGGCCTTGGCCTTGGCCCTGATCTTTCCCGCTGCCTCCTGCTTGGAGGACCTGCGTTTGCTTGAAGCGGGAGTGCCGGGTGCGCCCTGCGCAGACTGAGGAACTGCGCTGTCAGCCATTATAGCCTGTGGCCAGTGGCCTTGGTGTATCAGGAGCAGGAGCCGAGCACCAGGTTAATGGTGCAACAGAGGCTGACGTGCCGTCAAGGCTCCGGGGCTGTGATCACCTAAGCGCCCTTACGCCCCCGTTCAAGGCTCCAAGCGGCTGACAATGCCCCCCAAGGCGCTGTGGCGCGCGGCTGGGCGTCTTGCAAAATATCCCTCAGTAGCGGTTGAACCGCAATCGGCGAGTGCCGGCACGCACTTTGGCCGATCAGTGGCGGCTATCACCTCAGTGATCTGTGCCTGCACACTCCTCTCCTTATGGTGGCGGCTGTCACCAGAGTGAACTGTGCCTGCACACGAAGCCTAGGTGGTGGCGGCGGTGCCAAGAGGCGTGCCAGCTCACGCTAATAGTGTCTGCCTGACTGAGGCTTGGGCTTGGGATGCCCTGGGAAGGCGGATGCCGACCAGAATCTGGGTTAGCCGTGCCAGTGGAGGCCCTAATTAACTGGGCTGTAATGGCCGCCCTGTCCAGACACCAAATGGCTGTAGATTGACTGCGGCTGAGACAGTGTAGTGGCTTGCCTGACGTGAGGGCCTAACCAGATTTTTGGACCCAAGTCCCAATAGCAGTCCTATTATTTTTGCAGGCTTTTGGCCTGTCTGTGGCCCTGAATCAAGGCAGACAGTTACTGGGCCTTTCCTGTGAGGCCGATGCGTCTCAAAATGGCGGCCGCTGTTTGCGCGCCAAAACTCCAGTCCGTTAGAGCTGTCAGATCGTGGCTCTGGACTGTGTGCAGGAGAGGTACAAAAACAGCTGTCCTGGCCCGGCTGAGGCTCCCAGGGGCCTGGTGCCTCTCCAAGGCTCGGGCTGAAGGATCTATTAGAGCGTGGCTCCAAGCCGACGCTCAGCTGTTTGGCGGCCGCGGCGAGTTCGCCCGCCGCCGGCTGCTCCCAGGCAGCAAGAAATTGCCTCCGAAGCTTCTTTGCTGTGCTCAGCTGCTTCGCGGCAGCGCTGGGAACAGGGCAAAAACGAGCGGGCTGCGCGAGCCTAGGCTGTCCCTTCCTGCTCCCCCCTGCAGCCTCCGCTCAAGTTTAAATCTTCTCTCTTCGGCGGGCACGCCGATCGGCCCGCGAGCAGGCCCGGAGGCCGCCGCTCAGCTGTTCAGCGGGAGAGAAAAGGAAAGCCCGACGCTCAGCTGATTTATCGGCGATTTACGGGCTGTGAGTCTTTTTTCCCTGTTTTTGATCTGGGGGATGCTAGGAGGAGAATTCACCAATGGATAGATACAACCTGCCTTCAGAGTCAACACGCGTCCTGTTTGGGCTGAAGACTAAGTCGTGTCTGGGGAGCATCAGCCCAGCAGGAGGCGTATTAACTCTGACAGACTTAGTCTTATTGGGCAGGAAGATAGTCTAAACCCATTGGTGGATTCTCCATCTCATGCTGGAGAACAGAAATGTTACCAGGCTTGAACCAAGAAGTGAATGCTAAGCAAGTCTCTGCTTGACAGGCAGTTCAAAAATGGCATATCAACACCAGAAAGGCCTTGTCCACTTATCTCATTTTAGATGAGGTCCAGGAATCTGGGAATCGGGTTCGATGGAAATTAAATGCTTTTCAAAGTGTAATTAATAGTGCTACTCTCATATAAAGATGGAGATTATTGAGGAAGTGAACCAAATTCCTTTTGCAAGAAAACAAAAGGGATATATTTCTATCCCTGCACTCATCAGTGATGAATGACTCCATCTACCACCAGATTGGCCACTTTAGAGCCAGTTTGTTCTAGGAGAGCCAGTTTGGACTAATGGTTAAAGCAGACCTGGACATTTTATGACCCGTGGGCCACACCCAGCCCTTTGGCTGTCCCTATTCAGCCCATGGGGTTGGTGATGTTGGAATATGGGACGGCGTTGACAGAGGGTGGGAGTGGGGCAGCATCAGGAGCAGGGCAGGGTTGGGGTGGGACAGCAGCAACAGTCACAGATTCTCATGTGACCCCCTTGGGAAAACTGTCCAACCCCTGGGTTAAGGCATCAGGCTAGAAATCAGAAGACTGACAGTTCTAGCCCCACTTAGGCATGAAAGTTGGTTGGGGGACTTTGGGCCAACCAGCAGGAAACTGTGAGTTCTAGTCCCGCCTTAGGCATGAAAGACAGCTGGGTGACTTTGGGTCAGTTACTCTCTCTCTCTCAGCCCAACTCACTTTGCAGGGTTGCGGTGGTGGGGGAAATAGGAGGAGGAAGGGGTATGAAGTATATACAAATTATACAAATTTAATGTACACCATCCAGAGTCCTCTCTCTGGGAGAAGGGTACTTCAAAAATGTGGAAAAAAAATGAACAAATAAAAATAATAAAAGTGGGATTAACAATAAATAAATTTCAAATTTTTACTGCTGATAGGTTAATAGCCCATTTGTACTCCTGCCTCTCAAGCTGTATTTATACTAAAATACAGTTCTTTGAACCCCATAATTTACTTTGTAAAGGACATCAGTTTTGCTTTCTGCTTAGTGCCTTTCATTTGAATCCTTTTGTCTTTTTCCTTCTTCTTCTTTTAAAAAGGATAAAAAGGTAATTCAAGTATGCTGCCTACCCTCTTCTTTTGTTGACTGGAGCAGAAAGCTTTGTTAGATGTCTCTACAGATTGCTGATATTACCGTGCTGCTGCTCTGTGATTAAAATTAAAAATAATTAGATCTGACCTTTAGTCTGATTGAGAAGAGACTGTTCCTGAGCTAATGTAAATTTATGCAAATCTATCCTTCAAATATACAATTACAATTTCTTCAATCTCTACATTAATTCTAAGTCCTTACTGAAATCTATTATCTCATTTTTCCTGCTGCTTCTTCTCCCACCCCAACTTCCACCCATCCCCAGGATCCATTTCTGCACTGGACAGATGTGAGATCCATGTGTTTGTTATTCCAGATGTTTCAATGTGAATCTTTCCCCCCCCCCCAAGCATCTTGAAGAGACAGAGGAAGGGTTAGCCATGAGGAGAAAAAAATCCCAATATATTTCTTAGATTAGCCAAAATGTTATAATGTTTTGAGTTTATTAAAACTCATATTGTTTGTTAGATTAATCTTTTTCCTGTTTTCCAAGAGGTTAAGGTAGCTTAAATGGAGCATTCCCTTCATTTGAACTTCACAATCACCCCATAAGATAGGCTGGGCTGAGAAAGGATGATCGAATCAATGTCAGTCAATGAATGTCCATAGTGTAAGAGAAGTGCAGAGATAATGTTGACAAAAGTTGTTGGGAGAATGATGGAGGGGAAAATACTGGCAATCCTCGACTTTCAACAGTTCGTTCAAAGTTACAACAGCACTGAAAAAAGGACTTATGATCGTTTTTCACACGACCATCACAGTATCTGCATAGTCACGTGATCAAAATTAAGACACTTGGCAATTGACTCATATTTATGATGGTTGCAGCCTGCCAGGGTCATGTGATCAGCTTTTGTGACCTTCTGACAACCAGTCAATGGGAAAGACAGATTTATTTAACAACCGGGTTACTAACTTAACAACTGCAGTGATTCACTTAATAACTGTGGCAAGAAAGATCGTAAAATGGGGCAAAACTCACTTAACAAATATCTCACTTAGCAAGAGAAATGTTGGGCTCAATTGTGCTCGTAAGTCAAGGATTACCTGTAAATGGCTACTCGGTAGCCCTGAGAGAGACAAGAATATGAGAAAGGCTCAAAATAACATCACCTTGGTCCTGTTTGACATAAAGGACATAATTTTTAACTGCTCAGTTTCCTGCTTAATGCCACTGTGACAGACTTCCAAGATTCTAATACCCTATAACAATAAAGTAAAATTCCAGTCCTTCTTGCAGTGTCCGCTTTCTGAGGTGGCCTACCTCAAAGGACTAACAACAGCCTGGGATGGACTTGAACATGCCCAGCCTTATTCAACATATCTTCAAACAGTGAAGACTTAACAAAAAAAGCAAGGCATTTTTGTTTGGCCAAAATCTATCCATAATCTTTTAATTTCACAGTCTTCACTTTCCATAACCTAATCCTTATGATATAATTCCTGGGAGAATCTCCATTATTCTTTTCAGTCGAGTCAAATCTTTTATTCCTTGTTAGCTTTTTAGAAAAAAAAAAGATTAGTTTCTCAAATGCTCTATATTTTGCAGAGTATGTCAAGTTTCCTGCTTTTAATCTCCTTGTTTGTTTATGTTAACACAGTTCAAGCAATAAGAAATAAAAAAAAATCAGAGATGAATTAGGTTTTGAAGGCAATGAATAGGATTAATTTGCAAGGGCAAACCTACAATTAGGCAGAGTGAGACAGCCACTTCAGACAGCAGAGATAAGTATCTAAAAGCAGCTAATTGCTAATAATTTAATTTTGGCCTGCTTAGTCTTTGGATAAGAATCTACCAGGGAATCTGAGGTCTGTAAGATAAACAGAATTTATGCATCCATTTATGCATCCTGGAAGAAAGTACAAATGAGTCACTGCCAAATTGTTGAAAACTCCATGAACACACCTGTGAAATAACTAAAACAGGAGTGTTACCCAACAGCACCACCACTTAAAGAATGAGGTTCTCCCAGGGGTTTTCATCTGCTATATCCAAACTATCCAAACATCTTCTATATCAAAACTTTGGAACTGAGAATGAGGAAAAGGTGGGTCCTATTTACTACTTTATTTCAGGCAGAAAAAGATATATATCTTGATCCAACTTTGTTAATTTCTTCATTCTTACTGGCAGCCTTTACCGGATTTCATTCTTTCCAACACTGATAACAAAAGCTAAAGAAGCAGATAGAAAAGAGATGCACCCAACATTTGGTAGTCATCAATTTACAAACATTTAAAGTTACAATGGACTTCCCCAGAGATATTTACAACCAGTTTTTAAAGTTATGATGACCATACCCCACACCCATGTTCACGTGATTGCATTTTGGATGCTTCGCAATTGGCTCACCTTGACAACTATTTGCAGCATCTCACACTCACAGTCACTCGACCATGATTTATGATGCTTTTTGTCCATTTCCGGCCTTTTCTTCCAGTTTCTGGAAAAAAATGCCAATTGGGAAAATTGGATTCACTTAATGACCACCACAAAAAATGGGGGGGGGGGAAACCATGTCTATGTGATGCTTTGGCTTATGACTGTGATAACTTATGACCATAATTCCAGGCTCAATTACAATCATACGTCAAGGACTACCTCTAGTCTGGGGAAGTCTAGTTTTAAAAGTGAAGTGTATAACTATTGTGACGGCAAAATAGTCCATCTTTGTGGTCTGGGGACTGCACTTCCCTTCTGCTCACACGCCCCGCTCTTGGGAGTGTTTTGATGTTTCCAGAGTAGATGGAGACAACATTTTTAGATTGACTTTATTGTTTGGGGAGGGGGGATGATTGAAGGAGCAGAATTGTTGCTATAAACCTTGCACCAATTGAGATACCCATTTTGGCACTTAATAACTTGAAAAAATGAGAAAGCCTGACATCTTCAGGGGAGTTTAAGAATGTTTAAATAGGTGCTGTGAATCTCTGCAAAGCTTAACACACCCATTTTGTCCCTTAAAACATCCTCCAAAATTAAAAAAACGTATCAGTCCAAATATTCCGTCATAGAACTCAGATGAGAGATCTTTGTCTTAATGCATTAATTTCATGCAGGGACTGGAGATCCATTGGCCCACAAGATGTTTTTGCACTATAATTTCTGGAAAACCCAGACAGCAGCAAATGGCACACAATGCTAGGAACTATAGTCGAACAAATTCTAGAGAATCAGAAATACTTTCCTCTCTGTTTTAATAGATCATTATGAGCTTCAACGAGCCTATTTTGGATCAGAAGGCAGGAAATATATAAATTAAAGTCTTTAACAAGAACTCTTTGATGGGGGCAGAAGGTAGCAACTACTTGTCTCCAGCAATCTCCTAAACCAGAATTGAACATAGTAGTTTTTTATCTCCTCCTATTGTTTTGCAGTAATTGACCTTCAGTGAAGTTTTGCTTCTGCACATTAAAACCTCATACTATCCAATAATGACTTTAGTTGCATTTTCCACAAGTGTGTTTAGTTCTCTTTTACAGTCACTCAAGTTAATGGCCAAACATTTTGACTTCATCTTAGATCCCATCCATTCTTTAGTTTGAAGAGGTTTGATTACTTTAATTAGAGAAATAATTTTCAATTTTATCCTTCTTGGCATTAAATATGGTTTTCCGAAATGATAGTTCTTCCTGTAATGCAGTTAGAATTCTTTCACATGTGTATTCAATTAAAAGAAATGCCTCAATTCATTCTGCCATTCAAGCCAGCAATCCATTAAGCTATAGAAAACCATTTACTTTGAATGGCATTTTGCTGTAATTTAGTTCTTGATGCCGCAGGTCTCCATTTCAACCAAGAAAAGAAAAGAGATCTAACACTAATTTTATTGGTGTGTTGGTATTTATTATCTCAATATATGAATATCCTCTAGGAGCTTGCAGCAGAAATTTAGAAACACAAATTGAAGTTGGCATCTAGGTCAACTGATCACATACTATAAGTTTCTGGTGAATTAACCCTAGACTGAATCTTGTTAGTTCACAGTTGGATACTCAAAAACACTATTGTACTCCCAGTATCCCCAGTTAGTGTAGCCAATAGCCAGGTGCTTCAAATGATAAGAGCTGTAGACCAACCAAGTATTGCTGCTATGCAACTTAAAATGTGTGATGTTGTAATTAGCATATCCATTAGACTTGCTGATGATCCTCTTTGCTGCTCCTATAACGTTTTATGCATTTTGGATGTGCAAAACAAAGATTCTGTCCTCATAATCCATTGAATGCGGACTGCAGTTCCAAATTATTTTCTCATTTATTTATTTGCTGGAAGATAATTTTCAAACATTTTATTTATTTATTAAACTTTTATGCCTCCCATCTTGCCTAGAGACAACGCTAGGCAGCTTACAATCATAAAAATAAGATTGTAAGATACAACATTAAATATTGATTTAAAATTGACGCTGGGAAGGAAAGGAGGAAGATGCACATGGGAAGGAAGTGAGTCTTAGCCCTTTAACCACTTTCAGACATGGTTCCATGGGGGCCCTAGACCACTTGGCAGAGCCAGGACTTCAGGCCCTTTTGGAAGGCCAAAAGGCTGGGTTCAGATCTCACCT
The DNA here is from genome assembly GCA_023970755.1 of Azemiops feae. Classification (NCBI taxonomy): domain Eukaryota; kingdom Metazoa; phylum Chordata; class Lepidosauria; order Squamata; family Viperidae; genus Azemiops; species Azemiops feae. The sequence goes on from JALGBA010004264.1 coordinate 1,619,923, forward strand.
TGGGGGGCACAAATTCCAGAGGATGGGAGGCATGGCAGAAAAGGCTTTTCTCCTGGACATTGCCCGCTGGAATTCCTTGACTGACAGGATCCACAGCATGCCCTTTCTGCCATTATGGACCAGGGCCTCATTGAAAGATCCCCAAAACATCTCCTCCTAGAATGGAGAGATTATTACTGCCTGAACACACCTGCCAGTCACCATCATGGACGCTTTCACCAGCCAGGAGGAACAGAGATCTAATAGACAAGTTCGACAGCATCGAGGACCTTGTCCACTTTATCAGGTCCAACAGGATCAAACTGTTCCCAGATAATCCTGTAAGACCTTTCCCCAGGCATCTCTAATGGACCTGTACCACACATGGATTCCAACGTGAAACAGATCTGTCTGTCAAGTGTTCCACAAATTCCTCTGCATTGTATGCTAGTTTACAGACTTGGAAGACTTTTGTTTAAACTGAGTATTAAAAGACTGAGTATAAAGGACTGAATATTAAAGACATGGCAACGTGGCAACATCACTTTCCAAGTCCTAGAAGGGTGGAGTAGACCTAGAGCAGGGGTAGGCAACCTTGGCTCTTTTATGACTTGTGGACTTCAACTCCCAGAATTCCTGAGCCAGTTTGGCTGGCTCAGGAATTCTGGGAGTTGAAGTCCACGAGTCATAAAAGAGCCAAGGTTGCCTACCCCTGACCTAGAGCAATAGCTTGTTGTTGGGGAAGGTGTGTTTTGCAATAAAGTATTGTGTACAGTTTTGTCACGCTATGTCCTTGAAAAGCAAAGAACCCTCACAATTAGCAAATAACACCTCTTCCCAGTTTCTTGTGCAGAGAATTGCAATTTTTTTCTTAAACACATAAAGCAGCTAACATGGCGTTTGGGCGGACAGGGAAGTATAAAAGGTACCTCTTTAGCTACAATCATATTTTAAGTTTCCGGAGCTTTAGAACCCATACTTTGCAATCTGAAAATTTCAAAATTAAGACCAGAGTTCAGAACATGCAAAGAGGTCAAACCTCTGCCAGCTACATTTTTTACATGTCAGGCAGAAAACCTTCCCCCCCCCTTCCTATTTGTTATATACATATGGAGTGCACATACATATGAAATACAGGAGCTCTCAAACACAGACAAAAATACTCTAACATCTTTTCAGATATTTGGAGCTTAGCGAGTAAAAGGCTGACAAGCAATGCAAAACTGTCAGAATTATTCCACGCCATCAAAACCATCAACTTTTTCAAAAGATGAAAACGTTTTCAGCGAGCTCAACTTGAAAAGATTATTCCCCCCCCCTTCCCTTTCCTCTTACAACGCAGATGAAGCAAATCACTTCTATAATGCTCAGATTTTGCAGGGCGCATGGGATTTGTCTTAAACTTTTGAACAACAAAAACTCAACCATCAAAACGACGTTCTCATTATTCTTGCAGCCACTGCTGATAGCTGTCACCAGCCAGATTATATTCTGAGAAAAAAGTTGGCTTAGGGATGTTTGGAATGTAATAGCTATTGTTCTAGCACTGAAATTTTGGAACCAACTTCAGAAAAAGGGACTTCCGTATGCCTGGAAGCAACCAGTGCAAATATTGGCTATATGTTCTATGAGGAATTTATCAAAATGTTTGTTCCTATTCTGACTTCATAAATATCTGAGTGTATTATCCTGCCTACTTTATCCATACATTGGAATAAATTAGATTTTATGATATATCTGACAAGGACTGTGCATTGACTTTTCTTTATCTCAACTGGGAAATGTTAACATATCTTCTGTTTTGAGACAAATGAAAAGAAAATTTAGATATAATTTGGTACCTGAAGTAAGATAACGGTAATTGAGATGAATTTGTTGCTGTTTTACATTCTAAAAGGTCTTTCAATGTTTATTTTATCATACTATTTTAAAGCAGTTTACAGGCTAGTGAATGAATTTTTATAGGAGCATCCTGAGATTTTCACTGCAGAAATTGCAATTACCTGTTGGAAAACATTGATTATTATTGGGCATTTCTTTTACATTGTTTACTGACTATAATAAGGAATTCCAGAACACTGTTTTGATTTAAGAGCTTGTATTAGATCTGACTGGAAATACTGGACTCTCTATTTGTGAGTAAATCTGTTTAAATACCTGGAATCCCTATTTGTGGGCAGATCTGTCTATACTTAATACAGCAAATTGTGTACCGAAAATATTATGTTGTGTGGATAATTCTGACTCTTTTGCTCCTGGAATCTTACTATACAAATTTAAAACACAGGATAAATCTTGGGAGCGTTTCCTCCCCTAATGGGATTTCAAATCAAAATTTAAAGTTGCAAAATTAAAGAACAAATTAAATGTACCTTGAAGTGACATTAGGTATTTATTATTTGGCCTGTTGGGTCTATTTGCTCCATCAATCGCCCGTTTGGTGTTGTGGTTAAGGCATCAGGCTAAAAAACCAGAGACTGTGACTTCCATTCCCATCTTAGGTATGAAGTCATCTGAGTGACCTTGAATTAGTCACTTCTCTTTCAGCCCTAGGAAGACGGTAGTGACAAACCACTTCTGAAATCTTGCCAAGAAAACTGCAGAGATTACTCCAGGCAATCACCAGGATTCAACACTGACTCTAAGGCCCACATATATACATAATTTGATACAAAAATGTGGTAATTTGAGAAAGTTGGGCATCACTATCGACATCTTTGCAAGGGGAAACCCTGTGTTATATGCCTGAAATGTTTAATAGCCATTAATTTGAAAACCATGACAACCGGGTTTCTTGAACCAAGCAAATTCAACCTGTAGGCAAGATAGTTAAAATAACTGATATGTTTTTAATACCTTTTCTTCCTGTCTGATCTTTATTCAGGGGGAGGAACTATATCACATTTAAGATCATTTTCTTGTTGAATACATGTGGTGGTTATGATAATATCCAGCTAAGATAGAAACGAAGTACGGACTGTGGCTTGGATAGATCAACAGATAAATGTGAATCAAGTGAACAGCTTAGTAAAGTAGGCTGCTGTTTTTTGCGATGAAACCCTGCAAGAATTTTTGGGTTTGGTGCATTTAGGAGAAGCCAGCAACATTAACTCGACTGACAGCTTTGAAACTTCATCCACAAGGTCAGATATTTTTATATTTGTTCTGTTTTCCTTAGTGATGTGTGGTAATACATTCATATTTCTTCATACATGAATGCTAGCAATAAAACTGCATTTTTGACACTTGCTGTTGACACACCTAGTTACTTGTTTTCTGCATGTCTTCCAATTTCTAAGGAGAAATACAATAACTTTCCTTGTTGATTTTAGCTGGAAAGAAACTGCATGTCTCTGATTGGTTAAGTGCCATCAAGTTGTTGAATCTCAGCAACTACATAGACAGACATTTTCCAAGATGATCTGTCTTCATCCTAGCATTTTAGGTCTCTCAATGGTGCATTCATCGCTGTTGTAATCAAGTCCATCCATCTTGCTACTGGCTGTTTTATTTCTCCTTCCCCAGTGTTATTGACTTTTCAAGGGAGCTAGGTTTTTGCATAATGTGTTCGAAGACTTGTAGGTTAAGCCCAGTCATCTAAAAACTCTAAATTGATTTGTTCTAAGAAACATTCATTTGTTTTCTTGGCTATCTATGATATGCTTAGGAGTTGTCTCCAACATCAACATTCAGTAACATTAATATTCTTTTGATCACACTTCTTCAAAGTCCAACATTCAATTCCACAGAATGCCACAGCAAAAACATTATTTGCACAATTCTTCTTTATAGGTGTAGACACATCGTGGCATCCAAATATCTTTCTCAAAGCCTGTGGTGTCTTTCTTGACTAGCAATTCCTTTTCTCTTGATAGTCAATCCTAACAGGCAAAAATTATTTGCAACTTCAAAGCCTTCATTTTTAATTCTGAAGCTGCTTACTGAACCAATTATCACTAGTTTGGTCTTCTCATTTTTAGTCCCACTTTTTCATTGTGCTCCTTGACTTTTATTACTCAATCTGGCAGATCATTTAATTTTCTGTTATCAGAATAGTCCAGGTTATTGATGTTTCTTTTTAAATTTACATTCAAGCATTAATTTAAAAAATGTAAATTTAAGCACATTTTTCTTTTGCTTTAATGCTTTAAATTAAATATTGTTTGAAATGAAACATTTCCTTTAAGGACAATCTAGGATAAACTGGTAATCTATAATTCTACTTTGTAATATGCCAGGGCTCATGAGATGTTCTGGAGAACTATTATAGTTGTGAACAAAATCACAGGAGGATATGCTTGATTAATTGAAGTATCTACCTCTGAGACCTACAGTACATATTACAGAAGGCAAAACTATGAAAGGTAATCTAACTTGAGAATTGTAATTACCATTCTGTAGGACTGAGGCTTAGTCTAGCATATCTATGGCCTCAATATGTAACGATGCAGGAGGTGAGTGTTACAGCAAGGCAGGGGAAGCTAAGACAATTAGATGACTTTGGGCCAGTCATCATATATTTTTGTTGTATACAGCTTTGACACTTTGGAGTAAAACTGAATATAAACCAAGTAAAAAATAGTTTTGGAGCACATTTGGTAAAAGGAATTCAATTTGTTGGGCCATCAGTTGTACAGATCTCATATAAGCAACACAGGATACTCAAATCCCCTACCAAATATACTGTATGATCTTACTAAGCCTTTCACACAACTTTAATTAGAAGTGCTGTTCACCTATCCTTGGGCAAGCAGTATAATAAACCAGCATAACTTTCCCAACTGCTGTCCCTACCTCTACAGTTTCTATTTTGGCTTGCTATCCAGATGTTGGTGTGGTTTAGGGCCTGTAGGGCATCTAAAGAAAAGCCACTGGTCAACCTCTTTGGCTTAGCTGCTCTCCCTCTTCTTCAGATCACCAATCAGCAAGTGATTTGTAGTAGAGTCTAACAGATGGCTAGATTCCTGGGTTTAAGCTTTCCACCCAACCTTTCCCTGAGACAGGTGATTGTGGAGTGGGTAAAGGATGCCTAGTAATGCATGAGTGGTTTTTCTGCTTTATTAGGCAATCCCCATCTTACCTAGCAGATTAATTCTGGTTCTTGCAGCTGATGCATCAGTGGATATGCTGCATGGCAAAACAGAGGTAGAAGCAATTTGCCAGCAGCTGATAAGCAAGGTGAAGGGAATTATTGGAAAAGACCTTTACCAGGAGCCCCCATCAGCTGTTCAGGGAGTTGGTTTGATGTGGTTTTAATGTGTTTATACCCTTTATTATCTCCCTTACCCATTCAAGAAGTGAGGGAGTTGCAGATAATGAACAGCTGATGACTGCTCTCCCCACCCTCCTCTGAAAAGAAATGGATCAGAGGATCCATTTTTGGACAGCATTATTGCATAGAAGTGGAGAGCATGCATCTTGCCCCTTTAATGGCTTATAGTGCCAGCAGCATGGAAAGGGATGTGTAGCAGATTGCCCCCAGGTTTACTTTGACAGTGATTGCTTCAGGCTTAAAGGGAAAGCAAGGAGTAATTATTAAGGACAACTCAAGATTGTCTCAATCATGGTCTGAGGATGAGATGAAAGCAACATCACAAGATGAAAGAGTATATGAGGACCTATTCTAATAAGTATGTCAGGGTGTATCCCTAGATAGAACTCAAGGAAGATGGAAGTTAAAAAAAAGGGGGTTATTTATCTCACTAACATGATTCTGGCAGGCTTTCAATGAAGTACTTACATGGCAGACATAAATATCCAGAATTTCTATGAGGATGTCTGGGCAAGGAGAAATAGGATGGAGAAGTAGATCTTTCCTGAGATTTCATCTAGCTTCAGGGATAGCTATACATATACCCAAGATAAAAATGCAACAGGTTGTTGGATAGAGAAGGAATGGATGGTTTGTCCCATGCTTCCTTCAACTACTTGGATAGCTTTGTCCCTGCTCCCATGCTGTGAGACTGGAAGCCAGCATGGTCAGGTCATCTCAGAAGACAGTCCTTCTTCCTCTGGCCAACACAGCAATAAAAGCAGCTGACCTTATAGAAAGCTCACAAGAATGTTTATAAATGAGTAAGTTGTATAGAAAGCACTCCAAGGTTTCTCAGATACTTTGAAGTCCATTTGTAAAGCATACTAACCTTTTAAAGCCCCCTGTAAATTATATATTAATCACACATATGTATGGCTGTTTATCTCACAAGAAGCGACTCTGAGCAGTGTATAATAATTTACTTTCAAAGCCCTCCTTTCCCTTTTATGTCACAGAAAAGGGACATAATTGCTTCTACCTGTTTTGCCATGCAGCATATCCACTGATGCATCAGCTGCAAGAGAGATTACCATAACACATAGGTAAGAGTTAACACCGATAAGCTTATATGTATTTTTAATCTTTAGGTTCATATAGCTATTTCCAGGCTTCATCCTTTCCCATGTTAGAAAACTCTAGGTAAAATGAAACTATAGGATATGAGCAGAAGAGAACATTTCTTATATTTTAAGAGAAGTTGATAAGTTACTAAATTTGTCTATATAGTACTTGGTATGATGAAGGGGGAATTATTTCTTTATATATTTCTTTTTCTTTACTATATTCTTATTTTTTCTTTTCTGTTTTTCTTTTCTGTACTTTTTTCTCTTTATTCTTTTAATTTTGTATTAGTTTTATTTTTTTTTAATTGCACTGCTTAATAAAATTATTATAAAAAAGAAACTATAGTTTTAAACTTTGTTAGCACCATGCTCACTGGGAATTCTGGAGTTACAGCCTACTGCATCGTGAATACAGCAGTTGAGGAGCAATGATCTACTGAACAGATTTTAAACATAACATACAGAAAGACAAACTTTAAAGCTTTTTTTTTTAAACACAATCTCTGAAACTGAACCACTTCTTTTCATCACCAAGTAACAGGATCCTACTGTTTGAGAGAGAATGGTCAAGTACTGGGATTTTAGGTCAAGTACCGGGATTTGTGTCTTTTGTTGGAAGAGTTGTAAACTTGGGATATAGCCCAAGAAAAGATGGACATGCGGAGCTGTATGGTGATGCTCACGTTTAAATGGTTTTACGAAAAACTATCAGTAGTTGTAACAGCTATATGATGCACTCACTCAGTCAGGCAGATTGCACCTTTGCATCTAAGTATTTTGGAAAGACGATGATCCAAACTATATTCTGATATCTGGAGGCTGCAAGATAATGATTACCTTTGTGGAAATAAGGCACATTAACTCCATGGAGTTTATACCTGAGTAAAGATGCATAACATTACATGGTGAACATGGCTGTGAATATGATTTGTTTATGATACTTGTTGTAACTGCTCTCTTTTTATTTAAATTATCCTCACCTTAAAACACTGGGAATTGCTTCTTTTGTAGTTGACTATGAAATCCAGGATTTTGATGTTTACTCCCAGAAGCTATTTCTCAGTTGTAATTTAATTAAAAGGGCAGTATCTGAAATTCACCATATGTGACTCCATCTGCAATAATTGCAGTTTTAAGTCTAAGGGTGACATTAGCACATGTATTGAAGCATACTTTTACAAGTGATAAAAGCTGTCACCTGTGGTGCGGAAATTGCTATTATATCTCATGATAGGCTATAAAATCTATCATGGCTTTTTTATACTAATGTATTTAAAAGAGGGATAAAAGTTTAAATACTCAAACCACAGAGTAAGGAAAAAAATAATTAAAATATCTACAAAGTCCTGCAAGAAAATAGAATTCCAATCTTTGTTCTGTTCTGAATTATACAGCAGGAGCGCAGCAGTTTCAGTTCAACATGGTCTATGAAAACGCAGACTACAATCTGCATTTTGAACAGAAAATCAAAAACCTGAGGAAATATGGCTTGAAACACTGACCTATGATGATTCTCCCCTTCTAATCTAAAATCTCAGTTGGATTGATAATACATTGAACTCTTTATGAAAGAGCCAATGTTCTAATCTGTGCATTACAGTCCTTTGATCCATGACATGATTTAAGAGTATTTGATTAAAAGACTAAAATACTACAGATATGATAGGCAGATAGGAGGTTGGGAGAAGAGGGAGGAAAGTTTGAAATAGTCAAAGCAGACAAAGGCAAGCAGGCTGGCTGGTTGGTCCCTATGTCCAATTTAACTGGTGTTGTCATTTTCTTGTATAAAAACCAGCATCAACACCGTGTTTCCAGTTGATCTGCCTTCACAAGTTTGTGGGGCTCCTGAGACCAGAAAAAGGGTTGCTTTCTCTTTCTCACACAGCCATTTTCAAAGGGAAACACATCACTCATCACTGGCATTCAAATGAGTGAAGCTGCTTACTCAGTTTAACATGCTGAAATACACATGTACACAGGCCTGGTTCACACCACACTATGAACCACTTGGCTTGTTTGTTTGGGGCTAAATGTGATGGCTTAGGAAGGCCTGGAGGAACGTTGTCCATGGGGTCGCGAGGGGTCGGACACGACTTCGCAACTAACAACAACAAAAATGTGATGGCTTAATATAATGCATAGTCCACTGTTTTATGGCTTAGTACTGTGTGAAAGGCCAGCCACTGTGCTTTCTTCAATGGCCCAGCATGTGTGAACCAGCAGCTTCCATGGATTAGTCTGAAGAAATCAATATTCCACCAATAGGCTGCAAGTGCTACAGTTTTCTTTATGCATTGTGTTGCCCTCATGTCCGAAAGGGGCAGAGTGTAATGGTATGTAAGAATGATAGGAGTGACATGGTAGCAGTGTTCCACTGCTGCCACAAAGAAGAGAGGGTCAATCTATTTTCCAAAGCACCAGAAGGCAAGACAAGAAACAATGGATGGAAATTAATCAAGGAGAGAAGCAACCTGGAACTAAAAAGAAATTTCAAGATTCTTTTTCTGTAGCCTTAAAATAAAGGTAGTTTAGCATTCAGTTGGTGCTTCTTGTCTAGAGTCTAGACTACCTCGAAAGGCTGATACAGAGCTTGCAAACAATGTTACGATAAAAGTGGCTTGTGGATGCCCAAAAAAGCCTGTTTTCTGCGTTTCTGTCTCTCTCATTTTCTCCCCAAGTTTTTTTCCTGATTTGTTCACCTTGTCTCCCCAAGTTTCATTTCTATCCCCCCCTCCATTCTTTCTTTCTGTGCAAGAGAAAACCAACTCAATATTAGTTCTTGCTAACATGTCCCTATTTTGTTATAATGTCCATTGCATTTTCTTAGTGCAAAATTTGCCAGCAGATCCAAACATTGGGGGACCCAAGTAATTGATAATCAAAGAAATTATCAAAGAAAAATTATTATGTTATTGATATCCCTCTGGTGTATATGATATCAGTGTGTGTTTGGGGGGGGGGGATTTTCACCAATCCATAACATAGTTCTGGTTTTCTAAACCACTGGCAGGGTACCACAATCACTTGGATATTATCATCACTTGGAAAACATCTCAAATATCCATCATAAATCCTTGAAATTCATGGCCACTTACATCAACTTTGTTATCCTTGATGTAATCCAGCTTTTTTGCTTTCACAGAATTCTCAATCTGATTTGGATCTTATTCAGATGACTGAATCATTAAATAATTACTGTACAGCATTTATTACTCTTCCCCAGGGTGGCTAAATCCTGTTAGGACTCTTTATATGGTGTGCACCATACCATTTAATACTGGTAACTCCTGCTGTTGTGCTAGAGAGAAGTTGTTCAAAATGCTCACATAAGAGCAGGCACAAGGAACTTTAATTACTACCAGCTTCTTCTACTGGTAGAATGAAAGCCTGTTAACTTTGAAATACTTCTTATGACCTTTTGAAGCAGAAATGAATCACTAGTGCTTAATACTGAGAAAACAGAGGACTCAAATCTGTCACAATGCTAAGTGTAGAAATCTCTCTGCAACTCTGTGTTGGCAAGGAAAATGTACTTATACCCACCTTCTGAAACAATTCTAGCTCTTAAATTCCAGGACAAAACCTGACATTGATGTATAGATTTAACAACAACAATGATAACAACACAATACTAGGATGCCATATTGGACAGAAGGCTATGTAAAAAAAAAATCACATTTCCTACAGGCTAGAAAGTTTTGACACTGCTAAATATAAGGTTATTTCATCTGAGCAGTCACAAAATGTTGGTCAAACAAGGATACTGGGACTAGAAGAAATGTGTAGCTTCTACTAATGCTTTTTCTTTGGGACAAAGGAAAAAAAAAATCAAACCTGTTTGAAACTGGCTGAAAAAAAAGGGAGAGATGTTATCTTGAATCTACAGGCGTATTTGCTTTGCATCTGTCATAATATGTCACAATATGTCTAGAAATGGTCATGTTAACGAGAGCCTAAGGCTCTTAACACCAATTCATTTTATTAAATACAAGAAGCAAAAGAAGACAAGATATGAAATATTAGATACTGCTTTGCCAATGACACCAATAACTGTAATAAATATATACTGACAGTCTTCCATTGTTATTATATGTGATTATGACATTGTCTTTAGGGATTTGCTTCAATTTTTGAACATTGTTTGTATATGTGAAGCCACTAGAGTCCCTGGAGTTAGGTGGCCTAGAAATTTGAAATATAAAAATATATAAAATTTCTATGCTGCAAAACTCCAACAATTATGAGTGGCTTCACATGTACAAATAATTTTTAAAAAGCAAGATAAAATCTAAAAAAAAATCAGAATCCTCTGGAAGGAACAACAATCAAATTTATATGTACATTAAGCACATATATTTTTAAAAAGAAAACGTGTTGTGCTAATGAATAGGATAAGTGCTAATATGAGTTTAATTCGTCACCATACTACCTTCATAAAACATCTCAGATGATGCCTGATTGGACACTCCAGCTGATGAGTGCTCAAATGATGTCGATTTTATGTTGCGTGAGATTATATATATTCCCCAAATTCTGGTTTAACAACTTACAAGGATGCAAGTAAGACTTATGAAAAGTTTCATCTGTCTTTATGTCCTGGTGTTGGTCTGCTAGTGGCCTTTGACTTGGCTGTGCCTAGTAAGAACTGTTCATCTGCAGCGGCTTCTTACAACTTTTTTTGATTGAACTCATCCGATTATTTAATATATACAGAAATGGGATCTTTGGTAGCCTGACTATGTGGCAGATGCTCAGGTCACCGGGAAATAGATTCAGGGTCCACTCATTAACTCAGATTTATGAATATCCATATTAATGAGTAAACTGAATGTTTCAGTTGTATCAATTTGGAGAAAGTTTACTTTATTTGAGCAAAGGGACTTTTGCATATTACTCTGTTGGCAGAAAGCAAACGAGCAATAATTTGGCAAGGTGATAATGTATGGCTTTTATTAGCTGAGTGTAGATTTCTCCTGTTTAATAAAATGTTAATTAAAACTTCCATATAATTTTCACTTATGTAAATGCCAAAAGGTATTGATTTATGCAAATGCCAAAGGATACTAGCTGGAGAAGTACAACTACAAATTTACCTGTTCCTAAATGAGGACTGCTATTTCGTTTCCAAAGACCTGTCTATATCCAAAATACTCCCCATATTTATTCAATAAAGTTATATTTAATGCACGGCAAAGATTAAATTTAGAAGCAGACCTCTGCATCCTAGAAACATAAATCTCTGCTAGTCACATAAAGATGCCACAATGAGGAAATAGTGTTATAGAATAAGCTTTTAGGGGTGGTAGGAGATGATACAGTTCTGTGGGTTAGAAATGCCAATTTATCATTACTAAGTATTTTAGATCCACAGCTGTTGCTTCTCCAATGTTTTTCAGCTTTATGGCCAATTAATTATAGATTGCAAGACAAAAAATAAGAGCAACAATCACTGGCGATCCCTCCGTCAGCCTGTAATTACTCTTGGAAGTAATTACGAATTAACAGTCACATCAGCCAAAGCATTGACAGCCTACCAATAATGCTGCATTCAAAATAGAACTACGATCATTCCAAAATGAATCCCCTCAAGGCCAACAAAGACCCAGCAATTCTTGGCAGTCTATACATTGGCAAAGGTTCTGAATCATGGAAAGGGAATAATGCTGGCAGTGGGCTCTGACCATAAACTCATTCAGCTAATGAAGATGTCCTACCGGGAGTTCTAAAACCATCTACTCCACTAGCAACCAAATTAGGGAAAGTGAATTCAAAGCTACTTTTCTGTTTCTTGAAAAGCTGAGGATTATCAATATAATGAGATTGTCAAGTTCTGAAGGAAGCCATCATTATTCCAAAAGAAAGAGAGAGAGAGAGAGACATTCTGTGTGTGTGTGTTTTTTTTAAAGCACTTTGGAATTAAATCAAAATTAAAGTACCTTCTTGGAGAATAAATGAATTATACACATAGACCTTATTTTTAGATATATTTTTTTTAAAAAAATAGAGATTAGGAAATAAACATTCAGAACAAATATAACGTTTTCATACAGCCAAGTTGGCAAGAACTGATTGTATGCTTAAATAAAAACGCAGTGGTGATCTCGTGCAAGCTACTTAAAGAAGAAAGAAACCAAAGTGCCTCTCCTGTTTATAATTATAGACAAATCAATGGGGCATTGGATAAAAAGGCGTTTGAGGAATGCTAACTTTAGTGCTGGTTCTTTTTATTTACTGGGGTACTACTTTTCAGAATCTCACCATCGTGGACAACTTGCTTTTTAGGGAAGATTGTGGAGATGATGACTCCACAACAGCTTTAAAGGATTCTGGATGAAGATGATTTCAGTCATGGGGATTGGATGGACTCAGCATTGATTACACTTTCAGATGATCTATGGTGGGATACTTAAAATTTCCATATATTTCAACATATTCTTGTTGTCTGCAACAAAATAATGCTCCGTATTTAGCAATAGCAATAGGACTTAGACTTATATACTGCTTCATAGTGCTTTCCAGCCCTCTCTACGTGGTTTACAGAGTCAGCAATATTGCCTTCAACAATCTGGTTCCTCATTTTACCGATGTCGGAAAGATGGAAGGCTGAGTCAATCTTGAGCCAGTCAGGATTGAACTGCTGGCAGTGAATAGTGAATTAGCCTGCAATACTATATTCTAACCATTGCGCCACCAGGGCTCTTAGTTATTAACGAGACCTAAAAGGAGAAAGGTCGAGTGCCTGAGTACCTTGCTGAAAGTAATGAAACTCACTAAATTATAAAAGCATTGACTGATGCAAAAGAGGATTCTGATTCTAGGAATGTGTATTGTTGAGTCAGTAGTGATTCCCAGCAATATTTTTCAGAACTGGTCTGCCATTGCCTCTTCTTCCTAGGGCTAAGAATGTGTGACTGGTCCAAGGTCAAACAGTTGGCTTCATGCTTAAGGTAGGACTAGAATTCATGGTCTCCCAGTTTCTAGCTTGGTGCCTTAACCACTATACCAAACTGTCTGTTCTGCTGAAAAACTATTGGGCAGATGTATTGTTTGGTAAGAGGGAGAAATGTTCTTTTATCTCCCATTCATTTTTCTTACCTTGGCATACTAATAAACAGGCATCAATAAATATTCCAGATTCCCAAGGCATTTATGACATATTTATTTGGCAGTATGAATGGTAAATGGCGTCCTGAAAGATGTCAGTACCATTTATCAGCATGATGGCTATCTTCTCAACAATGTATATTATTTTCCTTGTCAGTCATCATAATATGTGTTTTGATATGTGTTTGGAGATTCAGGGCTATTGAAAGGTGAGTGAGTAGTAAGAGGCTTTCAGGATCCCATCCTTAGACTAAGCCAGGTAAGAGGATTAATAGCTTCTTCTTTTTTTTGCAATAAGCTTATGAACCTCGGTTTTCAATGGGCTGTGCAAGAAAAGATTCTTTGTCTTCCATTTAAATCGTATCCCTTGCTTTTATTTATATTTATTGCCTTAAGCAGTTTTTTTTTTTAATGAGTCAGGAACAGCCATGCTGAGCCAAAAAAAATTCTGGTGCACACTGACATGCATAGTAATGCATATCAGCTATGCAAAAGGATGCTCAGAGTAGTGCCATACTTCTAAATAAATATCCTCATTATTATAATCTATGACCAGCCGAAATAAAAATTTCACCGCCTCAGAATCATGTAATTGAAACACATAAAAATATTGAGAGCATATACTGAATAACTGTTGACAGATGGATGGTGGTTGTTTAGAACTTGGCCATCTATTCAGTAGTCACATCTTGATGATCTAATAGTACATAAACATGTTTCCACCACCAAATTTGCCATTAGAGATAAAAAGGGAATTATAGAAGAAGAGTTGGTTGCTGCATAAAGGTGGGAAATATAACAGGGTAAAGTCCACTGATTCTGTCTCATCTGCAAATGAGGGTATCCCTTTGATAGTACCAAAAGTAAGGTGATAGAACAAACTAAATTTACCTCAGTAAAAACAAAAAAAGAACAAGAAGGAACAGGAGTTTCTCCATGCAAGGGATGAATACTGTTTGTGGGTTTGTTTTTGTTTTTTAATTTCATTATTATAGGTTTATTGAAGAGACTATAATGGGTTGGAGTTGTACAGTTCATTACACTGTAAACCATAACATAACATGGACACAACATGCTAAGCAAAAATCAAACCAAACCTGTATTTCAGATCAGAATCCAAATCATCATCAATCATCATCATCATCATCATCACAATCACCATCATCTCCTTCATGCTGCTGGTGTATTAAGATCTATGTTATGTTCCCATAACATGAAACAGCATGTCATGATGTATTGAGTTAACCCAACTGTCTCAGAAATGTAAAATACAAGCTCTACCCCATAAACATACAAGTAGTCCTTAGTAAACCTCTCATTCAGCAACTATTCAAAGTTACAACAGAACTGAACAAGGGGGACTTACAATCAGTTCTCTTAAGTTGTGACTGGTGCACCGTCCTCACAGTCATAATTGTAATACAGGCATTTGGCAAACAGCTCATACTTATGAGTGTTACGCAGTCACATAATCACCATTTGCAACCTTCCCATCTAACTTCCAACAAGCAAAGTCAATGGACAAATTGGAAGGAGGTCCTAAGTTAGTCTGATAAGTTGCTCCCGTTTTTTCTCTTGAGGAACCCCCAGGAAATAGGGTGAGTGCGAACCCCATGTGCTGGACCATAGCACACCCATCCCCGTCCACACTTGTGTTGTGCTGTGGCATGCAGTGCCACAACTGGTCACCCTCACACTATAGCACTCACCCTCCACACATCTGCATTTGTGCCAGAGCACCCACCCACATGCATGGCCGCACTCATACCATGTCACAGTACCCACCTGTGTACCAACTGCACTCAAGCTACAGCATACGTATACACTCTACTTGCAGTAGTAATATTCTGTATCACTATACCTTTTGTAGTAGTAATATTCTGTAGATGTTCAAATCATTTTATATTTCGCCCTTGGCTCTTTCTTTTAGACCTCCATTCCCTGCCATTCATGTTTTTCTTGGTATCAGTGTCTGGTTTAAAATTAGACATGTCTGCTTACCAAGATGTTTCTGACTTCTGACTGAGAGCTCTTTAAGTGTATGTCTGGGTGAGAGAAGAATGGAGAGGTGGCTTGTAAGATAACTAACATCAGAAATTCCAGGGAATCAAGGAATTAAAATCTCATACAAGAGCAGGAAAAAAGACTGAATGGGCAGGAAAGATTGAAATAAACAGACCCTGGCTGAAGCAAATCAAAATTCTTTCCAGTTCATCATGGTGTTCCCACAGATTCTACAATTTTCCATAAAGCGCATAAATTAGTTCATCCTTAATTTGCTCAATGAACCAGAATTCCATAAAAGAAGATGCAGGAAAACATTATTTTCTAATCTTGTTTTCCAGAACATTCTAAAGCATCAATAACATATTATCCTTAAGTCCCCCATAAGTTTTATACTTAATAGCTTTTGATGAAGCTGCACTTCCATTGCTTCCCTAACCTCCTTTTAAAGCTATCTGGACTATATGGCTATCAGGATATTTTATAGCATATATTTCATAAATTAAAGCTTACACCTTGCAAAGCAACTTTTTTAATGTAACCTAAATCTTAAAATATACTGCCTTGTGAATTGGCTCATTCAACTTTGCAAATAAATCAACAGATGTGCTCCATCAGTACCTTTTGTTTAAAAACTTCATACTGAGCTTTGGTCCTCCTCACAGCCTGAATCTGTAAGGATGGGGTCAGGAGGTCTAAGACACAGAATGAGCCGAGGGTTGCAATGAATGCAACAATAACAACAAAACACTTCTTTGTGTATTGCAGAATGAGAGAAACATCAAGAAAATGGGAAATCTGCTGGGCGAGAAAGTGGCAAGATGGTGAGAGACCACAGGGAGAATGCTGAACTGATTAAGTCTTATTTTGCATCTGTCATTCCACAAAAGGGAAAAGTGGTCCAACCTGTCAGAAGGTGCACTGTAGGGAGCAGAAGAGAAATGCAGGTCAAATAGACAAGGAAATGTGAAAGAACACTTAGCTGCTTTGAATGAGTTCAAATTCAAAGGGCAGATGGATTACATCCCAAGGTGCTAAAAGAGCTGAAAGATGCGATCTCAAATCATTACCTGTATTCTTTGAAAACTTTTGAGTACAGGGGAAATGTCAGAAGACTGAAGAGCTAATATTGTTTCAATCTTTAAAATAGGAAAAAGTAGACCCAGGAAAATATAGACAAGTCAGCTAGATAGTAATATCTTGAAAAATCCTAGAAAAGATAAACTGGATTTCCAGATAATGTCATTGTAACATGATGCTGTTAAAAACAGATTGTGCCAGACAAACTATACAGTATAGCATTTTTTTTTGACAAAATGACTAAATTAGTAGACCGAGGGAATGCCTTGAACATAGTGTACCTAGACTTCAGCAAAGCATTTGATGAAGTTGACCATAGCCTCCTGCTTGATTAAAATGTGGGCTGGAGGGTCATTACCACTACCAGAAGAATTCACATTTGGTCAAACAACCATACTCAACATGTGGGCCTCAATGATACATATAGTCCTATGTCTACATGGAGAGAAGTATGCAATGGGATACCTTAAGGCTGTGTTCTAGATCCAGTGCTGTTCATGCTGTTCAGCATTTTTATAATTGACTTAGATAAGGGAATAGTAGGGATGTTCAGGAAATTTGCAGATAACACAAAGTAGGTTTCAAAGATTTTTGAAAGCTGACTCGAGGTTTTAAAGGATCTTATAGACTCAAACATTGGGCCAATCACTAGTGAAACATGGAGGTTTCTGCACTTGGATAGAAAAACAAAATCAGACAAATGATGCCATCGATATCTTACCCAAGTGCCTGGAGGCTGTGATAATCTCGATGAGGAACAACAGCCTCACTGGACTCTTGGAAAGATTGAGTAGCTACACGTTTTTGGGCCTGCTGGTTTGGGACTACACCATCTTTGATGGGGTTGCAGTGACCCAGACAAACCCTGCATGCTACTTGGGGGGTCCTTCCTGCTGAAAGAGCAGGTGGCTGTCATGGCTAGGAGGGCTTTTGTGCAATCTCATGTTGTATGCCAGTTGCACTCATTCCTGAATCAGGAGGTTCTGCTCATAGTCACCTATGCCTTAGTCATCTCCCAGATAGACTTCTATAGTGTACTTTATGTTGGGCTGCCTTTGAAGAGCATCTGGAAGCGTCATATCTTTTTTGCAATGTGAGATTGGCTCCTTCTTCTCATCCTTCTGGAAATCTTTCCTAACTTGGATGTGTCAACAGGCTTAGGGGTCTTAATGGAACAATGATCTCTTGAAGTGGCTCCACTGTTCATAATATGTAATATTCTTGCTTAGCCTTGTGAAATAATAACATCAATGAACCACAGAACCATATTTTAATGGTTTTATTGTATGCTGCCCAGAGTCATGTTCTATGAAATGGGTGGCTATATAAATATGATATGATAATCAATCCACCAAATAAATAAATAAACAGACAAGTCATACCTGTCTAAACAGCAATACTTTGTGAGAAGGAATTGGGTATCCTGATAAAATATGAGCCAAGAGTGTGTTGCAACTGCCAAAAAAAGTCGATGCAATCTTGGGCTGCATCAACAGAAATATAATGTTGAGATGACAGGCTACGCTGATCTGACTGCACCTGGAATACCATGTCCAGTTTTGATCACCAAATACAAGGAGGAGGTTGAGGAATTAGAAAAAGTACACAAAAGAGAAACAAAGATGGTGCTAGGCATATATAGTCTGAAGAAGAGAAGGCTAAGGGGAGATATGATACCAGTTTTCCAACACCTGAAGGACTTTCACTTAATCACTTTGCTTAGCAACGAAAATTCTGGCCCCAACAATGGTTATAAGTTGAAACCTAAGTTGAGCTTTTGTCAATGTCCATGGTACAGTACTGATTAAGGAATCTTCAAATGAACTTTACTTCCCTTCCTCCCCACCCCCCAAAAAAAAATTCCAGAGTCTACAAATTTTTCTCCTCCTAAAAAAACACACAGTAGCTATTCATTCTCAGGCATATTATGTTTTGCTTAAATAAATATTATAAACCTAGGTAGTTTAGCCACTGCCAAAAACTCAATTTATTGTTTTCATAAGAGACATTTGGGCTTAGTTCACCCACCATATTAAGTTGCAGTGTGGTTTATTTAGTTTCATATGATATATGACCGCTGCCTTCTGTGGTTTGCAAATAAAAGTATATGGCTTAGCATGTTGGTCAGGACTGTGGTGATTATGGTTAAACTCATTACAGCTTAATGTAATGGTGAACCAGGCTATTATGAAGTTCTATAATGAAGAATAGGAATGAAATCTTTTGAAATGAAAAATGCAAAACTTCTTCCAACAAAATATATAAATAGTAATAAATATACATCATAACCAACAGGATCCAACCCAGAACAAAATAACCCTATAAATCATAACAATTTGTTTCATGGATAAATATAAAAGTTTAAGCCGTATCACAATCACTCTGCTCAGTGGGCAGAAATACAGCCAGGATCTTCCAATTATTCCATTTTAATTTACTAATTAACAAGCACAAGAATAATAATTCTTCTGATATTGCCTCTGTTAAGTCACATGTTTTCCCCAAGTATAGATATACATATACCAGCTCAATATAAATCTGTGCACAGAGATATTCTTTCAATTTCTTACCAAAGTAAGGATGTTTAAGAACCTCCAGAATGTATTGGATTCCCAGCTAACATGGGCGAAACCTCTTCTTATTCTATTTTTTTAGATTTTTTAAAAAATCTGCCTTTAGTACTTTATAAGTAACTCGATATGATGAACATACTTAATACTCCTTCCACCTCCCATTCCCCCCACAACAAGAACTTTGTGAGATACATTGGGCTAAGAGCAAGTGCCCCAAAGTCACTCAGCTGGCTTTCAGGCTTAAGGTGGAGAACTCATGATGTTCTGGTGATTGGCCCAAAGTCATCCAGCTGGCTTTCATGCCTATAGAGCAGGGGTCTTCAAACTCGGCCCTTTTATGACTCATGGACCAACTCCCAGAATTCCTCAGCGAGGCACACTGGCTGAGGAATTCTGGGAGTTGAAGTCCATGAGTCATAAAAGGCCAAGTTTGAAGACCCCTGCTATAGAGGAACTAGAACTCACATTCTCCTGGTTTGTAGGCCAACATCAAAACCACCATACTAAACCGGGTCTACAATCTTTCTCTCTCCTCCAGATCGGTATATTTCTCCTCCAGGTCTTGCCCATGATCACCTGGGTTTCCAGCTCAATCAAAATGCAGAGCAAAATTGCATTTGTTATTTCTTTATCTACATACAGATTTTCCTTCCACACTGAGCTAATTGTTAGCATAATGGCAGCTTCCAAAATGCATTTGGGTCAACTTCCAACATCCAACCCATGTTGGCAGAGAACCACAACCACTACACTATTGTAGGTTGTGAAGAGTTCACATGCAAAATATAAACCGCACCTACACTACAACACTCACAGGTGGTGTGTTGCTAATGGCATATGAAGAATTAAACATTTCTGTATAATATTTGTATCCTAACTCTTCTGCTCAAGGTGAGGCTTACAGTAGTTTACAGACACATGAAAAGTATTAAGCTTTTGTACAAACTATGTAAAATTACTCATAAAGAAAGGCAGGGCAAAAAATAAAATTAAAGTGCCCTGAATTGTATTTCTTTTTTTCTTTATTCTAAGGAAATCTGAGGTTAATACGTTTAGATGGGAACAAGCATTTTTCATTTCTTGAAAGCACTGACCCTGAAGCAAGTTTGATTAAGATTACAACACAATTCTTTTCAGTGTGTGGAGCATGATAAAACAAACAAATGCATTAAAACATTTGCCAGCATAGGAAAATAAATTATTTCCCTAATGCTTCTATAGCTTGGATAAAGACATCAATTACCATAACTTGTCTTGTAAGTTAATGATTCACAGTGATGGATTATTCATGCAAGTCGGCCAAATGAACAATCTACTTTGACTCTAAAAGGGGAAAAGTATGAACTCCTCCATTAATTATGCTTTGTGCAAATCTGGAGACTAGCATCAAAACTTCATCAACTAAACAATTTTGGATAGGAGGCTTGCTTCCTCTCTTCCCATTTTTAAGGCTAACTTTGAATGCCAATCCACCCAAGGTATCTAAGGAGAGTTTGCCCAAACTGGCTTCCTAAATATGTACAGGTAGTCCTTGACCTATTTAGTAACCGTTCAAAGTTACAATGGCACTGAAAAAAGTGATTTATGACCGGGTTTCACACTTACGACCATTGCAGCATCCCCATGGTCATGTGATCAAAATTTGGATGCTTGGCAACTGACTCGTATTTATGACCGATGCAGTGTCCAGGGGTCATGTAATCACCTTTTGAAACCATCAAACGAACATAATAATAATAACAATAACAACAACAACAACAATAATAATAATAAAGTTGGAAGGGACCTTGGAGATCATCTAGTCCAACCCCCTGCTCAGGCAGGAAACCCTATACCATTTCGGACAAATGGCTGTCCAGTCTCTTCTTAAATACTTCCAGTGTTGGAGCATTCATCGCTTCTGGAGGCAGGTTGTTCCACTGGTTAATTGTTCTAACTGTCAGGAAGTTTCTCCTTAGTTCTAGGTTGCTTCTCTCCTTGATTAGTTTCCATCCGTTGCTTCTTGTTCTGCCTTCAGGCGCCTTGGAAAATAGCTTGACTCCCTCTTCCCCATAGTGAATGGGGAAGTCAGATTTACTTAATAAACATGATACTAACTTAACAACTGCAGTGATTCACGTAACAAATGTGGCAAGAAATGTCGTAAAATGGGACAAAACTCACTTAACAAATGTCTCACTTAGTAACAGAAATTTTGGGCTCAATTATGGTTGTAAGTTCAGGAGTACCTCTATCAAAAGTACCCAAGTGGATCAGAATTTGTGTTAAGTTCCTGAATACCAGCCAGACAAATAGATATTTTTGAAGAAGAATTTCAAGGTAGAAGAGCAAAAGCTGTCTCCTGTTTCAAGCTAGTTTGCTTGAAAACACGAAGGTTTTAGATGGTCAGTAGGGATGGAAAAACTATGCCAAAATCCTGGATGACTGCTGCCAGGTATAAGCTAGACAGATCAATAGCCTGAATAAGATATGGCCACTTCTTAAATTCCAAGATTAAAAGTACAAGTCCACAGGTTTGTGTGATTAAAACAGTGTCTGAAAATTGAATAGTTGCTTATGATTTGCCACTATTCTGTTGGAAAATGCACCCAGAGCTGAGAAGGCAATAATAAAACACATCCTACCCTCAAATATACATATAAAAAGATCCATTTATTTGTAGATATTTGTATACGGCCTCCTCCATATATTATAAGCCTACAATCATTAAAGATTAAAAGACACATGAAACCATGGTAAAACACTAATATCATCAATTGGCCTATCTAACAGCAGCTTCCTGCCGATGTTATGAATCTTCTCCAAACAATGTTTGATCTTAGAGTTGTGATCTAAGGTAAGTGGTCAAACAAATCTTTTAAATAAAATCAATAAAATCTGTGGAAGAGCATTGCCTTCCTAACTGACTACAGGGAAGAGGTCATCTTGACCTTGAAGAGTAAATTGGTCCAGAGAGAAGACCAAGAATGCTAGCATGTGAGCCTTTGCTTCCCTTATCTCCGGGGAAGGGAGGGACTGAAATATGCCCTGTCAACTTGCATCTACTGGGTGTGCAGATTAAACCTGGAGTATATGGGGCCAAATGTAATGAGAAATTGTGTGAAAGGGAACAACACTGGGAAGAAAGAGGAAAAAATAAAACTCAAACATTAGCTCTCTCTCTTCTAAAGTCAGTCTTTCTTAATTTGGTGCCAACTAAATATGTCAAGGGAATTCTGGGAATGTAGGTATATGCAACTGGAGTACCTCAGGAAGATTATGAATTTTTCCCTCAGGAGCAGCTTGGGCTAGATTTCCTCAGAGAAGAAACATCTAATGCAGGGGTGTCAAACTGCTGGCCCGCGGGCCGGACGCGTCATCCCAAAACCGCGCTCACCCCATTGCCGGCAATGGAGAAAAAGCTCCGATACGTCGCGCGACATCACGTGACGTCGCGAGTTTGACATACCTGATCTAATGGAATGCTTTCTCAGCAGAGATGATGGGTGAACCAATCTCATGGTGCAATCTAAGATCTCAAATGATACTGGGCTCTCCAAGCATATTTATGGAGATATATTATTTTTATAAAAGACAAGCTATCAAATAATCTACTTGATTCCCGTTTTCTCTTAAGTATAAAATGGTTTAGCCTTTTTGATTCACTGCGTTTTCTATGCTACCTTTCCCCTAACATCTTGAAGGGTGGTGGTGGTGGGGTATCTTGTCTAATTCAATGTCCACAAAAACAACCTCCTAATATAGATCGGACTTTGCTCAAAGTAACCCAAAATCCAACAGGAACTTAAACTGAACCTCCCAAAATTCCAACACAACACCTTAATCACTCAGCTACATTGCTTGCAAGCAAAATAAGGTTTTAAGCCCGTGATTGCTTCATTTGCCTTCCCTGTATCTTTTCTAACTCTTTAGTATTTGCTACACTAATGTTTAAATGAATTTATTATTTAGTGTATGGCATATAATGTCAGGGAAATCTACACATGCTAGACCCAATGCAGTCCTGATAGCCTAGATTGCTAGTTCATTCCATTCAGTGCTTGAGTGCCTATCCTTGAGGAACCGCAGGGGGCAAACTAGCTTTACACCAATTAGCTAGCGGCACTCAGGATGCTGGCTTTTCCAGGCTCCTTTGCCGATGTTGCCGCACCTAGTGTCATGATGACTTGCATTTGGCCAGGTCCAGTGCCGCTCTCTGCACACACAAACGCAAGTAGGGCTTTTTCCCCCCCACTGAAGTGGTACCTTTTATCTACTTGCAATATTGCCTTAAGGAAAGCTGCTATAGATTACTTACGGAAAGCTGCTCAGATTACTCTTTTTTTAAATATCTGGGTTTTTTTTAACTTGGCAAAGCAACTTTAGCTCTGTCTATTAAAGCTTGATGAAGCAATTCAAATGTTATCCAGTTTTGTCTCATATCATTTTTGCTACATTACAAGACTGCAATTGCTGACTTCTAAACTACAAGATGCTAATTCCCTTAGCGTTGCTCTGACTGCATTCAAAATAATGAGTTTTACCTTGAGTGACAGCGTATTTCAGTCTCTTGCATATTAGTTAAGCAAAACTGAAGAATTGAAGCCCCATTTATTTTATAATAAGCAATTTTAGATAGCATGTATATTTACTATTGTATTAAATTCTCAAAAGAGAGAAGTTATAATTGTATAGTTGAGGGTTAAAGGCAAATTAAAGAATAAAACCACAAGCTGAAATCATGCTGCGAATGGTAATTAGATCCAAATCCAATGTTTCTTGTTTCAAATTATTCTAGGGACCAATCCTAAATATGCTTAGAGAAAATACAAAAACTACTTTAGACATAAATCGTATCAAATTCGTATTTGGTGTGAAAACAATCCTGAATTCAATCTGGTTTGTTTTGAACAAGTGTGTTTTGGATCAATATATTGTATTACGATACTTGGAGGCTTTCAGAAATGTAAGTTGCTTTTTTTTTTTTATCCAGTCCAAGCATCTCACCTACACAAAAAGAAAATTGAGAAACATTTTCCTTTATAAAAGGATAAGGTGAATATTAAGGTATGAGGGGTTAAGTTCTAAATTCAGGGAAATCACAAATCAAACCATTTTTACAAGACTACTTTTTTTACAACAGTAGTAAAAAAAACTAATATATTTGGCAAGCACATCTGTTACATAGCCTTTGGGATCTTTTCAACTGTAATATCTTTTCAAATCGTGAGAACAAATGGTATTTTAGCATTCAGTGTATATGCTTCCCGATATACTTTCTACCCTGAGTTCAGAGCCTCCAAACAAAATAAAATTTCAGGAGCTTTCTTTGCATATTTCCCCCTCTGTACTTGTCTCTTTTATAACTTCAATAAGATTTGTTTGTTTCTAGCAAACACTGTCATCTGAACTCAGCTGTTCTGGTAGATAAACCATGGTTTGTTACATGTGAACTTTCCCAACTGTGATTAATTCAATTAACCATGGTTAAATAACTTGATCTTTAGTGAAGTATATGAAATGTTTATTGTCAGTTTGTTCCAAAGATTTCAGTAGGACTGATGTCTTTTACAGCCCAATTTCTCTCTAACTAAGCTTCTTCTTCTTCTTCTGCCATATCCGTTATTGGACGTTGGCGATCATGTTGGCGATCCTGTTTTTATCAGCAGCCGCACGAAAAAGTGCTGCTGAGTTTTGTCCAAACCAGTCCCTTAGATTTTGAAGCCATGATGTTCTTCTTCTGCCTGGACCTCATTTGCCTTCAATCTTTCCTTGGAGGATTAAATGGAGTATGCCGTATTTTTCTGGGTGTCGCATCACATGTCCGAAATATTCTAACTTTCATTTTTTAATTGTTTTGATGATTTCCCTTGGCTTTCCCAGGCGGCTTATCACCTCCTCATTTCTGATTTTGTCAACCCAGCTTATACGTAACAGCCGCCTGTAAATCCACATTTCAAATGCTTCTAGTCTCTTCAGGTGGCCTTCTGTCAGAGACCAACTCTCTACTCCATAGAGCAGGATAGAAAAAATATAGCATCTGACAAGCCTGATTTTCAGTCTTAGGCTTATGTCGTGACTGCATTTTTTCATTTTGAAGAATGGTGTTCGAGCTTTCTCTATCCTTGTCTTTAATTCAGCGGTCATGTCCCAGCTTTCATGTAAATTAGAACCGAGGTGCGTGATCCTTTCAATTTTTTCTAGTGGTGTTCCTTCTGAATTTACTGGTGGTAAGTTAACGGGTTGCTTTGCTGACGACCATGATCTTGGTTTTTGAGGTGTTAAGCTTCAAGCCGTATTTTCCAGATGTTTCTGTGACTAAGCTTCATAATTCCAGAATACCTAATCAGCATGGAATTGAAGTCCAATGTAGGACAAGGCCCAGATTGGCGACAATAATATGATTTATCCCATTAATTACATTATTTTTCAGGGATGGGGGGTTTGAAATAGAAGACAAGCTTCTAAAATACATACATAAGATAAACAGGTATCCCTTGCAAGAGCTTATACTACGAACTCCTAGTGACTTTCTCCAATGGTGCAAGATGGAAGCCATGTTCTCATGAAATTGCTGCTTGTTCTCCTATGAGAAAAATGAAATGCTGATTGATCTTTTCATAGATAAGTGTGGCATGACATATGATACTCTTCTCTTCTGATTTCCTTTTGTTCACCATATCTCATCTCTTCTATTTAATAAGCAGAAGATCAACTGGAAATGAAACTGACCTAAATCTAACCAGGCAATAGGTTAGTGTGTGTGTGTGTGTGTGTGCTGCTTTTTTTTAAAAAAAATGTGTTTGATTCTCTCAAATAGAGTGAAAACTACAGTAAGCATGCACAAAGTTGTGGCGGGACAGATTACATCTCTTTGAGATTAAACATAAAATATTATACCTTGCATTGGGACAAGGACATTGCCATTGGTAATGGCTGAATGGCTTGTCAGATTATATTTCTCATCTCTAAGTAGGTGCTATGTATGCTGCTTTTTATCATCTATATAATGAACAGCCTCCCTTTGCCAGTTCTTGCAGACAGATTTAAAATTTTCTAAATAATTTACTAATACCTAAGAAAATATGTTTGACTTATCCAACTAATTTTGGGTACAAAAAGAAGGCCATAATCATGGATGAAAACTTGAAAGTTTCCAATTGTAGACTGAGAACTTCAGGCTTTTTTGTCCTGCTAAACTTTCCCATTTTTAAAATTAAGTTTATTGATTAAAAAAAAAACCCAGTGACCTTTAAGAATATTCACAGATATATCAAATTATATATCAAGTACCAATTATATAGTACGTATAGTGTGAAGGAACTTTCTTTTCAACAGATATAGATATATGTATATGTGTGGGATCTTAATCATACTGTAAATCTTAATATAAATATTTAACTGTCCAAGGACTTTTAAAAAAAAATATTTTATGCATTGTCAGTGTTATATTTACATACAATATGTGTGTCTTACATTTTATTCTGTATAACTCTATTATTCTTCCCCCCCCCCTTCTTTCCTACATCTATATATATGTATCTACATTAGCCAATTCAGGATGAAATATCTGATAAAGTCCACAAATGCTTACAACATAAACAGATTTTAATTTAGTTTGGTTTTCTTTCAAGTGCCAGAATTTTTTTTATCATTTCCATTGTTGTTGTTAGTTGCGAAGTCATGTCCGACCCATCGCGACCCCATGAACAACATTCCTCCAGGCCTTCCTGTCCTCTACCATCTTCTGGAGTCCATTTAAGCTCACGTCTACTGCTTCAGTGACTCCATCCAGCCACCTCATTCTCTGTCGTCTCCTTCTTCTATTTTCCTCAATCTTTCCCAGCATTAGATTCTTCTCCAGTGAGTCCTTCCTTCTCATTAGGTGGCCAAAGTACTTGAGTTTCAACTTCAGGATCTGGCCTTCTAAAGAGCAGTCAGGGTTGATCTCCTCTAGGACTGACCGGTTTGATCGCCTTGCAGTCCAAGGGACTTGCAGGAGTCTTCTCCAGCACCATAGTTCAAAGGCCTCAATTCTTTTGCGCTCAGCCTTTCCATTGCATTTCCATTGCAATGCAGCAATTTTGGAACTGAAGAAATCTACTAATAGTTTCTGTGGATAGCAATCTCTGGTCTCTGACCAACCTGATTTAATTATGAAAATATCCTCAAGTGCAGGTCTCCCAGCCTCATCTTTATTAGGGATCCAATAACTTTCTAGAAAATAAAAAAGTAGAACTTGATAGACTGTACTTTGATTGGAAGTGTGCATAACTAACTATGTCAAAGGTAATGTCAAAGGTAAGCAGAAATTGCCACTGGAAGAAATTTCAAGAAAAAAAAAAAGGTGGGCGAGCAGAATTTTACTAAATCAATCAGAATAGAGCTGAAAGGGATTTTGGAGATCTTCTAGTCCAACCCCCCACTCAAGCAGGAGACCCTATAACATTCCAGACAAGTGGCTGTCCAATCTCTTCTTAAAAACCTACAACTTCTGAAGGCAAATTGTTCCACTGGTTAATTGTTCTCTCTTAGAAAGTTTTTCCTTAATTCCAGGTTGCTTCTCTCCTTGATTCGTTTCCATCTATTGTTTCTTCTCCTGCCTTCCGGTGCTTTGGAAAATAAGTTGACGCCCTCTTCTTTGTGGCAGCCAAATCAGTGCTGAATGATTGCTTGTCCTCTATCACAACCATTTTATGAATCTGCAAGCCCCTGCTCATGGCAGCTTTCATTAATTTATTTTGAGAAAATGTGCCTTTGAAAGACCAAATGTGCCTACCAGCCTGAAAAGTTTGGGAACTTCAACTCATCAGTTCTGCCTTGGGAAGCAAATTGTTCCTATTTTCAACTTCAAAACTATTACGCAGATCGTTCTTCCCAACTCACCCTTTTTTAAAAAATGCAGTTTTCAGCATTAAAAAGGAACACATTCAAATGTACATTAAAAAGTGCAAAGTTATTACAAAATGCACAAAAGTCTTACAAAATCCAATGAAGCATTTTATTTTAGCAAATAAAAAAGGAGATTAATGCACAAATGGGATACAATTGGTTTATGAGTGAATGCGTAAAATACTGGTAAAGAGTTCAAATATCTGAATTGTCAGTATTCCCACTGGGGATATTTGCAAAACTTTTCCCTTACTCACATCCTCAACTTACGACCGCTTAATTTTTAATAAAAAAAGTTATAATAGCCTCGGAAAAAGTGACTTATGTCTCATCCTCATGACCATCGTACTAACCCACAATCATGTGATTGGGCATTTGGCAAGTAGTTCGCATTTACGAAGTCTGCAACATCTTGCAGTTATGTGATCACAATTTGTGACCTTCCCAGCTGGTTTCCAACAATTAGAGATGCTAGATTCACTTAATGACTCATGAGATTCACTTAACTTCCACTGTCATTCACTTAACCATGATAAAATGATTGTAAAATCATCTGATCACGTGATGACTTGCTTAACAATTGAACTGGTTAGTGACCGAAATTCCAGTGCCCACTGTTATTGAGGACTATCTATATAGCATACAGTGGACAGTCTTCTAGAAACAGTAACTAAGGTTACTCAAGGTTACTCATTAAAAAAAAATTCTGACACTTTCCTGTTATAGATATTTTCTCCTTCTTCCTCCCCAGCATCTCCAAATGTAAGCTAGCCTGCATCCTAAATGGTTATGTGAAGGTCACATTAACTAAATGCTCTGAAACTGCTTTAATAAAGTCAGGGGGAAATCATTCCAAAAAAGCAGATTTACAGAGCCAATTAAATTAAGCATTCTAATATATTAACTATAGTTAGGCACCATGTTGAGTCAGTGGGAAAATGGCAATAAAGAGAATAGGCAGCATCAGTTCCTTGCTCATAAAAATGAGGCTGCCAGAAGGAATGACTTCAGTATTGTTTTAAATATTTGCTGGAGTAGACCTTGACAGTCGCAGGCACACATAACAAAGCAAAAGAAAAAACAGCTCCACTATGCACAAGAGCAACCTTTTTAGACAAATATATCCATAAATGAAAAGTGTAAAGATTAACAAACGCAAATATTTACAAATGACATAGACTTGGCTCAGCGGCAGAAAGCCAATTTTACTATCCTTGTTTATCTGAACAATTGGCTGGACATGAGACTCATGAATATGCTGACATCCACAGAACTGTTTTTTTTTGTCATTCCAGGAACATGCATCAGGTCTCCCTCAGGTTCTAGGAAAGGAAGACAGCACCAGAATTTTGAGTGAATGTTCTGGTGACTGGAGCAATTTCCATTTCTTTAATAGTTAAAGAACCTCCATCCTTCCCAATTTAATCATCACTGTCATCATCCAGAGAGGCTTTAACCCTTGGTAAAAAGATAGCCAAGAGTGATTTCACATAGCAAATTCTAAAGAAAATCACAACTAAACAGTCTAGTTCTTACGAGGGGAGGAGAGGGGAGGGAGGGGAGGGGAGAGGAGAGGAGAGGAGAGGATCCTTAGCATCGAGCTGGACGGACTCAGTTACAATTGCAATGAATGCACCATTGGACTAGCTGAAGGACCAGGTTATGGAATAAATTGTAATAAAGAAATTCCTGGGTTCCACGTCTGTTGGCAAAACCATAGCTTCAGGGCTTTGCATAAACCCAGAAGGACCTTAAGTAATAATTTTAAAGAATATCATTTTTCTCAGATTAAAGTATAAAAAGGCACAACAGAAAAGGAAGAGAGGAGGGGAGGAAAAAACAAGGTAACTTAGGCATGAGTTCTTAATGCTGTGAAGTTAGGATAATGACCAGCTGAGATGGAAATAGGCTCAGAAAAACTATGGCGATACAATTACTCCAAAATAATCCTATTGCAGTAGAAGAAGAGCAGGCAGAGTCTGGGGACAGAGTCAAGAGAGGATTCAGCCTAAAATCATTATATGATCACAAATGCTCCAAGTTCAGTCCCCCCTTGAATTCCATTAACTCTTATCTAGCACCAATTTAGTGCTGACTGTTAGTTGACCAGATTCTTGTGTATAGGCTTGAACAATAAATTTTCTGAACTGGAACTTATGTGTGATCCTGAATCTTCATGCTTGACAATTGCTTCTTCTCAAGCACAAAGCCCTGATGATCAGTATGAAGAACGAGGACCAGACTCCCAAGCCAGATGGATAAAGAAATAATGGGATGACCATTGTCCCTTCTCTGCTTTCTTACAGGTTAATTGCTTGAACCTTTTGGACTAGGCAAGACTAAAAACACAGAAGGTAGCCCAATACTAAAGTGCCTGGTTACAGGTTCCTGACATGAATTTGTATACACTTTTTAGGCTTAATATGTCATTCACCCAGATGGCAAAGCTACACTCTTTCAAAGTAGCAGGAAAATCCTGAGCAAACATGCTTCTATTTTAATTAAATACACCCAACACTGCATTTGTATTATAGTAAGCCATAAATAATGGTCTCTTCAGGATATGAGTCAAAAAGCAATTATAACCAAACAGCTTCCATAAATGTGTTGACAGTGTTTATATTATAAACTCATGAAAATATCTGAGAGTGATCTAAAGAGATCTATTGTTGTGTGCACTTTGTTGCTGTCATCAAATTACTTTTGAATATTGTGCAACAACAAGGACATTAAAGGCTCAGCAACCATATTTCTTAGGAAAAAAGATACTTCAGAAAAAAAGAACTGAGAAGCTATACCTGGTTTTGATTCTCCTTGAAGAGATCCTGCATTGTGCCAGATGACCCAAAGTATGATAGTAAGCCCACAGATGCATATGTTAAAGGTCGTAACAAAGGGAAAAAAGTACAGAGGGAAGAGAAGACCCTCAATCTTAAATATGAATTAGTAAACTGAAAACCATTATAAGGACCAGTTGAGATTTTTCAAGAGCAAGAACCTGTTGGCGGTGATCTTCTGTTAAGTCTAATGGACTGATTCAGTTAACTCTCTTGAAGAAATATTCCTTCATTAAAAATGAAAATTGTGGCATTTATTGTTTACAAAGAAAAAAACAAAGTTTACGAAATTAAAATTGAAAAAGAACATTGTATGAAAAATGACCAAATTCTTTGTAGTGGTGAATTTTCCCCACAAGTGAAATGAAGGTGAGAGCAATATTAGTCTTCGCAGACCATCCCATTCTGTAGTTGGCACTGAGTGACATGTTTTATGCTCTTGATTATTCCCATTGAGCGCAAGTATGGGTTTGGGTGGTAATGGAAGGTTGATGAGGATAGTTGCCTTGATTAAATCTGAGACACCACTGATTGTGGAAGCAGAAGAGGATCACCCTTTACCCCTAAGATGATGCCATGATTGCAAGAGAACTTTCACAGGTTAAGAACAAAGAGAGACTATTTTAAAATATGAAAAATGAAGAGCAGTTCATAGTTCAATCTTATCTGCTAAAAAGAGCCATTAGCCCTTCAACTAAGATATCTGAGAAGAAGAATTTCAGGCAATTCACAGAGACCTCATTTTAATGAATTCGCTAACAAGTAAGGGCTGAAGACTCTTTATCCCACCCCACTTAATCTTTTTTACATTAAACGTATCATTTTCAATAACCCTGATTAACATTTCTTGTGAATCTTGTTTTCTCTGGTCATGTGGTGATCTTTGGGACAGATACTGGTATACATGTAACAGAACGCAAAGTTTCAGGTGATAACGTACATAATTTGATGCAATTTGGAATGTTTTATTTTCATTTTTTGGGTTCCCATGACAATGTACAATTTTGCACAATGGGCTTGTTATCTGAATAGTGTAGGCTGTGATCTTGGTCACAAGATCTGTTGCACCATATTTACAATCCAAAGTAATTTTATGAGCAACACAGAATGCCACAATATTAAAAAAAAATCTTTAGGATGGAGAGCGGAAGGTTACACAATCCAGAAGATACAGCAAGTTCACCGTTAAAATTTCTCAGCATTGCAACATATTGACCAAAGCAACACTGGAATGTGTCAACCATAGATATACAAGCTACATAGTGAACTTTATTACTTAGATTTATAGGGAAGTTAATAGCTTATGTTTCATCCATGAAAGAAGATGCAAGAATTTCATCTCACAAATCTAAAGAGAAAGAGGTTTCATCATACAATTTTCACTTGACATACAAAAAGGTAAGATTAACGTACTCTAGAAATTCTAAACTCTATCTTTTTACATGACTGCATGCAATTAAATTTAACTGAAAGCATCCCTCAGACATTTATTTTACAATTCCCCCTCACCTTTCAAACCATCAAGTGTCCTTCAATGCCAATTGATAAGCCAGTGTAGAAGGTGACCAGATTGGGCCCAAGGGAGGGATCAAATACGTCATCATTCATGAATCCCTTCATGCCCACAAGAGATCTAAATCCAGCTCACCTTGAATTCCTTATCTACTGCCAAATTGCTTTGGCCATCAATAGTTGAGATTCTTGTAGAGAGCTTAAGCTTGCAATAAACCTTTATACCCATTTGAACTGCCTGGCTCTCCTGAGTTCCCTGGTGCTTGACAGCCAGGCTTTATTCATCATAGTGTGATGAGCCTGCTCTCAACTCTAGCTTCTCACTGTCTTTTTAAGTATCCATGGATCCATGAAGATGTAAAAACAATCACTTTGCTGATAAGCAACTGAAAGTATGTAGCTTGGATTCTGATAGTTAATAATTCTCACAGGAGAAAGAGATATGGGATAGCAAAGGGAGAAATCTTAAAAGAAAACACCCAGATAGAGTTTTCTTTGGGATGAAGAAATTTGGAAATGGAGGTGATGGTTGGCAGCTACAATGCCTAAAACAGAGGGAGACAGGCTCTAGTACCTGCTGAAGATGGATTGCTCATTTCAGTCCAGAGAAAGGATAGCTAGTGATTCTAAAATGGATTATGCCATGTTTGTGCTACCAAATTTTGTCCATTTGTGAGTGGTACAAAGTCCACAGAGCATTCAAATAGAACACTACTGGGAGAACAATGCTGAAAAGGAAGAGGACCAGTATCAGACCTAATCTGCTCATTATGGAAGACACTGAAGATGAATGAAAGATCAATGACTTGTCAAAGGATCACCAGCTAGATCAAAGCCAGCTGCTGGTTTATCTGACTGACTCAAAAAAAGAGAAAATCTTGTCACTAATATATGTTAAATCATTCTTTAACTCTAAAATTAAGAAAAGTAGTTGGGGAAGAATGAGAAGAGTGCACCTATGTATTATATTTAATTAATCAACTAATAAAGGAAATGTGGCTTTGTGTTACACTTGAATAATGCCCCAAATTAGCAAGGTTGGACAATTCTCTGGTCACTGTTGAGGAGTTTGAAGGCTGCAAAGTGAGTGGGATCACATCACACATACGTTTGAATTTGCAGACTGCAAATGGCAGAAAAAAATAAACTGTCCCTATTCTCTGAAAGACTATGAATCATTAGAGCAGTTACGTTATTTTCCAGGCTTATGTAGCTGCTTCATAAATGGTTCCTGGCTGTTTTTGTAAACAAAAACCATGTCAGCTTGGAAAAAGATGCAGTAGCTTTAATGACTGAAAGGGAAGTGCTTTGTATCCATTATCATGCAGTAAAAAAAAAAAAATCTTTTCCAAAATATTTGCTCTGCTCTCTGAGTCCTTTGGAAAAGCCCTCTTACAAAGACAAAAATCAGTGCTCCAAGAACTTACAGCTAAGGCTCTTGAGAATAGTTGTAGATGCATTTGTTAGTATCAGGAGTAAAAGAAATATTTATGATAAATCCTGACCCTCAATTAGTGTGAGGAAAAGTGAGTGGATATTTGCAGGCTGGGGCATAAGAACTGCCATTAAAAGCAGGTCAGTATTTTAATGATATCATTTTATTCTGATTTCTTTGTTACTATCCCCAAACTATTTATTTATTTAAATTTATGTTGCCCATATCACTATTCAAAGTGAATTTACAGCTACTTTTCTCCAACCTGGTGTCCTTTTAATGTGTCAATTTCATCTCCCAGAAATCTCCAGTCAGCATAGCCACCACTGAACATTCCAGAGGTTGAATCTATATTTCTGAAGAATGTCCAACTTGGAGAAAGCTATCCATCTGGTTTCCTTCACATCTTGGAGTCCACTGTTCTAACATTCAACTTACCTGCTCTCTGAATTTTGTCCTATAGTTTTAAGAACATCTGCTATTCCTGCTGGCTTAATAAAATACAACAAAGAGTTTATTGGCTCCCAGTGTCCCATTATTTTCAGCCCAACTATATTATACAGGTAATCCTTGGAATTGCTATTGCTAAGTGATGCAGTTGTGAAGCAAGACATCACATGACGGTGCAACTTAGCAAAGGCAGTTCTGGCAATCCTGGTTGTTGTCCTTAAGCAAGGACCATGCAAGTTGTTAAGCGAAGACTTCATATGACTGCAACTTCTGACTTCTTGCCAGCTTCTCCACTGACTTTCTTTGTGGGAAGCCAGCAGGAAACATTGGAAATTCTGATCACCTAACCACAGCTGGCTGTAACATCATAATTGGGAGCTGTTGCTGCAGGGTAAGAAACCCAGGGATCAATTTTAACTCCTACAGGGCCATCATAACTTTGAAAGATTGCTGAGTAGTGGTCATAAAATGAGGGTCACCTGTAATCCGCTATTTTGCACAGTAGCCTGGTTATGCCCTAAATTTACTCCTGTGGGCTAGATCTATAATGTACCAGTTTAGTCCTACTTCTTCCCTGTGACTGATTAACTTCTTTCACACCATTAGCTTGTTCCTTTAATAACCAGTCTTAGAATAATGTAGTAATTTTGCAAATACAGATTTGGCACCCTGATTTCTATCTACTCACCACTTCCTAAACTACAACATTTTTTGAAAACACACAGTGGCATTTGCAGTTGCAATTATGTCAAGAATCAGTATGTGGCCGATATATCATACTAAGGCCACTAGCATGTTTTCTATTTTGGTTTACCTGTGGTTGGCTCAATAAATGAGAGTTAAATAAACTACCATTATTTATTAAATTTGTTTGCCACCCATCTTGCTGCAAGGTGACTCTCATATTATCAATATGGTGTGTGAATATAGTGGTTTGGAAAAATCCAACAAGGTTGGATAATGTTTTGTGCAAGAATCTGCAGAATGAAGGATAAATGAAATGTTATGACCTGTTACTTTCATTGTTACCGCATATGAAAGAAACCCTCTTAAAAAAAAAACTGATTGAACAGGCAAATGAGAAAGAAAGATAGATGCCTAAATTGATAGATCAACTAAGGACAAGTTATAATTAATTTTAAGACAGTTTTTTCCCCCAATCTGCATGGCATTGCTTCTACAATTACATAAAGTTTTTGAGGGGTGGCAGTCTTGAAAATTGAGGATATGTTGTTCTCCTAAATCTTGTGCATTGGGGATAATCATGTATGTTGCCTACAGCAAATGACTTCTCATGGAGAAAATCTAATTATGTGGTTCTTAAGACATAATCAATAAATCAATAGCAGATGACAGCATGTGACTGAAAAAATTAAAAGGATCAGGTAAGGGATCACCAGAAAATTCTAAGGCTAAGTCTTAGAATTTTCATCCACTTGGATGAAATAATGGCTTGAATCAAATTCTGAATTTGTTTTTTTTTATTCTGACAAGGATGATAAATGAGTACTTGGTTTCCAAATTACCTACCAGTGGGCTTAATATTTTTCTTACTTCCCTAAAGGAAGAGTGGAAAATATTGCAAAGGTATGCTGTGGTTGCTGTAAATACCAGAGCACAAATCCCAAGAAAGTTTACTGAGAAGCATAAGCCCCACTTCATTCAAAAGGATTTGTTTCTAAAGAAAGCTATTCCCAAAATGCATCCAGGGGGACAATTTTCCTGTGATCAAGGATCACATTAAACAAAAGAAAAGAGCAGCAAGAAGATCACTAACGTCATTACATCCTTGCAATTAGCAAAAGCAAAAACAAAGTTGGACTTTTTGCAGAGGTTTTTTTTTACAGCCTATGTTTTGGGCACTTATAAAATTTAGAGGCTGCCTGGCAGCAAAGCAACTCTGAGCAGGTTACATGAAAAAATAAGATAAGAATAAGAAAGAGCAATGATGTTAAAAATTAGGAAAATCAGATTACTTTTTTGGGGAGATTATCAGGAATGAACAAGGCAGCTGAAGTCTCTGCAAAACACTATAAATTAAATTTTAAAAAATGTCCCCCAGTGATAGCTAGATGCACTATTGGGGTGGACCAGGTGTTACAGGATGGGTGCTGAGGACTGAATGTGGTTTATCAATTGCAGGTTCCCTGTTTTCTGCACTATGATTGGAATCTGTGCCATAGTTCACCTGTCGCTTTGAGCTGGAAGGCGCAGCAATCCTAGCGTTAAATGCTAAAATAGGTTTGACATTGTTTTAAAACAGAAGGGGAAATGCTGTCCGGAAAACCTGTCTGCCCATTTCATGTAATCACTGATTCTCCTCTGATTTTTTTTCCTCTCCACCAAGGTGTTTCCTCTCCCTCTTTTTTATATCCATGACTATCCAATTGTACTCTCCATTTTCTGTAGATTGATGAACCTTTCAGCTGCTCAGATTATGCACCTACTTTAACTTTCTATACTACATTGCACTGAAAATCCCTCCTAGGATATGGCATTGGAAAAAAAAAGAATAAACTCCAATCCAAGTAGTTGCTTTGCTCTTACCCAAGTCATCGTCATTATGCATCTTTAAATATTTATGTGCAACTAATTCAAATGTGCTCACAGCGACATTTTTGATGACTATTATGCTATATATTTACACCTGCCTTCCCAATACTACCTGAATTATAAACTACCTAATCCCATTTTAGCATATTCTGGTATTTACCAGTAGTAGTATGACCAGGGACAATCTAGAAACAAGAGGATCTAGAAAAACAATCTGGCTGCCACAACTACACAACTGAAGCTGCTATCTTGAGTTTTTTTTCCTATGGCCCCAGTGCCCCTAAGACAGTCCCAGGTGTGGCCATAACCAGCTCTTCCTTGAAAAAAAATCCACAAAATATCCTTTTCAAAAAGTCCTAAATTCAATACTCTGCATTGAATCTGCAGGTTATCTGACATTTTGGCAATACACTACCGGCCAGAGTAGTTAAATTCTGGTCCTAGATATGTCTACTTTGCTCATTATATTTTTCTGTAGAAGATTTTTTTTTAAAAAAAAAATTTAGGCGGGAGGGAGGGAAGGAAATTAAAGACAAAAATAACCCCCCCACAAAAATATATTTTATCATATACAAACAAATATTTAATTTTAAAACAAATAATTAAACCCTGAACACACAATATCCATCAGTCTTTGTCTTACGTCACTAAAAAGCCAGCTCAAAAGCAAAAATCCTATATAATATTATATATATATATATATATATATATATCAGCCAAGACTATTAATTTGGGGTGTTGCTATATTTGTAATGTAGAACAATGATCATCTTTGCTCTGCCCCGTGCTTGAGAAATCCATTATTCTGTAGGCAGTGATACATTCCATACATTTTGGTATATAAGTCAAAACTACATTTGCATTTTTAAAAGTATAATTATCTTTATGACACTCATACGAACAATCTTATGGATATCAAACCAGAACACCACGTTACTGAACAAGCCCAGAAAAAAAGAGTCCCTTCATCCACTTTATACATCAAACGTAAGTAAGTTAATAACTAATCCTTTTTAATTCTCTGGGGAGTTAGTAAACATGAAAAATAATCATTGTCAAATTAGACTGTTTGAAGAGTGTAGGAAAAGTGCTCAATAATTTAAAGACCTTTTGCCATTGATTTGCTAATCTAGGTTTTACTAACTCTTTACATCAGAGTCCTTGCAGATAATGGTAATTACTCAGATGGATCTCCATTAACTGCTTGTAAAGAGTACAATAGATTCAGGATTATCTAAAGTATGTTCCAATAATGATAATAATTCAGGAGTTTAGGTACTGTAATCTATTCTTCAGCAGGAAAAAAATATAAGCGGAAGAATTCTTCGTATTAAGGATTTATTAAGCTAGTGATTTAGTGGAGTGGATCATAGACACTGACGGCCTAAACCCCTCATTCTTTTCTATCGGCCTCTCATAGTACCCTTGGCATGTTAAGCCAACTTTTAATCTGAGGAAATTCAGAGAACAAATCAGGCATTTTAAACCTCATTTAAAATCA
This sequence comes from Azemiops feae, assembly GCA_023970755.1. NCBI lineage: Eukaryota > Metazoa > Chordata > Lepidosauria > Squamata > Viperidae > Azemiops > Azemiops feae. Next base: position 1,658,200 of record JALGBA010004264.1, read on the forward strand.
CTCATTGCGTTTTTGCCAGCTCCCCTGTTGACGTAATTGGACCAAGAGGTTTGCTGGACAACTTCCTGAAGTAAAATCTCAGAAGCAAAATTTCTCATACAATCTCTGCTACGAGAGAACTACTGCCTACACCAGTTTTGTCTACTAAATCTGCTGATGATGTTACCTAGTTTGGTAATGAAACTTTCAGAAACTAAATTGAAACAAGCTTGGATAGCAAACCACTGCCAAAATCTAAAACCCGAGCTACAAGTATTTTCTATTAGTTCAAAAGGGTAACATGCTTAAGACGATGCTTATAATTTCTCCATATCTGTGATAAAGGTAAAAAATATATAGGAGAAAACATCTCCAATACATCTCATTACACATCACAATTTCCAGGTATTTATTTCTACTTCACACATTTAGTGAACTGCTGGCAAAAGTGAGCACAGAAACTTTCTCTAGTCTATGTAACCACTTGTTTAAACAATTTGATGGGTATAAATAAGAATAGAAGCATAATGTGCATCAACATCATAACTGGACAAAGTGCCACTTATATTACTAGGGCATTAAAATTCTTCTCTATGTGAAAAACCTAGAATATCTGGGACTCCAGCTTAATAAAACAAAGGCAACTAACAGATATAAAATCATGCCTGGCAGGAAGAAAATGAAAAGAGATAATTGGGGGGGGGGCGGTTTCCTTCTCTTTTAAAATGCTAGATGCATGGGTCCTCCAATAAAGCTGAAGGTTTAGAACAGTGAAAAAGGAACATATCTTAATACAGCATAAAACTAGCCTGTAAAATTCATTATCATAAGGTGTAATGATGGTCACTAATTTGAATGCATTTGGTTAGTCTATAAATCTTAGATTTAAATGAGCATCAGCCTGATCCAGAAATGATTTTGAACGTTCTAGGACAGATAGAGGTTACATTCCCTGCATACTGTTCACAAAGTCATAATGTGGTTTGTCTTAGCTTTCTGTATGAATTGAAACAACTATGGTTGAAAAAGCCAAGTTCAGCGTAATATGTGAACTCTTGCAGCCTATTCCACAGTAATAACTAAATAATAGCTTAAATGAAAGCAGACAGAATGAATAATTTATGGAAAACTACAGTTTGTTTAACCTGAAGTTGCAAAGTCTAACTTACAAGTTAGTTATAAATATTTTCTTTACCAACAGAGGCTTTGTTTTTTTAAAAAATGAATGATTACAAAAATGAGGCTTCCATTTAAAAAAAAAAAAATCCTGTTGTGAAAGGAAATTTTGCATCTTCTAAAGAACATGTGAACTTCATTAAAAATGGTATAGAGCAACCTATGGTTTTAGGTTGCATGTGGTTCTCAGGTTTATTTCAAAATACCTCTACAAATAATCTGTTCAGATCTCTTGCAAAGTACTTGCTTTTCCCTAGCCATTCCATTCAGCAAGGGAAGAAAAAATAACAGAAAAAGAAAAACTGATGATCTTAAAACTCAGGCTGCAAATCTTCCTGCCACATTATGAGATCCTCAATATACCCACATACACAAGCAAAGCTTCCCCATGTTCAACATGAAAAAGAAAGCAATGTTTCTCATTATAGGTGCAGATCTAAACTGATCAGTTAGTGTTATATCCTAGCTGAGATATAATTAAGAACCAGTTTGGTCTATAAGTTAAAAGCACCAGGCTAAAAATCAGGAGACTGTGAGTTCTAATCCTATGATAGGCGTGAAAGCTGGCTGGATAATTATGGGCCAGTTACTCTCTCTCAGCCCAACTCACCTCACCGCATCGTTGTTGTAGGTAAAATAGGAGGAAGAAGGAGAATGATTTATGTTCTCCATCTTGAGTTACTTATAAAGTAATAAAGGTGAGATTTTAAAAAATCTAAAAAAAGATTGTTTTAATCAGGAAATAGATTTAGCTTAATATGTATATGGATAAAATATGAGTATATAAAGCTTCAGATATATTTGGAGAAACTATTTCAGAATGCCTAGGATTGTGAACACAGTATTTTTCTGTGGCTTATTAAAACAGCTATGTGATCCTGAAAACAGATGTGGTTGCTTTAATGAATTCCAAATCAAACCAGCAGTCCATTCTTCAGACAAGCCACAATGTGATTTATTTCGCATTGACATAGATGCTAGTTTTCATCAAATTCTTCAGAATGAAAGATGAATGGCACAACACACATCAGATGAAATATAAAGAGCATTATCTAAAACCATATATAAGGATGAGATTAAACCTATAGACTCTAATTATATGCAAAGCTTGGAATAGGAATATGGATCACATCATATCACATAAGCAATTACACAGTCAGAGAAAGCCCAAATGCTTAGAATGTTTTAATTCACAAATCTGTTATTTTAAAATTGCTCTATATTTGCACTAAGTAATTAGGTATATATGTTTTATGCAGTAATAAATATACCCCATAAGTGGTCATATCATAGACTTTAGAAATATGTCTTTATAAGTAAACATTTTCAGGATTATATGGTTTATTTTATAGGTATTCCCACTGAAACTAAATCCCACTCAAGCTTTTATTGTCATGTAAAGCCAGATAAGCCAGATGGTAATTTTATTTTGGCAGAACTTCAATTTGGAAGTAAATAATCAGGGATACAAACATTCCTGCACCTTGTTTTCTAGACACCTAGAAAATTGATTAGAATTTGATATGAACTGATATAAAATGTCATGCTGGCATTTAAGAATCTGAAAAACATCTTTCCCTTCTACATATTTCTGTTACAGTCTACAAATTAACATTTGCATAGCATAATATTAAGATCCATTCTTATTAACTGTTATTACATGTGGAGGGGGAAATGTGAATTGCAACATGTTAAAGAGATAATATTTGTTTTAAAAAAGAACCAGGTATTCAGATCAATCTGACAACACTCTACGGGTAGAAGAAAATAAATGTCCCGGTATAGGGCCAGACTAGATTGATGTTCTTTCCAGAGCTGAAGACCTATTCACACAGATCTCAGCCAGCAGTTTAAAAAGAAAATTAGGCATTTCTACATTCCTCTTTGAAGTGGGTACAGTCAACTGAAGTGAAGAGACTGAATGATCTTCTCAAGAAATGTTTCTGGAATATCTTATTGTGCAGAGTAGTCATTGCACAGATTTACACAGATATCAGTACTATGCAGTTCACATAAGACTAACCTAATCAGTGCTAATCAGAAAGACTCATAAATTATTTCTTTATCCACATCTTGATAACTGACAGGTCATTCTTTCCATTTTTTAAAAAAAAACATGAATTTCACATTTCAATTCACATGAAAACAATAACAAAATTCCCAATGATTTCAATATACAAAAAATTAGTTTGTTCTAATACAGATGGAGATACACAATCCACAAAGGATCATGTTAATGGTCAGACAATCAATATAAAACTTTCAAGGGATTTATTGCACTAACTGCAACTCTTGTTCATGTTGCAGGATATAGTAAGTCTAAATTGATAAGCAACCATTTATCTTTATATTAACCCATAAAGGCCAATTCTCAATACTAAAAGCATGCATTTTAAAGTTCTGCTCGGGTGCTACAATTGTTTTAAGATGCCCTGGCAAAGGACACGCTTGAGAAAAAGACAATGAATGAAACTCACGGGGTCTTCAGTTAAAAACATAATTCTTTCTGATCATCTAGCAGAAACAGGTATTTGTAAAAACGTCAGGAAAAAGTATCAAGCCTTGCTCAGCGGAATTTATGAACGTTCACGTAAAAGCTGGGAAAAGATCTAGCAATACCTGTATACCTACCAGAAAGGCAGAAACAAAGGAGAAAAAAGAATCAAACCAAAAAGATTATCATGATCAAGAGACAAAGAATTTCCCAAAGATTTCAATAAGAATTACGCCCCCCCAAAAAATATATTTGGAGCCATTTATTCTACTGAAATAGAAGATATTGAGATTTTTTTAAAAAAGCACTGTGTTTTTGTGAATGAGCGGAAAGCTCTTCAAAAGGACATAAGATGTACTTCGTTTACCGAGCGATGGGAATTTTTTGTTTGAAAAGGACCCCCCTTTTAAGGCTGCACAACACGCGAGATGGGCGCTCCAGCGTTCCCCACCGGAGCTGCTTCACCGCAAGCCAAGACATCCAAGGAGGAGGTGTGCTGGTGCAGGAGCGTCTGGCGGCGCTTACCTGTCCGAGAGAAGCCCTCTGATGGAAGTCGCAAGGGCTTCAGGTGGGGCTTCCGATCCCGTCAAGCTCAACCAGGTCCTGGCGCTGAAACTGTTCGAGAAACAACAACACCGCCTCCAGGATCGCTTCTGTCGCCTCTTGTAGCGCCCGAAGACTTTTACTCTCCCCCACCCATCCTTTTTTCCCGTCGCCCCGCCCCTTTCTGCCTAATACGGTCATAGCCTCGCCCACCACTCCGACTATGGCTTTTAATTGGTCTTCTCTCTCACTGGCCCCTCCCCCTCCCCGCTCGCCTTGTAGCGGCCTCTTTTTGTCACCACCACCCCCCGTTCCCGCCCCGCTTTCTTTTGCCCTCGCCCTCGCAATGCTTTTCGGGACCTGTAGTTTTTCTGGGAAGCGGACTACAGGTCCCATGGGCTCACGCGATCGCCGGCTAGTTCCGGACAACGCCTGGTGTGTGGTAACAACGGTGGCAGCGGCAGCGGCGAGAGAGAGGAGGACGCTTTTTTTCCGGCACGTACTTCCGGCAAGAGCGACGGGGGAACCTGCTCGGGAGTCCTAGAGGCTTCGCGGGTCAGGTGAAAGGGAGAAGTGAGGTAATGTGGCGGAAGAGGCCCCCTTCCTCTCCCTCTTCGGGTGTCGCCAAGGCAATTTGCGTAAGGCCTGACCACCCCACAGAGGTTACGTCGATCTGTATGCGTAAGGGGGATTACAGCATCGGGGGAGGGGGCCGGTGCATTCGGGCCTAGCCCTTCCATGGGCGCCGCGAGAGAAAGTGGGGGGGGGGGCAGAGACTTGTCCCCAGCAGAGTGGGGGGAAGGGCCCTCCTTTTTTCTGCAGGCGCTCAAACCTTTGCAAGGGGAGAAGCAGCTTCTGGTACCCGAAAGGATTTAGGTACGGAGTGGGAAGGGTGAATACAGTGTTTGGATGAAGATGTCCGCGTCTCGGTAGCTGTGAGGAGAGTAAATACATACAGACATATATACATGCATGCATGCGTGCATGATATCGAAGGTGGGAAACGACAGCAACCTGTCTCATTGAAAGAGGGAGGATAAAAGCGAGGAGCATCTGGAGGAAGAAGGCTCAAGCCTTTCTGATCTTGCTGGGGGAAGCTTGTCTTTCTTGGAACCTGATTGTGTGTGGAGGGTCTTGGATGTCTTTGGCAGGCCTCAAGTGGTGGAATTAAAACTCTCGTTGAACCGTTCTATTATAATAAATTGCAGATGGTTGTAGCAGGGGGACTACCTTTGCCTTAGAAACTGTTTCAACCTGTCTTCCATGAAGACATAAAAGTACTTCACCAGAGCAGTTTATATGATGCATCTGCACACACCCAAAATGCATGCCCATTCTTGGAAGGATGTGCTTGTGGAGGAAGGGAGAAATGGGAGCCACTAAGGAGGAAAACTTCGTTGTTTCTGCTTAGTAATAGTGAGGTATCTTGTCATATGACCAGATCTCAGGGCTTAAATAATTCAAGACAGTTATTCCTACTGTCCAGTTTTATGGGATTTCTCTAATTTGGTCAGGAATAAGTATGTTTAAAGGAAACACTGAAATAGCTTTTGTTTAAATATGGTATTTTTTCTGTATCACATTGATACTATTAACATTAGTAATGAGCTTCATTCTTAAGACTCTTGTTCTGTATTCAGGATATATTGCAGTTGTTTTCAGATGGTCGGAGTGAAACTTTAATGATGTAAGTATAGAAGTGCTTGGGTTTGCAACCAGTGATCATATAATCTATTCCATTATACTTTGATGCAATGTTTACTCAGTATCAAAATTGGACACGGGAGAACTTTTCTTGTCATAATGATACTGTCTTGTTCAAAAAACCTAGGAGCTTCTGCATTCAAATATTATGGATGGCCAAAGCATGGAAATGTGACTTTTGCCTTCGGTGTACAGAAAGAAGACATTTTCACCTTGGTATTCTCATTCTTTCAAATGCATCCAACCACCTTTGTGCTTGGGAGACTAAAGGGCGTAATATTAAAAATGTAAATGTGCCTGGTTTGAAGGTATAAACATTTAGGTCAGAGGTTTCCTACATCACAATAAACTGAGTCACATGCACTTTTTTTGTTTGTGCAGTGCATATTAAAGTTATTTTTACAGTATATGGTTGGACTATTGCAATGCTCTTCTACATGGGGCTACCCTTGAGCATTCGGAAGCTACAGCTGGTGCAGATCGTGGTGGCGCAGGCAGTTTTGGCAGCCCCAAGACTGGCCCCTGTAACACCACTACTCTGCGAGCTGCATTGGTTGCCAGTCTGCTTCTGGGTGCAATTCAAATTGTTGATCATCTTAAAAACCCTTGATGGCATGGGTCCAGGTTACTTGAGGGATTGTCTCACCCCACTGGGATTGTCCTGTACCACTCATACCAGCAGAGGAGGCGTGCTGCGGGTCCTATCAGTCCAATTATTCTGGCTGGCAGGGGCCCAGAAGGAACACCTTCTCTGCTGTTGCTCCTGCCCTCTGGAACATCTCCCCCCAATGTGAGGTTGACTCCAACCCTCCTATCCTTTCATAAAAGTTTAAAGACATGTCTCTGACATTGGCTTAGGGTTCCAAAGGGGGAATAGATCCCACCTCCCCCCACTGTGGGATCTGCCCTCCCCACTAATGTTTGATTTTAATTTAGGTATGTTTAAATTGTATATGTATAGACAACATATGTATATGTATATACTTTTATGACTGTGTAATAGCATTGTATCTAAAAAAAGCAGTGTACATACCTTAACTAAATTAATTTAAAATACTTTATTGCTGAAAAATGCCTTCTGAGCATCGTTGGAGCCTTCAGTGAGTTGTAACATTTGTGTTGGTGGAGCATCTTGATAAAAAATAATGCAGTATCTTTAAATCTCAATGAAGCAAAGCACAATAAAACAAGATATGTGGTTAAGGCTGGAGAGAGACTAGAAACCTTGAGTTCTAGTCCCACCTTAGGCATGAAAGATAGCTGGGTGACCTTGGGCCAGTCATTCTCTTTCAGCCCAACTCACCTCACAGGGTTGTTGTTGTGGGGAAAATAGGCAGATGGTGTGTTGGATATGTTTACCGCCTTGAATTATTTGTAATAATAATAAGGGTGGGATACAAATACAAATAAATAAAAATTTGAAAACTAGAAAATGAAATACTTTAGACCATTATAAGAAAAAAAATCTTATATATTGTATCCTTTCAGTTTTTGTTATTTTAGTGACAATTAAGAAAATAGATGTAAAATTATCAGATAAATTAGTTATACTAAGAAACTAGACTTTTAAAAGTCTATGGTCTAATTACAAGGGGTGCATGGCAAACAAACTGTACATGTGTGCACAATTCACTAGACTAATTGTGGTCATCTGGTTTGTCGTTCAGTGTGGTATAGCCAGTCATTCTGTAGTCTCTTGTAAAGAAAATAGCTTTCTGAAAGTACTTATTGTGCTAATCCAGTTCAAATACACCTAAGCATGATATCCTACCCCAGTGATGGCGAACCTTTTAGAGACCGAGTGCCCAAAAACTGGCCCCACCCCTGCTCTGCCCCCGCTCCGCCCTCACCCCGTCCCCGCGCTCCGCGGCACTAACTGTGCGCGATGGGGCATGAGGGCAGAGTCTTGTCTACGCTGCCTGGCTGCCATGTCCTTGGCTGCGCTACTCCACGTGGGCCATGCTTGGGGGCGACTCTCCTCCAGGGGGGCTGCTGGTGAGGGGGTCGCAAGGGGAGGCAAGGCTGGGGCAATGGCACGTGTGCCCACAGAGAGGGCTCCGAGTGCCGCCTCTGGCACCCGTGCCATAGGTTCGCCACCACTGTCCTACCCTTAAATATTGTTTATATAACTCATATAGTACTGTGTTTAATCATAGGCATGGTTACTATATTATTTTTTATAGTAAAATAATTTAATGATACCCAATTTTACTATAAAATCTGTGTATCTAAAAACTAAGAAATTCTGAAACTGAGTGCAGTTAATTACTTGAACTATATTTATCCCATTTTTCAATAAAAATAGCTTGGAGACTGCGTCACATGTTATTATTGGAAAATATTTCACAGGTCTGGTGTACCTTTCCTTGTAACCTTGCTTTACTTGCTACAGTACAATACATTATTAGTTGATAATCCATTGCCTGCTTAATACTATTTTCAGAAATTATGATGTACTTAGTGAATTGTGGATAAAAGCAAAGGCTGAAATTGTCTGTTGATTCTATAGGTTTCAGTGTGGTAAGGGCATAGTGTCTATGAATAATTGTAATGTTAGTATTACAATCTCTGACATAATAACCACTGTTAATCTCAATCAATCTCCATGGTTTAGAATCTGCTTCGTTCTGTTTATAGGTAAGCAGAGAGGATTGAAAGAAGGTGATACTATTAGATGTATTACAACCAGTCATTTAGTGACCGTTTGAAGTTACAACAGTACTGAAAAAAAGTGACATGGCTGGTTTTCACACTTAACGACTGTTGCCGCATCTCCATGGTCACATAATCAAAGTTCAGGAGCTTGACAACTTTATGACGGTTGCAGTGTCCAGGTATTATGTGATAACCATTTGTAACCTTCCCAGCTGGCTTCTGACAAGCAAAATCAATGGGGAAAGCCAGATTTACTTAACCACGTGATTCACTTAACAGCTGCAGTGATTTGCTTAACAATTGTGGCAAAAAAAGTAAAATGGGGCACAATTCACTTAACAACTGTCTTAGCAGTGGAAATTTTGAGCTCCATTGTGGTCGTAAATTGAGGACTATCTGTAGTCCCTAGTTTCAACTTGTTGTCTTCTGTATCATACCTGTCTTTAAGCAAATAGAATTATTTACATAAATGAATGGAAATGCTGAATGCGGAAAATACTATTTCTACATCTACATTTTAAGCATATGTAAATTGCCCATATTAAAAATGATAAATATTACATATAATTTAATTTGGCTTTCAAGTAACTGCCCTAGTTATTGTGGTCTGATAAGTTCTTCATTCATTTTCCTAATATAAAAGATCTGTGTTAAAATACAAGAGAACATCTCATGGCAAAAAATAACTCCATAAAGAAGCCAAGAAAAGAAATTTTGGTAACAAGGGACTGTGAAAAACCTGCTTATTCTAGAAAAATCTTCACATAGGTAGAAGCAATAGAGGCATTTTGTACTGTAGCACATCAAATTAAACTAGTCAGAAAAATGTCAGTAAAAAGATATTTTAAATAATATGCAGTACTTTTTAAAGCTACCATATTATCCACAAATAATATGTACATAGTAATAAAAAAGTTAGTTTACTTCTAAACACAGTGTGATGTCTTCCAGATGTTTTGGATTGTAGGTTTCAGTTGCTTCCATTAGCCATGCAAATGGGAATTGAAGTATGAACCATCTGGATGTACCAGGCTTCTTAGCTTTGGTGTAAATAGCATTCTGTACGGTATTTGAATTTTTTATACTTTTTTGGACAGCTGTAAATGAATTTTGATTTCGAATAATTACCCTTCACAACTCTGTTCTAATTATATTTTGTTTTATATCTTATTGACAAATGAAATATCTGGAAAAATTAAAAATAAAATTAGTTATAATAAAATAAGATATAACTTGTCAGTTTATAATGTTTTTTACAACTTTTTGCATGCATGCATATAGATCTGATCATAATGATGCATAGAGTTATAGCAATTTAAAATGTAATAATGCCTGTATTTGAAATAGCTGGCATTTTTGTAGGTATGGATTTCCTTCCCTAAAAATACAACACTTTGCACCCCATGCCTTATTGAGATCATGGTGCCTTTTGTCATTTTTATTTAGAAAAAGAAATTTTAAAAACCTTTATTTTCATTATTTTATTTGCCTTATCCTGAATTACGTATGACATCCAAATCAGAGCCTTGGGTGACTGCAGACTGCAGATCAAAACACACAGCTCAAAGCATTGTGTGATGCAAAAGTTATTTGGATGGGTTGCTAAATCTTCACTTTGTTTATAGGGTTACCTGTTGCTTATAAATATAAAGCTTTTTATAATTTGATGCCTGCCTATCTGCAGGATCACACGTCCCCACTGAAATCAGCCTTAACCCTGATGTTGGGAGAAGCTGCAGTTTGCCCCCTGTTCTTTGAGAGGGCAAGAGTGCTGTTTTTCAGTGATAGCTTACCCTCTGGAATGTCACTCATTAGAGATTCATCTGTCTCCAATAATGTTCACCTTCCAGAAGATCAAAAGAGAACTTTTCTAGAGAGCTCTCCAGCAAAGAGGCCAGAAACTGCTTGGGCTTTATCTTATCTCTATGTATCTGTATTTTATTGCTTTTTTTTTTTACTTTGCGATATTATTATTGTAAAGATACAAATTTGAACAATAAGAAATATTGATACACTGATACTCCATACTCAACTGCTTCAGAACTCATCAAATTTGGTACTTCATGAATTTGATACAAAAATGTTGTTCTGGTACTCATTGTTTGTTTGGTACTTGATGTGCTGCAAAAGGAAGCGGGGGCAGGAAGTCAGCCATGCTGACTTTGTTGACCAAGGAAAAGGGACAGATAGGAAGTTCTTCCCGGCTGAAACAAAGGGTCATGTAAGTCACATGGTTTGTTTGGTACTTGTTCTTTTTAGTACTCTTAACGCCTCCCAGAACCAATTAAGGACGAGTACCAAGGTACTTTTCTGTAATGTTTTAGGAATAATTTAGAATTTTAAATCTAGACAGGAATTTGAAACTTTTAATTAATTACACATTTTTTAAAGCTACTCACAATATAGAAATGAGGAAATATTCAATAATTTTAAAGACAATGTATTATGGGCAGGTTCCTTTTCCCTTTTTATATTGATCAAAACAGTTATAAGACATTGAATTAGTAGTTTTTATATAATTTGATATATTGTACTGTATTGTCTCAAATTTTCTAGTGTATGACTTAATGGAAAATTAATAACAGGTTATCATTTAAAGCATTGTTCTCTTAAGATTTTACGTTTAGATGATATATTTCATTCTGATGAGAAAATCAGAGGCAAAAGGAAAAAATTACCTAGAACAATTAACAAAACTTTGAGCACTATTTTTGTAGCAGGGACGTAAGTTTAATAAATTAATAATAATAGACTCAAAACCTGTAGCTCCTTTTCATCTTCCATGTTAAAGTATTACTAAATGATATTCCTTTGTTTATGCAAAACAAAGCATTCTAAAAAGCTTGAAAAGATATATAGTATGCTATTTTGTAATGTTTCATTTGGCCTGGTAGAGACTATGCTGATTTTGAAATGCAGATAATTTCTAGCATAGTTATCATTATTTCATATTTTTCTAATTCTTTTAAATCTGCCATCTTTTTGTTGAACTGGAATTTCAAGAATTTTAATTAAGGCCCGTCCTGCATGGCACAGTGATAATCATGATGTGATGCAGTACACATGGTTTTTCTAGCTGGGATAACCTGATTCTTAATACCTATTTTTGATATTCCAATTTTTTAAAAATTGGCTTTTTACTATGGATAAGATGGTGCAGTATTTTTTCACAAATTACTATCTTCATTTTGATTCAAATTTCATGTCTACAGATGCTACAGATACTTAGGAATTTAATGCTGACATTTATGTATCTTAAAATGTTTCATGAGACAATAACACTACTATATAAATATATTGTTATATTTTTAAGAACTTTATTCTGTCATCCTCAATATAAAATCAGCTCCAATACTTCAGTCCTCAAAAACCTACCAAATAGTTGGTATTGTCAACAGTGGCCATTCATCGTAAGCATTGAGAAGGAACAAAAATTCAAAGAAGCAGGCAAATCAAGGCCACCTGATGATCTTGGAAGAACAAGACAGATAACAGAGACTAGCCTGAGGTCTTTCCTTTGTTGTGAAGGAAAACAGTTTATGTACCAAGAATAATGGCATTTAGAGAATTAAGAATGAAAAGCTGAAATCAATGAATTTGAGCCTATTTATAAACTTTCTTGATGCTGATTCTGTAATCTGGAAGTGGAATTTTGGAAAAGATCCAGATACCTTTGAAATTTGTTGTGATGCTGCCTTGTATCTGAAACTAGTAATTTTATTATTTGTCACCCTGCAAGTCACCCTGCAAGTCAGAAGCTTAAACAGTTCCATATCTGTATCTTAAACTATATTATCCACATATATACACACACACACACACACACACACACACACACACACACACACATACATACATACATATATACATACATACATATATACATACATACATATATACATACATACATATATACATACATACATATACATACATATATACATATATATACATACATACACATGTACATACACACACATTGTGTGTGTGTGTATGTATATGTGTATGTATGTATGTATATGTATGTATGTATATGTGTGTGTGTGTGTGTGTGTGTGTGTGTGTGTGTGTGTGTGTAGCTCAGAGTTGAACTGTGAAGTCCTTGGTGTTCTCTGAGTTTAGTTATTTGTTTGCAGATGTTTCATTAGCCATAAGATAACATAACTAGAGTCAACAAGGCTGGGGTTTGCTCCCTTTTTATATACAGTAGCTTGCCCTGCCAGTTTTGGTGGGGTGTGGTTTTTTCCCCCTTGGTGGTTCTTTGATTAGGATATTGTTTTCAGCTTTATTGCTTGTCTGGTTTAATCCCTGCTTATCTGGGTATTGGCTGCTGGAGGGAATGTGTTCTGGTCTTTTTGTTTTAGCTTTTTGTTGTCTCTTGAATGGTCAGTAAATATGGTTTATTTCTATGCATTTATTGATGGCTGGTTTGTCTGAATGCCAAGCTTTTGGGAATTCCGTAGTATTTTTCAATTTGATTTGGTCTAGGATGCTCACAGTTTTCCAGTTGAAAGTATGATTGAGTCTGTCCATGTATTGTGAGATTCAAGGATTTTTCATTGTTTCTTCTGACTGCTAGTTGGTGTTCATGGATGTGCTCTGCTAGTCTTACCTCTCTTTTCTATGTAGTGGCTGTTAACAGTCCCTACAGTTGTTAAGTGAATCACTGCAGTTATTAAGTTAGTAGCCCAGTTGTTAAGTGAATCTGGGTTCCCCATTGACTGTGCTTGTCAGAAAATCGCAAAAGTTGATTATATGACCCTGGGACACAACAATCGTCATAAATATGAATCAGTTGCCAAATATCTGAATTTTGATTATGTGACCATGGGGATTCTGCAAAAGTCGTAACTATGAAAAACGGCCATAAGTTACTTTTTCCAGTGCCATTGTAACTTTGAACAGCCACTAAAGGAACTGTTGTAAGTCGAGGACTACCTGCATTACATGCCAGCTTGCCTTGGCAGTTTGTTTATGTCTTGGCCAAATATATAACTGCCAGTTTCTATTTGCTTTTCTCTTTGACTTGCCTGCTGAAAGAATGCATTAGAAAATCCGTTAAGATTAATTATCTTCTTGTAGCTTTCCTTAGTCGTTTGTCTGTACACTAAATTCACTGTGGTACAGCTTGAATTCTTTTTCTTCAAAATAACTTTACTACAGAAATGCAGAAGTTTACATAGATTATTTCAAGCAGTATTTGCAGATAATCGTTGAAAACTTGTTTAGCAGCATATCTTCCTTGTCCTCTGTCCTGTAGTAATATTAGTACTTCCTTTAAATTTATGTATAGAAAGAAATAATAGTAAAAAAAAAACCTGTATGCCATCTCAGGCTGCTTCACTTGTCAATTTAGTTAATGTTATTCCATGCTGATGAATAGTCTTATAAGTAATTTTCATTCATTTATTTATATCCATTTTCCAGTTACAGGTGCCGATAATTAATATTCACTTAAAAGATAACATACAATTAAGAATATAGCATATTTGTGGGTGAGAACCGCTTTTGACCTCTAGTGATTGGTGAAATGAAGATAATAGAATTAAAGATAGTTAAAGATGCCAGTTGATAGTAAAGACATCTGTACATTTTGTTTCATAATTATATGCCATCATTGCTGAAAAAGGCTAGAGAATGAAACATTCCATATAATGTAAATGCCCTATAGGTAGATTTTTTTCCCCATTATATCATAGTTGTCCACAGAAAAGATGGTCAAAATTGGCACAACTTACAGTTGTGTATGTAGCTTTCAAATGATTTGTCTTCAAATGATAACGTGCATATCAATATTCCAACTTTAGAATCCATAAACATGCAAGTAAATCAATATGGTATAGCAGGGGTCCCCAACCCCCGGGCTGGGGACCATTACCAGGCCTTGAGCCCATTGGAACCGGGCTGTGGAAGTGGTGAGCATGCGCACATCCTTCCTTTCACGAGTGCTGCTTGTGTGCCCACCACTTGTGGAACCGTCCCCTTCCCCCCCCCACTGGTCCACAAAGCTGGAAAGGTTGGGGAACTAGGACTAGGAGTCTCCACGTAACTGTGGTGTTCATTGATTAGGGTTGCAGCCCAAGTTTCTCCTAAAGAATAATAAAATAAGCAGAGAACTTTTATGTTGTGCAGAAACTTGTTATCTAGCAAAGATGTAATTACTGTTGTACAGTGACATATTGCTAGAAAGGGATGGTCAAGATGTTGTTAGGGAGACTTCTTGCTGATTTTCCTGCTGGTAAATTCTTCCTAAGTTTTTTAAAGAATCATTGCTGGTATGTCTGTAGCTGAGTTTTAGAAATAGAATAGTAATAAATGGGAGCTGAGGTGTCTTGCAACTATTTTATTTGTTATGAATAGGTCAAGTTACTTTCTGTTAGCAAAATGTTTAGTTTTCACGACATCAGTGACCTTCTGAAAACCATACTTCCTCTCTGTGTGTTGTAGCTCAATCAACATTTGTTGAGAAGCTGATGTACTTTTAGGTTATCTTTAGGAGTCCTAATGGTGCAGTGGTTAGAATGCAGTATTGCAGGCAAAACTCTGCCCACAGCCTGGATTCGATCCTGAGGGTTAACGGGCTCAAGGTTAACTCAGCCTTCCATCCTTCTGAGGTTAGTAAAAAGAGGACCCAGATTGTTGGGGGCAGTATGCTGACTTTGTAAATTGCCCAGACAGTGCTTTAAAGCAGGGCTTTTCAACCAGTGGTACGGGTACCACCTGTGGTACATTGGCACCTGGCAGGTGGTACGCGACCATCCTAGAAAAGTGGTAGCGGGGGAGGGGAATGAGCTGAACCGGTGGCAGCACCGCACAAGCCTGAACGAGAGATGGCTGGAGCTGCAAGGCTGTCAGGGCTCAGTGGAAGCGCCAGGATCAGTGCCACTTTCCAGCTGATTGGCGCTTCTTCAGGGCTGTCGGCTCAGTGGAAGCGCCAGGATCAGTGCCGCTTTCCAGCTGATTGGCACTTCTTCAGGGCTGTCAAGGCTCAGTGGAAGCGCCAGGATCAGTGCCGCTTTCCAGCTGATTGACGCTTCTTCAGGGCTGTCAGTGCTCAGTGGAAGCGCCAGGATCAGCGCCAGGCTCCAGCTGAGCCCTGAAGAAGCACCAATCAGCTGGAAAGCAGCACTGATCCTGGCGCTTCTGCTGAGCCCAGAAGAAGCACCGATCAGCTGGAATGTTGCAGCATCTCCAGGGTCTTGTGATTTACATTCAGATGCTTGGCAACTGATTCATATTTATGACGGTCACAGTGTCCCAGGGTCATGTGAAGTGACCAAAACCTGCTGCAACCACCCAGCAGACGGGGGGAATAAAAACCAAACACCCCCCCACCCCACCCCCGCTGCCAATCCTCAACAGAAATGCTCACAACAATGAAAACCTCGGACAGGAGGAAGAGCGCAGCCGGGCGGGCAGGCAGGTGTCTTGCTCAGCTGTGGCTTGGGGGGCACTTTTTTCAGTGCCATTGTAACTTTGAACAGTCACTAAGCGAACTGTTGTAAGACTACCTGTACTTTATCACTTTTTTCCTTTTTTTTTTTTTTTGGTCGTCAGGTTTTTGACACCTTGCTAGGCGACTGGTGGTACTCGGATGTTGCCATACCCTAAAAGTGGTACAATGAGTGAAAAGGTTGAAAAGCCCTGCTTTAAAGCACTATGGGGCGGTATATAAGTCTTAAGTGCTGTTTCCATTGCTATTGCTATCTTCTGTTCATACACTATTAAGGCCAGAATTTCTCATAGTATGGAATGTTTATGAACATTTGTGAATAGAAATGCTACTAACTTAGTAAACTTAGGCAGTTTGGGGGAAGGGAAGTTCAAGGCCAAGTTCTATCCTTTTTCTTTTGCTCTTTGTTACAGAATTTTAAATCTGGCTGAAGCTGTCATCTAGGGAATCCCTCTTTTTTTCCTCCCTAACTGTATAGGTGTTTTGAAATGAGATTTCAGGTGGTTTGATTGATAGCTGAAATGGATAGAACCTTTTAAGAGAATGATGTTTTCTGTCTAGCACTGGAGTATGTTCTGAAAGTGCATTTATATAATGGAAAGCAATTTTATCTAATCAGGATGCAGAAGACATGGCTTTCTGTAGATTAGTAAAACCCTTGTTTCACATTCTAGATTTGTGTTGGGTGACTTGTAGACAGAGGCGACTGTAATTCTATTAGCATTTTGAACTTGTCCCTAGAAATTTTGTTAGAATCCGTAGTTATCATCAATGAGACTTCATGTGGTAATTTCTAATACTTTTTAACTACTTCACATGGCAAAAGGTCTGATATAGCTTCTAGTCTATATTTTTGTCTTGCTAAAAAGCATTATGGGGAAACTTGATGTGAATAAACCATGGTGAATAATGGAGGTTAATATTTGTGGGTACATCTGCATATGAAATTTTGCTATTTGGAATAGAAGAAGAATGTATGGTAAAGAGCATGAATTATGAATTAATAAATGGAATGAAAAACATAGATAATTGTTTCTATCAAAACAAAGAAAAGAAGAATAGTGTATTGAACTGAATGAAACTGTAAAATGAAATTGTTGAATATACAATGGAAATTGAAGATGTGGCTTTGATTATAAACTGAAAGCCAAAGTGTACATGAGAAAATATTACCTGATGCCATCTAGACTGTTGTAAGTTTGTTTGAAAGTAGGAAAGCATAGTGATAATTGAATCTTAAGTTCAAGTGAATGATGGGAATAGAATAATCAGAGATGAGTTTTGGGGAAGAAATGCGCAATGTTCAGAATGAGTATAATCCAAAGGAAGAAATTATTTTGCTATGTGACATGAATGGTTAGTTGGGAATGAGATGAGAAGGTACAGAAGAAGTCATTGGAGAAATAAGGGAATAGCAAAGTATTTGCTTTAAAAAGATCTGTTAGTTTTGAATCTGTGCCCTAAGCCATCCATATGTATGCATAGCAAAGGAATGAATATTTTAAAGCATGATTGATTTGATAAAAGATTGAGATAATCAATGAAGGATACAAAGGAATGAAAATATTTTGAATGTGGGACAGACTGTTTTGTTGATTATATCAAGAGCAGATATCTGGGAAAAGTGGATGTGGAAGAAAAGTGAAATGAACTAGAGCAGGGGTTCCCAACCGGGGGTGTTCGCATCCTCTGGGGGTACGAGACAATATTCCAGAGGGTGCAAAAACTTGGGTTTTCAAAATTATAGTGTAATATGCATAATTTATTGCTGTTATTTTGAACTTTTGTAAGGGGTGCGAGAATATATCAGAAGCGTTAGGGGTGCAGGGTATAGAAAAAGTTGGGAACCGCTGAACTAGAGTGAAGGTAGAAAGATTATAAGAAGAGAAAGTACAAGTTGTGTGTATGAAAATAGATGATAAAAAATCTAACAAAATGAATGGAAATGGGTATAAAGAAGTAGAAAAAGAAAAATGCTTCAAAGAGAATGAAAAAAAAATATTTTAAAAGTTCCACAGTAGAAGTGGAATAATAAAGTGAAAGAAACTAGAGGTGAGAAAAATGCATATAAGAGAGTTAAAAGGAATTAAGTAATTTGAGATGAAACTGAAGTATTTAAGAGATTTGTGTGGAAATAATACTGATATATTAAAAACGGAATTGAAATAAATGCTTAGTGTCCAAGGGGAGGAAAGGGAGTAAGGCTGCTAGGTGTGAATGGGGGACCTGTACAAATCCTCTTTCTTATGGAATAGTTGCACAACTTGTTTAGTGAGCATGTAAAGACGGCATCTAGGAGAATGCCATTATTCTTCTCCTATACAAAGAAAATGGTGGTAAGAATTAATGCAAATACTACAGGGGATTAATTGTTAAATCTGCCAGGGAAGATGTTTGATAAAATTCTGATTGAAGGTGACAGTCATAATGAATGACAGTGAGCAAACTTCGGGAAATGCAGTGTAATTATATCAGTTGAACATTAATGATTTTGATGATTGTACTTTAGAAAAATGTGTAATAAAGTGAATTATAGGATATTTTATATAAAGTTTGATTGCTAAATGGAGTATTAATAAAGAAGACTGGCATATGATGAAAGTGAAGTATTTGTGAGAATAAACTGAATGCTTAATACAGTCCTCACGTAATGACTATAATTGAGATCAGCAGCAACTCTGTTGCTAAGCAATGTAGTCATAAAGTCCAACATCCCATGACTACACTGGCTTACAAAAACAGTTGTGGCAATTTTGGTACATGTAATTAAGTGAATCCTGCAGTCATTAGGCACAGGATCATATGATTGTCATTTACAACCTCTTGCCGGCTTTCCCATTGGCTTTGCTGGTCAGAAGCCATCAATGAAGATCGCGGATGGTGATCATGTGATTGCTGAATGCTGCAATCATTACAGTTGCAAGCTGGTTGTCAAGTGCCAAAATCATAATCACGTGACTGCAAGGAAACTGTGACAGCTGCAACTACAAAGACCATGTAAGATCCCTTGTTCAGTGCCAGTGTAAATTTGAACGGTCACTGAGTAAGTGGTTGTTAACTGAGGACTAACTGTAAATGGTAGACATGAGCAAGGAGCAAGACATGGATGCTTGAGGTAAAGTCGGGAATATGTTGGTTAGGGACATGGATGTATTTTTGAATGCAAATGCTACCTGGCGGAGAACCTGAGTGCTTTCAGCAAAATGTTAGATTGATTAAAAAATATGGAGGGGATATGAATATTAATGTATCCAGGAATAAGATGTTTGACAGAAAAAAAATGGGATAGATAGATAGATAGATAGACAGACAGACAGACAGACAGACAGACAGACAGACATAGAACAGTGTAGATAAATTTATGTGCCTTGATATATTTACAAAAGAGGGGGAAAGGATGCAGAAATTTTAAGAGGTGCAAATATAGAAAAGTAGCGTCCGTTATATTATGACATATATTGAAAGTGTTCATTAAAAAAAGAAAATGGTTTGTATAAGAGTGTGTTTCCTACTGATTTGTTATATGGAAGTTATTTGGTATGCCCGGGGAACCATAAAATGATAATAACAGTGGAAATGGAGTATATAAGAAGTGTATGTTGTAAACAAGTAATAGGATCAAGAATGAATGGAGGGTGCATTAATGTGGAATACATAACTAGTGACTTGTGACAGGAGAAGTGAGTTAATTTTGTAGTCAGAATGAGTGAAAATCAAATATATGAAAGAAAAACGAATGAGTTAAGAGGAAAGCTGAGAAAGTTGTAGATGGGTGGAATTGAAGAGAACCTTTAAAAAAAGAGAAGAACAAAAAGGAATTTCTAAAATAGTACATAAATGTGGAAGCAAAAATGTTTATAAGACTAGAGAGATAGGGAAATGTTTATTGAATGGGATTTGATTCAGTAAATTTAGTAAACTGGTTTTGATATATGTCCTGTTTATTTATACAAATTTAGAAGCTGCCTGACTCCCAATAATTGTCTGGCTTACAATTAAAACAAGAAAAATACAAAAGGGGGGGGGCAAAGAAAACCTAAGAAGTCTTAATACAAATATATAGGTAATCCTCATTTAGTGATTGCCTTGTTTAGTGACCATTTCCAGTTATTCGGATGATGAAAAAATAACTTTACAACCAATTCTTATATTTATGACTTTCGCAGGTCTGTAAAGCAAAGGAAAGTTGAAATAATATCATAAGCACAGTTGTGTTCATTTAGTGACTGCTTCACATAATAGCCAAGTTGCTGGTCTCAATTGTGGTAGCTAAACGAAGACTATCTGTAAAAACAAACCCCAAAAAAATCCATCCAACAGGGGCTTATTAATCAACCTGGAAAAACAGCCAGGTCTTCAGTGGATTCTTGAAAGTAATCAGGTTGGGAGCCCTCTAGATCAGGGCTTTTCAACCTTTTCACCGACTGTACCACTTTTAGGATATGGTAATATTCGAGTACCACTAGCAAGGTGTCAAAAACTTGATGACCAAAAAAAAAATACCTGTTCAAAGTTGCATTTGCACTGAAATGACTTACGACCATTTTTCACACTTATGACCATTGAAGCATGCCCAGGGTCATGTGATTTATATTTGGATGCTTGGCAACTGATTCATATTTATGATGGTCACAGTATCCCAGGGTCATGTGATCCCCTTTTGCAATCTTTTGACAAGTAAAGTCAATGGCAGGGCTGCTGGTGGCCAAGTGCTAAGGCGGGACTTCCCTCCCTCCCTCCTTCCTTCCCTGCCTCCCTCTTTCTCATTCCCATCTCCTTCTGAAGGAAGAATTTGAACCCCTCCCCCCATATTTTCTCTCTTCCATATATTCATCAAACAAGGAAAAGCCTCCAGAGACAGAAAAGACAAGCTGCTGAATGAACTAGCTTAAAAAGGCACATTCCCCTTTAAGAATTAGCTACAGGCTAGAAATGAAAGTTAAGGAGTGCAGCCAGCACTTAAGGAAGAAAAAAAATGTAAATAAGTACTGGCTGCCGGCTAAGGCAGCCTCCCCAAATGGCTCCACAGGCAAAATCCCAAATGGCTCCACAGGCAAAATCCATTCAGAAGAAAAATACTTCAAAATCCCTTGCAGCAAAACTTACAGCTAACAATAGCAGAGCAATAGAAGCTAACACAAGACATGAGCCATCAGCCAAATAGAAATTGCCAAACACTCTTTAAGAACACAAAGCCCACATTGCACAAATCCCAGAACTTCAAAGTCACAAAAGCACATAAGAATCCTTCCACTCTCCATCTCCCTCCCTCCTTCTGTCTCACCTCCAGCTGATGCTACCTTTCTTCATTCCTCGTGGAGGGCAACCCCTCCCCTGCTGCATTTCTTGCCTGTTTGTTGCTGCCAGCACAGGTGGCTGCCACAGCAGTTGTAGATCGGCTCATGCCGGCCGGCTTGCTTGATGATCTCTCCTCTCTCCCCACCCTCCTCCTTCCCCTTCGGTGCAGCTAGAGCTGACTCCACCTCCTCCCAAGGCTGCCTCTTTTTTTCTCTCTCCTATCTCCGCCCCCCTCCTCCTCCTTTCTCATGGGGGAGGGTGAGCAGAAGTGAGCCTGGGGCCTTTGCCTTGCCCCAGCCAAGCTCCAGAGGACTCTCACAGTAAGTCCTTGCTGCGCTGGCTCTTTCCCTCCCCCACTACACTTGGCTAGGCAGGGCTGCGTACCACCTGCCACTTGTTAATGTACCACAAGTGGTACGTGTACCACAGGTTGAAAAGCCCTGCTCTAGATCTCTTGGGGATATCATTTCTGAGGGCAGGACAAAGAAGGCATGTTTCTGGCTTTCACTAGGTGACACTACAGTACTTAGTTACTGAGACCTGCAGCCACTCTTCCAGATCTAATCTGATGCTCAGAAAGAACAGACAGGTAATCCCTCAAAAAATCAAACCCTGTATCATGAAGACCTTCACAGATGCCAACAAACCTGAATTGCAGCCAGGAAACACCCCCCCTCCCCCCAGATAGCCAGTGCAGCTTGTGAAGCAGTGGAGTCACATGGATATAGCAAGGCATGCCTACGGTTGCCTATGCTGCTGCACTCTGACCTAACCACCAGCGTCTGAGGGGTTATTAAGGGCAGCTCCATGTAGCCACAGCTGTCGCCTGCTGTTTGAGCGGGAGTTATGAATACAACTAGCTTTCACAGTAATTTGAATAAGGAATTGC
This sequence comes from Azemiops feae, assembly GCA_023970755.1. Taxonomy (NCBI): domain Eukaryota; kingdom Metazoa; phylum Chordata; class Lepidosauria; order Squamata; family Viperidae; genus Azemiops; species Azemiops feae. The sequence continues at coordinate 1,680,391 of JALGBA010004264.1, forward strand.
AACCCCACCCAAGATCAAAGATGGAAAATCCTCAGACCTAGGGAGCCCAAATGTCCACAGCCACTCAGCCTTGTCAGGATTGAGCCTGAATCTGTGCCTACCAATCTAGACTTGTAGAAGACTTTTAACAGAATCACTTTGCGCAAGATTGGGTGTAATGAGTAAAAGGAATTACATTGAGGAATAGGAAAAAGAGTTGCAACCAAGACTGGTCAGATAAAATAAATCGGAGTTTGGGCCAGAATTGTAATCTGAGTAAGCATCTCAGAAAAGACCCCCTTAGTTCTCATGAAGATAAAGGCAGGAGTAAAATGCATAATTCTCTTGCTATAACCTTGCAATAGAAGTAGTATTAGTATTAGGCTTCAACCAAACTGTCTGCCAGATCCCCAGAGAAAACTCCAAGCTTCCTTTTGAAACCAACCAGGTACATCAGTTTTCTGACACAGGCTAACCTGGCCACAGCCCTAATATATAAATACACATACAGTTTCACCCATTTTTAATCACATAGCTTTAATTTCTTTCTCTTTTTTTCTTTCATTTTTCTGTTTATATATATATTATACATGCATATCATTGCTAACCTCAACAGCTAACAGTATTTATTTATTTTGTATGGCATACATTTGTCAGAGAGATCTATACTTTATAGAATAGTTCGGACAGCCTAAGTGCTAATTTGTTTGGTTTCATGCCTGCATGTTTATCATGTGCGCCATAAGAGGGAACTATCTAGCGGCCTTTAGGTTGATGACATCTTCCAGGCCTCTTCTGCCAATCTTGCCTTGTATCCAGGCAAGTCCAACACTGGCTCCTGTTCTCATGCAGCTAGACTTTCCCATTGAAGTAGTACCCATTTATCTATTCTCAATAACGCTTGGTTGGGCAGGAGCTAGAGGCGAGTGATGAGAACTCACCCCATCCTGCAGTGCTACCAGAGCTCAAACCGTTGGAGTGTCAACTATTTCTGATTGACAGATCCAGCGCCTTTCAGCCGCTGCACCACCGGTAACACTAGGTAACAGTATGATATGTTTTACATATGAATCATTAATATCATTGAGCCATTAATTGCTGGCATATCCTAGATAGGAATGGAATGTGAGATTTCTCTTTGGTTTAAAGCAACCAATGATTTAGAGGTTTGAGTAGATTTTTGCAATACTGTATAAGCATGGATATCCAGTTTTAACTTTGGCATTTATGCTGGTAGATTACTTGCTCTTTCCAGTCTCTCGCATCTCTTTCCATCTAAGTTTCTATAACATATGACTATGCTCACTAACACTGGTGAACAATTACTGCCTGAAATGTTAAAAATAAAAGTTGTATTCTTTAGTAGTTTAAAGACATTTCTCATTTCTGTTGCTCTTTTCAAGAAACATAAGTGAGAATTTACTGCAACAATTGTGTTAATTACTTATAAGTTGCCAGCTAAGTGAAACATACTTAATAGTTTTTATCGAAGAATTGACTATAGGCCTGTGGTGGCGAACCTATGGCACGGGTGGCACGCAGAGCCCTCTCTGTGGGCACGCGCGCCATCGCCCCAGTCCTAGGCCTTCAGCTGGGTTTTATAAAATCTTTTCGCTTTAGGCCTCTGCCGCCGTGTGCAAAAAAAAAAAAAGGTTCAATCAATCAATCAATCAATTTCAACTTCTCATGGGGAAAAAAAAGATCTCGCAAAGGTTGAATTGATTGATTGAACTTTTTAGTCTCACCCAGTCTGCCGTTTCCACCGCAGCCATGGCCACCCAATGGGCCACACCCACCCAATGGGCCACGCCCACCCGGCACCCAATGATACATAAGTGGGTTTTGGATTGCAGTTTGGGCACTCGGTCTCTAAAAGGTTTGCCATCACTGCTATAGGCTATATCAAGACTGCTGATAAAAATATTTTCGTATTGGTTGTTTCAAAATTGGTACATCTAGTAATGAACTTTTCTCTCTCTCTCTCTTCATTTTTCAGAGCTACATATTTTTAAGTACTCTAAACATCTATCTACAATAAGGAGAAAAATATAGCTGTACTTGAATGAGGAATCTGTTGCTTCAGTAGCCTTTTTCTTCAAGAGTGGGTCTTTGAATGAGGATGACAATGGAAGAGATGAGGAATGAAGCAGAGACCACTTCTATGGTTTCCATGCCTCTCTATGCCGTTATGTATCCTGTCTTTAATGAGGTAATGAGTTCAGTTTTATTTTCTTTGCATTATAGTACTTGGGAAACAAAGTTTTATTTAACTCAGCTACTATCTTGCTTATATTAATGTACTCATTTTCTCCTTATGAGTTCTGCTTCTTTTCTGTCCATATTTCTTGATTTCATGACAGACTGCTTGGTTTGTTGGCATTCAATTCCTTAATTCTGAGTATTATTTTCTACGTTTATAAACTCCCAATATGCATTCCAGCATTATACAAGAGTCTGGAATGTAGACTTCATTGTTTAATTAACGTTCCAGATTAAGCAGACGTATTATATAAGATGGAAAGGCTTATGCTTTTTGCAGCTACTTGGTTTTACAGAAATGTTTTCTATTAAACATTACAGAATCTGTTTGTTTAAATGAGAAATAATAAATGTATTTAGGTTTTGAACAAATGAAAATCAGATGGTCTTTCTTTGGTAATTTATCGAGAAAACTATATTCATAGAAATGGTGTTATTGTGGCACATTTATTTTGAGGGATAATCTTGATCAGACAGTCTAAAATTAAAAAAAATAAAGACTATATTTTTGGCTTGTGGTTTTCTCCCTCCATAGGAGAGTTATTCACGTTTAATATTTTCTTTTCCTTGACACCTATATCAGTAGTACATGGGCTGATTTCATAGAGCATGATTTGTTATACAAACATTTATCTGTTAAATGTTGTATCTGTTCATATGTTCCAGATGTGTGGATTTCATCTACCCAGAATTTTCAAGAATATTCATGCTGGTTGGGAATTGTAGTCCACACATGCTGAGTCACAAGTTGGGGAAAGCTGTTATGGCAGAATATGATGGCAAAACTTTTTCAGATTTAAGACCATTTCACAGATTCATTTTATTGGATATGATTATTTCTGCTTGTAAGAGGCTAGCAGTATTCTTGTCTGAAGGACACAGCTCCAGTGTGCCTGAGCTGCAAAAATCTTATCCAGATTAACAAAAATCCTTAGAAATATTATCAGTAATGATAATGTACTTTAACCTCTTATTTATTTTGATATAACTGTTTATTCCTATTTTTTGCAGCTAGAACGAGTAAATCTATCAGCAGCTCAAACATTGAGAGCAGCTTTTATTAAGGTGAAAATAATATATATTTACTTATATAACACCAAAATATTAATATTTTATATTAAGATAAAAACATTAAAATATTGTAAAATTCTGCAAAGTAGATTTAGTTACTAATTCTAACTTAAAAATAACATTAACTGTTTGTCTGCTCTAATTAAAAAGTGTGTAGTCAGTTTATTTATTTACCTTATTTTCCAGAAATAGATATACTCAGAGTGGATAATAGCTTAATATTAAATTTAAAGAATATGCTGCAATTATGATATTAACTCATTGGTTATGATTCATTTATGTTTATGAAATTTCAAAGGGTATAAGGCACGGAAATAGGTAAGCTAACAATACTAACTTTAATGTTGTATTTTACTAAAGATCTTCATTGAAATTTCCCATTAAGAGACCTAACACTTGGCATCCATGTTCATTTAAATTAAGATCAGGTAACAGAAAGAATCAGTAAAACATTATGAAGCCTTTTAAGATTATCCTTTTCATCTAAGTCCTCTGTCCTGATATCCTCATGATACTTCTCTTTTTGGCAGTGAAGGTCTAGGAAAAAAATAGTGCGAAAAGTCCCCCCCGCCCCCGGACATTTGTCTTCAGTAAAAGAGTGCTGAAGAGATCACAAAGCTCCTTCACAGATGCTCTCAAACACGGACTTATCAAAAGCTTGATGTTGAGGATGGTGACGTGGCTTTTGAAGCTCAGTATTACAAGAAGGGGACATTTAAAGGTTTTTCACCTTCATGTTTCTCTTATGCTTCAGTGAAGCAAGAGTCATCAATTACTTTTTTTCCCCATTAGATGACTTGAGTTTCCTGTGATCCGCCAACTCATATTGCTAGATAGTATCTTGATACTCTTTACCAAGTCAGAAGTATGTTAGTTGAAAGTAGAATTTCTCTAATTTATAATTGAGATGATTAAAACCATTTAAATTTGTCTTCTAAAGTTATCCTAAGAAAATCTTGGCCCATAGTTTATTGTTATTTATTGTATGATTGAATTTTGGTACAGGCATTCCCTGGATTAAGAATGTCCGACTTACAGACAGCTTATGCTTCTGAACAAGCTGCCTATTATAAAAAATGGCAGACAGCATTCTCCTTCCTCGAGCTGATGAACCACTGAATCTCTATGGACCGCTGAAGCTACACAATTTTAATATACAGTCTGTTTTCAGGAGTTTATAAAAACATTGCGTGGCTTCAGAAATTTGTCAGATCAAGGAAGGAGAATGCCATCGACCATTTTTAGTAATTGGCAATTTGTTTGTAAGTATGAGTTCCGACTTAGATACAAATTCATTTTAAAGGGAAATTGAAGAATGGAACTTGCTCTTAATCTGGGGACTGCCTATATTTCACAATCTTTTTAAGCCTGAAAAATGAGTACTCTAAAAACACTCTGAGATGTTTCTTAAAAAAGGAATAGGGAATTCAGGAAAAATGAGGTTTTGCAGCATTTTGGGATAATGTAATGTCTGATATTTGCTGTTTATTATTTATCCATGTTATCTATCTAACTTATGGGTTTTTAAAAATAATTCTGACGCAGCTTGAAAAAATAAGTGAAAACTGAAGATTACCATCTTCCTTAATTTTATGTAGCTCATGTCATAAGGGAATAAAGACAAATGTATACAAGGCTGTCTGTTTTTACAGGTAGTCCTTGAATTATGTGCATTCACCCCACAACTGTTCAAATTTACAATGTTGCTGAAGGGATGGTAGTTGTGACTGCCCCTTGAAATTCTAGCCATTGTATAATCCCCATAGTCATGGGATCAAAATTTGGGTGCTTGGCAACTGACTCACATTTACAACTGATCACAGCGTCCCATCCTCATATTCTGCTCTGTTCAAACTGTTTCTGCTTCAGCTCCCCCTATGTGCCTGTCCATCACCCCCATCAGTGCCCTTTTGGCTGTCCTACATACTACCACCCATCCCCGCTGCTGCTGCCACCAGCTGACCTGGATGAGATTGCAGCCCCGGGATGTGCCTGGTGAGCGAAGCAGGGAGGTGGAGCTTCCTCTGCCAAAGAGAGCTTGCTGGCCCCAATCAGGGAGGAGACTGGAGAAGCAAGAGGACCTCACTTAATGGCCATACGGTCCTCATCTAATGACCTCGAGGGTTGCCAGAACCCCCATCGCTTAGCAGTGCGATCGTGTGACATTTTTCTTTGCTTAGCAATTGCATTTCTGGTCCCAGTTAGGGTTGTAACATGAGGACTATCTATTTCAGTTACTGTGAAAGATAGAAAAAGGAATGATGCACAGAAATAAGCACTGCAAAGAAATGAAAGAAAAGACTAATTGGGCCAAATTACAGGTGAAAATACTGATTTAGTTCAAGAAATACGGTCTTTGGACGAAAAGATGGCAGTGCAAAATCAGTGATTATGAAAAGCCAGTTCTACTCAGGTGTCTTTTAAAAATTCGTATTGTAGCTTTCTTGGAAGCTGTTCTCCGCTTTCAATATGTCAGAATAACTCTGAAATCTCTTCTTTGAAATACAGGCAGAAAGGGAAAACCCAGGTCTCACACAAGATATTATCATAAAAATTTTGGAGAAGAAAAGCATTGAAGTTAATTTTACCGAATCTCTCTTGCGCATGGCAGCGGATGATGTAGAAGGTATTTCCTGCTAATGGCCTTTTGCTCATGGGGTTTAGATGGGTTTAATTTTTAAAACATGTTTGTTATTTCTGTTTTGTTCATAAACACAGCTGAACTTCCAGATTGTCACTTCAGTTTTTACATTTACTATTATATATTGTAAATTATATATTCTTGGTGATATTGTGTTTCCCCGAAAATAAGACCGGCTCTTATTTATTTATTTTTTTGCCTCCAAAAGAGACACCAGGTCTTTTTTTCAGGATAGGCCTTACTTCACCTCTGGCACCAACAGCCCCACCCAGCCGGTCTACTTCTTCTGGGGCCGAAGTTCTGCAGCTGCATTCGGGCCTGCATTTTGCAGTCAGGTCTTTCTAGAAGGCTAAGCAGCCGAGTACCAAGCTATGGATTCAATCCATAGCTTGGTGCTCAGCTGCTGAGGTCTTGCAGAACCGAGCTATGGATTGAATCCATAGCTTGGTTGTTGGCTGCACAGGCCTTCCGGAAAGCCCTGTGACTCAGAAATGCAGGCCTGGCTGCAGAAGAGGCCTCAGAAGAATAAGTGGGCTGGCAAGGAGAGGCCTGGCTGCAAGGTATGTGGGTGCTGGGCGGGTGGGGCAGCTTCCCACCCCCACCCCCGCCCTAGCTTGATTTTTAGGTGTGTGCCTCGCCCCAAAACTAGGGCTTATTTTTAGGATAGGGCTTATATTAGGCCCACCCCCCAAAATCAAGCTAGGGCTTATTGTTGGTGTAGGCCTTACTTTCGGGGAAACACGGTATTTATTTTGATAATTCTTGTAGCTTGGTAGCTCTGTGCTAGTCTTACTTGAGAGAGAGGGGGGAAAAAAAGACATAACATTCTAACTTTTTTAAAAGGCCGTAGATGACAGCATGGGCTAAGAGTTAAAGAGAATGAATATTAAAAAAATTGGGTGGAAGAAAATTCTGGGACTGGAACAAAATGTATGTTTAGCCAATTTCCTATAGTTCCCAGCACTGTCTTCTTTACTCAGAAATAAGATCCAACTTTCAGATTTTTAAGGAAGCTTTAGAAAGAAAAAAAAGGTTTTATTAGGTTCAATTTAGGAGATGTAAAGGTACAGATAAATTCATCTCATGCATTAGCTTTCATGACTCTGAAATGACTCTCCTATACCTGGAGTACTTGTCATAACTTGTGCTTTAATAAGATTACTCTAAATAGTTCAGTTTTGGCTGACATTATATTGAATTACATCATTAGAAATCAATAGTCTTTTCCTTACAAAATAGATTAATTTAGTGTTCTTATTTGTTGCTTGTTTTACTTTTAGCATGGTAAAGGATGTTGCCAACCCTTTTAAGTTTAATTTATAACTTACTTAGAAAAGAAATCCATTTATATTTTCTTCCCCAGAATACATGATTGAAAGGCCAGAGCCTGAATTCCAGGACCTCAATGAAAAGGCACGAGCACTTAAACAGATTCTCAGCAAGATTCCAGATGAGATCAATGACCGAGTGAGGTTTCTTCAGACAATCAAGTAAATACTAATCAAAACTAAAAAGCTATTCTAAAGTACGACTTCTTCGACCAGCTGTGGCTTTATATTTATAGAAGAATTATATTTTTGGCTTGTACTGTAATTCTGAGTATTACTGATATTTTATAAAATTGCTTGGTTTTCTTTTCCCGGGAGTTTTTGCTTCAAAATGAATGCTTGTTTACTGTTGAATGGCCAAGCTGTGGGTTGGTTTTAGCTGCTGGAGTAATAACCATGGATATTACAGCTATGGCAAATCTGTCAGTGATCCCTATTCTGTGCCCTTTGTAGTTAAATCCTTTTATTTCTAACAACATAATCCTATGGCAATAATGCTGCATCAGACCTGAAATCTTATAAGTCTTACTGGTGAGTTGCCCCTCATTTATACGTTGCATTTTCCAGTCTTCTCTCACCTAAAAATTGCAGTGCTTTGGGGTCTTATTCCCTGTTGCTCAGAAATTTTTAACGTGCTCTGGATATTAAATTGCCTAGGCTTTTTGGGAGCTTTTTTCTTCCTTGGTTTAGAGACGGAGATCATCTATTTTAAAATATTTTCCTTATCTGCAGCTCTGTACTTGTCTTAATGACTACTTATGGAGGTTTTTCAAATATCCAATTTGAATTGGTAATTCGAATAGATAGATCTCTTAGTACACATAATGTATCCAAAATTGCCATCAAAAAGATGTGTGGGTCTCCTTTCACATTTTGGATTGTATCACTTTTGATTGTTTATTGAGTTTTCAAAACCAAAAACCATAAAGCTGATGCTCAAAATAGCTATGCAATGCAGGGGCTCATTGTATGCAATTATGTAAAACCAAGTCATTAATTTTAGCTTAATTCCATTTGTAGAGTTAATTATAGGAAATTTTCTGATTCCTTTGTTTAAGATTGGTGGATAGTAAAACTACTAGAAAATAAAATTACACGTATACTTTATCGTAGAATAGGAATACATTTTTTCCCCTTATCTATAACATTTTAGTAAGCCGTGATAATGCCCAGAAGATTAGAGACATGCTAGAAAAACTCATGCTCTCATCTGGGTTTTATCCAAAGTTGTAATAGGAAGGCTTTTTTTTCTTTTCTTGGAGTTCATTTTTCTAGGATCCAACTTTATAAAAGGGAGATGTCTGTGTCAGTTCATTGCTTCTTTATAGCTCTATGTAGAAGATCGTAATGTAAAATACAGGATTTTATAGTGATTTCAATTGTTATTAGCTTAGGTACCTCATTAGTGAGATTGTCATACTCCACATGCATTGCTATAGGATTTAAAAGGGCCCTTTTTTTTTGCAGTGCAGTAATGGAAACATTAACTGAGAACTATAGAATGAATTGTCTGTTGGATTACTTATTTATTCTTTTTATATAGTCGCCTACTCACTAGGCAACTCAGAGCAACTAGCAACTGTTTCAACTAAAAACCTAAAGCATCTGCCAAAGACAATTCATACATTCAAACAATTGAATGTATGGATTTACCTAACATCCTTGCCAAATTATTGAGATTAGAGTCAATCTGTATAAATTTGAATTGTTCATAAGGTTATTTTGATATAAATATAAATAAATATCTTCCATAAAGTCTGCTCTGTTCTTTAATAATACATTGAGAGATGTTCTGTCTTACCAGTAGTGGAACAAGATGCAAATGTTTACTGATTGGAGCAAAGTGCTGGAGACTCAGGGCATTCATCTCCTGGATCAGTTTAAAAAGTCCTTGGGAAACTGTTAGTTTTGATTCCCTCACATATAAAACAGAGATACTGATATTAATACATCTTCCTAAAAGGATCACCAGTCCATTTTGGAGGATGTTCAGCAAATAAAGGGGCAGGCAGCTGGCAGCTGGCAATTGACACAGTCCTGTTTTCAACTTAGCAGTGGGTCTTCGATTACAAAGTATTTTTTTAAGTTGATATTGTACATAGAGTTTTATCCTCTCTGTAGATTAAACTGCCTTTTCTCTCTTAAATAATTTTCTCTCTTACTCCCACACACAGTGGTTTGGTTTCATTATATTGTAAGCTTAAAATCTAGATGAAATTGTATCCATTAATCTTAGGAGGAAAAATAGTTGCCATTGAATTATTTCAGGAATATTTACTACGGCAGGGTTTTTTTTTCCCCAGTTAATTTAGCTTTGATTAAATAACATTTACTTTTATTTAAATAAAGATGAATGGGACAAGATTTTAGCCTTAGTTCATGAGAACAGTACTTTCAAGCTAGTTCAAAGTAGATTCAGTCTAAGATATCAAAAGTCAAATCTATGCATTTTATAAGTACACACATTCAAAATTGTTCCAGGGAAAGACTTTTGATTGTAAAGGTAAGCCAATGCTCCTGCTGCTTCAGAGAATTGTTCTGTAATTTTCAGATGCTAGTTTTCCACATATGAAGAATGCATTAAATGTAATTTAGATTTTGAAGTGCCATATAATTTAATTAGCTCTTGTTGTTTCATCTTGCTGTGCATATCTAAAACTCACTCTATATGACAGGAAATCTTTTAGAAATACATTTCAAACATAATTTCGAAAGTGATTAAAATTCTGCAGCTTCACTTTAAAAGTTGCAATTATATTTTCATTACCAAACAGGGACATTGCCAGTGCAATAAAGGAACTTCTCGATACAGTAAATAATGTCTTCAAGAAATACCAATACCAGAACCGGAGGGTATGTGAATTAATTTCTACTATAGTGCCTCATCAGAAATATAATTAAGTACAAGCATTACATGTATACGGAGCTTCATATTCGGTAATATGAATTGTAAACATCATTTTTCAATTAATACAAACTGGCAAATAAAAAGACAATCAGGATGATGAATAGAGATTTTTCAGTCTATGTGGATTTTTAATCAATAATGATTGCTTTAAGGTTTAATATAATTTTTTATTATACAAACATTAAGCAAAAGTTGCTTGTAGAAGCTCCTTTTCATCATTTAAATGGTGAATTTTGTCCCTTCCAACATTTACTGTATACCTTTTCTCATCTTGTTCTATGTTCATTGGCTAAATCATAATGTTTGAGAAAAATGAAAATTTTAATTATTATTTGCATAAATTTTTCAGGCACTTGAACACCAAAAGAAAGAATTTGTAAAATACTCCAAAAGTTTCAGTGACACTTTGAAAACCTATTTTAAAGATGGAAAGTAAGTATATATTTCTTTTAATTGACTTAGTGACTATTTTCTCTCTTTTTTTTTTGCCTTAATAATGTGTACTCCAAACAACATACTTTGCAACTTAACATTTTAATTGCTCCATTAGTTCCAGTTTAGCAAAGCATGAAAAAATGGCCAGATTGTAACATTTGCTTTTTAAACTTAGGCATCAATGAGTCTACTTAATTTTTAATTCTCCTTGGGAATCTACAGCATCACTGTTCTAATAGTAATTATAGTAGTAATTATGTCTTCCTTTTTATTCTTGCTAAAAACAATCTTAGGGGGGAACACGTTCCCTTGGACACCCTTAACAGATGGGGCCAAGACTTGCACTAATGCGGGCATGGATATCCATTGTCTCTGAAACTGTTTCTTGTTCTTTTCAACACCCTGTTTTTGTCATCTCTCTGATGCCTTTCTTTCTCTTATCCTGCAAGGAAAGTACATATATCACTTACTAGAGGCTGAAAATAACCTCTTACAGAGGGCTTTGGAAGTAGACTAAAATTTCATGAAATTAAATCAAAGACCCTATGTCGATATATAGAGTAACACATTGTTCATTCACTCTGTCGTAACATGAAACATGGAATTTTCAAAATGGGAAAAGTCACAACAGCATCAAGCATCCAACTCATCTATCAATTTTCATATTTATGATTGCTGTGACAAAACATTTTTAACAGTCTAATAAAAGAAGGGAAATAATAAATGGGAATTTTTTTCTTGTCTGGAAACAAAGATTATGCCTATCAAAATGAATGACAAATTTCTATAGCTATAAAGTCGAGACTCCCTAGTTGATATAAAGTTCTGGTGAATGTAAGGACTAGGAATGTCTAGGAATGTAGAACTCTTTGAATCCAAACCTGAAAAAAAGTGCTTTAGATGCATGCATCTGTTGGCACATCCTTAAAGGAGTTGTGGCTTTTCCTGGGCTTTAAAGAGTCACCAAGTGGTGTGGTATTATCCTTTCTTTTACCTTCCAATTGAAAGCACTTCACATTTCTGGACAGGTCTACGCGGTTTCTTGAGAATAATGTAGAGTTTACTATTGCCTTCTCCTATGGATTTTCTTTTTAATGGCTCAATCTAACCTATAGCCCCAGACTTACATTCTGGGGTCTCTAGTAATGCACTCTGACCCTGTGTTGTTTTTATGGGAATAGAGAAAGCTGGCTATGTGCTTGCTGCCTCCTACTGACTACAAGTAAATGGGATTTCCATAATAGAGAAATAATTTATCTTCAAAGTCTGATACTGCTGACAAAAGTGAGAGCCGCCGCTCACTTCTAAGTATGATAGCTGTTGCTTAGATACAGAATCACTATGTGCTTCTGAATAACAATCGTTGGAGGAAAAAATCTGGAGAGAAGACTTGTATTTCGGTTCAATTTTCAGATTTCCGAGGATCATCTGATTGGCCATAATCGGTAACAGGATATTGGGCTCATTCAACATGGTATATGTAGTAGCAGGACGTTTGTTTGGTTTGTACATCAATATGAGACCACCTGGAATTCCAGGATTGTTGGCAAATTAGAATTGGAAAAACAATGGGAACAGGGCAGTAGCAAACTCCTAATGCTGCCAAGAAAGTTACATAGATGTAGTCCCCATGTACTCTGTGGGTATGAAAAAGAGGAGCGTATATAACAAAATCTATCTGTATCTCTTTTAAAGCAACAGAATGAAATCCATATTGGAAGCAGCTGAAGAAGAATTTTATTTCTGTGTAGTGAGGAGAGAAAATCCCATCTGTTCTTTGACCTTGCTTGTGATCCCTGTAGCTAGCTGAACAATGCTAATACTCCAAAAGTCTCCAGTTTTTTTTCCACTATTCCTTTATTTACCATTTATAGTAAGACATTATTCTGAATTAATATGCATCCAAGGAATTATCTTTGTTTGCTCATGGATAAATACAAACAAAGAAAGAGAAGTAGATTGTGGGGGTGGGGTTTTGTTTTCTGTTTTTTTTTTAGATAGAATCATAATGTTGGGAGGGGTCATTTAGTTCATTTATTTATGAATTTCAGTTCAGAAATCGAAATTAAACATCCCAGATAGGTGGCTATCTAGCCTCCACCTAGACACCGTCATCTCCCTTTAGGTAGCTGACTCCACTGTCAAAGTACTCTTAGTCTTAATATATAATTTAACTTTCTCTGACTTAAATAAGAAGTAACAGACTGCGACATTTTGTCCTCCAAAGTGTTATCATATCCCTCCTCAGTCATCTTTCATGAATACTGAAACATTAAAAATATTTTTCTCCTTCAAATTCTCTTCAGTGGACTTAGTATCTAATCCCCTATTATTGTTGTTACTTGTCTCTGAAGTTGTTTCAACTTTTTATGAGTGCAGGTAGTCCTCAACTTATGAACTCTATTTTGGGCAAAGGCCACCCATTTGGGAAAATGGGTTTGCACTTAACAGCTACAGCATTTGCTTATCAATCACAGATTTACTTCATGACCACTGTGATTTGCTTCACAAACATTGCAAAAAATGTTATAAAATTTGATCCAGTCATGTGGGTGCCTTGACATATAACCATAATGACTTAATAACCAGAAATCCGGTTCAGTTGCAGTTGTAAGTCAAGGACTACTGCTATACTTTTAACTCAGTCTTAAAGGGGAATCTGATCAGAGGTGAATAGAGTGGAATTATTATTTTCCATTATTTGGAAATTGATGCTGTCTAACATTGCATTTGCTGTCTTTGTAACCACATACATTGCTGATTCAGGTGCAGTTACAACTGTAGCACCAAAATCTTTGGTGCTGTTACCAAGCCAGGATCCCCCCTCCTATATTTGTGCATTCAGTGTATATTTTCTGAGTTAAGAACTTCGCATTTATCTCTGTTAAATTCCATTCTGTTACATACTACCCATTTCTACAATCTATCAATATTGTTTTCAATTTTAGTTCTGTATTCTAGCTGTCCCAATTTTGTATCATATACAAATTTGATAGGCATTTCTACCTCTTCACTCAAATCCTTAATGAAAGTATTAAGGGCCATATTTGATCTTTATGACGTACCACCTGGTATCATAGTCTAATTAGTTGCAAAACCATAGATGAACATTTCTTGAGAATCATTTTCTAGATCTAGGTATATATCTACTTAATTATTGTGCTATCTAGCCCACACTTAAGTAACTTGCTGGTCAGCATGTTGTGGAGTACTCTTATCAAATGTTTTGGTCATGTTATGTGTATAACGATCTATTAAGGAATTTACCAAATTAACCAACAGGAAATGTTACATTGTTAAGAAATATGTGCTAGTTTCTAACAATTATTGAATTTTTCCAAGGAGACTACCTCTTTATGATTTGTTTTAGGATTTCTGCAGGTATTATTGATATCAGAATGATTGTTCTCTAGCTTACTGGATTTTCCTTTCACCTCTTTTTGAAAGTAGTAGTGATAGTTAGGAGTCAAAAGGTTACTTTTTCTTTAGGATTTCTGAAACATCATACTTGAATTCAGAAAGACAATCCTCTAGTCCCTAAGTAAAACAGGATGTAATTAATCTCTTCCTACAGATTTATTTGGAAACAACTGAACCCCAGTGGATTTGAGTAGGTCTGCCTTTTCTTTCTAATTTAACAGCATTTTACCTTTACTGGGCAGCTGGTCTATTAATTCTTTTTCCTTTTATTTTGAGCATATTTAAAGAAGTTTTTTTTGTGTGTGTGTTATTTTTAGTGCGTTTTGTACCTTTTACTCTAATCTCAGTTGATTCTGAGCTTTTGATTTCCTGTATGTAGTTTATAGCTGTGCCAGCTCTATAGTTCTGAGTCAGTTGTACTTTTTCTTCTTTTATGATGTGGATCTCTTTCAAGGTAGATTTTAAAATGAACACCTTAATCTGGCTTTTCCTTGTGTAAATTTCATTCTAATATGAGTTGTGCTTTAGGTCATCAGAATGTATTTCTTTGTTCTTTATCAATTTTTAATTTCTGTCATTAGTTTTTCCCAAAGGAGAAAAAGTAGGTAATCTTATTCAAAATATGTTTTGAAAAACTCTTTGGAATCGAACTTATTTGAATTTGTATAAATGTTATATTTGTCTATAATTCTTCTTTTGACTGAAAAGGTAATATGGACAACAAGCTGATGCCTCAGATGTCTCTTTTCCATCCCCTTCAAAACCTTGTTATAATTGTTACTGATTTGTTATAATTATCACACTCTGTCCTAACATTATAATCCTTAATGTAACAGAAGAGGCAAGTGATTAACAAGTTGTGGAGTAATCATCTTCACTACAGCCGATAAATTTCTTTCATCAAGTGTATGTTACTCATCAGCCCAGAAAACATGAGCATTTTCACTCAATATTGCACAAATTTTACCAATTTACTATTATGCAACAAGATTCAGGTTTTTTTTATTTTCATGATCTTGAAATTACATTTCCTGATAAACAGACATATCTGTTGACTCCTTTGCTGGTTTGTCTACTTTGCTCACTAAAAATGTTTAAAGCAGTGAATGTGAATGGTTGTTTTTAACAGATTGCAAAGTTTTGGAATAACTATCTTTTATAAACAAGGGGAAATTCATATCCAAATCCATACGTTGTTTTGCATAAATAGGATCACTTTAGCAGGAACTCGATTGATTTACAAGCGAATGGTATGTACCGATAGAAAAGAATATTTGTAGTTGAGGGTTGAACTGTGGGGTCCTTGAGCAATCTGAGCTCGGCACTGATGATGTTACCTAGCTGGGTAATGAAATGTCTGCAAGAAAACAACCAAGTTCAGAGAGCACCAAGGATCCCACGGGTATACTTGTATTCAGAAACAATGCCCATTGAATTCATTGACCCGGTAAGTAAGTATAGGATTGCAACACAATAACTTGGTTCTGTAACTACAACATTTAATTTTGTATTGTGATTTAACTGTTAGGGTTTAATAAAGAATTCAATATTTTTTTCATTTAAGAAAAGACCTCTAATTATTTTCAGAGTTAGACTATTAAAAAGCCTTCAACCAGAATTTCATATTGTTGAACTTCCTTTGTGAAATACCTGTTGCATATTTAAGTATTGCACTCCAGAAGCAGTGTATGGGATTTGATTGTAAAAATTAATTGTATTTGATATGATGGCTTTCTAATCTGTATAAGCTTAGCTTGTTGCTAAAATATATCTTCTTTCTGTTTTTCTTTACAATAGGGCAATAAATGTGTTCATAAGTGCCAACCGACTAATTCATCAAACTAACTTGATACTCCAGACCTTCAAAACTGTGGCCTGAAAAAAAAACTGTATATGTTGAGAGCTGTACTTTTCAATGACGGATAGGATACCTTTATATGTAAACTTTAAAGTTTTGACTGTGTAAATTATCAATCCCAACTGAAGGGACTTAATGCAGGATTTTGAATGGGATTTATTGCCATCTTACACCATATTTTTGTAAAAACATAGCTTAATCATAATCACACAATGAAGATTTTGCATCACTTTTTTGCTATTATTCTTTTCAGAATTATAAGCCAAAAGAATTTACGCCTTAATGTGTCATTATGTAACATTCCTTATAAGAACTGTAAATATTTGGTGTTCTGTTTCTGACATTTTAACTTGAAAGCGAAAAACTGCAACAGAATTATGTATTTAACAATATTGGTGGCAAATATTCAATAAATAGTTTACATCTGTTTATCTCTATAATTTTATCCCATAATGGTGTCCTTGAAGCTAAAATCAGCGGGGAGATGTACATATGTCTTCAGAGTTCATACAAAGAATGATGTCCTTTTAAGAAGATTGAATCTTAGACAACATCTTCAAAGTTTCCTGCATAGAAATTCACTCTAACTACTGAATCTTTCCCTCAAAACTTTTTTTCAGATTATTTTTAGAGTAAATTATTATATTACCAAAGAACTCATCATTAGAGGTGGCGTGAACTGCAGGACCTCTTTGGGGAGTAATAATTTGACCTTGGTGTACTAATTTAGCTGCACCGAAGATTAAGAAATTACTTTTGTTAACGTAAATTTTCTGGTGGGAATATCTCTAGCATTTGGCAATGTAACAAAAGCAATGTGGAGTTTGCCCAAAGGAGTTTGGCATTTAATTCTGGTAACAAAAACCAGTGAAGGAAAGACAGGTGAAGATAACATGCAGGCTACCCATATCACTGTGCTAGAAATTATATTTAATAAAATATTGCAGTTATATCAATGCAAGAGATCAAGTCTATTCATTTGTGCAATGGTGCTACTTAATATGCATGTTTAAATAAATTGTTTAATATCTATGCTTTTTAATATTAATATAACAATTTAAATGATCACTACTGCAAGCTGTCATGATAGGGCAACTGATTTCCAACAGAAATTCATTTGTTTGTTGTAGAGCTGTTATGCTAGGATCTCCTTTTTACAGTTGTCTTTGTGAACAGCTTATCTATGTTGTGATCATTCGTTTGCATCACTTTTTTCCTCTCTTTTCACCACTATTTCTGCAAGAACAATAAGAATGATCTTTTCTAATGTCTTAGTTAAGCATTGGTTATACAACTCTTTTTAGTAGAATTTTTTGTAACAGAAAAATATTCAGCATCATGTACAGGTAGTCTTCAACTTATGACATGATTGAGCCCAAAATGTAAGAATGGTGGTGGTAAAACAGGTAACCACGCGACCTGACCTGACTTTATGACTGCATCTTGGCTTTCCCCAGCGGGATTGTTAAGGGATCGTGCATGTTGTGATGGAGCTAAAGAACTCCCTTCCAAAGAGAGGCAGGCAGCTCGCTCAAAGAAGCTGAGCAAAAGTCCATTTTCACCCAGTCTCTTTGACAGCAAAAACATTGTGTGCCAGAGATATTCTGCCCTGCAAAAGAGGACTTCTTGGTGGTGGCCCCTTCTCTGTGGAACATATTCCCTCCGAAGTACAACCCTGCTACTTTTTCAAAAGGCCATGAAGGCCTGGTTTTGTCAGTGGGCGTGGGGACCACAAATGGAGATCGAACCGATCAAGTGGTGATGGATTTGATTGTGTTGCTGCCATCAGGTGGGGTTTTATTGGTTTTTATGTTGTGGGTTTTTAATGTAAGCCACCCAAAGTCACCAAGTGTGGGTTGGGCACCCATATAAATAATAAATTATTTAATTAATAAATCTGGCTGCCAATTTTAGCCATAATGTCATCCCTGCTTCTTCCGGGACATTTCAGTTTGTCAGGTCCTCACCGCAAGTCTCTCTCTTTGAGCTTGGTTTTCATTTCACAGATATGTTATTGTAATACAAAGTATGGTTTGGTGACTCTGTAACAGTTGTCCTGCTAGCCTTGGCTTGTATAAAAATATTGTGTCTTCTTGATCACAGTATTTTTGCTAATCTAATGCTAGTTCATCTTATCTGGGTATTGGTTAATAGGTACAGTATATGATAAGGAAGAATGTGTTCAGGGCTTCTGAAATTATGATGTTAAATTTCAGCAACACAAAGGCAAGTATTCAGCAATGCGATTTCGGCTGCCGGATATAAATAACACCTTTTAAACGACTCCCTGTAGTTTTTATTCAAATTCCACTGCCACCACCAGCCATATTTTTTTTCCTAACAAGTTTTACAGCTGAAAAATTCTGAAATCTTCATGCATGCCCTGTATATTTGAGATCACAGATGATCAGTAATATTCAACTCGGGACTATGAAGGCTACTCCAAAACCTTTTTTTCTGCAAGGACTTCATGGTTGCTTTGGAGATTTATCTTCAGTCTTGCTAAAACATCTAGCCTCTTTTCAGCTTCAATTTCTTCACTGATAGTCAAACATTAGCTAGAGAAAATGTACAGAAGCTGTTGTTTCTGCCAAAGGAGGTGTTACAAAGTCTTGACTGAAAGAGCAACTAAACTTTGGCATCTAGCATCGTCATTTTTTCATAGCTTGAACAACTGTCCATTAATAAGTACTGTATACATTTAAATTTGCTCACAAAAGTGGTGTTTTATCTTTCTACCATGTAGAAGTAGTGTCTGGTTCAGTAGAATATAATTTGGCCTAAAATTACACTCAATTATTCAGGCATGGTGGCAATAGTGAATTCTATTACAGGCAGTCCTTGACTTACGATCACAATTGAGTTCAAAATTTCCATTGCTAAGCAAGACAGTTAAGCGAGCTTTGCCCTATTTTACGACCTTTCTTGCCACAAGTGTTAAATGAATCGCTACAGTTGTTAAGTTAATAATAGGGTTGTTAAGTGAATCTGGCTTCCCCATTGACTTTGCTTGTCGAGGGCCACAAAGGGTGATCACATGACCTCGGGACACTGTAACAGTCATAAATATGAGTCAGTTGCCAAGCGTCTGAATTTTGATCACAGGATGATGGGGATGCTGCAATGAGAAACTTATCTTAAGTCACTTTTTTTCAGTGCCATTGTAACTTCAAATGGTCATTAAACTGGCCATTTCCCATCGTAAAGGTCATCAATCCGGTCACAGTAAAACTGAAACTCCCTAGGCTTTTGGGTAAAATCCACCGTGTCTTCCATAGTGGCTTGTTAAAACCTTATCGGGGTTCCACTTTAAGATCTCCCCTGAAGAAAGCACCTGGGCCCCTCGTAGTTGTGGGGCAGACCCATTACGAAGTGAAACGTGTTCTTGATTCTAGAATTTTTAAAGGGAAATTGCAGTACCTAGTACAATGGAAGGGATACCCGTTGTCTGAAGCTACTTGGGTGAAATCCAGTGAGGTGAAAGCTGACAGGCTCGTCAAAAGGTTTCATACGAACAACAAACCGAAAACTAGTCATTAATACATGCTTTTGTTTACATTACAGGATCTGTCCTTTTTGTAAGGGGGGCCGGATGTCAACGCTGTTAATATATTATTGCTTTGACAAGATATGTAGAACTGTCTGGTATTTTTAGAGTTAATTCAGAAGACAGAAACGGAAGGAGGAAAGCCCGGGAAAGAAACGGAAGTAAATCTTTGGCCTCCAGCCTAATTGGAAGACATAATTCATGACTGTAAAATAAGGGAGGGGTGTAGCAAGAAAAGAAAGACGCAAGCCAGAGAAATTCAGTTTCTGGCATCCGTCCATGTAAGTGCCAAGGTTATTTTTGCAATAAATGGATTCTAAGAGGTAAAGACCTCATGTTTCTCATTAAAAGCAATCTTCCTTTGGAACCATAACATCGGTTGTATGTCAGAAGTTGCCTGATGTTAACTAGGTTCAACCTCATCACGTTAAACCATTCCATAGTTGCTCACTTTGCATGCATAAACCTAGCTTTCTATGTCTGACTGCCTTATCACCTCCGTAGCTACAGGTGGGTCCTTGATACAGAGCAGATGGAAGCTTTATCCTAACAAATTTATACAAATTATACAAATTTCTTCTGTATTGCTCTTTACCAAAACTGTTTGGATTTTTTTTATTTCACAGGGATGCAGCACAGGCACTCATTGTAAAGCTGTGATATTTTCTATATCAGCAACAGGGGAGAAATTGACCACAGCTCTTGACTTCAGAGCAAAAACAAACAAACAAAAAAGCCTAAGGGTTAAGAATCATGTTTCTACGCACAATGACTGCTACAGAGGGACTCCCATGATTCTTAATAGAATGTAAGATGTCTAAAATAGGATAAGATCAAAGCATTCTGTTTTACTTGAATTGTAGCCATCAAAAGGCAGCTAGATCCTTGTACATGCTCAGTCTCTCTGTGAGCATCTTTTATTTTTGCAAATGCCAAAATTTCGATTCAGCTAATCCTGCTTCTGCAGTGCCTAATTGACTTCCCAACTGATGTTTATTCCGGAGAAAGTCCCCGTGTGATCTATGCTGTTTCCTGTCAGGGAAATGTGCATAAAGAGAACTTTCCTCAAGCATGAACAGATTATGTAACTGAAGAGAGAAGGTTCTTGAATTAGATAGAACATTCCCAACGGAGCTACAGAGTATCATGTCTCTGGTTCCACATTTTGATTAAAAAGCTAGTGAAAAATTTGCCTTTGATCAACAATTATATATGTTTTAGAGCTGTAAAACCGAGTTAAAATTGAACTCTACAGAAATTAGTTTTTTTTTAGATGGCCTAAATCCTTCTGTTTAGGAGATTTTTTCTCAACCTTAAGATATGTGGATATGTGGATTTCATTTCTCCATGCTGGCTGGGGAATTCTGGGAGTTGAAGTCCACACATCTTAAACTTGTTGCGATTGAGAAACGCTGGTTTAGGATACCCTCAGTATGAACTTTTAACTCCATTCAATCATGTCTGATTCTTAGAAATTGGACAAGTCCTTGCAGTTTTCTTGGCAAGGTTTTTAGAAGTGAATTGCTATTTCCTCCTCCTTAGGGCTGAGAAAAAGTGATTGGCCCAAGGTCACCCAGCTGGCTTTGTACCTAAGGTGGAACTAGAACTCACAGCCTCTAGTTTCTAGCTTATGCCTTAACCACTAACAAAGTTAGCTCTCATGAACTATAGTTAAGAAAAATTATTTAACCTTAAGATTGAAGGCATTGGGATTGGGATTCTTTTGCTGCTGAAGCATATTAGGCAACTGCTCTGGAATGATCTCGCCAAGTGGGAATCCCCAATTCTGAATAACCTTTGTTGGTGCCCCCTTTATTGTGCTTTAAGCAAATATTTTATTCTCCCTAGGATTTTTAGTAGTTGTGCTGCAGTGCAGCTTTTTAATTAATTTTATTTTTGCTGTTTGATTTTTTGCTGCTTGGAAATTATTACAGGTTTATACAGTATGTTACCTCTTTATATTAAATATTTAGATTGTGATCTTAAATGTTTTATAAGTAGTTATTTTACATAAATTATGAAGGGTAATACACACACACACGCACATGCACATGCACGCACATAGTACGGAAGAGAAGATAGAACATAACTTCTTCCTTACAAACTGTTGTAATATAAAGTTTCATACAACAATAAACATTGTTATTTTTGTTAAATGTCTTTTAATATTATCAGTATGAAGATCCAGTTTTTATAACAAAGGTCTCAATTATACATATGTTATTCTTTCTCCTTTTTGATCCTCAATGATCTAGATTTGTTTGTGTTTAGGGGAAAAAACAGGGAAAAAACCTGTTTAATTGCTAAGACAAAGAATAGCAGAGTTGTGGATTCTATTGTCCATTATGAAAAGCAAAGCATGTCTGTCCTGCTAGTAATAATTAGCATGTAGTATTATTCACAGTTAACTAGTTCTGAAATAAAATGCAGAAAATGAAATGGATAGGATAAGGCATGTTCTTAGATGGTGCATTATGCCAAGCATCTTGGTGAGAGGAGTTATTTGAAGTAGTGGTGCCTGTAGATACTTTTGGATTCTATCAATATATTTATTAGAGGAAGGCTGTGCTTTTTAGCTGTGTTAGACCACTTTAAATTCTGCAGTACGTACAGCCTTTATTTCAAGGGTGGGCACCTGGGACTATATACAGTACATGCCTCCGTGCCTTTGTTCAGTCTCAAAGTTCTTCTGAAGCTTATTTAATTCAATAGCAACATTTCAAAGCAAATTGCTGTTTAAGGAAAATATAACTTTTAAAAATGTATTAACTTTAGTGAGCCAGTCTTTTGTGGGAAGGATATTTTTTCCCTACGAGTTTTAATTTTAATAATATAGGAGCCCTTTCATTCATTTTGCTGAATGAAATTCTGGGTGTTCCTCTTCCAGAATCCTGCACTACTTTGAAGTTCATCACTGGTGCTTCAAGTTTTTGTGGTTCTTGGAGATCTAATGTTTATTACATTTAGTTGCAATGTATGTTTCAGACTTCTCCTAACTCCAGCTTTTGGTTCTGATAGAAAGCAAATTCCAGCATAATACTTAATGCGAAGATAGTCTTCAGGTTTTTATTGCATCCACTCTCTTTATCTATGGATGTATTGTACTGCAAGCAGGTGCATTAAGGACCACTTTACAATGCCTTGGTAAGGCCACACTTGGAATACTGCATCCAGTTTTGGTCACCACGATGTAAAAAAGATGTTGAGACTCTAGAAAGAGTACAGAGAAGAGCAACAAAGATGATTAGGGGACTGGAGGCTAAAACATAAGGAATGGTTGCTAGAATTGGGTATGTCTAGTTTAATGAGAAGGACGAGGGGGGACATGATAGCAGTGTTCCAATATCTCAGGGGTACCACAAAGAAGAGGGAGTCAAACTATTTTCCAAAGCGCCTGAGGGCAGGACAAGAAGCAACGGATGGAAACTAATCAAGGAGAGAAGCAACCTAGAACTAAGGAGAAACTTCCTGACAAAACAATTAACCAGTGGAACAACCTGCCTCCAGGGGCGGTGAGTGCTCCAACACTGGAAGTTTTTAAGAAGAGGCTGGACAGCCATTTGTCCGAAATGGTATAGGGTTTCCTGCCTGAGCAGGGGGTTGGACTTGATGACCTCCAAGGTCCCTTCCAACTTTATTATTATTATTACACATTAATAAGTATACAAAAAGCGGACACTTCCCTTCATTCTGCCCAAGTCCTTTAAGTTTTTTTTTTAAAAAACCAAAACAACAAAATACTGATTTGGTTACATTGTTGTGTCTTGCTTTGAAAGTCCTTGCTAAGAAAAGCTTTCCCTTCTCTGGAGCAGTGAAGGAAGCTAGTTAGCTTGTGTTGTGCAATTGTTGCTAAGAAACACATGTAAGTTCAAAGAAAAGGGAATCTAGCTATTTCAAACGGCCTCCCAAATGTTTGTAACTTCAATGAAGTACATACTCAAATGCTGAAGCTAATCATCTCTGTGGAAAAAATAATGGATTTTTAATGAAAAAAAATGACACGTTAATCACAAGGTAAGCAAAACTAATTTCATCTTTGTGAACAGATGCTATTACATTTCCAAAGAAATTAAATGATTATAAATTTGTTGATTCTGTTAGCATGGAATTCAATATAGACTTTTATGTCTTTTTTTTTCTGCTCTACATATGGTTTTCCTGTGGAAACATCTGATGTCAGAAATAAAAATAAGTCTGTAATTATATCTTTTGATTTTTTACCCCTTTTAAAACCCCATTTGTGTTTTTTTTTAAGGTTTTTTTTTTTTTCAGGAAAACTTTCTAAAGACTTCTTAACTTGTGCTGAATTATCCAAAACTATTCTTGGTGAATAAAATTAAGTTCCCAAAAGGCCTGAAAGCTGCAAGGAATTCCAGACTAGCTAAATATTAATTTCTACAAAATTAACTATCATGAATAACGAGCCACACGTCGTGACAAAAGCCACAAAGGTCGCTGCTGAGAAACAAACTATGGATTGTGGAACTGCAAAAAAACAGGAACACCTTGAAAGCAGGTTAACTATTCATGATTTTATGAAAATGCAGGAACTTTTTCAGGTGAGCAAGTGTTCATGTGAGATTGTTTAAAAAGTTTAATCAATCAAACAGAGCTGGAAGGTACCCAGCTCAAGTTCAAGATCCTCTTATCTGCTGCTGTTGTGATAAAAAAATGTGTGTGTGTGTGAACATGGAGCAATGAAATGCATAGGATAACATGAATTAGACGGTTCAGTACAAATAACTTTGATCTCTTTTGTAGATTATTTTGCTGCATTTTTCACGTGTAGATCTGATACTTCTGACAAAGACTTTTGAGGAAAACCATTTTTTTACATGTGGAATTGACATGTAGGAGGGGTTTCTCTGCTCTGAGGTAAAGTGGGTTGCAATATATGAGCATCATTTTTTTACGTGATGGTCATCCTGCACATACCTTTTCAGAAGTGTGTCCCAATAAGTGAAATGTTACATTCCCAGGAAATGGATATAGGAATTACACTGTGTTAACTAATTACATGTCAAGAAAAAAAAAATGGCTTCCTGGACTGTGCTAGTTGCCACAAGCAGAAATCCAGTCTTTTGGTCAAAGCCACCATCAATAAATCAGGGAAGTAAATCAAATCCGACCTCCACTCAGGGCATTATGTACAGGAACGGTCTAATCCAGGGGTCTTCAAACTTGGCCCTTTTATGACTTGTGGACTTCAACTCCCAGAATTCCTCAGCCAGCGTGCCTGGCTGAAGAATTCTGGGAGTTGAAGCCCACAAGTCATAAAAGGGCCAAGTTTGAAGAGCCCTGGTCTAATCTTTACTTGAATCCATGCAATGAATGGAAATCACAGTATCTATCGGTAATCGTTCTACAGTTCTACAGTTCTTATAGGTAAGATTTTTTAAAAAATATTCAGTTGCAATCCTTATTTCCCATCCTACATTCTGCAAAAGAGATCATGGGTCTTGATCAAAGTGACATCCTTGCATGTATTTGAATATCAGTACTCAAATAGATATCACCACTATGAGCCCTTTCTGGTTATTTATTTTTTCTCTCTAAAGCTCAGCTCAGTGCTCAGCTACTTGAGTCAGTTTATACTGGTAAGTATCTAATCTTCCAATCATTTTGTTGTTCTCTGAACTGTTGTGATTCCTCTGAATTCTTCTATGTCCGTGGTGGCGAACCTATCGCACGCGTGCCACAGGTGGCACGCAGAGCCCTCTCTGTGTGGGCACGTGCGCCGTCACCCCAGTCCTAGGCCTTCAGCTGGCTTTTATAAAAGCTTTTCGCTTTAGGCCTCCGCCGCCGTGTGCAAAAAAAAAAAGGTTCAATCAATCAATTTCAACTTCTCGCGGAGAAAAAAAAGATCTCGCAAAGTTGGAATTGATTGATTGAACTTTTTAGTCCCACCCAGTCTTCCGTTACCACCGCAGCCATGCCCACCCAATGGGCCACATCCACCCAATGGGCCATGCCCACCCGGCACCCGACGATACATAAGTGGTTTTGGGTTGCAGTTTGGGCACTCGGTCTCTAAAAGGTTCGCCATCACTGTTCTATGTGGTTCTCAGAACTCGGCACAATACCTGAGGGGGAGTCTGACTAAAACAAAATGGAATTAATATTTCATGTAATTTAGACATTATACAAAGTAAAGCATCCCAGATAGATGGCTATCTCCGCCTGATCACATCTACTGAAGATAACCCTTCACCTCTCTGAGTTAATTGATTCTTCTGTCAAACTGTTATTACTATTATGCAGGATTTTCTTTTCTTTTTTAAAAAAAATCTTTGGAATTGCCTTTAAAACCAGGAGACCATGACTTCTAGCCCCATTTTAGACATGAAGCCAGTTAGGTGAACTTGGGCCAGTCACTTTCTCTCAGCCCTAGGAAGGAGCAATGACAAACCACTTATGAAAAATCTTGCCAAGAAAACTGACCAGGCACTCTGAGAATCAAACACAATTGAAAAGAAGAAGAAGAAAAAAAACCAAGTTTATACTGAAGAAAAAAACATAAATCCATTATTTTATATCCTGAACTCTTGAATAAGAAATAATAGGTCTTGATCTTTTTCTGCATGACATTCTTTAGAGTTATTTGAATTATCATTGATGCCTATTTTTGAATTTGTTTCACTATTTTTAAAGTTTGGTGGTCAGGACAGGACAGAAATTTTAAGTAGGATCTGATGAGAGTCTAATAGAGTGGAATGATTATTTTCAGTGGTTTAGAATTTATAGTTCTGCTGATGCAGCTTAAAATTACATACTGCATACCTTCTCTGCAGCCACATCATACTGTTGGCAATCAATTACTGTGTCAAAATATTTTTTTCAAGTACTGTTATCATATATTAGTACCAAGCAATATCCCTCATTCTATAGCTGTACATTTGATTTATGTTTCTATTGCCCTTGCCTCTTTTAGATTGCATTCGATTAGTTTCTGACCATTTATGCAACCTCTCAAGATTATTTTGAACTATTTATCTGACCAATTTTGAATTAGCTGTAAACCTTAAAAGCATCCCCACTCTCTCTTCATCCAGCAGAGAACCTGGATTGATTTTTGTGATAACCAGTTTGGTACCCCTTTCTAGTTAGAGGCTGAACTAATGAGGTATACTTGGGTTTGCTATAAACTAGCATGTGTCTTAGACCTCATATTGTTTATGTGCTGTACATAACATTGCTTATCTCAACAGGGGAAAACATCATGGGTTTTTTTTTTTTATTGATTGATCAAATTTATATGGCCACCAATCTCACCAAAGGTGACTCTGGGTGGTGCACAACAATAGATAAAAAGAGAGAATATAAAAAAAGCAAATACACAAATAAAAATCCGTAATAATAAATACAAAAACCAAAAATACAAGCTATATCTAAAGGAAGAATTGTCTAGTTATGTATGCTTTTTATTGAACTAGGGAGTTAATGGAACATAAAAATGGAAAAATGCAGAAAAATAAAAAGGGAGAGAAAAATCAAAGAAAATAAGGAACTTGATGATAGTCATGTAGCAACTTGATGATCAGAAGCTAGTAGTGGCTGTATTTGTCCAGCATGATAACCTTGGTTTGTTTTGTGTGCTTGTGACTGCAAACCAAGCCCATTTGGTCAATTTGTAGGTCAATGTATGGTGAGACCCCACAATCCAATATAAAATTATTCAATCTGAATGATGTTTTTAACCACAAAACACATGTACTTTTTTCTGATTAACACCTTGAATAAAAACTCTGTATAGATTTCCAGAAGGCTAGATCTTCTGCAGCAGGCTGAATTTGTTAATTGTAATTAAGGAAGTGCTCATGTTTTAAGAGAGTGAAGATGAGCATGGCAGAACTATGAAAGAAGAAAAGAGATACTCATTTGTAATCAAAGTACACACCGAAACCCAGAGCTCAACCATTGAACCTATAAAAATAAATGGCTGCATTTATTTTAAAATGCTGAAAAAGCAGAGAAGTGGAAAGATTTGGAATAAAAATCTGAAATGTGCCCCTGAGCTAATACCAGTGCTTTTTTTGTAAAAAAAAAAAAAAAAAGGTGCTGGAACTCACACATGTCATACAACCCGCCTTGCCTACCCTACAAGGTTCCATCCAAAAAAGGTGCCGGAACTCCGTTCTGGGCGTTCTATGACAAAAAAAGCCCTGGCTAATACTATAGCTTACTGCAGAGTGGTAGATGTTTATGGAGCAAGGAGTAGCCATCTCAGAATGAAGCTGGTCTATCTGAATGTTAAACTCAGATCTGTTACATATTTTGCCCTAAAAGCAGAACATTTCTAGAGCCCATGGAATTAAAAACTAACATTCCTACAGTGTTTTTACCATCATTCTGTAATGATCAACAAACAGGCCAAGTGCAATTGATGGGAATAATGGGAGCAGAATGTGTGTGTGTGTGTGTGTGTGTGTCTGAGAGAGAGAGAGATCTAATTTTGTTTAAGATGTTCTTGCAGATATGATATTTCTTTTTGTGAAGCAAGTAGGCAAATTAGGTTAGGTGACTATCTGTGAATAGAGATGAAAACAACTAAGAAGGAATGGGTTGTTGGGAGATTGAAGAAACTTGACAGATAAGGGAGGGGAGATCAAGGCTGGGAG
Organism: Azemiops feae; assembly: GCA_023970755.1. Lineage (NCBI taxonomy): Eukaryota > Metazoa > Chordata > Lepidosauria > Squamata > Viperidae > Azemiops > Azemiops feae. The sequence continues at coordinate 1,708,455 of JALGBA010004264.1, forward strand.
GAAATAGGAGACAGAAGGCTTAGAAACAGACTGGATCAGACTTGGCATCAGAGCTATCATTTTTTTCCACATTCAGAAGCAGAGGTAGTGAGAAGACAACAGAGGAGAAGGTGGAAATAATTTGGATTGCTGGTTGTTGGAGAATTAAATCATATCAGAGTGGCTAACATTACAGATTGGGCAGCTGAGGGATCGCAGTGGCGGTGAGAGAAACAGCAGGAATGGGTTAGGCTAGAATACAGAGTGAGCTGCAGAGATTGCCATGATGAAGGTCAGTGGGAGGGGGGGGGGTAGCCTGGATGAAAATGGTGGTCTATGAGCAAGAAAACCACTCCAAAAACAAGAATGAAAAAAACTCTTAGCTTGCTACCAGAAAAATTCGGATGCTGTTGATTCTGCCATATGAAATGTTATAAACAACCAACCGTCCACATGTATGCACTTGCTACATTCACTGTTTTTGAACTATATCGAGGATGTATCATCTTTTGTTCACTTACTTATTCACTGAAACGTACAACTTGACCAGATTGTCTAAACCAGGGGTAGGCAACCTCGGCTCTTTTATGACTCGTGGACTTCAACTCCCAGAATTCCTGAGCCAGCCATGCTGGCTCAGGAATTCTGGGAGTTGAAGTCCACGAGTCATAAAAGAGCCGAGGTTGCCTACCCCTGGTCTAAACTTACATTTCTGATGTTGACTGCCCAAGGTCATTTGAGTGGGTGGCATAAAACATAAAACATCTAAGCAAGGGCAGAACATATTTTTCCATAAAAGTAAAACAGAATGAAAAGAAAATAGGGTTAAAAAGCTGAAGGTTTGCAGAAGCATAAAATGATGGAGTTTCTATAGTTATTTTTATATTCTAAGTAGAAAAACTATAGTAGATTCCAAGCAGAAAGCATTATATACCAAATATATCTTAATATTTCCAGTAGTTCATAGTTATCTGATTTGGGAAAGGATATGTGTTCAGTTCAGTATGTGAATTAAACATTGTTTCCCTGAGAAATTCTTGGAAGGGAGAAAATGTGACCTTGGTCCACTAAACTATAAATTGGTCCTCAAAAGTGTAACTAAAACATCATGAATATAAGTTTCCAGATTTTAGGAACAAATTGAATCTCAAAAACTTTATTTTTGAGGAGACAACTTAACAAAATAATAGGTCCCTGTGGTCCATGGGTGTCAAACTCTCTGCGTCCTATGACGTGTCGCGACATATCATGACTTTTTTTGCATTGCCGGAGCTGAGTGGGGGCGCAGCCTCCGTATGATGCAACTGGCCCGTGGGCCGGCAGTTTGAAACCCGCTGCTGTGGTCCATCCACCATGCCTTATTGCCTCATTTCCCTTGCTCTGACTCCATCCAGCACAATGCTTTATAGAGCCAAGACTGTCTGCCCCTGTGAAGCATAAAGATACTGCCATCTGCTTCAGTTGGCCAGCCTGCTTCCAAAGAAAGTCACTGTTGCATATTCATAGACGCCACTTTTGCATGTTGAAAGCCTGTGACTGCTCTGCCACTTAAAAGTGGGAGGCGACGTGGCCCTTTGATGAAGGATTTTGAAGAGACACTTTATTTGGACTGTCACTGAAGCCTTCGGTCTTTTGAAGATTTGCAACAGCCCTAGAAAAGAAAAGGCCCTTACTAATCCCCTGGCACTGCCAAGGATTGAACCCAACCATAATATTTTGTATGCAAGTCTTGTGTTCTTTGTTACTGACCTACAGGTTTCCCAAAGAACTGGGTTTGTACGATAGAAAGAACAAAAATAAATCTACATTTTGTTTGGCCCATCACCAGCAAAGGTCACCCACTGCCTCCTGAGTGCGGGAACAGAAGTTGCCAGCCTCCTCCTCCCATTCTCAGCCCATTGTAAATGCATCCCAGGCCCATGCTGCCCTGCTCTGATTCATAACCACTCTTTTTCTGTCCAAAGATGTCTCCAGAACTTATAATAGAAGAATAGAATAAAAACTTTATTGTCAGTTAAATGTACAATAATCAGCATACATTAAAATGAAATTTCATTGCATTCAGCCCTCAAAAAAACCCAACAACAACAACAACATATACACACATATATGACACAGAGAAACATCACAGTCTAGTTCAATTTTGATACAATGATAGCTTCTGATTGGTACACAACTTCTTCACTCAAGCAGCTAGTCGCTGCCCCATGCAGCTATTTTGCTGTGGGCTGCTCAGCAGCTATGTTCTCAGCCGTTTTTAAAAAGCTTGAAGATAATCCAATAACAGCCCCTTAAGTCAATGAACTATTCTCACTCCCCAAAGCTCATGTTTTATTCAACCCTTACCTCTCCCAGGCTGAATGAAGCACATCCCCCTTGTTTTTCCATTCTCATAATACTGCAAAACCTCTCTTCTTATCCCCCCTTTCCCCCTCTCCTTTAAAAACTTTTCAGTTGTTTTTCCCTTCCTACAGCATTTCCATGGAAGAAGATAGGGAGGCGTTTCCTCTTATTTTGTTGAAACCACAGAATAACAAGAGGAAATATAAGAGGAAAAGGGAAAAAGAAAAGGTTTCCTTTAGCATCAAAGGGGTTAATTTGGGAAGTGGATGGGGAGTGAAGATATGTGCAGACATATCTTCACATCTGGGAAACCAAAGTAACTGGGATCATCCCTAAAAGGATAAGGCAGTCTCTCCACATGGATAGACTGATCTATGAGGGAACCAGCCAAAGCAACTTGACTTTCTGCATTGATGAATAGAATAGAATAGAATAGAATAGAATAGAATAGAATAGAATAGAATAGAATAGAATAGAATAGAATAGAATAGAACCGGAAGGTACCTTGGAGGTCTTCTAGTCCAGCCCCCTGCTCAAGCAGGAGAATCTATTCCATCTCAGATAGGTAATTGTCTAGTCCCTTCTTAAAAACCTCCAGTGAGGTTTTTAAGCTAAGTCTCTTTTATGAACTTGCCTTAATTCCAAAGGTGTGTGTAATAGTTTCCATGGAACACCAACCCTATCTATTGTTCTATTCAGCATGCCAAGAACAGGTGCCTCTTTCTTTTACAGATTTCTGTTGCTTCCCTTCCAATGTTATTAATTAGTTCAAGGGGTCAGTGATTGTGCATGAAAAGGAAATGTGTCTGATATGTGATCTGGCCTTGTCTGCAGCCACAGAGCAGACAGAGTATGATTACAAGACCCCTCATATTCAACCACCCCTCAGTTAGAGAGTTGGAAGGACCAGTGCCAGCAGGCCAAGCAGAGCTTTTGATCTCTAATTACTGCAGATTGTCAGACTTCTGGTTTAAATTGGGTCTAATTGAGGTTATTGCAATTACAATAGCTTTCCCTTCAAGATCCTGCCCTTTCCCCTGTGTGAGCTGCTCAGCTAATGGAAGCTGGCAGCACTCATATATATTGTAGCGTTGTTTGGCAGGAAACTGTACAGACGTGGCTGGCTTCTTAGGGGGCAGAGTATGATTCCCTTTTGCAAAGAAGGCTGAAGAGGTGAGTAGCTCATTTCTGCCAGTGTCATTTTTCAAGCTGCATTGTTTCTTTCAGCTTGCAAAGAGGGGCCCTTCCCCTGAGCCGGAGGTGAGCAATTATTTATTTATTTATTTATTTAAAAAAGAAGAGAAAACAAATTAATGTTTTCTTGACAACCCACTGACTTCCAATCATCCATAAGGTTCTTCGTTTCAGACTGCTTGCAGGATTCTCAGTTAAAGTAGATCCTGCAGGGATCTACTTTGAATATTTCTGTCATTGTCAACTTTTCAATGGGGCAAGAGCTGAAATGGGTAGGCTAAGGGCATTTGCTTCCATGAAACCATTAAATGCACAGCTTCGCTACAGGCTACGAAAACAGCTCATTCTGATGCATCATGACAACTATTAATGATGGCAATTGGGCTTGAGAGTGCATTCCAGCTAGATTTGTAATTTCTGTAACAATTACAAGACAAATAAAAAAAAGTATCCCCTGTAAAATAATAGTATGAAAATGGTCCTTTTGTTATACTCTTTGCTAGTAGGGTCTTTCTCTTTTTCTCTTTCTCTTCTTAATGTAACTAGATTGAGAAAAAAACATGGAAACTTTCTTACAAAAAAGGAACATAGACTCTTTCCCATATTTCTCCTAGATATTCTTCTAATAAAAGCTATTTCTGATCCTCATTATCAGCTCATGCTTGTACAACCTAAATTTGTTTATTCCATCAAGGACCTACTTGAGAATGAACTCTTAGGCAGTCAAATTCTATGGTTTCAGAGTATAATAGACTGTCCTTCTGGCAGAATAAAGAACACCCACTAATGAGACGTAGGTAGATGTAAAAGTAGGTTACTTACTAATTCCAGCAGTTGCCAGCAAAGGCAGGACGGATTGCAAATGTTCCCTTAACTGGTCTGATTTACTGCTGTGTGTGCCAGTACACCTTAATAAAACAAATTCAGTGAGAGGGAAATTCAGTCCAAACCACTGAAATGACTTTAACTTCACAAAATTAGTAGGACAGGGTCTCACTCTTTACACAATGCAGAAGATATCTCTGGAACAGACTTTGCTAAAGTGAGCCATTTTTTTCTTCAGTGACCCCTTTATTATTTAATTTTTAAATGTCATGGTATAGACAGAGAGGGTTTTCTGGCATTATATAAATTTAAAAAAAACACCAAAATACCTATGCCATTATTGAGATAAAGGGATTAGGGAATGATAGTACATTCCTCCCATGTCCTGACCCTAGTTAAATAAACAGCATCAGACACTGGAACAGGAAAACACACAGTCCATATATCAATAATAGTCTGCCAAGCTGGATCATGCAGGCCTTGAAAAATGCCTAATTCTACAGAATCTGTCAATCAAAAAGCTTAAAGAGTGGACAGTAGATTCCATGAAAACTTTTGAATAACACTAGCAAGCACAGCTTGGTATTTCCTAGACACTGAACCCAAAATGAGGGAAACCTTTCCAGTTTCTGTCTATACCTTAAATGTTCCTGATCTTTGAAAGAGTTAGAATGGAGCTGGAAGGGAACTTGGAGGTCTTCTAGTCCAACCCCCTGCTCAAGCAGGAGACCCTATATCATTTCAGACAAGTGGCTGTCCAATCTCTTCTTAAAAACCTCCAGTGATGAAGCACCCACAACTTCTGAAGGCAAGCTGTTCCACTGGTTAATTGTTCTCAATGTTAGGAAGTTTCTCCTTAATTCCAGGTTGCTTCTCTACTTGATTAGTTTCCATCCATTGTTTCTTGTCCTGCCCTCTAGTGCTTTGGAAAATAAGTCGATCCCCTCCTCTTTGTGGCAGCCCCTCAAATACTGGAATACTGCTATCATGTCACCCCTGGTCCTTCTTTTCTTTAGACTAGTGATACCCAAATCTTGCAACCTTGACCAAGATGCAGTGGACTACTTTAAATCTGCCTTGGCTTACCTTGAGAGTTTCTATCCCTACTGAAACCTCTGAAAATTAGTTGAACTTCTGAAGTAATATCCATGAGTCTCAACTGGCTATTGCTAGAAGAGAATATTCTCAAATATTTTTCCTGTCAGTGTGCACTTCAAAGCAAAGAAAAGAACATCAATCATTTTGACACACTTACCTCCAATTTAATATTCAGCTTTTTGTAGAATGTGCTTGATATTCCAAGTTCATTTTTCCCCCATACAATTCCTTCTCTGTGCCAATCATGCAGCCCTCAGCCACCAATACCATAAAATCTTCTGGGTTTCTCAAAATGGGCCAAATCATCAGTGCCCATTCTGTCTGCAGCCAAAATCTTACTGGTGGCCATCCCCACATGAATAAAACTTTCTGTCTCTGATTTAATCTTGGATTTCCCCAGCAGTCAAGAATTTTTAAAATTCTTAGGATGGCAATTGTATCTTGGAATCGTATCTTAAAATTCCATGTATTATATTTTTGCTCTTTGAAGTTCATCACTGCACAATATATGGTGAAATACTACATTAACTTCCTTTGTCATGCTCAGTTTTAAATGCTAGATTGATTTGGATGTAGCTCAGTAATTTATTGAAAAGAGATTCTCTGCTAAAAGATATTCATTACTCATTCTCTATGGCTACATTTCAGCCAATAACTCTCATAATGTTCCCCTCTTAGTCACAAAGGATTTTTTAAAATCAAAATGTGATCTTTTTTATATTGTTAACAGTGTTCAGAAGATAAACCAAACCAGCAGGTTCTGCTTATTTATTTTGCTTATGAGTGTTTTCCCTTAACTTCCAGCAGTGACTTTTAGGAGTCTTACTTCCTAAAACTCTTTGAACTAAGTTCCCTATCTATCCATCATGAAAAGGAATTCTTCATCTACTTCAAAACATATATTTTCTTTTGTGTTCATTGGGTCTTTGGTTTTTTCAGAAGTAGATGAATGAACACATGGAAGGTAGGATCATCCATCTATTGGATGTCAGTGTGTTCCTCTGTGAGAAACCCTTAGTATATGGTATGGCAAAATAATATTATCTAACCCATCTATCTGATCTGAAAAGTCATCGAGAAGTAGGTTTTAAGATGAAGTGTTCTTGAAAGCAATAAGACTTTTCACAATCTTTTGCTAGCAAAGAGACTCTGATGCAATTTTCTCTTACAGCTGATTATCTATGGTGGCCTTTATAACCTCATATATAGTCTCATCTCAAACTCTTTCCATCTATGCAATACTCTCTGCTATTTGTTACCTTCTATAGCATGGATAATTCCTAGCCAGATGTTTTTAGTCTTTGATTCCCATGGAACCCAATATGGATAGAATACTAAACTGGAAAAAAATGCCACAAGACAAGTATGTCACTTTCTGAGTTTTTGAGTATGTATGTAAACCACAGCCTCTCCACTTGGTGACCATTGGGAATTCCATACCAGTTATATATTGAAGGGATGATTCCATTTTTATTGCCTTTGAAGAACATGACATTTTTCAATTTCTATCATCCATGCAGTGCAAGAAAGCCCTTGAGGCTACTGCTCGATTCATTTAGCATTTATTAATTATGGAACTAAGATCAGTAACAGTTATTTTTGGTTTGTTTTTGCCCTTCCATAAATTTCCACTCAGATCTATGTTTTTCTTCAGGCGTATACACGGTTGCATCCATTTGAGATGAAGATATGGATGCTGTAATACAGGGGTCTTCAAACTTGGCCCTTTTATGACTTGTGGACTTCAACGCCCAGAATTCTAGGAGTTGAAGTCCACAAGTCATAAAAGGGCCAGGTTTGAAGACCCCTGCTGTAATAGTTGATAGATAGATAGATAGATAGATAGATAGATAGATAGATAGATAGATAGATAGATAGATAGATAGATAGATAGATAGATAGATAGATAGATAGATAGATAGATAGATGCAACCAAACGTCTAGTTCTAATTTGCATGTAATTTTTACCATCACTACCACTTCCTTCCTTACTAGAAACATTTCTGCTCAAAAAGTAGTCTTTTTTACTTGCTAGTTCAGTTGGCACAACTTTCTAGTGGAAACTGTTTAAAGTATCACATAGATGTTAGATCTGAAAGGCTAAATTTAGGTTTTGCTATACCCTCCTATTCACTCCTCTTGTGCAAATTCAGCCATGGCTTAAATGAGATTGGGAAACTCTGACCTAACTTAGCCCACCAGGCTGGTTGATTTAGTCTAGGGCTTTCTAATCTAAATTGATGAGGATGAACCTATTAGTCTGAGGGCCATGAAAGATGAATTGCAACATTTGAAAAATTGGTCAAAAATGTAGAAAATGTACAGTATGTACAGAAATGTACATGCCATTAAAAATGAATGTATTAATAAGTGAAAGCTTTACTGCAGAATAAAGCTTCTTGCAAAACAAAATTATTTTGTTTTGGCCATTAAGCCAGCAGAATATTTCATTAAGCAGAACACTGATATTTGGTTTTATTATTGGGTTAATAGATATTTTTCTCAAGATGAATATGGCAAGGTCATTCCACTCAAAGTGCCCTAGTTGTGTTTTTTTTCTTTTTCTTCTCTCTCCTTCTGGAACAGATGCTCTTTTTCTCATTCAATCTCTTTTCTCTTCTTTCAGCATAGACCTTCCTGCTGCTGCTTAGCAGAGAGATCTTACTTGTTTGCTCTTTTTCTCCTTCCTTGCCCCCTCTTTCCCTGTCTTGGCTAGCCTTCGTCTCCTGGGCTCTCTTCCATGGATAGGCCAAGCTTTCCCACCCACCACCCACCACCCACCCCGCACTACCTACTGTCTCTGCCCAGAAAGCATTAGTTTCAGGAGAATGTAGGAGAAGGAATGGCAGAACCTGGGGATGGAGTGAAAAGAGGAATTAGCCTAGAATCCCTACATAGCTACAGGAAAACTAATTCCAAACTCCCTTAAATGCTTTTGGCCCTTATCTAACTCTAACCAGATGTTGACTATTAGTTGAGAAGATCCTTGTGCATAGGCATGATTAGCAATACATTGGTTTAATTGGACTTCACAAGTGGACCTGACTTTTTGCACCTGACAGAGAAGAACTTGTCGTACTACAAGAGAGTGGGCAATATTGCTAGGCACAACAGGCATTGTTGTGCTGAGTGTACTGCCTTGCCAAGTGCACAGACTCAGCTTTTGATGTGAGACCTGCTGGAGAGATATGGGAGGCTACTGTACAGCTGTACAGTGACTGCCAATGATCTGGGTCACAGAAGATGATTTGAAGAGCTACCTGCCATTATAAGTTTGAGACCATTGATGTAGTGTGTGAACTTGGACCTAGAAGGATGTTAGCTATTTCGAAAGCAGCTTTGTGGCATTGCACAGCAAGCAACATAACTTTTGTATTGCGTGTGACATTATAAGGCATATACAACAGGGTTTCAGGTGGGTGGATTGTGCTGTGATGCTGCAATGCTGCTTTGATCATTCTGATCCTGTCCTGCCTTCCCACAGGTGTTGCTGCTGCTTCATCTTGGATGAAGCACCAGTCTTCACCAAAGGCCTTTTCTCTTTCCTCACAAGTCTCTGCAGGAATGGCTGCTTCCATCCTTCAGTACATCCCACATAACATACCCTTTATATTAACTCAACCACACATACACACTAACACACACCTAACACAGTCACTGATAATGATGATACTGCTTTGCTAAAAACTGTAAATCTTATTTCAGGCAAAACTGCACACATGCTGATTCAGTTGAAGTTCTTGTCAACTTTTAGAAAATATGCAGAATACTAGAGAGGGCAAGCAGAGTGTAATTTACTTTCTAAAATATTGCTCCATTAATGTCGAAGATCAGGAGTGTCAAACTGCCAGCCCGTGGGCCGAATGCGTCATGGTGAAACCACGCCCACCCCATTGCCGGCAATGAAAAAAAAAATTGTGATACGTCGCAACACGTCACGTGATGTTGCGGGTCCTAGATGAAAGACCAATGAAATCAGTAGTCCTGAAGTACTAGCAATATAATTAATTAAATTTGATTTTCCTTAAACTTCTCTTGACATTGGGCTTCAAATAGTGTCTTCTTCTCATGTATAAAAACTGGGGTGATTTTTATTCTTGTTTTTGTTTTCTGTTAATTCACTGGAATGCATGGAGAGATTTTTTCATATCTAAAAAATCCTTTCTTCTCACTTCTGCTCTTACTATTATATTTCCATCTACGGATATGAGAAAACTCAAGGAAGAGGGGTTTTTTTATGTGTCTTTAGGGAAGATTGGATTCAGTGATTATTAAATAGCATAAAGAGATTTCCTCCTGAGTGATTTCAAATAATTATTTTGATAGCTTTTTAGCATATGAAATGAGTTTGAAGCCTTAGGTAGTTGCAGTATTAAACACAAGTCTTTCATAAGGAAAATAAACTAAGCTATATAACTTATTTTGCCAAGTCAACAATTATTTTTATGTAGCTGTAAAGCTGAGGTTGGACTTGTTCCTAATCATGCATATAGTATGAGGTTCTTCCCATACTAAGTAGAAAATCCACTGTCAAAATCATTCCTTCCCTTGTTGGAAAAAAGCAAATATACTGAGCTTAGCAGAATTGTCCCAAAGGTGCTTTTTCAAAAGGCAATTGGACTTTCTTTGTTTTTGCTTGAAGACATTTCACTTCTCATCTAAGAAGCTTCTTCAGTTCTGAATGAATGGTGGAGAATGGAAGGATTTATATTCCCTGCAATCATCTGAATGACTGGGAATCTCCATAGAGCTAAGCAGAACTTACTTCCGAGTCAATACATATTGTATAGGATCATCTTCCAGAATATGATACCCGTGCCTTAAAAATATTAAATACCAATTCTATTTATTTATTTGATTTAATATAGCTACTCACCTCTACTTTTGACCTCTGGGTGGCCAACAATAATTAAAAGCATAATGATCAAATCCAAAAACTCAAGTAAAAATGATTACCATAGCAATTAATACTATGCAGCCAAGGTCCTCAAAACATTACATTCTGCAACCATATAGCTGGACTCACTTAACATGTGGGTTGGACCTTCAGAGACAGGGAGAAGAGATGCAGCCAATGGAATGGTCAGACAACTTAGCCCACTGCAGGAATGTGGGAAAGGCAAGCAGATCAGAAGGGACACCCCCCCCCCCAGTTTCTTGAGCTGTAAAGGCAATGGGGGAAGAGGAGAAATGTACTTAGAAGACTTGGAATTTTTTTTAATGTAACCTTACAATAAATTAGAAATGGTGTATCAGGCTGGGCTTCCTCTGTGGTTTACATTGCAAGGTTGACACACACATATGACATTTTAAGTATACATGCCAATTGAATAGGCAATAACCATTTTTCAACACTGCCTCTAGGAAAGCATTTGGCACTAAACTTGAAGTAACAGGCTACCTTCAGAAGCACTGAACCAATCAAGTTGTGCACAACTCAGAATTATGGTACAGAAGATGGGTACCCATATAAGTTTTTTAAATAAATTCCTAAATAAAATATTGCTCCAATGTCTTCCTTTCAACATCTTTATCAGAATGATTATCTCATTCCACCTAACAGTAGGACTAATTATAGTTAGTCAACAGTGACCTCTTATTTAGTTGTGCCAATCCCCGAATCTACTCCAGATTGGCGTATGTTCATATACAATTTTCACATTGCTTAATGTCCCTACAAACTCATGAAAGCTTTCAATGAAGACTGATGAAATCGGTCTAGTAAAAATTGTTGAATTACTGCTATTTAATCGAAATAAAGCAAACTTTAAACTGTGTTCTTCTTCTAAGTCCTCAGAATCCAGTGGAAACAGGGGTCTGATGACTCGAGAATCATTTATCAATACAATGTCTGCAATGATTAAGCAAGGCACTAAGGAGGAATATGGTGAGCTTTTTGATAAGATAGATTTGATCCGGGATGGCCTTATTGATTGGGATAAATTGACTTCCTTTGTGCTTCTTGAGCTATATGAAAGAGATGAACGAACCAAGCTGTCAATCATTCCCCAATGGAAAGATCTCCGGTTTCTCCCAACGATACATAAAGATGTTATTCAGAATGTGATATATTTTAAACATCCCAGCAAATACTTGACTGTGAGCAGGAATGGATTGCTTGGCCTCTGGGGCGAAAGTTTAAAGTTACAAAAGATGGTGCAAATCACTACAGAAGCTGTGAAACCCAAAGACCTCTGGGTGACCTCTCTGGTTGCATTACCAAATGTTAACAAGGTAGGTTGATGAACTGATGGAAATGGAGCACAATTTTTGAGGGAATGGTGAATAATAATAATAACAATAACTGGTTGATGGTCCAAGAATGGTGGTTCTCAAGGAATATTCTTTTTTCTCCTTTTTCTGTCCCCACCCCTTCTCTCACCCTTTAGGTAGCTGTTGCATTTACAAACAAAGAGATCCATTTTGCAGAGTTAAATTTCAAAAAAGGGTTCTCGTGTCAATACAGGCTTCAAGGCTTTGAGGGAACAGTGACATGCATGCACTACTGGTATAACCCTCATGATGGAAATGAAGCTATTCTGACCCTGGGAGATGTCTGTGGACAGGCAAGTATGGCACAACATCTAGAATTATGGTGCAATATAATCTTGTAATGCTACACATTCAGTGCTAACAGTTTCATTGTACTGTATGAACCAGAGAAAGTTCCCTACAGGGTTTGATGTAAGAGAAGGCTGGAAACAAGATTGTTTGGAAGGTATGAAGCTAACCAAACTTGGTGGGTCTGACTGAAGATTTGAGGTGACCTCATGATATGGGCTCAGTGAGTTCCCATGGATTTGAACTTGGATATGGTCAGCTATAGTTCAACACTTTAAATCGTATACCACAATGGCTCCCTAGATCTCTTTAGATCTATACTCCATCTAGTCCTACCTGGAGAAACAAGAAACTGAACTGAAGTATGTTTGCATCCAACCCATTTGATCTATCAGTGAGCAATATTATACACTTCCTCTCCTTAGAGATTTTTAAGCAGAGGTTGGATGGCACCCCTTGTGGACTCCTTGCATATTTTGCAATAGTTCCTTCACAATTCTATTATTTGGGATTTCTTCTCTTCCAAACCAAATGCCCCCTGAGCTCAATTGTTTCTCATTACTCCTGCTCTTGAGCCACACAAAACTAATTTGGGTTTCCCAAGTATTTGCTTACATCCTTTGACTAAATTGGATCAACTTCCCTTCCATAGTCAGGCTCTTGTTAAAGTAGACATCTTGCCCAGATCTGAGTTACTCCCATTGTCGTCTCCTAAATATTTCTCTGAACTCTCAATAATAACTACTATTATAACAATAAAATAGTCTTAGCTGAGGCCATGAAGTTTAAATGCCTACAAATTATGAATTATAACACAATAGAGGTATTTGTGTGATATTGGTAAAGGGTTGTCTTGAAATGTTTAGAAATGGTTAAAAAAATTGAATAAATTCTTCTTATCTAGGTTCAAGCAATTGTCTTCAATGCAGCCCTAATTTCATTGTTTGAACGATCTCCCAGTTCTCTTGAAGATGAAAATGTGACAGTGACAATTAATTGGCAGGAGTTGGTTTCTGGATATCACAAATGCTGCCACACTTTAAGACACAAAATCCATAATAAAGAATGGATTAAGCAAGGTACATATTTGAAGAGTAATAAAATAATGTCTTCTTTTAATCTCGTGTACTACTTTTGCCATATATTGTGATGTTAGAAAGAATATTGAAATGATGAAATCCGGCTTTTAAATGGCAAATGTATATATGTCTCCTAAGCCCTATTAAACATAAGCCATGTCCTCAAGTCAAGGTCAGCTTATCCATCAATGCAGTTTCCTGGGTTACAATGCAGAAGTGGTTTGTCATTGGCTTCACAGATATTTTATTTTATTTTATTTTATTTTATTTATTTAGCTTACAACCCTGGGATGTTCTGATACCATCTGAGCACTAACTAGATCTGACTTTGCAAAGCTTATGCATCTATATAACGTTTGCAAGGAGCCAGGTTTACTTTTAAAGTAAATCTAAGCTGAGATTTATTTTCTCAGAAAATGCTACCGGAAGGTCTTAAATGGAAGGCTATAAGAAAACTCCCAGAAATGATGGACAAAAAGACATTTCAGCCTTATCTGGAAAAAGATGTGTTGGCCTGTCACTTAAGCCCTCTGGGACTTTGATCTCCATAGGGCAGGTCAACATACAGAAGTTGACAGAGACAGGATTGTAGTTCAAGTCCTGCCCTTTTGTATGATGTCTTTTGAGGGTGGAGGAAAGGTGATAGATTTGGGAAGCGGGGGGGAACATTTAACAACTGTTTTCATTGAGGTGGAGTGCTGTGAAGGACATGCTTTTTATAGGCATTTAAAGGTTTTTGCACTATATGTATATCAATTATCAGTTATCCACCATATCCTTCAGAATTTGAAGTCAAAGGTGGAAATAATTTAAAGTTAGAGAAAAGGAGAACTCCAGTTGATTACCAGAATGAAGGATTCATTAAAATACCATGTACCATCAAACTTAATCTCTTGTTTTCAGTAGTCTTATATTCTTTTTAACTCCAGCATTCGTTCACTTTTAAACCAAAGCTTGAAGAAATGCTTCATATAATGAAGTGGCTCTTTAAATTCTAAAACAATAAAGTATTTTCCATAAATGACATAAATTATTTAGATTTGAATAATTTATAAATGTCTAGCCCACAGAGAGGAATCACCCTCCTTTCTGCCATAAAAGTGTCCCTATTAATACAAAATTTCAAACTTTCATTTCAACGTTGTCAAGTTGCAACCTGGAGACATCTGTTGGATCTTTTAAATCCCATAGTACAGTTTAGGAAAAGACAACCACAGCATCTGTTCTGCTCTGTCCTATTATTCATTTCCCTTACCTGCTTGTTATGGCACACTTGGATTTTCATTCCAGGAGTTAGAATAAGCAGATAAGTGGGACTGAGTGGAAAAAAAACCCCACAACAACCATCTGGATTCATGTGGCATCAAATACTTCAGTAAGAGAACTCCAGGTTGCAATCTAGACGCCTTATTCTACTCTTAAATATTTCAAAGGAACAAATGTGGAGGTTTCATTTGAATTCTGAGAATTGTAGTCCCATCACAATGGAAAGTTAGTGTGACAACTCAAACATATATCAACTTTAACCTTGATTTGTTTGGGGCTCTTCTGCAGTCCTTTGATGAGGAGTCCAGCGATCATTGTAGTTTGTGCATGCCAGTGTACTTGGTTTCATCTATCTCTAATTGCTTTTGCTCCCCATTGAAAGTGGACATTTTCCCCACAACAGAATGAGCTATCAACAAAATTGGGAGGACAAGTGCCTGTGTCCTTTTCCCTCTATGATCCAGAACCTGTTTCAAGATACTTTAGAGGGCTGGGGGGATGTTTAAGAATTCTTTAAAAAAATATTTTATATGCTAGCTATTACAAGTAAGAGATCTTCATTGCTGGAGATTTTCAGGGCAGAAGGTAGATATTCTTGTCTTATGAATTCCCTAGTTGTGCATTTTCTGCACCCAAACTAGTTAAATTAATAACCTTCACATCTATTTCCAATTCTGATTTTATCATTCTCTAAGAACATACTTTTCTGCTGTTTAATTTCTTCATCTTTTCTTCAGGCAGCAGAGCATTTTAATTTATCACGTGTGCTCTTGATGCAAAAATTGCTCCGACATCACCTTTCCCAGTCAGACATTTTCCAAGGAGGTTGATTTACAGCTTAATTTAGTCAGCAACCAGTAGAATTGTAAAGATTAGTTGGCTCATAACATATATTTTATTCTCATAAAAGTCCCCAAGGCCTCCTGCATTGCTAAAGTATGCCCTTAATTTTTTTAAAAGGAATTCTATTTCACTACATAAATTGCCAAGCAAACATTTCAGAAGCATATAACAAATCTGTTTCCCAAATACTTACATCTTCTGGTAACAAATGTGTTTATTTTAATGTTTCATTCTCTCAGAGGCATAACAACTTTGAATTTCAGAGGTTTATTTGGCACCTTTCTTACCCAGTAGGCTTTTTAAAGGATGGTCTTCAATTGTTTACACATGAGCACATAAAAAATGCAATATATGAACATACCATATACGTTTCTCAGGTTGCTGAAATTCATGAGGGCTCCTGAAACAAACGCTTACATGTTGGAGATTCCACGATGAGCTACACTGACTTATACCTGGCAAAGATACCACACAGCTGTTAAAAAAAAAAATCTAATTCTGATATGGGAAAATGGTGAAGCCAAAATATGTAAATGTTTGGGGAATAAAGGCACAATTAGTTTCCTACTTTTTTTTTTTTAATTCCAGAGGAAAAATGACAAATGCTGGGGGAAAAACATGGAATACTTTTTAAATCTCAAAACTCCAAGGGATATACAAGGAGTTGAGGAAATTCATTTCAGATTGATTACTAATCCTACCATCCTCATCAGAAGGATGTCTGTACTTTTCATTCACCAATAGGCTAATTTATAAGCAAAATTTGTCTAGGATGCATGTTTATGAAGATTTTATAGCTGTTCCTAACATATATTTCATTGACCCAAGTGGAGGCAGAAGCTAGATTCATCACAGGATACTTAAAAACTGTACTTACCTGCCCTTAAGTAGACCTGGTACAAAGCATTTTAAAAATCTGGATTAGCATTAGAATGTTAAAAGCCTGATAAATTATGCATTGAATGTGAAGATGTACGTGGGTCCTGTGCGGGTGCAGATGGCCTAAGACCAGATAGGTCCATTATAAGAGCAATGCACAGATATCAACCACCTCTCAAACTGAGAGATGATCAATCCTTAGACTATTAGGACACACTGGTATGAAAAGGAAATGGAAGTTTTGTTCCCAGGAAGAGATGAGAGAAAGAGAAGGCTGGCTAACTCCACATATGTATGTATATACATGTGTGCTTGTAATTGGCAGTTGCTGCTTTTCTGCTGTAGTAACAGCTTTCCTAATAATTAGAATATACAATAAACCTAATTTATCAGAAAGCAGGGTTCTTTCATCTCTGCTTCATAGCCTTCGTGTTCAAGTAATAGCCGGCATGAAGCCAGTCACGGATCTTCACTAAATCACACCAAGTGGCAGCATCTAGCCAATCTTTGCTGATCTAGCAGGTTAAGCAGGGCTGTAGACCTGTCTGAGAAATTAAACATAAGGAATAGAATCCCAAAAATAAGTGATGGCAAACCAACTCATAATGGCTAGAAAACTGCATGAATGCAATGTCCAGGAATTAAGTTCAACTAGAACGTCTTTACCCTACCATTCTCAAAAAGGTTATGCCAAGGTTTCTGGAAGGGCTCACAGCTCTGAAAGAAAAACAGTTAGGACCTACCTACCTACTAAGTCTTAGTAAACTTAGAATAACCATAGGGGGGGGGGAGAATGGAACCATGACTTTACATGGCTAGATTTTAGATGGAGAAGGAGAGCATTCAGAGATCCATACTAGATATTGCATATACAATATAAAGTTGCATTAGTTTGTTACAAACATTTACAATTTTTATAAGTTCTTCATTTTTGCAATAGAATGTTTCAGTGGTTGAAGTAAAAGCTGTTTCCATCCTATCGAGACGTACAGATTCCAGAGCAAAATAGAAATCAACTTGATAGTCTATAACTGGGTTAGCTCAATATGGGTTTAGTTAAAGACCTGCTAGCCTACATTCACACAATGTAATAGGTTTAGCTACTTTTAACTTTTGTTTGTTTTTTGTTACTTGATGTATCACATAAACACAACCTGTTTCATTAGGGCATTATTTAATTTATTTCAGAAATTTGGAAAATAGATTAATTCAGTAATCAAATTAAATATGTTGTTCAATGAAAAGCTTTACTGTATATTAACCAAGAGAGATATAATTGGGAGTTGTTATTCAAGAAACAGAGCTGCCCATTCAAGGAAAAAAAGAAATAACAACTGAAGTATTAGTTCAAGAAGGTGACATAAAGTTCTCCACTAGTCTTTATTATGGCTAAATATATTTTCAAAGTCTGTTAAAAAGCTATAATAACCATGTTGTTTGTGAAAAAAGAATCCAGAGGTGACAGACACAGTTAGGTCATCTGAAGTGGTACAAAGTCACTGCCTTTTAAGCAGGGAGTAATTTTGTAGGATCGCATCCACCTACCTTTTAAATTTCATGTTGTTTACAAGGATCCGGTCTGTCTACATCAGTAACTAATTTCCTAAAATGTTTCCTTGATTTTAGCTCTTTGACTATAGTACTGTATACTTGGGAAAATAACCGGATGTTTTTCTGAATGCTGGAATTTAGTTTCTTATTCAGAGCAAAGTGTGCTTTAAATGCACATTTTAAAATAAAATGCTTTTAGAAATATGTGCATGGCATGTACTGTATAAAATAAAATGCTTTTAGAAATATGTGCATTGCATTTACTGTATAATATTGCATTTACATATTTTTGATAGAGTTATGCATAAGTGAGCTGCCATGGAAATTGAAATACACACACATGCATAAACACATTCATACATATAGACGTACTCTTGCCCCTACAACTCAATACTGTATATATCTGCATACAAGGTATTACAAAGTGTACAAGGCTTCTTACAGAAATCTACATATGAATATGGAAAAGAATGGGATGGATTTATGAAGGAACTCATCTAAAAGTCCTAATGTCTCAAAAGTCCTAATGTCTCAAACATCCAATATTAAATAAACCAGCAATAGTTGAGTCACCACAACTGATTCAGCTGAAGCTAAGAATTGTTGCTTTGGCAGAACTTAATTATGATGTCATCTCTGTCCTATTTCAGTTTTTTACAGCTCGTCTTTAGATGCATTCTTGTCTGTTACCACCAGTAGCACAAAAACATTGGTTTTAGCCTGGAGGGAAAAATTAAATCCTTGCCTAACAATGACAGCTTTCTATATTGACCAAGGAGTCAACGCCTTTGACTTTCATTCCAGGCTTAACTTAATAGGTATGTATATTCCTCCTGATTTCTCCATTCTTATAAAATGTAATGGGTCAATTAAAAGAACAGAAGAGGACTCAGATAAAAATTCAGAACATGACAGTAGAGAGAAAAGTCCAGATATATTCTGGTTGGGATCTGCACCAACATGAGCATGTTGGGTCCCATGGAGGTTAACCTTGGTTGCCTTGGGCTTCTCCTTTAAAAAAGAAGATTTTATAGGGAAAGATTGGCCCATTGAGTATGTACATAAAGACTGACACTTAGAAAAATTCTGCATTTCCCCCCCTATTAGCTACCATTCTGTTTCATGAATGAGAATTTGCTTTTGAAACTTATTTCAAAGGAGAAAAGAATTCCAGGGAAATTCTCTTGGGTGGAACCTGAGGTTCAAGCACTCCCATCTTGGTTAATTGAATTTTAAATGTATGTTCCTCGGCAAGATTGGTGGCATAGAAGTTAAATCAATCAAGCAAGCAAGCAATCAAACAAGCAAGCAAGCAAGCAAGCAGGCAAGAAAGAGATTAGATAGCTAGGGATATTCAGTCTTTCACTATGCAGCTATGTCTCCAATGGTCTGCTTTCTTCCTGGCTGTCCTTGCTTCAGTTAAATCCCAATGGAAGACATTCTTGGGAATCTCTTCCCATTGAACTGTTTCAAGTTAGAAGCAACATCCAGCTATCCAGTAAGCTCAAAACACCAGCAAGGAAATTCCCAACCATCATGAGTTTATAATTTCTCAAGAATAAAATATTTTGCTAGACAGTGGTGTCTGCAGAAGGAATCAAAATCTGCATGATTTAAGGCCCAATTATTTTGTATGTGCTTCAATATTACATGCATGTACAAATCAAGGGCTTGAATTGTGATGGCTGGATTGTGATCCTGCAAAACCTTGAAGCTTTTGACCATCACAGCCTCCTTTGAAGATGTCTCTGCTGGTAGGAAGAAAATCTCTATAAAGCTACAAATCAAGTGTTGGCACAATGCTAATTCCATGCTAATTTAAAAACCATTTTTATACTATTCGTTTCCACAACAAAACTGTGCTCATTGCCAAGTAAGACAGAGTTGTCTAAAATTCTTTTGCCTCCCTGAAATCTCTAGCTCTACAAATGGTGACAACAGTATTTGTGTTTATCATATATATGAAAAGCAGTGTAAAATCAATCACTCATTTCCTGGGTTTGGATTCCACCCAGAAAAGTTCGATAAATCTCTGTGAAGTTGTAAAACATGACATTTACTAAGTGGTGGTTGTTTCTTAGAGTTATATATCTCTGGCCTTTTGTATGACAAATGCATTACAAAATAATCCTAGATAAATATATTCAAGGTAGGTTTGCTGAGGAACTTTGCAAACCAAGTTTCTGTGAGAGCTTTGGGAATTCTGTCTTCCTATTCTCTTCATGAAAATGGCTGCACTTCCTGTAAAAATAATACATTAACCCTATAAGGCTTCTTGTACAGATGGAGGATGCTCCTATGTCCCACTACCACTTCTGTGATCCATAGATGCTAGGCTGTAGCTTTTTGGTTTTTGCCTCAGTACTCAGATTTGCAGACGGAAGACATTTTAAGCTTCACACTTTAAAAAAGTCATACAGAATTCAGGACTGGATGCAGAGCAGTGCTGCTAGACAAAGTGAAGGACAAGGAGCTTGACATGAATTGGATTGAAGTGAAAACCAAAGAAGAAAATACCACAAAGAAGTAGCAGGGAGGCTGGGCAGGGTGAACAAGAGGCAAACTAGAATACAGCATATTCTGATCAAGTTACAACTGATAGAAAAGCTAGAAGGAAACAAAGACTGAAATACTAGAATAATCCAATTGTAGAATAGAGTTCAGACATGTCTGAAAAGACATGCGCAAGATAGTGATCTTGTAGAGAGACCCTTGCTGCTAGTTGTAACATTTCCTCTTTATCCAAGTTATTAAAGTAAAAAAGATAGATATATCCTGTATTATTTCATGTTTGAATGGGTTTAATGAGTAGAAATATTTCAAATGGTAGTCTGTCGTGAATGGGAGGAAAATTGGATAGAGAAACCAAACATTTTTGGAAAAGCTGTCTTTCCCTAGTACAAAAAAAAAATTGTTGAACCAGTTTAATTTGGTGATATAGTGTATTTGAGCTGTAACAGGAAGAAAAATATTTGGCAAGTATTTCTCAGCTGCCAGATTACTTGTTCTGGAGGTTTGCCAGTGGCATATGGATAGATAATTCAAGGTTGATTTATTTTCTAGAAATCTGGTCATAAATTTTATTGCCATAGATTGGCATCTTATTAAGGTGATGTACGCCAAGGGACCAATATGTGTATACTGGTCAATAGTCCTTCCTCTCTTTAGAGATTGCTTCTACTCCCAGATTCATTCTGAAGGAAGGAAGGGGATCCTGATATCCTTCATAGAGAGAAAGGTGTTTTCTTTCTGTTGTAAGAGAATACAAAGGTGCACACTTAAAAAAGTGAGGGTTGCATGTGGGGTGGCAGGTTCTTGCTTGAGAACCTATGGGCTGGTTGGAAAGACTAGGTGGGCCTTATAAAGCCAATGCCTTAAAGGATGCACAAGAGGTTTTTGGAAGAAGTGTGTGTGAGTGAGCGAGAGAGAGAGAGAGAGAGAGAGAGAGAAAGAAAGAGAGAGAGATTGACTGACTCTTGGCAACTGCCTGAACAAGTCCCTGCAGTTTTCTTGGCAAGGTTTTTCAGAAAAAAGTTTGTCATTGTCATTCTGAGAGAGAGTGACTGATTGGCCCAAAGTCACCCAGTTGGCTTCACGCTCAGGGCATGACTTAGAACTCACCATCTCCTGGTTTTTAACCTGAGGCCTTTACCATATTCCTTCTTTATATATATATATATATATTACCCTAAATGGACATATGGTAGTACAAAAGTAAAGTATAGGAAGCCAAAGTAAAGTAAAAAATTTTACAAGTCTTAGGGATTTGATTCTTGTTTCTCTGTATGAAAGATGCTCTTTGGATACCGAAGCAATGACTATCATGCTACTGTCATAAAACATAGGGAATCATAGTTCTGAGTGAAGCTGTCTTCTATGTTATATAAGATAGATACCTAAAAGAGAGCCTGATGACCAAGTTGTGGAATTTATTGCCTTGGTAAACACACAATATGCTCCTTGCTACTGCCACAAGGACCACAATTAAAAGTGACTTTATCCTTATAGATTTTTTAAAATTTGGATACTAACACACTGGTGATTTCCCTTTATTTAATTTTGGTCCATATTTCTATTAATATATTGATGTTAGGGTATAAATTAAGATAGTACCCTAACTATGTTAATATTGTATAATAGTAGGAACTGAACACTAAAACATAGTAGAGCTTCTTCATGGAGTGGTATTGCACTTTGTATGAATTTTAATGTAAGATGCAGATAAAATAAATGCATCAAAATAAAGTTATTAAATTTGTAGCATTTCCAATTTGCAAACTTTGTTATAATGTGCTTTTCCAACCCTGTAACAGAATTAATTGTTGCTTTTTAATAGATAACCACATGGACTGAATCTAAAAGGTCACATATAGAGTACTCTATAAGGTATAGGTTATCACTATTTCTTTCTCTGAATCACATTGGGTTTAAATCAAAGCAAGCAGGTTATTAATGTAACAAAGGAAAGAAATGGAAATAAAGCAGAAAGGAGATAAAAGGCAGCCTTTTCCAACCTGGTGCCCCTGAGATACATACCAGATTGGGAAAATTATTAGAATCAGAATGTGTCTATCTTCTTATCAATGTGCCAAAGGCACAAACTGTCAAACTGAACAGAGCTGAATCATATAATCAATTAGAGGAAAAAAGATGTGGCATGCATTACAAAGTGTTAGATCACTAAATCTATTTGGCGGCATCAATTCAACATTTGAATCAATGTGATATTCAGGTAAGAAAGTCAATTTAATTTGGAGATTTGATCAAATCACAGTTCACTTGAATCTCTGCATCAGATATTTGTACACTGATAATACTCATTAGTTACACCTTGGAACTGTTTTGTAAAACCGTATTTCAACTTTATGACTCTGAACAGCAACTGCAGGAATTAATTGCTCCGTCTGCCTTTGGAATCCTTATGTCACATCAAAACCTGCTGGAATCCTGACAGGTCATTCAGACAGTGTAATAGCTGTCCAGTTCATTACTGAGCGCAAACTGCTCTTCAGCTTTGCCAAGGATAAGGTGAGTGTTGAAGGAGTCTGTCAAACATAGCTCATTATGCTACACAAGACCCCAGTATAAAAATCTAAACTCACTGTGCCACTTAGTAGCATTAATACTAGACTTATTTAGAAGTCTTCCTTAAACTATTTTTCTACATATATATTGAACTTCATTTGTCCTAATTCTCCCTTCTCTTCTTCATAGTACAGTCCACACAGATGTCTGAATCTAGCTGACCTTAGCTGAACTCAGAAAAACTAAGCAGAAGTGGAAAAGATTATTCCCTGGATAAGAGGCTACCAAAAAGCCCCAGAGCTTAGATTACACTATGATTTAAAACAAAAAACAAAAAAACACCTCAGTAGATGGGCAATAGCAGACTACATCCAGGGTATCCAAGAAAACATCATTTATGTATCCAGAACGTCTCCGAGAGTAAAGCAGATTAGCTGCCCACCTCAGTTCAGAGATTCATCACTTCACAAATAGTTCAGAGTTGCATCCATGTCCCTCCTTGTTGGCTAAGGCTTCCCAGGAGATGATGTGGTTGAATTTTGGTGGTAGAGAATTTGCCTTTAAGAAAGGGGTGGTTTTGCTGGGTCATGCGAAGGAGGTGATCTGCCTCATCTGGCCCTAATGATTCAATGCGATTTTCATCCACTTTCCAACTTTCCCTTTTGGAAGATGGTACTGGAGAAGGAAATTGCTCCAGACTGGAATAAGTGGATTATCTCGATACTTTTCAGTCAAGATTTGGATCCAGGTGTGAAACCAATATAGTATTGGTCACACTTCTAGATGACCTCTATTGACCATCCTATAGTTCAGGAAGAGGTATCATTAGTGTGCTGATTATATCAACTTTATGTCTACAACCCTGGCCACCTGAGTGATATGGCAAAGGACTCTTCTCATCTGGAGAATGTGGGGGAATGCATGGGGAACATCAAGCTTCATCTCAACCCTAACAAGACCAGTTTGAAGGTCCACTTGGACTTATTCCCAAAGGGCAGGTGGCAATGGTGGCTCAGAAGATCTTTACACAGCTACATGTTGTGCACCAATTGAGCCCATTCTTGACCCTGCTCATGATCACTCAATCCTGATTGGAAGATTGAACTATTGCAATCTGCACTACATGGGGTTTCTTTGAAGTGTATCCAGAAGTTTCAGCTGGTCCAAATGAAGCCACAAGGGCAATTATGGGCTTAATTCATTCAGTGCATGGAACACCTCAAGCTTCATTGGTTATCAGTGTACCTCTGGGTTTAATTCAAAGTGTTGGTAATGAGCCATTAAGCCCTTGATGACATGGGGCCAAATTACTTGCAGAACTCTTTCTTCTCACTTGCATCTACCTATTCTATTAGAACAGCGGCCCCCAACCTTTTGGGCACCAGGAACTGGTTCCATGGAGAGAGGTTTTTCCATGAACCAGAGGGGGCATGGTTTCATGTGCTACCTGCATCCGGTATGTGGGTCTTCTCTTGTTTGAGTGGACCGGTTTCCGGCATGCTGCAGACAGGTGCTGCTAGAGCGGTTAAAATCACTTCTATTGTCACATGAAGACTTTAGATCAGTGTTTCTTAACCTTGGCAGCTTTCAAATGTATGGTCTCCAACTCTCAGAATTTCCCAACTATTAAATCTGATTGGGGAATTCTGGGAATTGGAGTCCACATATCTGAAAACTGCCAAGATTAAAAAACACTATTCTAAATAAAAGTGTCACATATTCAATGGGTCAAAGATAAACTGTGCCCCTGAAAAGGTATCTCTATATTGGAAAAAAAAACATTTGTTAATTCAATGAGAGATAAATGCCATAGATACAAGCTAAAGTTGAAACTCTAAGCTAATTTCTTCCATTAATAACATCTCTCATGAAGACATGAGCTTGGAACTTAGATATAGAGAATACAGAATATGCTCTGATTGAAAGATTGAACAAAAAATATTAAGTTGTTAAGTTTCAATAATTATCTTAATACTTGGCTAACACTGTCTTCCCTTTGTTGTTCAGCCATTATTTTACAAGCAATCTTGTGTTGTTTTTGGCATTAGCATAAATCTGTTTCACTTTGATGGATGAATGGGCATCAGCAATGGTAGCTATTTACATACAAAGCCTTCTGCTCTGCTTAAGCAATCTCTTATTGACTGCCAGCAATCCAAATTAAACATCACAATCCTGTGTAGGACAAATGGCAGAATAAAAGAAGATAAAAAGCTTTCCTTTCCATAAAGGCTTGATCTAACAGCTCAGAGAAGAAAATGACAATGATGAAAAGCCTAACATTGGTTTGTGCTTCCCATGGAATAAGAACGACTCCAAAACTTTTTTAGAATTAGAGAGGTGGAAGAAACCATTTAGGAGTCTTCAATATTCAAATTCCCTTTTCTGTGCTAGCAATGTATAACTTATTCTAGAGACCTCCAAATATCATTGGGCCAAAACAAGAATGACATGCATGGACAGGTTTTAATGATAGCTGACTAGGTGATGATACCATCAATGACTGTTGGACTGTTGGAAAATAACTTCAGGGTAGAAATCCATATCAAAGTGTCCCTAACATATGGCTGGTTGTTCATTGAGTTGATAGGAAGTCTGTCCAGCTCTGCTTGAACAGACATATTGAAGGGGAATTTCCTATCATTCAACTAGTATTTTTTTTTACTGTAACATAAAATCATAATTTTGTACCCTGTACTCTTGGACAACAGAGAACAAATCTCGATCTTCTTTCTGGAACTTGAGGAATTATATCTTTCTCAGTCTTTCTTCTTAAGACTAACCTTTCCTTAAGCCATCTATAGATTTCAGGAATGAGTATGCAATATTTTTGGCCTGACATTCCATGTTTTACCTTTGTGTATTGATGATGTCATGAATCATCAAAGTATTTGGGTTGAACACTTTGGTCTGGCTTTTTGATGAGAGGTTGAGAAGACTTTGGATTGGGTTTTTTATTTTTAGTTCTAATTTATTTTCCTTCCTCTCCTCCTTCCTCTGCACAGATATTAAGGCTTTGGGACATTCAGCATCAACTTTGTGTGCAAAGGATTGCCGGATCCTTCCCTAAAAGCGTGGACTTTCACTCCATCCTTTATTTTGACGAATCACAAGGTCTCCTGTTCATCTCAATGAACAACCAACTGATGGTCCTGGAAATGGAAGAGGAGTTAGGGAAAAGGAGAGTGGCAAGTCACAAGAAAGCTGTGACCTGCCTCCTGTACAATTCAGTGCTCCAACAGGTAAAACATAAAAGAAAAGGATCCTTTCGGTAATTGTCTGAGAAGCTATTTGAAATTCACATTCACTGTTTTCTGGAAGTTCTTTTCAGCAAATAAAAATTGAAGCACAAGAGGCATTTACAGAGGAATTTCCTCTGTGCTGCGATGCAATAATTGTATTTCTCTGGCTTTTCTTTAAGACACGGGCATTCTGCCTTCTCTAGAATTTTATTTCAGTACTGGAGGTCACCCAATTTTCTATAGCTTAATTAACACTGTGCTGAAGTCTGGCTTGCATTTTGTCAAAAGCTTTCTTCTGCTTCTTCCTCTGCTTTTCTGTATTATTCTCAGGATGTGCAAGAATTTCTTTTTAATTTCTGCTGGTGGCATTTTTGAGCTGACTTTATTCATGGAATAATAATACAGTGCCACTATTTTCTTTTATGCACTTGTTCTTCACTCGGAATTTCTGTGCCTGCCTCCACTTCTTCATCTGAAAAGGTTCTGTGAGAGGTTCTGTCACATTCTTCCTTTGGGATATAATTGAGGTACAGGAAATCAGGGATGATGCAGATAGTTGAATAGATGTTTCTCCAATGAAAGAGAGGATATTTATACATACTCTTGGCACCATATTATTAAATAAGTATGAGAACTGTACTCTTAAAACAGGAAATTCTGTTTTCTTCTAGCAGCAAATTCTCTTTTACTACAGTGAGTGAAAACTTCAAGAAACCTTAATTATGGTTTTATTCAGTTCAAATGTCTTCTAGAGTCAAATAGTGCAAATAAAGTCTTACTCTTTCTTTTAACTTTAGATAGATAGATAGACAGACAGACAGACAGATATAGATGGATGGATAGAGATAGATAGATAGATAGATAGATAGATAGATAGATAGATAGATAGATAGATAGATAGATAGATAGATAGATAGATAGATAGATAGATAGACAGACAGACAGACAGACAGACAGACAGACAGATAGGCAGATAGGCAGACAGACAGACAGACAGACAGACAGACAGACAGACAGACAGATATAGATGGATGGATAGATGATAGATAGATAGATAGATACGATAGATAGATAGATAGATAGATAGATATAGATAGATAGATAGATAGATAGATGATAGATAGATAGATAGATGGATGGATGGATGGTGGATGGATGGATGGATGGATGGATGGATGGATGGATGGATGGATGGATGGATAGATGGATGGATAGATAGATAGATAGATAGACAGAGATAGATAGGTAGATGGATGGATGGATAGATAGATAGAGAGAGAGAGAGAGAGAGATGGAGAGAGGGAGAGAGAAAGAGAGAGAGAGAGAGAGAGACCAATGGATAGAATAGCTAGAGATAGAGATAGATGGAGTTAGAGATAGAGAGAGAGAAAATATACTAAGGATATGGCAGAATATGGGATTAACCGAGTCCCACAGCAATTGGACAAAATATTGTTAGGCAGAGGAGAAAAATTTATAACAAGAATCTATAAATACCTACTGGAAGTTGAATTGGAAGAAGAGATAGTAAAAGGCTCCATGATAGCATGGGCTCGAAATGTGGGTCGATCCATTGAATTAGAAGAATGGGAAAGAATATGGAACACAAACTGTAAATTAACATTGTCAACTGCGTATAAAGAGAATCAATATAAAATGCTTCATAGATGGCATTTAGCACCGGCGAGATTGGCTAAAATGTACAAAAACATGAACCCGAATTGCTGGAAATGTAAAGACAAAGAGGGAACTTTTTTCCATGTATGGTGGCAATGTCCAAAGGCAAAGGTTTATTGGAAACAGATACAGGAGTGGATACAGGAGATAATCAAAGAACGAGTTGATTTGAAACCAGAGCTATTTCTATTAGGCATATTGAACCCAAAGGTGAAAAGACGAACTCAATACATCATTGTACATATAATAACAGCGGCACGCATTGTATATGTCCAATATTGGAAACAGGAGAACCTACCACCAAATGATATGATCATTCAAAAAATATTAGAATGCGCTGAAATGTATATGCTTACGTTAGAAATCAAGGATAAGGAGACAACAGATTATTATGAAATATGGAACCAATGCTATGTTTGGTTAGATCAGAGAATAAAAGGGTAAGAAACTATGTAACAATTGTAAATAAATGTTAAAATAGAAGACACAGTACTGTTAAGAAAAATAATAATAATAAATAAATGTATTTTGAAAGAGATAGATAGAGAGAGGGGGGTAGTCCTCAGTTTACAACTGTAATCGAGCCTGAAAGTAAGGTCCTGAGCTGTGGTGGCACAGGGGTTAGAATGCAATATTGCCAGGCTACTTCTGCTGACTGCTGGTTGCCTGCAGTTTGGCAGTTCGAACCTCACTGGCTCAAGGTTGACTCAGCCTTCCATCCTTCTGAGGTCGGTAAAATGAGGACCCAGATTGTTGGGGGCAATTTGCTACCTCTGTAAACCACTTAGAGAGGGCTGTAAAGAACTGTGAAGCGGAATATAAATCTAAGTGCTATTGCTAAGTCATGATGGTTGTTAAGTGAGTAACCACATGGCCATATGGGATTTTACTACCTTATTTCAGCAGTCATTAAGTGAATACCATGGTCTGTAGTGAACTCATTGTTTGTTACGGAGTATTTCTTTGCCGGAAACTTGAAATAAATGCCAATTTTTTTTAAAAAAAATTCTAAATTGTGGTCACAGGACTGCGGGACATTGCAAACAGCCATAAGTATAGGCCAGTTGCTGGTTTTCCAAAAAGCATCACCACATCGAGGCAGCCACTAGAACTCCAAATCTGGGTCAAGTAGCTTTTGGGGGTCTTCCGTAACTTCAAATGGTTGCTAAATGACCAGTTGTAAGTTAAGGACTACCTGTAGAACATTGGTAGGTTCTTTCAGAGTTTCAGTTAAATGCATGGGTTTGGATGTAATGCTGGGGAGCCAGTGGGCAAAGATTCTGCACACTCCCATATATATTTTATTCTCTGATCCATACCTATGAATACACTGTAGGTGTTTTTAAGAACAAGAAATTATATACATCCTGCAATGAAATACATATAATTACCCTAATTGGAATACATTGTGGTTGTCACTCCAAAAACATTGTCACCAGAAAAATGCAGAAGAAGATGAGCCAAATAATAAGAGGAACTAGGGAAACAAATATATAAAGGAAAGTTATAATATTTGGATTCTATTTTTTTTTTAAAAATGAATTAATAGAAGTTATGGATTAAAATGAGACCCAGTCTAGGGTAGTGGTTAAAGCATGAGGCCAGAAACTGAGAGAACATGAAGCTCTACTCTTATCTTAGGCACAAAGCTGGCTGGATACCTTGGGCCAGTCATTCTCTCTCAGGAGGCAATGAGGAGCCAGATCTGAAATTTCATCAGCAAACTGCAGACACTTGTCGAGGCAATCACCTGGAGTTAACACTGACTCAAAAGCAAAATAAATAAATAAATGAGATTTACACTATTGGTAGGGTTTTAGACAAAATCAACTGAGAACTTTTTTCTGTACCATCTAGTAAAGCATATTAGTGGAACATATAAAGCAAATAAAAATACTTTATATAATATGCTTTTAAAATATTTTGCTTTCTCAGGGGGTATTGGTTGCCATTAATTGGATGGCTACATGGGTGAGTTATACTAAGACAGGACTATTACCAATGGCTACCAATTGTGACAGTTTTATGGAGCACATCTTTAAGTAATAGTCCCTGGGGATTTACAGAAGGAAAAAGCTTCTGCCTTCATTTCTGCTTTTTGATTTCTGAGAAACAATCTGGTTAGCTTCTGTGAGAAGCAAGACATTGGTAGTAGATGCTGGTGTTTCTTATGTTCTTTTGAAAATGTATGACAGAGGACAACTATTCCTTTGGGGACCAGAATTTCCAATCATGAAGGCTTTCTAAACATTGCATAGAGCCCAACTGAACAGGCATATTCACTCTTATCCAGACATCCTACTTAATGGGTATAAGGATTAGAGGAGGGATCTCCAAACTTGGTAACTTTATAACTTGTGGGCTTCAAGTCCCAAAATTCCTGAGCCAAGAATTCTGGGATTCGAAGTTCACAAGTCGTAAAGTTGCCAAGGTTGGAGACTCCTAGGTTAGAGGATATTGGACACATAAAACCTCTTGCACAATTTTGTGTGGAGAGTGCACGGAAAGCTTTACTACACCCTTACTTTGAATCGATCCAGTTTTACCCATCCCATAATCAATTAATGTGGATCAACTGTTTCAAAACTGTAACAAAAGAGCTATAGTTGTCAGCTCCACACTGGTCCCCAATAAAAAGAAAGATGCCTAAGAACTGGAGCTGAGAAGAATAATATTTAATGAATTTGCTTTTGAAATATTCATATGAAATCACCTTATGGCCCATGTCACCTATAAAATGTACAAACAGTGTACTTAGCTCAG
Organism: Azemiops feae; assembly: GCA_023970755.1. Classification (NCBI taxonomy): domain Eukaryota; kingdom Metazoa; phylum Chordata; class Lepidosauria; order Squamata; family Viperidae; genus Azemiops; species Azemiops feae. Next base: position 1,738,780 of record JALGBA010004264.1, read on the forward strand.
ATCCATGTATTGTCTTATGCAATTTTTCCAATATAAATTCATAATATAATGGCCATGGATCACAGTTATATCTTTGATAGTAAGAGAAATGAATTAAACACACAGCCACTTGGTATGCAAGTTGGATGTTCATTTCCTTTGTAGCACTGCAGCTCTTGTAAGCAGAGATTTACCAACATCTCGCCTGAGATTCAGCAACCCCAACCATCATAACACAAAATGCAATGAAATTAATCTCTTGGCAAATTACCATTATCTCCCCCTTCTTCCTTTCCTGAAACAAGATGGTTCTCTTTTGTTCAAGGTTTAAAACAAAGCAGGAAAAAGAAATTATTTACTATCACAAGTGCTGTCGCTGCTATGAGAAAAATGAATAATCCCCCCAGTCCAGCATAATATGAGTTCCTCAGCTTCTTTGTTTTTCCCCCGAATATCCTTGAACCTCATGCCAAAATTTGATGGCACAGATGACAAAATCAGGGGTGTAGTGTCTGTCATTTTAAGGAGAAGGTGGGAAAATTAAAGGATAAGTGCTAAAAGAACATTAGGAACATCTTTTTTCCCTAAAAAAGAAGTAAGCCTTCAGTCCACCCGCCAAACAGAAAGGTTAGAAATATCCAGCCCCACCCAACTGGGTGATGCTGTTTTAACCATTGAAGCCTTTTATCCGCTGGCTACCTCTGTCCTTTGTTTTTATATTTAACATGAACTTTGGCTACAGTCAAATGCACAGAGAACTGGAAGTAAGCAGCAAAAATTCAAGAAATACTTCTGAGTTAACATCATATCAAGCTGTATACCCCATTTTCTGAAAGTGTTCTGTATTAAAGATCAAAGCCTGTGATTGTTAATGTTTTGAAGGCTTATGCAATCCATAAGAAAATGAAATTTCCCTGAAAATCTCTATTATTCACAATATCTTGGCTTTGGTAATCTCAGAAATTCTCTTCAGCTATACATCAGTATTCATGAGGATCCGAATTGCAAAACCTCTGCGCCTACCAAACTCTGTGCCTTTACACCCTAATGATATGCTGAGTGAACTTCTCTGATTTTTCTGCTCGGTGTGACAAAGTCAAAGATGAGGTGATAGAGTCAGGTGCACATGGAACTGCTGCGAGTGAAGTTAGTGTGTATACCCTTCAGTCCAGTTTGAAATTTTATAAATTCAGACAAATCTTGAGGAACCATCTGTCTTTCAGTTTTGAAAATTCCCACAAGGAACCTGTCCAGAGTGAAAATGGTGACTGATTTTCTGTTATGCACATCTAAAATTATTAACCTATAAATCTATAATGGGTTACAATGGGAATATATACATCCATAAATCTTTAAATAAATATATCCAGGGCTTTTTTTGTCATAGAACGCCCAGAACGGAGTTCCGGCACCTTTTTTGGATGGAACCTTGTAGGGTAGGCAAGGCGGGTTGTATGACATGTGTGAGTTCCGGCACCTTTTTTCTTTACAAAAAAAGCACTGAATATATCTGTAACCAGAGTATAACAGGTTCACACACACACACACACACACACACACACACACACACACACACACCAATTGCTTTGTTTCATTGTTAAAACCAAAAGAGAACACTCATAGTCATCATTGGATTAGACAGAGGTTAGGTTGGAATATCTACTCACAAGGAAGAAACAATCAAGGAAGGTTTAAGTCAGGGGTGTCAAACTCGCAACGTCACGTGACATGTCGTGACATATCGCGACCTTTTTGCCATTGACGGCAATGGGTGCGGTTTCGCTATGATGCATCTGGCCCATGGGCTGGCAGTTTGACACCCCTGGTTTAAGTGAAGGAGAGACCAAGGACAGTTTGGTCTAATGGTTAAGGCACAAGACTACAAAGCAGGAGACTGTGAGTTCAAGTCCGGCCTTAACCATGCAAGTCAGCAGGTGACCTTGGGCCAGTCACTTTCTCTCAGCCCAACTCACCCCACAGGGTTGTTGTTGTGGGGAAAATAAGAAGAGGAAGGTGTGTTGGATATGTGTTGGATATGAGTTATTTGTAAAAATAATACAGGCAGGAGATAGATAGATAGATAGATAGATAGATAGATAGATAGATAGATAGATAGATAGATAGATAGATAGATAGATAGATAGATAGACAGACAGACAGACAGACAGATAGATAGATAGATAGATAGATAGATAGATAGGTAGGTAGGTAGGTAGGTAGGTAGTCAGACAGACAAAACACAAACATAAACAGAGATAGATAGATAGATAGATAGATAGATAGATAGATAGATAGATAGATAGATAGATAGATAGATAGATAGATAGAGGTAGGTAGGTAGGTAGGTAGACAGACAGACAGACAGACAGACAGATAGATAGATAGATAGATAACTGTGGTAAAATAAAATAAAGCAATAAAGCAATTCATTCCCATTTATTCATGATGATATGTCTTCCCCCCTCCTCCATGACTAATTACACTACAGGTATTCTTCAACTTATGATCACATTTGGGACCATAATTTCCATTGCTAACTTAATAACTTAATTAAAATGAAGTCATGCCTGATTTTACAACCTTTTTTTTGCCATAGTTAAGTGAATCACTGCAGTTGTTAAGTGAATGTTGTGGTAGTTAAGTGAATCTGGTTTTCCCCCTTGAATTTACTTGTTAGAAGCCAGCTGGGAAGGTCACGAATGATGATCAGATGACAAGCACCCAAATTTTGATCATGTGACCATGGGATACTGCAATGGTTGTAAGTGCAGGATTAATCATCAGTGATTTTTTTCAGTGCCATTGTAACTTTGAATAGTTGTAAGTTGAGGACTACCTGTACAGAAGAAGAGCAATACAAGAAACTACTGGGTTGGCAAAGACAACTGTAATCATATGTATATACTCACATACACACGCAAGCACACACACACACACACACACACACACAAATCAGCCTTCTTCTTGCCCTTAAAATATTATTTGCTCTGGGGAAAGTGGCTGCATGGTCATTATGTACAAGAACTTCGGGATCCCTTTAGTCTTTAGAACAGTGATGGCGAACCTTTTAGAGACCGAGTGCCCAAACTGCAACCCCAAACTCACTTATGCATCGTTGAGTGCCGGATGGGTGTGGCCCATTGACTGGGTGTGGCCCATTGGCTGGGTGTGGCCCATTGGCTGGGCGTGGCCCATTGGCTGGGCGTGGCCCATTGGCTGGGCCACGGGCATGGCTGTGGTGGTAACGGCAGACTGGATGGGACTAAAAAGTTCAATCAATCAATTCCAACTTTGCAAGATCTTTTTTTTTCCCGTGAGAAGTTGAAATTGACTGATTGAACCTTTTTTTTTTTTGCACACAGCGGCGGAGGCCTAAAGTGAAAAGGTTTTATAAAACCCAGCTGAAGGCCTAGGACTGGGGCGACGGTGCACGTGCCCACAGAGAGGGCTCTGAATGCCGCCTCTGGCACCCGTGCCATAGGTTCGCCACCACTGCTTTAGAAATCACCCTATAAATGAGAAAAAGTCTGTCTTGGTGAATATTCTTCCTGTTTCCATTGCTTTGCTTTTCGGTTTTCCTTGAAATCTCATTTTCTGCATGCTATTGTGCATCTCAGCCATTCTAACTCAGAAGAAAAGCTTGTTGCTCCTGTTGAGATTCTCATATTGCTATTTCACTTCTGAACACTCATTCTGGCATTGCCAAGTTTCAACAGCTCTCTGGACCCCCGAGGCAGAATAATTCTAAAATTTAGGATTGCGCAAATGTCATACTGAGAATGCTTATAGAATGTCCTTCTCCATGGTGATATAACTGTGCCTACCTTATAACAGTACTGACAGTGTAGCTGCTGATCTTTCTGCTTCCATTCCGTCTTTGAACTATTTGTCCAATAGAATTTTTTTTAGCAATGTGAAAATGTTGTTTAAATCAGACCTAAAGAGCAATGTGGCATTTCTAAGGCACTGGGAAGGGAATCATTCATTTCTCCTTCAGCTTGACTGCCTCATTAATATGTTGGTGATTTTGACAGTACTGCTGGACATTACCATCCTGTAGCATTGTAAAAATGAAAGGAGGGCTGTGTAAAAAAATGCTTCTAAATAAATACATACATAGTTCTTTAGATTTCCAATACAAACATAAATATGTTCAGCTGATTAACATATTTTGTACCAGCTGTCCAGTGCAACAAGTACTATTTTACAAACTGGAAGTACCCACAGATATAAATAAATATACAGAGAGATATACAGGTATCAATAATGAAGTTCATGCTAGAGAACAAGAAAGAACATGGAAAATTTGAAAACATGAAATGAAGCATATGGAGAGAAGGCCATTGTGTAGGAGTGGAGGTACACCACATGATCTGTAAGCAGAAAATTTAACAGTCTGTTTCTTGGCATCTGCAGTTAAAAAGGATTCATAGCAAAAAATCTACTGGACTAGATGGATAAATGTACTAATTAGTTGCAAGGCAGCTTCACAGTATCCTAAAAGTTGCATAACTAGACAAAGCAGCAATGAATAACATGGAATAGTTTAGAAGGATAAAGATGATGGTTGTGTATAGCAGGAAGAGAGAGTGGAAGAAAATTGCAAACTAATACATATAAGTTAAGAGTTTTCCAATGTTCCCTTGAAATGTTCTCAGATGAAACAGACAGAAAGAGGGGGAAAATTAGAATATAATATAATAGAATGGAATGGAATGGAGTGGAGTGGAATAGAATTGGAAGGGACCTTGGATGTCTTCTAGTTCAACTCCCTGCTTGAGCAGGAGACTCTATACTGGACAAATGGCTGTTCAGTCTCTTTTTGAAAACCTCCAGTGATGGAACACCCACAACTTCTGAAGGCAAGCTATTCCACTGGCTGATTGCTCTCACTGTTAGGAAATTTCTCCTTAGTTCTAGGTTGCTTTCCATTCATTGTTTTTTGTCTTGCCTTTTGGTGCTTTGGAAAATAGTTTGACACCCCCCCCTTATCTTTGTAGGAGCCCCTCAAATATTGTAATACTGCTATCATGTCTTCCTTAATTCTTCTTTTCACTAGACTGGACATACCCAGTTCCAATTCCTGCAACCATTCTTTGTACGCTTTAGCCCCCAGCCCCCTAATCATTCTTGTTGCTCTTTTCTGCACTCTTTCCAGACTCTCAATATATTTTTTTTTTATATTGTGGTGACCAGAACTGGATGCAGTATTCCGTTCTAGTCATAAATAAATAAAAATAATCCTTACTAAATATCCATTTCTGGCACTTTCCATTACTTATTCAAATGTTTAGTGTAAGCAACACAGGAAAATTCAGCAAAAGAGAACAAGAAGTCATCTGGTTTAGTAGTGTTCCCACACTTTTTCTTAATTCATGAAGAAATGCACTTAAGAAAGCTGCTATCTGATTTGACAAGCAAAGTTGAGATGCAGCCTTCTAAATTAAGTCCTATATGCATTGCTTTGGTTGTCCAATCTGAGATTACTTGGAAGGCTTTAAAAGAGGACTAGATAAACTCATAAGTGCTATTCATCCTGACTATAAATTAATTCTAGTATCGGAGCAACTCTGGCCTTCAGTATCATTTGCTAGGTCCATGAGTTGGAGAATGCATTTCTATTTATGTTCTCATTTTGAGTATTTATGTTCTCATTTTGAGCTTTCTATAAACATTTGATTATGTGGGAAGAAAATGCTGTCTCACATGGTTTTCCTTATGCTAACAGGATCTTCAGTCTCATAGACTGCCCATTAACTTCACTGGGGAATTCAAAAATTCAAAGTATAGAAAAGAAATAGGAGTTTATGTAGAAATTATACAGTATAGCTGCCCATTTCAAGGTTGTGATTTCAGGTAGTTCACATTACAATAAAGTTACACAGTATCATAAAAGCAGCATTACAATGTAGCCAAGGCTCCTATAAAACTATTTCCCAATCAGAACGCATACATGTCGGAATCTAGCAACAGGATGTCTGAGGGAAAAGGAAGCCCTTCAGGGCATATCAGAAAGTTAACAGGGTTGGAGGTTGTTTTAAAGGGCAGGCACCACAACAATGAAAATAGGCCTCTGAGTCCCAAAGGATGGCTTAATTATATGAAAGAGACCTGGATCATGCCCATTTTGTTAGATTTGGTGCAATAGATCAGAGGTCTCCGATCTTTCTCGGTCGGCGGACCGGAGGGAAAGGAGGGGGAAGCATTTTATGTGCATGTGCGCGCACACACAAATGGGCTGTGAGCACGTGCGACACAAATGAGTCAGTGCTAGCGCCCGCATGACACTCACTGACACCACCCCATTTTTGCTGCATGGGTGTTAGCACCACCCCGTTTTCACTGTGCGGTGCCCCATTTTTGCCGCGCAGTGCCCCCTTTTCCCTGTGTGCTGCCCCATTTGCGTAGCAGCGGCAGCATTAGCACGAGTGGGGGTGAGTGAGCACACACACATGTGTGCGCACTGGCCAGCCTGTTCCACGGCCCAGTGGCCAGCAGGCCACAGCCCGGTAGTGGACCGTGACCCAAAGGCTGGGGACCCCTGCAATAGATGAACACAATTGAGGACAGGGAATCCTACAAATAACTGTGGCACCTCTGTCACATGGAGTTGTATAGGTAACCACCAGTGAACCTAGGACCAGGAGTCTTGTAGCTTGAAAAATAGTGGGGTTACTCAGCTACAACCAAAGATGTACCTGAGTAATACCACTATTTGATGTACTTAGGTACAACCAAAGATGTCTCCATCACTGCATTCTGGACCAGCTGCAGCTTCTGAGCATTTTTTAAGAGCAGCCCCATGTAGATCTCATTTCAATAGTTCATTTGTCAACTGAGAAGTGACTAAAGCATGTTTCATTCCCTAACTTCCTTGTATTGATAATGATCTGCAGATATTATATCCATATTCGGTCCAACCTCAACAGAGTGCTTTGCATAAATAAGAACTCTACTGTGCAGAATTTCCAACCATGCAAAATGTTGTAACTTGTGTTCCACTGACTTTCTTTGCCAAATTTCCAAATCAGCTTGGGGAGAATGGGAATTTGAGCTACATTGACCTGCTTTTGTTGTGTCTTCGTTTTCCGAATTTGTAGATTTAGAATGATATGGCACCTGCATATTTGTTTCCTAACAAATATAGGAAAGAATGGTTGTTTTTCTCCAAAAGTATTGTGCTAACTTTACTTAATGCTTCTTTTTACAAGTCTTTCTTAAGGAAAGTATAACGCTATTTTGGAAAAAACGTATATTTTCTTAGGCCTGATGAGTTTGTTGGCTGATCCTTCTTCAACCAAGCATGTTTATAAAAAGATTGTATGCTATTTGTTTTCACAAAGCCTATTTAATTCAAGGACTCCCCATGTCTTTGACAGAAATAAGCAATGGAAGTTCTACTCTGATCAAAGTAGGGAAATGGATGAAGCTATCGAAACTAGCCTAAGAACTCCCATCCGTTTGACTTATACAGCCAAAAGAAGGCTTCTAGCTGGTTTTGTTATTTTTTTTTACCTTTTGCCAAGGGAAAAAAAAAGCTTTTTTACATTTGCTTTCTTGAAATAACAGGTGTTATCATCCAGGTTTTTTGGAGGAGAATTTTTAATAGGCCAGTAATGATATGTCTGTTATTAAAAACATATTGGCTAGCAATTAAAATTCTTCATGGGTGCCGTTCATAATTATGCTTCCAGGGCTTTAGAAGAACCTAATTTAACACAAATATGTTTGCAACTTCTCATATCTTTATAAGGAAATTTTGTTTAATTATTATTTATTTATTTAGAAAATGTATATTGCTGCCTACTCACACATGGCGACTCAAGGCGGCTTACAGGACATAAAAGCACAATATCAAAGAAATACAAATAAGAAAATAATAACCCCCCCTCCCACCCTGGCGACAATGCACATCCATGCCAGCCATTTAATGGGCTCCATCCTGCTCTGGGCTCCGCAGGCCCACTGGCAGAACCACATTTTCAGGTCTTTCTGAAAGAGTGTTAGAGTGAGGGCCAGTCTAATTTAATATTGAAAAGCAGCAAATTTACTTCATTTACAGGTAAAGAGCTTCAGTCTGATTTACTAATTCAACCCAGATATACCTGCTTACAGAATGTTATAGCATCAATAAATATGTGAAATATAAGCCGTACATCTTCCTAGTGAAAATAATAAAGGTATTATATTATTGCACCAAGTTTATGACTATACATGTCTACTCAATCCAATCTGTCTACCAAACAAAATGAAGAAATGCTTGGGATGCAGTTCTTTAGATGATATTTATATTAAGCAGTAAGAACTTTAAACAAAATAAATGGACTAATTCACCTGAAACCTATTCAGAATTAAGGATGAACAAAAGCCATCTATAGAGGAACAGCTCTCTGTCTTTTCTGGCAAGCCATAAGTCACCATTAGAAAAAACTGGTATGATTATTTAAAAAAAATGACATGATTTCATTGCCACATTTTAATGGAAAGAACTGGTTCAACTGCAGAATACAGTACAGAAAAAATAGTGGTGATGGAGGTCAACTTATCTCCCTCAAACTGAATTCAACTCTGGTGATATTATGGGCACATCCATGGAATTTTCTTGGTAGCAGTTTGGAAGTCATCTGTCATCGCCTTATTTCAGGATATTTGTAAAACCTCTCAGCTGAGATTACAGGTAGTCCTCAACTTACAACCAAACTGAGCCCAAATTTCTGTTGCTAAATGAGACATTTAAGTGAATTTTGCACCATTGTAAGACCTTCCTTGCCACAGTTGTTAAGTGAATCACTGCAGTTGTTAAGTTAGTAACATGGTTGTTAAATGAATCTGGCTTCCCCATTGACTTCGCTTATCAGAAGGTTCGGGAAAGGTGATTGCATGACCCTGGAACAGTCATAAATATGAGTCAGTTGCCAAGTGTCTGAATTTTGATCATGTGATCATGTGCTGCAATGGACATAAATGTGAAAAATGGTCATAAGTCACTTTTTTCAGTACCGTTATAACTTTGAACAGTCATCAAATCAACTGTTGTAAGTTGTAAGTTGAGGACTATCTGTATTGTGAGGATTCAAAGTATGAACCCCTTCATGCCTTAAATATGTAGCAATTTGCTGAGTCTCTGGTTAGAAATTGCAGCTAATGCAGCTTTAAGTCACCAATCCATACCAAGAATATATTCATTTCTGGGAAAGGTGAGAAAAAGAAGCAATACATGTAAGGAGGAGAAACTTCCTGACAGTTAGAACAATTATCCAGTGGAACAACCTGCCTCCAGAAGCGGTGAATGCTCCAACACTGGAAGTTTTTAAGAAGAGACTGGACAGCCATTTGTCTGAAATGATATAGGGTTTCCTGCCTGAGCAGGGGGTTGGACTAGATGACCTCCAAGGTCCCTTCCAACTTTATTATTATTATTATTATTATTATTATTATTATTATTATTATTATTATTATTATTATTATTATTATTATTATTATTATTATTATTATTATTATTATTATTATTATTATTATTATTATTATAAATCACCATGGATATAACAGTCATCTGCACTTTCTCACTAACACTGGGCAATCATCTATTTCAAGTAGCTTCATGCTTGTCTGCAATACTGATTCCTTTCTGTCCAAACCAAGCCATCTAAGAGGAACAGGGCTATGCTTGAACTTCTTGAAATTGATTTAATTCCCAGTCTTTATTGGGAAAATCTCACAAATCTCACAATAGGAATCTTCCTGTCAGCCATTCCAACTTGGTCAGTTAAAAAAGAAAGACTTTCAAGTGCATGATTAGCTAAAAGTATACTTTACTAAAGCCAAGTAGTTACAGAGGAAGCAAAGCTAGATCTGAAGTTTTTGCACCCAAAGCATATGGTTAACTTTTTCCTTGTTCCCACCTCCCCCCCCCCGCCCTGATTAGCAGTGAGTGTTCAGTTAGGTGCTAACAAATTGTTTGGGGGTTGAATGGTTCTGCATGACCTTGGAACAGCCAGCAGCTCTCATGGGCTGGTCCAATGTTTAGTTTCAATTCCTCTCATGCTATCCCCCCCTATCCCACTCCACAGTCCCCCTCCCCATCAAGTATGGCAGACTGACAGCAGGCAATGCATATCAGAACAGGATGGCTGTCCTGACACTCTTATTCAGATATTGACCAGCACTAACCCTGCTCAGCTTTTTTGAGATTAGCTAACATTGACTAGGTAGGTCATTTTCATGACAATGCCAACTTGGATTATTTTAAAAGGGGATTGGATATATTAACAGAATGTAACTATGGCAGCCAGAACAATGGCTAGCAATCATGATGCATATAAATTATATGCAGATTTGGAATGAGTATGCTGAGGAACACAAATGAGACAGCACTAATCTAATCGGTCTGGCTTCCCTGAGAAAGTGATTGGGCAGTGTGGGGAAAAAAGGATACAAAATTATAATAGGCAAGGGAGAACTATATTTTACTAAGAGCATAACTAGTAGATTTTACCTGCACCTAAATATTTCATAAATATTAAACATGATCTATTGGTATACATGGGAATGGGTGTGTGACATAAAAAACTGGGGTTGCATTCTGAAATCACAACACATATTTTACCAAGATTTTTTGTGGGGATGTGTGTGTCATATGTCATGATTTATCCAAATGACACTTCCTCCAATATACAGTGAAAATAAATGCCAATATACAGTTAAAAATAAATGCATAATACTGATATTGCAAGCTAATGCATTCAGAAACATTCCCTTAATGCTTTATATATGGAGCAGTTTGCTGACATAAGGAAGCCTGGTATTTATTATCTGTATATCACAAAGCTTTATTATATCACAAAGATTTATTTTATTTTGTTTGAAAAAGATCGCAATTTTCATTGCTAAAGACACATTGCCCCTGTTTGGATTAAAATAGTATCTGCTGTAAGAACAAGTCACCTCTTTTGTCTGTTAAATGATAACTAGATCATCACTCATCAGTTAAATAAAGCTTGCTGTGAAGAAAGGTATTTAGCACAGAATAAAAATCAACCTACAAACTTTATGATTTGGAAGAAAGGTGAGAAAATCAATGCTAATATTTTCCTTTTGGATTTGCATTTCAAATTGATACTTAGTAGGCTGCATATGTATTAATTTATTATAATACAGGTGTTTGGAAGCAGAGCATGTCAGCAAGATTTTAATTTGAGTGACTTTTCTCTCCTCCTCTTCCTTAGGTAATCAGCTCAGATACTGGATCTACAGTTATCTTCTGGTTGATTGATACTGGACAGAAAATCAAAGAGTTTACCGGTTGTCATGGCAATGCAGAGATCAGCACTATGGCTCTTGATGGGACTCAGACACGGCTCTTCACTGGGGGCACAGATGGAACAGTCAAGGTATGCACTATGTGTGTTTAAGAAAGGGGGGTGGGGGAATGAAGTGGGCTGAACCATTTCATATTATCAGAGGGGTAGCATCCACCAGTTAGAAATTCCACTAGTGGAACTCAAAGTGGTACTTATTTTTTTAATAAAATAGCCAATACTTTTAAACAATAATAACAATATTTTTTATTAACTTAACTGGAAAAATAAAGTATTTATAATGCTTTTCTGTGCTTCCATGTAGATTGGAAAAGTAGACTGCGTTACCTCAGATTGTGTTTAATTTCCACTTCAATTCTTTCTGGTTTCTTCTTTACCTTATAAATGTATGTTGTCCTGCTTTTTTAAAAAAAAAATTCATGGCTTAGGATCACTTTTCACCTCAGATGGAAGTTAGGATGAGAAAGCATTTAAATTCTGGAATTGGGATACAGTCAAGGATACTGACATAAGGATACTTTGAATATGTTCTTCTAACACATGAATCACCTAAAGTTCTAGCAGATAATTTGCACAACAGAGCAAACCTAATTGCCCTAAAATTGATCAGACTTTTTTTGGCATGTCAAAACCCTGCTCAAGTGCTTACTTAATGTATAGTTCAAAATACAGTGCAAACTCAGAAAATGGATTAATTCAGTAAACATGTTAGGTGTCTTGTGTAAATGTAGTCTTTTGCATAGATCAAGACTGTGCTCCAAAGAATTCTAAATTGTGCTATATTATGATTTGTTGAAGAAATAAAGTTCATTGAGCTCACACATGCTGTGTTGTAAGTAAGTCATAATATACAAACCACAATAAACAGATCCATAGAGCCTACTCCAAAACTGAACTGGCCTGCTCATAATTTAGCACAATGAATGAATCTCATCCTCTGTAGGTTCAGAAGCACTAGTTATTTACAACTTTATTTTATTGACCCCTAGGGACATTTGGAATTGAAATAGCAAATAAGAGTCCTTCTCTTGGTTTCTCTTCTGGCCTCTGCTTTTCTTATTTTTGATTATTATTTTTTTCAGATACTCTCCTTTACATATAGAATACTTGTTTCCTTTTTACTTTCCTCCCCCCATTATAGGGACAAGTAGGAAAGTCTTTGAGTCTATTGGACATAGTTAATAAAAGATACATATTGTTTTGAACATTAAGATCACTACTTAGATACTATTAATGGCTTGATTCTACTCCCATAATAGACACCTTTAACTGGGACTCGGCAACTGAACTAAAAGCTGGGTTTGCCTCAAACTTTTCTCTACAAAATTTAGTTTCTGTGCTATGTTTGGAAGAGCAAAGAAACACAGCAGGAGGTGAACTTAAGCCCAAGGGAACTGTGAATTCAGAGACGCAGAGCAAACAGGATTTCTAGGTTAATAAATAACAGCAGTAACAGAGAATTCTAAGGAAGAAATGAAAGAAATGGTAAAAGAAGGAGCAAAATTGTGATATATAAATATACTTCACAAAGGAGGATGAACCACTTTTGGACATGATAGTGGGTTTGTAAAGGGAAAAGTAATTTTAATTCATCTGTATGAGCCAAAAATCAGTGAGTAGATGAGTGTATGTCTCACGTCAGATAAAAAAAATACTACATTTCACATTTATGACAAGTTTTTGATTGATGTGACTGTGTGAGCAATGAACTATTTCCACAAGGATACTCCTTCTGTCTCCAACCAGAGTTGGAGATAGACATCCTGAGTGTATCAAGCTTTGTCTTCTGATGTGATCAAGAATGAAGAATGGGTTTATTAATTTGAATTGTGCCAAAAACTTCCATATGATTAACAAATCAGTAGATAAAAACTAGCTGTGCTTCACTTAACTTTTGGTTGGCTAGTATAACATTAAGTTGGTATTGTACAGTAAATTAGCTGCAGTTGTAAGATCTTTAGATTTTAAAGATTCAAAAGGTTTACAGATAACATTGGTTCCCCATCAGTTATGTTCTTTCCTCCCCAACACATGAATTATGTAGCCTTAAGATTTTTAACCTCCTTCATGGATTACTGCCTTGTCGTGGCGAAGGGGCTTGCGTAACTCAATGAAGTTATGAGCTATGCCGTGCAGGGCCACCCAAGACGGACAGGTCATAGCAGAGAGCTCTGACAAAATGTGATCCACTGGAGAAGGAAATGGCAAACCACTCCAGTATCTTTGCCATGAAAACCCCATGGACAGTACCAAAAGGCAAAAAGATATGATGCTGGAAGATGAGCCCCTCAGGTCGGAAGGTGTCCAATATGCTACTGGGGAAGAGCAGAGGGCTAGTACTAGTAGCGCCAGAAAGAGTGAAGCAACTGGGCCAAAGCCGAAAGGACGCTCAGCTGTGGTGAAAGGAAAGTCCGATGCTGTAAAGATTTTTTCTCCATAGGAACCTGGAACGTAAGATCCATGAATCAAGGCAAACTGGACGTGGTCAAACAAGAGATGACAAGACTGAACATCAACATCTTAGGAATCAGCGAACTAAAATGGACAGGAATGTGTGAATTTACTTCAGAGGACCATCAGGTATACTACTGCGGGCAAGAATCCCTCAGAAGAAATGGAGTAGCCTTCATAGTCAATAAAAGAGTAGGAAAAGCAATACTGGGATACAATCCCCAAAATGACAGAATGATCTCAGTGCGAATCCAAGGCAAGCCATTCAATATCACAGTAATCCAAGTCTATGCCCCAACCACTGGTGCTGAAGAGGATGAAATTGACCGGTTCTATGAAGCCCTACAGCACCTTATAGAATCAACACCAAAAAATGATGTCCTTATCATCATGGGGGATTGGAATGCTAAAGTAGGAAGCCAAAAGATAAATGGAATAACAGGCAAGTTTGGCCTTGGAGTACAAAATGAAGCAGGGCACAGGCTGATAGAATTTTGTCAAGAGAATACGATGGTCATAGCAAACACTCTTTTCCAACAACCCAAGAGACTCTCTACACATGGACATCACCAGACGGTCAACACAGAAATCAGATTGACTATGTGCTCTGCAGCCAAAGATGGAGAAGCTCTATACAGTCAGTAAAAACAAGACCAGGAGCTGACTGTGGCTCAGATCATGAGCTTCTCGTTGCAAAATTTAGGCTTAAATTGAAGAAAGTAGGGAAAAACACTAGGCCACTCAAGTATGAACTAAATCATATCCCTGATGAATATACAGTAGAGGTGACAAATAGATTTAAGGAATTAGATCTGATAGACAGAGTGCCTGAAGAACTATGGACGGAGGTTCGCAACATTGTACAAGAGGTAGCAACTAAAACCATCCCAAAGAAAAAGAAATGCAAGAAAGCAAAATGGCTGTCTGAGGAAGCTTTGCAAATAGCTGAGGAAAGAAGGGAAGCGAAAGGCAAGGGAGAAAGAGAAAGATACACCCAATTGAATGCAGAATTCCAGAGAATAGCTAGAAGAGATAAGAATGCCTTCTTAAATGAACAGTGCAAAGAAAGAGAAGAGAACAATAGAATAGGGAGAACCAGAGATCTCTTCAAGAAAATTGGAGATATGAAGGGAACGTTTCATGCAAAGATGGGCATGATAAAGGACCAAAATGGCAGGGACCTAACAGAGGCAGAAGAGATTAAGAAGAGGTGGCAAAATTACACAGAAGAACTATACAAGAACGAGCTTAGCATCCCTGATAACCACGATGGGGTGGTCACTGACCTCGAGCCAGACATCCTAGAATGTGAAGTGAAATGGGCCTTAGGAAAGCTGAGCAACAACAAAGCTAGTGGAGGTGACAGTATTCCAGCTGAGCTATTCAAAATCTTAAAAGACGATGCAGTAAAAGTGCTACACTCAATTTGCCAGCAAATTTGGAAAACTCAACAGTGGCCACAGGATTGGAAAAGGTCAGTTTACATTCCAATTCCAAAGAAAGGCAATGCCAAAGAATGTTCAAACTATCGCACCATTGCACTCATTTCACATGCAAGTAAAGTTATGCTTAAAATCCTACAAGCTAGACTCCAGCAGTATGTGGATCGAGAACTTCCAGAAGTACAGGCAGGATTTCGAAGAGGCAGAGGAACTAGAGATCAAATTGCCAACATACGCTGGATCATGGAGAAAGCTAGGGAGTTCCAGAAAAAACATCTACTTCTGCTTCATTGACTATGCTAAAGCCTTTGATTGTGTGGATCACAACAAATTGTGGCAAGTTCTTAAAGAGATGGGAGTACCAGACCATCTTATTTGTCTCTTGAGAAACCTATATGCGGGTCAAGAAGCAACAGTGAGAACTGGACACGGAACCACTGATTGGTTCAAAATTGGGAAAGGAGTCCGGCAAGGCTGTATTCTGTCGCCCTGCCTATTTAACTTATATGCAGAGCACATCATGAGAAAGGCAGGGCTAGATGAATCAAAAGTTGGAATTAAGATTGCCGGGAGAAATATCAACAACCTAAGATATGCAGATGATACCACTCTAATGGCAGAAAGTGAAGAGGAACTAAAGAGCCTCTTGATGCGGGTGAAGAAGGAGAGTGCAAAAGTTGGCTTGAAACTCAACATTAAGAAAACCAAATCATGGCATCCGGCCCTCTCAATTCCTGGCAAATAGATGGGGAAGAAATGGAGGTAGTGACAGATTTTATCTTCCTGGGCTCTAAGATCACCACAGATGGGACTGCAGCCAAGAAATTAAAAGACGCTTGCTCCTGGGGAGGAAAGCTATGGCAAATTTAGACAGCATACTAAAAAGCAGAGACATCACCCTGCCAACAAAAGTACGTATAGTCAAGGCCATGGTTTTCCCAGTTGCAATGTATGGCTGTGAAAGTTGGACCATAAGAAAGGCTGAACGCAAAAGAATTGAGGCCTTTGAACTATGGTGCTGGAGAAGACTCCTGCGAGTCCCTTGGACTGCAAGGCGATCAAACCGGTCAGTCCTAGAGGAGATCAACCCTGACTGCTCCTTAGAAGGCCAGATCCTGAAGTTGAAACTCAAGTACTTTGGCCACCTAATGAGAAGGAAGGACTCACTGGAGAAGAGCCTAATGCTGGGAAAAGATTGAGGGCAATAGAAGAAGGGGACGACAGAGAATGAGGTGGCTGGATGGAGTCACTGAAGCAGTAGGCGTGAGCTTAAATGGACTCCAGAAGATGGTAGAGGACAGGAAGGCCTGGAGGAACGTTGTCCATGGGGTCGCGATGGGTCGGACACGACTTCGCAACTAACAACAACAACAACAAAGATTTTTAACATTATTTTTGAAGTTACCGAGAAACATTTTACTCTATGGTTTTGATACACTGATTTTTCTATTTTCCAATTTAATTGCTTCATTATTGAGAATAATAAATCATAAAATACAAATTAAGATTGAGTACAATGGTATCTATAGAGTAGAAACTAGAGGCAAATAGCCCTATGATAATGAAAGTAAATTAAAATGTTCAAAATAAAAACAAATCAGTGTTAAATGTGATTTGTAATATATATATATATGAACATAAAGCTGCTTATATTGTACCGTTGATGCTATTGATAAGAAGTTGTAAAGTGCACTGAATTATTTTGCAATATGAAAAATGTTAAACTTAATACTAAAGTCTCCATCCTATTATTACTTATTGCTATTTTTCAGTATTATTTTTTTTAAAAAATATTATAAATCAGATATCCTGATTTTTCAATATTTTCAGGTCTGGGACTTCAACGGATACTGTCACCATAAGCTCAATGCTGGAAGAGACCAAACAGTTGAAATTTCCCAGATTTTGGTGCTAAGCTGGACTATCTTGGTCCTAGGATGGGACAGGTACTGTGAAGAGTATTCGACTTAAAAGGGACTGTAAATATAAGCCTACGATATAGAAAACTGTACTAGTGCACCTTTTGCTTCCATTAATGGGTGATAACATCTGCTAATAGTCTGTCCCAGTAATTCAAGAGCTAGTTGATAATGGAAATAAGAAAAGATGTATTCACTGGTGTAGTATACTAAGAGAAGCTCTCATTTGTCTTGATCAAATAAAGCACTTTAGTTTTCAACAGGAAGGTCTGCAAGTTTCTTCTCAAGGTTTTTAAAGAGCAAAAACAAAAAAAAACAATACTCCAGAGTGTATTCAAGATAGGCTAGGCTTTCAAAACAAAGGAATCCATTATGAAAGGATTTTCCCCCCCAATCTCTTAAACCCTTTGACGAGATGAAAAAGAGTGTGTTTGTGTACACACACAGGCAGAGACATATTCTTTATTTAAATGCAATGATTTGGATCCTATGCTGAAGCATATTGTAAGCCCACTTAAAATTCATGTAGAACACCTTCCTTTGTTTGCTAAGGCTAAAAATTCATGTTGCTCAGAGCAGAAGTGATTCCCTGGGGTCATTCCTGTTATGATGGTGTCACAGCTTCCAAAATTTCTAGTGAATTCTTGGAGATCACTAGATGTCAGCCCTTTGAGGTAGACCACACCATGAAATCAACTCTGCAGGAAGATTAAAATATTTTTTTTATCGAGACAGGCTCAATAAAAAAGATTAAAAAGTGTATTTTACCTGATAATAATGTGGTAAGCCAAGAATTGCTTAAGTTGGGTGGCCTATAAATCTTTGAATAAATAATAATAATAATAATGCCTGCATACACCACGCCAGGATGGAACAGATAGCATAACATTGGTAAACAGTTAGATTTGATTTAAGATAATTCTCATGTTTATTTATTTGTTTATGACATTTTTAGCCCTTGCTCCCCCCCCCCCAGTGTATCACGGCTCTGAGAAGCTTACAAAATAAGACAATAAAAATGAGAATATACATCATCAAAAACATTAGTATGAAATGCAGAGGGAAAAAAAAACACCATCTAATAGACCAAAACACTGCAGAGAGGATCATTCACCATTCTAGCACAGGTCTTGGAGGAGGTTTCAAAGACTAATTTAAACAGGGTGAGGGTGGGAGCCGTATAAATCTCAGAGATAATGTTGTTTCAGACAGCAGATGCCACGAGAGAGAAGACCCACTTCCTGCATCTCACTTGCTAATATTATTTATTGGATGAGAATTAGAACGTGATGACTCGGAGCAGAGGGGACCCAAAAGAAGGTAGAGCCAGTCCTTGACTTACAACTTTTTGTTCAGTGACTGTTTGAAGTTACAACGACACTGACAAAAACGACTTACAACCAGTCCTCACATTTACAACTACTGAAGCATCCCCATAGTCATGTGATCAAAATCTGGACCCTCAGCAATGAGCAGGTATTTACAATAGTTGCAGCACTCCAGGGTCATGTGACCACCATCTGTGACCTTCCCAGCCATCTTCCAGCAAATAAAGTCAGTGGGGTAAGCCAGATTTGCTGAGTGACTCCCTGATTCACTTAAGAACTTCAGTGATTCACTCAGCTGTAGAAAAAAAAGTCATAAAACTGGATGCAATTGACTTCACAACCGCTTTAACAATGGAAATTCTGATCCCAATTGCGGTCATAAGTCAAGGACTACCTGTACTGAATATGTCCAAATCCTATGACACATCCTACAATATCACACATCCTACAATATCATTCAGTACTCTCTATTCTACTGCAGATTGCCACTGACAGCTATAGTAACTTTATATATATGATATAAATTATATATATATATATATATATATATATATATATAATTATAATTATAGGGTGCATGCAATAATACTGTACATGGCAATTTGCTAGATTTACTTTCTCTCTTTCTCCCTCTCTCAGAATATTGCTTGTTTTTATAAAGTCTTAGCTTCTACACCCATGAGCTTTGCAGATGCTAAAGAAAAATTATGTTAGGCTTTAATTAGAAACACTTCTGTCAATATACTTGAACGTTCAGATAACACATACAAGTACTTCCTCTATAATAATCATTGCAAAATTAGGCTGCACAACTGGAGATTTGGATGAAATAAATTGATTTTAAGGTACAAGGTTTCCTCTGAGTTAAGAGCTGTTTATTTCATCGGCTCAAAAACATACACACTGAAATCAAAACTGAATTAGCCAACCAACTATGCCATCATTCAGCATGTGTGAATATAGTTATGCCTTCTCAGACAGTTCTCAATATTTACAACAGAAAGCAATAGTTTTAGTCTGCAGAATACTAACAAAGGCATTCCTCCATTCTACTGAAAGCTCTAATGCCGCCCGAAAAGATATTTCAGTTGTTAGGGAAACTTCCTACTACTATTACTATTATAGTCATGTCAGAAGCTGAAACTCTTCTGGGTTGAAAGGATTGAAGAATGCCATCACCATTGCCCAGGGGACACCCAGTTGGGAGTTCTTTTCATGTCCCCATTAAGTGGTACCCTTTATTTATTTACTCATGGTCGCCTGCTTTTGAACTGCTGGGTTGTCAGGAGCTGGAGCAAGAGACTGGAACTCACCCTTTGCAGCAGTAACCAGGTCTCGAACGCGAGCCTGTTGATTGTCAGCCCAGTGTCCAAACCATGTGAGCCACCACACTCCTCCAACTTCCTAGTACAAGTGAGATAGAACACAGAATGCTGCAACGTAATGTTTGAATTTTCCTTTGATAAGATCTGTATATCTCATCAACATTCTTCAAACATTTTTTGAAGGACCCAAAAACACAAATATTTTTTCATAGAGTAATTTTATTCTTAAATCATAAATTTATTTTACATTTGCAGGCTGTAATGTTAAGTTAGTACTGTATCAGTTGTAAGCATTGCCAAATGAATGTTGTAGAGGCAAATCACATGCAAAACATAATCTCCTGAAGTCTTTGAAACAGCCATTAGAAATCAACTGATTCATAGTATAGATCCCTTGTTTGGCCAAACCATTCCAGTAAAGCATCTTCCCCCTAATTTTCAAATTAGGGTTATTCTATTCCAGGGGTGTCAAACTGCCAGCCCAGGGGCCAATTGCATAATGCAGAGGCCGCGCCCACCCCAGCTCCGGCAATGCGAAAAAAGTTGTGATACATCGTGACACCTCACGTGATGCGGCGAGTTTGACACCCGTGTTCTATTCTAATTATATTTTCATATAATTTTGGATCAAATGTAACCACTTACCTATGAATAACATTATACATTATACATTATGAATAATGTATACATTTCATTCAAAACAATCAAAAAGCTAAAAAGCCACAATACCTCCTAGCCAGCAATCAATACCCAGATAAGCAGCGATTAACACCAAGCAGTAATCAGTACCCCAATCAAGAAACTACCAACTCAGTAAACAATAGCTTATCAAGGAGCCACCAAGAACACTCCTACCAACACTGACAAGGCAAGCCACTTGCATATAAACAGAGAACAAATTCCACTCCCTTCTAGAACTGATGATGTTACCTAGGTAGGTAATGAAAGGACTTCACAGTTCAACCCTGAGCTACAAATATTCTCCACTGTTGGTACTGATGTAAAGCTTAAAGCAATAATGACTACAAAATAGGAATGCAATGGATAAAAATGGGAGACTTCTTTTAACAATAAAACATTTCTGTGTGATACATAGTCACTACTTAGGTGCACAATAATCTGCCCATTTATCCAGAACATAGACACATGAATCGGCTGTATATATTCAGAAGGTTTGGATCATAAAATGTTGTTAGTGATAAATAATTATTAAGTTTTTGCACAGTCACAATGTATGTGGTATTGCATACAACTATCTTTCTAAATCTGATATCTTCACTATATATGGGACTAAAACTCCCAGATGTCCCAGTCTATATCCCTTTTAATGCATTACCTCTGGTGCTGTATCTCAACCTTGCAAATTTGGGTGGACTTCATTGACTGGGGAATTCTGAGAGTTGCAGTCCCACCCATCTCAAAGTTACCAATATTGGCTTAAGGATTTAGGGAAGTCCAGTCCATCATACCTTTAGAGTGCTAAATTTGGGGAAAATATTCTACACCAGAGTGTCAAACTGGAAGCCTGTGGGCCGGATGCATCATGTGCAGGCCACGCCCACTCTGGCTCCGCAAAGGCAAAAAATGTCACAATACATAATGATACATCACGTGACGCAATCGAGTTTGACACCCATGTTCTACACTATTAGCAACTTTCAAGAACTCAGTGCATTCCAGGAATACATTTGCTCTGTTAGTGACCTGATGCCTTTCCATCTGGTGATATAATAATAATAATAATAATAATAATAATAATAATAATAATAATAATAATAATAATAATAATAATAATAATAATAATAATAATAATAATAATAATAATAATAATAACAATAATAATAAAGTTGGAAGGGACCTTGGAGGTCATCGAGTCCAACCCCCTGCTCAGGCAGGAAACCCTATACCATTTCGGACAAATGGCTGTCCAGTCTCTTCTTAAAAAACTTCCAGTGTTGGAGCATTCACCGCTTCTGGAGGCAGGTTGTTCCACTGGTTAATTGTTCTAACTATCAGGAAGTTTCTCCTCAGTTCCAGGTTGCTTCTCTCCTTGACTAGTTTCCATCCATTACTTCTTGTCCTGCCCTCAGGTGCCTTGGAGAATAGCTTGACTCCCTCTTCTTTGTGGCAACCCCTGAGATATTGGAATACTGCTATCATGTCCCCTAGTCCTTCTTTTCATTAAACTAGACATACCCAATTCCAGCAAACGTTCCTGATATGCTTTAGCCTCCAGTCCCCTAATCATCTTTGTTGCCCTTCTCTGCACTCTTTCTAGAGTCTCAACATCTTTTTTTACATCGTGGTGACCAAAACTGGATGCAGTATTCCAAGTGTGGCTTACCAAGGCATTGTAAAGTGGTATTAATACTTCACGTGATCTTGATTCTATCCCTCTGTTAATGCAGCCTAGCACTGTGTTGGCCTTTTTGGCAGCTGCAGCACACTGCTGGCTCATATTTAAGTGATTGTCCACTAGGACTCCGAGATCCCTCTCACAGTTACTACTATTGAGCAAGGTACCCACTATATTATACCTGTACATTTGGTTTTTCTTGCCTAAATGTAGAACCTTACTTTTTTCACCATTGAATTTCATTTTGTTAGATAGCACCCAGTGTTCAAGTCTGTCCAGGTCCTCCTGTATCTTAAGCCTGTCTTCTGGAGTGTTGGCTATTCCTGCCAGCTTGGTGTCATCCGCAAATTTGATGAGTTCCCCATCTATCCCCTTGTCCAAATTGTTGATGAAGATGTTGAACAGAGCCCTGGGGCACCCCACTGCACACTTCCCTCCATGTAGATGCGGTTCCATTGAGGACCACACGCTGAGTACGGCCGGTCAGCCAGCTACGAATCCATCTGGTGGTGATGCTGTCTAACCCACATTTTTCTATCTTATCAAATAGTAGGTTGTGATCTACTTATCAAGTAGTAGGTTGTGATATACAAAACATGTCCTTCGAGAGATCTCTCAGGTCTTTAAACATCAGTCCTCACATGGATAATTAAACTGATATCCTTGCACCGTAAAGATGCTACTCACCGTGAAAAGCAATAATAAATTGTATACATCCACTTTTAATGTGCTTAGAAACTTGCAGTCTGTAAATCAGTTGCATCGTATTTGTGTTGAAAAAAGGCTTAACAAGATAGTAATTATTATAACTGAATCTGAGTCTTCTTGTTTGAAGTCTGAGTTTGGCTGATCTGCACGCAACAGATTTTTAGCTTTTCTTCAGAACAAATGTTATTGGCAAAGGAAATAGAAAATCAATGTAAATACATTTAAGCAGAATAAAATGTATCTGTGCTGCATGCTGTACAAAGCCTGCTTTAGCCAGGGCTAAGTGTTATGTGTTTATAAACAGTAGATTAGACAGGATTAAAGGATCTCAGCCTATGTTTGAAAATCTCTATTTTCTCAGCAGCCTCATAAAACCAATGCTGTTCTTTTTCTGCAAAAACTCCTGTTCTTCGTTTGATTCTGGCATAATGAAATAAAGAATGGGAAAATGTAGATTGGGGTATAGAGAGTGTGGAAAGTACTACATATTGAACTGATTCAGCTGCAGAATACAGTACGGAAAAAATAGTGGTGATGGAGGTCAACCTATCTCCCTCAAATTGAATTCAACTCTAGTGACATCATGGGCACATCCATGTCGTTTTCTTTGCTAGGAATTTGGGAGTGGTCTGTCACTGCCTTATTTCAGGATAAACTTCTCAGCTGAGATTACTCTGAGGATTCAAATGTGAATCCCAAAATGTAGGTTTGGGGTATAGAAAATAACTCAGTTTGTTCATCTCCTTTTCTTTCTTGAAACTGAGATAAAATCTGTGCATTCATCCAAAGTTTAGCAATCAGGAATTTTAGGTATGCAACAGGGAACATGTTCTTAATGCCTGCCCTATGCTTCCCTTTAAGCAAACTGAAGAAAGTGAAACCCAAATATATAATTCAGCATAGTTTTGGAACATAGATTTTCCTAGTGTGGTCTTCGGTTTGAGGAATTACCTTGTGTGAAATTTAGATTTGCATAGGAGCAGCTACTGATACTGGGCAGGTCTATTGAGGTACATTCACATTAAAATGACCCCACCACAAGTCAGACAATCCTTCTGAAGGTCTTCCATGAAAGAATTACAGATAATTCTTATTTAATGACTGCCTCAATCATTATTGAAGTGATGACAGGGATAAAAAAAATAACTTCATGATCAAAGCCCATATTTATGACCTTCACAGTATCTCTCTCAATGATGTGTTCACCTTTCAGTTAAATAGTATATGTTGTCCTATTACTTGACCTATTTTTTTCTTTCTATCCCATCACAAGAATGGACAGATTGTCTGAACAAACTATCTCTTCCTGAGCTACCTTTCTCTAAAGCACCTCCTAGAAAGTGCTGACTGCAAGTTAACAAGCTCAGCTTTGTGACATTAAGATTAGACAGATTAGAACCTTCTGGTCATCTGTCTCTGCTGCCTGACACTGACAAGACCATAATCAGTTTCATACTAAATACTTTTGTTTGAGTCCTTAGTGGCTCATGGCTCACAGCAGAAGTGCACTAGGCAAATAGCAGCACAAGTACATCCCTTTCAATCTGCATTCTCCATTGTGTGTCTGTTATTCTCTTGTAATCCCTTCCTCTCCAATAATGTAAATACAAACATCAACTCTGTTCTTACTAATTATCCCAGAGCAGGGTGAGCATTCCAAAAGGGAGGGATAGATATGGGGCTATAAAATTTACTCTTTTTCTTGCTTCCCTGTGAATCAAGTTCTGGAAACCTTCCCTGTTCTTTAAACTTCCCTGACTGTTTGAGGCCATATCCTTCTGATGGTTTAGGATTAGGGTCTGTCACTGGAAAGGAAAGGAAAGCTGGAGTAAAATGCTAAGCACAGTCAATGTTACCTAATTGTTTCACTTAATGACCAAGTCACCAGAATCTACTGGTAAGAACTCTTTTACTGAACCTGGGAAATGGTTAACATCTATGCAGAATGTGAGTTTATATTCAAAGGTTAGAGAATAACATAGAGGCAGGTACAGAACATTCTGGAGTCTTCTGGTAACAGACAGGGCTAGAATTACTCAGACAAGTTCATAAGAAAGCCAAGCACTTATGAAGACTAACATTTACTAAAGAAAGTTAGGAAGCTATAAGCAAAAAATTGTTTCAATTCAAGAATAAACCCTCCTATCTAGAAAGAGGATGGGTGTGATGGCTTAGCAGTTAAAGACCCTGAGCTTATTAGCTGGAAAGGTGACAGCCCAGATTTGAGCCCTGAGCACAGAACGATGGAGTGAGCTCCTGTTACTTACCCCACTTCCTGCCAACCTAGTAGTTCAAAAGCATGCAAATGTGAATAGTGTTCCATGCTCCTCAGCATATGTCATGCTGGCCACATGACCAGAGAAATGTCTTCGGATAATGCTGGTTCCTCGGCTAAGAAATGGAGATAAGCACCATCCCGTAGAGTTGGACAAACTAGACAGGGAAACCTTTACTTTTACCAATAGAAAGAGGATTCAAACCCCGTTCTGTTTCTTATCCTTCCTAATGACTGCTTGTTCCCACCACTTTGCTCAGGCTGGCCAGCTTCCACTTGTCCTTTGTTTTGCAATGGTCAGATTTGCTCTTATCTAACTATGTGAGTTCTCACATACTGTTGATGCAAGCTGCAAAAATTCAGTAGCACAATTTGTTCTCTCACTACTAAGTTTTCACATCATTTCAAATTATTTTTTTGTTTTTTTAAATAGTATTTAAATAGTATTTTATAACACTGTTATTTGTTAATCTTTGAGCTGCTACAACACAATTTGTTGCTTTTATAATTGAATAATACAGGTAATTCTTTAACCTCAGGATTAAATCATGGTATGATAAGCCTTAGTTTATAAGGTATGCCACAAATGGCTGGATTTATATAACAATTTAAGTCATAAAACATAGTTTGGAAACCCCAATAGTTGACTTGAACAACATGCCAAGACAAATCCAGATGTGCTATGTAATAATTTAGGATGTTCTGTGAATTCAGCCTAGAATTATTAAAAAATAATTCATTTTCCTTTTTTCTCTGCTGCCTAAAATATATATACAATGGAGCTGAAGGGTAAACACAATAATTTGGTTCCTCAGCAACAAACTGTACCTATTTGTTCAGGATATATCCAAAGTATTGTTTTGTTTTTTTTAGGACTCCACATTTTCTGCATTATTGTTTTCAAATAAAAGGTTTTCTTTTTCCTTTAAGTTAATTTTATAGCAGATTTTAACAGAGCTGTGAATTGGTTAGGTCAGTAATTATCTTTGTCATCAACTATTATGGTTAGAAACAATGCATGGTGCACTGGAGACAGATTTTCCATTATGATTGGGCAGTAAGAAATGTAACTGAACAATAGTTTTTTTTTTTTTTAGAAATATAGAATGAGGTTTGCAACATACAATTTCTGCAACAAAAGCACAGAAGAGAAGGAGAAAATTAAAACATGAAAACATCACATTTAATGTTGCAAGGATATCTGTTAAACATTATCATTTCTTGCAGATCAGACTGCTTTTTGATGATTAACTCAATTCCAAAACTGTAGTATTTCCATCATATGAAAATAATTTGTGGATGGAATGGCCTGCAACTATGGAGTATGAAGAAGATAAAATGCAAGGGGATGAATAGGGGAAAAATATTCTGAGGTGTACCTTGTCTGCTAAACTTTGACTAGAGAATATAATGTCTTCCTTGGGTTGGGTATTCACATCCTGAGGGATATATCAACTCTAACTTAAAAATATATATTGTGATGCACTTACATATTTGTTTTGCACTTCCTTGTGAGATTGCTAAAAGGGTCTGTCCTTATAACAACTTTCCTTATAACAACCTATAGTATCAATATAAGTTAGGTTAGAAGGGAGCTGGTAACTCAGATAAGCAAGTTCACCATTCAGAGTTGGTTCCTAGGACTGATGCTTACCACTTCTTTTGTCTCCTCTGCATACTGTCAGATTGACATGGGATGTAAACTTATTCTATATTTATTCTATATCCTTAGCCAAGGGACAAAAAGCTGACATACAAAAAGGTCCACTCATTGGTTTCATTTGTGCTTGTTTGTATCTTTAGGGTGATCACCGTTTTCCGCCTAAATAATTTGACTCAGTATCTTGTTCAGCCTTCAGAATGGAAAGGAGCAGCTCAGCATCAGGATGACATTTTATGTGCAGCATTTTTACCTCCACAGACTCTTGTCACAGGTAGAAAAATATTTAATGACTGAACTAATGGTGTTTCAGTGCAGAACTAGATCTGCTGTCTGGTCTAAGTTGTCTATTGTATTTTGTAGAGCTTAATTGCTTCTGAAACATAGAAAGAAGAAATGAAATCATGCAATAAAACAATTATGGGCCTGACCTTCCCTTTTTTTTCTACTATGGTTTTCAGCTTCTAACTTAGAGAAATCTGGGAACTATGACATTTATTTCTAGATGATCCTACATTAAGAAGAGTAGAAGAAGTGAGTTTTAAGAAACATAAGAGTGGATATTATTATATAAAATCATAAACTTTTAAGTCTTATTTTCCATCTGGATGGAAAGCATATGTTCTACACCAGAGTCTCAACTTCTTGCCATTCTACTTCTCTTATCAGTATTAATTAACATCAGTTAAAATATTTTTTCAGTAAACTTTTATAGGGTTACTCCTGAATATGATCTGGATACATTTAGGATTGATTTCATTAAATAAGCACAGGACATTTCTGACTCTGTAGCTCTATGGCTCTATGGCTCTATTTCTTTTGACAAAAATATCGTGTCAACTGAGCTACTAGTCTTTATCTGCTTCCCCTCCATGTTCACAGCAAGTTAAGACTTGCTGTCACTGGTTCCTGTTGCTTCCATCTGTTTTTGATTCTTGACCGTTATTGTGAAGTTGGATTAACAACACTTTAATATTGGATGATTATTTTAATTTATGATATTAATTTCAATAATCATTTTGTATCCTGTCAACATCTCCAAGAATTCCCCATGGTTTACTAGCATAGCACTAATTAAAATGTCCATAGCAAGTTAAATTAAATAAGGATTAAAAATGGAGCAGCAACAAGCAAGCAATAAGGCATTAACTTTCAGAAGGAAAAACAAAAGAAGGAACAAATTTAAATTCTAGAGAGTGGCTTTTGCAAAGACACCACTACTGAACAGCAACATCTCTGGGTGTCAGTCCTATTTGCCACAACAGCTGTTTTCCCCAGACAGAGTGAATTTGATGGGTAGATTCTGGTTGCAAGAGGAGTCCTACAAAAGTCAACTTATCAAGCTGTATGAGGCGTAACACTTTGAACTGCCCCTGGTACGCTTTGGAAGCAAATGAAAAGTCCACTGGTCAGATGAAATATGCAATGAACACTAGTTAACAAGTGGGCTGCTATATTTTTTACTACTTGCAAGTTCTGATGAGTCTCTGGGGTGAGTACTATGTGGAGTGCATTGCTGTAATCTTATATCAAGTTACAGATTTGTTCAAATGTTTAATCAAATTAATTATTCATAATTAACAACACACTAATCCTTACCTACACAAAAGGATTACATGTAGGGCATGGGGGGGGGAAAGAGAAATTTACATCTTTTGCAGGTTGATAAACTCATCACTGTCCATATTGGCTTTCTGCTGCTGGTTCAGTTTTCTTTCCGGGATCCACAACTACCCCACCCTAATGCAAAGACTTCATAATGTTGCAGAATTGACTTTAACTTTTCACTGGTTCTTTTCACACTAATCCCCTATGATGGATTTGACAAGACAAAATTGTGAAGAGGGATCTATTTTACTGCTGGATCCCATCCCATCAATGGTTTGATGCCACTATATACAAACTTAAACCTGAATTTTCGGGACAAAGGAAGATGTTGAGGATCACATCATTAACTTACCTTTTAATATTTTGCATTGCATTGTTTGCTTATTTTGCAAAGAGAATGCATTTTGGAGAAACAGATCAGTACATGCCAAGGGATCCTAAATAAGGTGTGTGTGTGTGTGTGTGTGTGTGTGTGTGTGTGTGAGAGAGAGAGACAGACAGACAGACAGACACAGAGACATATAAGGAAAAGAAAAAAACTAGAACAAAAATTAGATGGGGCAATAAGATTTCATGAAATAATACATAGATCATGGTTTAATGGTTAAGTTCGCAGCATTCTTAATCTGATTGGTAAAGATGTAGAACCTGCATTTCACAACATATTAAGTTTGGCTATTTATAATACTGCTAGTTTTCTTATGGTTAGTTATATAAACCCGTTGTAAGATCAGTTTATGGTTCATTATACTGTATTGCCTGAATCCAGAAAATTAGTTAATTCAGTAACTAGGGGAAGTGTGTTATATGCAACTCTCTGTATAATGCATTTTTTTTCTTATTAGACTATTACTTATAGAAAATTTCAGCCATTCTAACAACCCTGAATGTAATCTTTCTACTCACCAAAACGTGAAGCATTCAGCACTTCTCAATCTTATTTTCATCTTTGATTCATCTTTGCGTACTATTTTTTTGGTAATGCGTTTACTTTTGTGATTTAATTCAGGCAGTTCTGATGGCGAGATTGTTGTATGGAACAATAGTACTGAAAATGCCATCATGAAGCTTTGCTATAATCCTGGAAGATCATTGAGGTCCAACTCAGGTTAGTGAGCATCATAATGGGACATTAGTTTTCTTAGACTTAGAAACTGTTATTTTGTACAGGAAGGGGAACAACAAATGACTCCACCTTTCATTGCATTGAAGTTTTCCATTGTAGGTTGGTGCCTGCCAGGAGTAGCCCAAACTGAAATCCATAAATAATTTGGGGAAATGTCCATTGAGTGATGGTGCTGAATTATAATAGTTGAATTGGGGTACTTGTGAGCTACATAATGGATGGTCATATTGTAATGGTCAAGGCTGGTAAAAATTGGAACCATGCTACTCAAGGCATATGACTGATACCCTCAAATGTCCATGTTGGTATGAGACAAGAGATTGTACTAATGTACATAAATCAGCTATCCCCAACTTGAGTCCTCTCCAGACGTGTGGGATTCAATTCAGCTATGGAGGAATCCAGGCTGGGGAAACACAACATAGATAATCAATTACATAACACCACTAACCACATTGAAAAGGTAATTATATGTAGACTGGGCTGTCATGTTCTTATATAGGATAAAGGTAAGTTCACCAAGCATTTAAACTTGGATCAGAAGCCCTAGAAAATAAAGGAATGCTAGCTGATCTGTTGAAATATGGGCAGCTGCTACATATATACCCTCCTATGTATCTCTTATCATATTACTGCTTGGTAAGTTATCATTTGTTTTTAGCAACATTGCAATTATCTTGTTCTATGGGATCAAGCAGGCCAGGAAAATTTTGATCTCTGGAATTAATAATAATGAGTTCCATCTAGGAGACTGTTTATACCTTTGCTTGTCAGAGTGACAAAAGGCAGCAGCAACAAGGCTTTTCCTTGAGATTGTTTTCTAATTCCCCATCACACTGAAAACGATTGCCCCTATTTATTGTCTCAGATCTATGTCAGCAATTTTTGTGTTACCATCTTCAGCAGGGAGTATTTCCTTAATTTCTGCCTTGTTTAAGTGCAAGGTGATAAATAATTTCAGGGGGCTCCCTTGCAATGGAGCCTCCCCTTGAGGCTGTTCATAACCTGAGAAATTTCATTTGGCTGAGTCTTCACACACTAATGGTTATCATATATTAAGCAACATGCCAGCAGGCAATTCATAATTGCTCCCCGTTCTACAAATCTCAGCTTCCATTATGGAAGAATAACTTGCATATACAAGACAGTGAGATGAGAAGGGTTTCTTATAGTAGGGACAGAAATGTATCTTCAGCTAACATTACAGAATGGCTTGACACATCCCTTTTCTACTCCTTCCTTAAATTGCATGGCAATTTTAAAAAGGGCCAGCTATATAAATTTTAATCTCGTCAAATCTTGCTGTCAGGATAGCCTATAACACACAAGGCAGAATGGTGAGAAAAAGAGACTTTTGATCTTTTGCACTGGTGTCAGTTGCAAGAAGAGAGGCTTTTCTTTTTTTAACACAAATTGGAGGATATCTAATCTTCACTAGATAAATAATCCCTTCATCTAGATATGCTGGAAAATCATTTTGTTATGAATAGAGCTGAAATAATGATGTTGGAAGAAGATGTCTAAGCGCTTAAGGACCGAAATTGTGTATGAAGACTGTAATGAACCAACAGAGAGCAATTTGGTGGCTGTAGAGCATCCCTAATTTGAAATGACCTCTGCTGGTCCATGTCTAGCATGGGATCATTTCAGTATATTTGTTCTGCAGAAGCCCATTAAATTGGTGTTATATTATCTGCAAATTTGTTACTATGTTAAGGACAGAGGACTGAAAATATACTGCAGCATACATTTCAGAGAAAGAAAGAACCAAGTTTTGTCTTTGAAGAGGTACCAAATGCAGCATATCAAAATTGGGGAAAGCCAGAATAAAACATCATACATTATATATAAAATCCCTAATAAGTTGTTCCCTTCATATTTAATATTTTCCCTTCTGTCCCATTTAAATTGGTATTTGGCAGTAACATTCCTAGGATCCTAGGGCTATACCCAGAGCTTAAAGAGGCTGTTTATGGCCTCAGAACATAAAACTTTATTTTTTAAGATCCCAGGGAGTATGAAGTGATAAGAAGAAAACAAAAATAAGGAGCAAAACAAGGAAGATAAGGCAACATTCAGCATCTGTTATTTAAAACATTATGTGGCATAAAAATTAACTTTGAAAATTGTGTGGTACCTATGTGTTCCTGTGAATATAGGAATAAATATTCTATATTTGAACGATAGAAAGTAGTGGCAATAAGCTGACCTTGAAAAGAAAAAGAAAAAGCAAGCATAAAGTGAATGGGAGACCACCAGGAAATCACAGGGCTATAGATTAGTCTGGGAAAATGAAAACAAAAATGATCATGGGATAAAACAATGGCAAAATACTTCCAGATTGCTGCCAAGAAAACTACATGGACATGTCTAGAGTTAAGCTGAATGAAAAACTCATTTATTTTTATCCTGTTGTTAGGTAGGTTTGTGATACATATTTCAGTAATGATTGGTTCTAATTTAACTCTAATTAAAACCCATATAGAGGCACAATATAATTAGGAAGATTATTTGGCTTTTTTGATAGTTTAGGGTCAAAATGAAATAAAATGCAGTGAAATAGCTTAATCTATTTCCTGATTCTTTTCTTTATAGCCTGCTATTCCAAAGTAGTGTTGCTTTCTGGTTGTTGCCATGTTTAAAAGTAAAAATTATAGGCTCATAGAAATGTGCACCTTGATGAGACCTCAAGAATCATCTTGTCCGATCCTCTGCAATGAGCAGGAAAACAACCAATTAAACCATCTCAGACAGATTGCTCTCCAGACATCTTAAAAACCTTTAGAGGTGGAGAACCTACAGTCTCTATACAGTAGGAAAATTGGTTTTCCATGTATTTAAACCAAATCTAGGTAGCTGCAATTTATATCCATCATTTCTGGTACTATTTTCTGTGGCCATGGAGAACAGTTCTTGGCCATATTCCTATATCCAGACTATGTTTCTGTATCTGCTCTACATTGTTTTCTTTACACTGAACAGTAAGGAGGTTCCTTCAGCCTATTCCCACAGAGCATGCTCTTAACTCCTTGAATCTTTGTTGACCTCTGAATCCATTCCAACTTGTCAATATCCTTCTAGAAATGGGAGTCCCAGGATTATACAAAACCCCAAGCATGGTCTCAACAGTGAAGAGTCAGGAGGAGCAAAGTTTTCACATTTCTTTCTTTCTTTTTTTTAATAATATATTTTATTAATTTTTTAACATTTGTTGTTGTTAGTTGCGAAGTCGTGTCCGACCCATCGCGACCCCATGGACAACGTTCCTCCAGGCCTTCCTGACCTCTACCATCTTCTGGAGTCCATTTAAGTTTTTTAACATGGTCACCTTAATATTCGGTAAACAGTGTATTGTCTGGGTTTACATTTAAAAAACATTCGCTAACAATTGGTGTCTATGATCTATAATCCACATAATAGCTTTACTTGATTTCCTCTTCTTCCCACAATGTTCTCTTTTACCAACCTTAAGTTAATACAATTCTTATTGTTTTGATAGATAACAATTGAATATAATTTTTTTCTAATATTTCCGCAAATAATAATCACATCAATATAATATTTCTTTTCTATCTAGTCATTCTGGTTGCCTCATCATAGGCATCCCTATTTTTGACAAACCTATGTTGACTGTTAGAAATTACAGCATTGTGTTCTTGATGCTTGCAAATAGTCTGCTTTATAATCTGCTCTAACGTCTTTCCAGCTATTGATGTTAGTTCACCTGTTAATAATTACTGATATCTTCTTCTTTTTTTTCCTTTCCTTCTTCTTCTCCAGACTCTGGCACCTCCCCAGTTGCCAGAACTTCTGAAAGTTAAATGATAAAGGTCTTTAACAAATTCCTTCAGTATTCTCCTTCAGCATATTTCATCAGTGCTTGAGGAACTGAAAGTCTACAAATTAGTCACTCTGGACTTTTTATCCTCCCCTGTTGTCTCTAAGGATTAGCAGTAAAAGGAACGAGGTCTGAAAGAGAAAGGCAGAAAATGATCTAAGGCTAGCAACATTCAATAAGGATGATGACCAAGAGAAAAGAAGCAGTGATTTGACTTGCATAAACTAGAGACTGTTTATGTGACTCAAATCACCACTTATTTTGGATGCAAAATAATAATTACAGGTCTCCTTTTCTTGGTCATCTGTTAAGATCTCTCTCTTTGGATTAAACAATGAATTAAAAGATAAAGCTGCCTTTGTCTTCCTCCATAGTTTATGGGTTTTTTTTTTAATCCTTCCTTCTGGATTCTGCTAGTCCTAGCTGATTATCCTGCCTTTGCCTTCCAGACTTCATTCTTCATTTCTGACCTGAAGCTTTGTTGACTTCCTTGGTTGTTAAGCCATCCTTCTATTTCCAGCATTCAATTTCAATCTTAATTCTTTTGTGAGCTATCTATTTAAATTGGCTTTTTTAAAGATGTAAAATAATATATATTTCTGAAATAATGTTTTATTTCTCACTGGTATTCTTTGAGATTGTGCTAGACTTAATGTCCTTTTCAAGAAGTCTCAGCCAGCTGTCCCATCTTTTCAATTAAAATTTTTCTTCTCATGGCATCTCCTTTACTACTTGTCTTACTTTAATAAAATCAGTTAATAAAATCCATGGTTCAATTAAGAGTCAGTTAATAAAATCCATGGTTTCAGTTTGATAGGTTTTGCCTTTTTTGTTTTGCTATTAAAAATCAGTTCTAAGAATGTTTGTTCATTGTACCCAAAATTTCTATTATTTTAATATCTTCAATAAGTCTCCCTGTTACTAAGGATCAAATCTGATCTAACAGATTCCCTAGTATGTACCTCAATCTTAAGAAAGGCAAAATGACTGCCAACTCAAGTAAAAATAATATTTAATAGCTTGTGTTTGGCAACATTTGCTGTCTAAACAGATGTCCAGGTATATGAAATCTCCCATTGCAACTGTTTTATGTTTTATACTTCAGTTATCTGCTTTAATAAATCTTCATCTATGTCCTCTGTTTGGTTTTGTGCCTGTAGGAAACTCCTTGTATGGGAACAGCAGGCAGAACTGCAGGGTGAAGTTAAGCACGTCATCAGCTTAGAGTCATTGTGTTCCCACAAGCACTCCTAGTCCAACCCTTCTGAATTCCGCTAACCCTTGTCTGGCACCAATTTAGTATTGGTCTTTAGTTGACCAGATTCTATGCTGCAATCTTGCAAAAGGTTCTTTGCATCCAACATTAATCTGGTCAACTCAAGTTCAACACTAAATTGGAAGCTGATAAGGGTCAATGAAATTCAGGAGGACTTGGACTTGTGGGAATGGAACAACTCTAAACTGATGATGTGCTTAACTCCTCCCCCTATCTCTGCCTACTCTTCTCCTATACTCCTAGCAAATTACCCATTCTGTTGGCTTGGCATATTATCTTAAGCATTCAACATTATTATTAACAGCAGTCTGATGGACCTCTGTACATTTATGTTCTTTCTTGTTATATAACACAATACCCCTCCTCTCTTGTATTGCCTGTTCTTCTGAAACAAGGTATTCTGCTAGTAGGTAAGAGTCATCCCGCCATGTTCCTCTAATCCCAAATATATCATACGTGCCTTTATGTTTGAAGACATTTGAAGAAGGCTACATTCAGAGTAAATAAATCAGCTAGTCCCCTGAATTATGTGAAGAAATGTATGGGAAGTTATTGTAACTCTGTAGCCTCTTCTGCCCTTAGAAACTTGGTAATATTGAATAAATAAATTCAGATTCCATGTTCCTATTTCTAAGGAAACAGTACTGATAGAACTGCTCATTGAGGGGGGGAAATGCTATAATATGTAAGCTGCATTACTCTGAGGAATTGCCTACAAAATGATTCATTTGAATTTATTAATTTTATTTATTTACTAGACTTTGATAACCACTTATCTCATATGATGACCCAAGATAACTCACAACAATCCATAAAAAGCATAGTTAAAAACAAAAGTATCCTTCCCCCAGATGCCAGACCAATCACTCAACTCCTACCCTAACTCAATGCTTGAGGGAAGAGCCAGGACTTCACAGCCTTCCAGAAAGCTAAAAGAGTAGGGATTCCTTGGGTCTCGGGGGAAAACTGTTTGAAAGAACTGAAGTGGCCCATCAAGAAGGCAGACTTCTAAGGTCCCATCAAATGACAACATAGTACACCCATCCTATCTAATCTAGTAAGATGGGCAGATACCCTCAGGGAGAGACAGCCCCACAAACAGCATTCTATTAATTTTACATTTATAGAGCTATACATTTATAGAGCAGGAACTTTGTCAGCCTTTAAATTATAACTTTCAGCTTCCCTCCTCTTACAAAAACAAGAAAGCTAAAGTAGCTGGGTACTTTTCCCTTAAAAAAAACACCCCAGCAGCTTAGCTAAGGGACTAATTAAGATACTACTTTATCTCAACAGTATAAGCATATTTATTCATGCTGATATCTCTTGTAGACTGGGAGCCAAAAACCCACAGAAATTGTTCTTATACCCAGAAAGATTTGGGGATTTCATTTCTCTTCCAGCATTCTTACTCCATTCCCATGTTGCCCATCTATATCCTTTTGATACTGAACAGGCTTAGTGATCAGCTCTACATGGATCAACAAAACTATAGTATTTGAAAGCTGAAAAAATGAATAGAAAATCCCTCTGAGAGCACAGAACTTCTCATATATATTAAAAAAAATAAGCTGTGTGGATGTTGGGCATGGTAAAATACAGAATGTAACATTATAAGGAGCCACAGTCTTTACCTAACTAGATCGAAATTTAATCAAAGCAACCTGCTGTCCAAGTTAGCTCAAAAGCCAACAGGTAACATCATATAATTTTAGAGCCATTTTTAAAGTTTTATAGACCTAATTAGACTGCTTTTTAAAAGTCCCAATGTTTCTATATCGCAGTGTGGACATAATATTCAATTATTATTATTTTAACCTATGAGCCATACCAAATCTGAATGAAGATGGAAACAAGATTATTGCGTGTAATATTGAAATCTGATTACTGAGTCTACTTGTTCTCTTGTTCTCACTTTTGCTTCCCTTTTGCATCCAGTCATGAGAAGATAACTAGAAGTGTTCATTTTCTTTTTTGTTTTCTGAAAATCGTTAGTATAATATGACATATAAACCTAAACTATAGATTCATATGTCAACTTCATTGTGCAAAATCTAGTTACTTTCATAACTATTTCATAATATCGGCAAGTTCCAATCAAACTATAGATAGGGTTAACATAGCCAGTTGAATTTGGATAGGGCTAGAGAGTAGTGAAGAGATACAGAAAACTGTAAGTCTCTATTTCCATCTAGCAGTGATTCAGATTGTTTGCAGTCTTGAACAGATAGTCCTAATGTTGAATGACATGATGAGTTGATTTTATTTATTTATTTATTTCAAGCATGTATAGAACTACCCATCTTGTCCCAAACTCTGGATGGTTCACAAGCAAGAAATAAGACAACATCTATTTACAATAAAAACATTAAAATCAAAACAATTACAACCCAAAGACCTAGCCCATAACAAGTACATTTCACAATCTCACCCTATCCAGAGCCTGGGGGGAAAGCCAGATCTTCAGAGGGGTTTTTTTGGGAAAGTTAAAAGGGCGGGGGACTGCTAAATTTCAATGGAAAGGGTGTTCCAAAAGGCAGAAGCTGCCATGAAGAAGGCACACTTCCTAGGTCCCTGATGATGGCAGCATTTAAGAGGGGGAACTAGGAATGTGCCCACTCTACTGAATCTGGTCAGACAAGCAGATGTTCTTAGAAAGAGGTGGTTCAACAAATAACCTGATCCTGTTCCATAGAGGGCTTTAAAGATAATAACCAGCACCTTGAATTGCACTTGGAAGAAAACTGGGAGCCAATTTAGATTATGTAGGAGAGGTGTAATGTGGGTGAATCTAGGGGGACCCATCACTGTACACACAACTGCATTCTGGACCAGTTATAACTTCTGGGTGCTTTTCAAGGGCAGCTCCATGCATAATCCAAATGGAAAATGACCAAGGTATGAGTGACCATAAACAAGGCTTCCTAGTCCAGGAAGGGGCATAATTGATTCATGAATCTGTGCAAAAGTCCCCATTGGCCATGGCAAGAGTCACAAGTCATGACCTCCAAATTGCATACCAGCTGTATGTATTCAATGTCTATATGCATTCAGAGATACATACAAACTGCATTTGGCATGCTAAATCCTAAAACCAGGTTACCCTAACGCATGTTTTGCCCCAACAAATAAACCATACTAAAGGTGAAGAGAATAGCCAATTTATCCTAGGTTCCAAGGCTTGATTCCCACAACAAACCACCCAATCCCATTTTTCTAGCTCTAATGTATTATGTGAACCTGGTATAATTGCATAACGTGGCATAAATTTTGTGATCTTGACAATTCAGTTCCTATGTCAGCTTTTAAAAACATTTTAAAGTGTCTAGAAAAGCTAGTTGGTTTAGAATTATAGAAAAGAAAATTACCAATGAGGCTTCTTTTTATGGAAGCCTTCTATCACAGACCTCATATTAATCTCTCCAAATAGCTCTTCAAAATTCTTTGACATGCATTTTCAGTGGTCTGCAGAGGAAGCCATTAAAAGAAAAAGCATTACACACATTAAATTAGGAACAGAGATAACATCTTTTGTATTTTGGATCATGAGCATTGTTGGCACCTTGTAATCTGGCTTCCCCTCCACCTCATATACACTAATAAAGTTTTTTTGTTTTAAAATTCCCCACAGGTTCTCAAATGCTACAGAACAAAACATTTGACAAACATATGAAGTCTGCAACTAATCCTGAAGCTGAAAACTGCAATGCTATAACTAGACTTGTCTTCTTGGAGAGTAGGAATATCTCAGCCACAGGTAAATATAAGCCCTTTCTGATGCAGATAGCCCTCAATTTACAACCATTTGGTTAGCAACCCAACAATGGCACTCAAGTAACGTATGACCGGTCCTTGCACTTAAAACCTTTGCAGCATCCCAATAGTTGTGTGATCAAGATTTGGGTGTTTCACACTGGCATATATTTATGATGGTTGCAGCCAGTGGTGGGATTCAGCCAGTTCGCACCACTTTGGCAGAACCGGTAGCTAATTTTTTGTTGCCCAAGCCCAGAATGGACTTCCAGAAGTGGCATCCATACAGAGAACCGGTTGTTCACATATTTGAATCCCACCACTTGTTGCAGCCTCTTGGGGTCATATGCAACCTTCCCAGCTGGTTTCCAGCAAAGTCAACGGAAGGGGGGAAGCTAGAATTGCTTAATGACTATGTGATTCATTTAACAACTACAGTGATTTGCTTAATAACTGTGGCAAAAAATAAATAAATTCAGGCACTTAATAACTGCCCTGCTTAGCAATGGAAATCCTGGTCCCAGTTGTGATCATAAGGCGAGGACTATATCTATAATCTATAATTGTCTCCTTCATTTTTCTGAGGCCTAGATCATATAATGCTCCTTGGAGTAAGGTGATACAGTGCCTAACTGAAATTTTAAAAAGAGGGCAGATTACCAGAGGTTTCAGACAGATGAATAAAGAATTTTGATGATGAAACAGAAGACCTATCTCACTTTTTCTTGTCTTTTGGCATATGTGAACTTTCTTCTTCAGCTCTGATTTATGATTCAGGCAGGGTGGCTGCATCGTGGTTTTATACAGCGGAGTTGTAAAATTAGTATTTTTATTTTCAATCATCTTCCTCACAGTTCCTATACTTTTCATCCCAAAAGATATTTAAGAAATATTGAAACCTCCTTACTTTGTCCCACATCTGCTCAAACACAATAGATCCATTCATTTCGATAATTAATCAATCCACTCCCTTCCCCAATTTCTGGAATTAACCTTCTCCCAAAATTAATGTCATCACTTACCAAAATATATAAATATTTCTAAGCAGATCGCTCATTTGCTTTCTTTTTATTTGAATCAGAACTAAATTGTGTTTGATATTGAAGGTACATTCCAAATGAGCAAATCTATAATGAAAGACTGGTTACCCAGAGAGTGTCTAAGTAAATAAATATTGATTTATGCCTCTGTAAGTTGGAACAGCATTGCAAGATGATGATGGAATTTCTGCCTAGTTGAGAGCTTTGGTGCAACTAATCTTCAGAAAATAAAGTAATTTCACAGCCTCTTTTTCCCCCAGATGTTTCTTGAATGAAAATATCATTGTTTCCCTCTAAGGTAAATTGGAATCTTTTTGCAGATTTATGTCCAATGATTTAAGAAATCTGTTGCTTTAAAGATTATTTAGGGTTCTTTGGTGTCCATAAAGTACATAAAACTGACAAGAGGAACTTTACTTTGCCAAAGTAAAAACCATTTATATGAAGATTTACAGTGCCGTGTACAAGTTTTGCAAATAGAAAATAAAAAAGTCTGGGAAATAGGTTTCTAAGGCTTAATTTCTTATTGTGATAGCTTCTCTTGGTGTGAGAATGTTAAGGATTGCTGCATATTTCACTGCTGGTGGAAAGCTGCAGTATTAAAATGAAGACTAAAAGCTACACAACACCCATCTAGCAAGCTTCACGTGCAGTAAAAATGGCTCATGATGAAAAAAATGCACAAAGTTAAACCAAATGCACAATTCCATTTTACTATTCTCAGAAAGAATATGTAAGAGAAGACCTCAAGATTAAGGCTTTAATCCTACAAATATTTGCACAAAATAGAACAGAGTACATTCATGGGACAAAACCCCATGGCTATATGCTGTCCCACTCATGCACACACACACACACACACACACACGCACACACACACACACCACAGGTGTAGGGAGTCTTTATTAAGGCTTCTGAGCCTGCATTGGTATTTCGCAGCAATTACCTGTGCCGGCACCAGCTCAGCCCCAATGAAGTGGGCATCCTCCTCTGAGCTGACATCTAGAGAGGTATCTGGGAAAGCATCTGGGGGTGTCATCCCAGGCTAGTGGGACTTATTTCCATTCATAGGAGCATAAATTATAAAGTTTATGGTTCAAAGTATTGTTCAAATTTGGAAAATAGGTTTATTCAGTATCTAGGTTAATCATGTTGCCAGTGGATTTTGCACTTGAACTCAGCTTTCACTGATTCTGAGTCACTGAGTAAGTTTTTTTCCAACCTGCTGCCCTTCCAACCAAATTCATTTATTTGATTTTTATCTTGCCTTTATTATTGCTTATAAAAAACTCAAAGTGGTGAATATACCTAATATAGCTCCTATGGCTTTCAGCCAACAACATATTGGAAGGGAATAAGGCAATTTATGGTTTCACACATTTGAAGGGCACTGGATTGGCAAAGTTGTGTTTTGCAACAATGGCTCTCTCAGGCATTTTTATTTCTTCTTTAAATAAGCTTAGAACTTTGTCTCAGTGGTGAAGAGTTTCAACTATGGAAGAATTTGGTTAATTTCTTATCAAAGATCCTGGAGACATTTTAGAGACGTGCACAAACAGCAGTACAGGCAGTTCTTGACTTGCAACCATTTGTTGGTGACCATTTAAAGTTGCAACAGCACTGAAAAAAGTGACTTATGTCCAGTTTTAATACTTATGACTGCTTTCCAACGATCACATGATCAAAATTTGGCCACTTGGCAATTGGCGTTTATTTATGCTGGCTGCAGTGTCCCAGGGTTATGTGGTTACCTTTTGCAACCTTCTGACAAACAATCTCAATGGAAAGCCAGATTTACTTAACAATTGTGTTACTTAACAATTCTAGTGATTCACCATGGCAAGAAAGGTCATAAAATGAGGCAAAATGTACAACAACTGTCTGCTCAGTAATGAATTCTTTTGGTTTAATTGTGGTTATAAGTTGAGGACTACCTATATATGTCATAGTTGGCTAGATGAAATAATGATTGTCCATTTAAGGAACAAGTTATCTTGAAATCCAAGCAGCTATGTATGAACTTTTGATGGCTAAGAGTCATTCTTAATATTATGCATGGCTGAGGCCTCCATGGTCAAGATGAGGGTACAAAATGGATGGTGCCAGAGTTTTCAGACAATCTTACTTTAGTGTTGAGGAGAGCTTGTGGAGAGTCTTTGTTTTTAAAACCTTGTGAAATCTAAAAAAATCGAGTGTTACCCATCTTAGGATATTAGGAAATTACTTTATCAGTCTATAGTAATTGTCCTCCAAGATAGTTTGAGAGGTGCACAAAACAGCAGTCCAAAAGCAGCATGCTGCCCCAGAGTCTTGGGCTATTCAAATAATCTATTTTTTATGCATGTATTTGAGCCAAGCATCATAATGTGAGATTAGATCCGCCTTCTTTATGTCTCCTTGTTTTCCTATTTTAGGTGGAGCCAACCTTGCATCTTGTGGAGGTGCTGGTTGGGTCCGGTTTTGGAATACACAAAAAAGCAAGCTACTGGCAGAATTTGAAGCTCACAGTGGAGTAGGATCTATTATTATGACAACTGAAAAACGAAACCAGTACCTCATCACAGCTGATCTGGTTGGATGGCTAAAAATATGGGACATAGAGGTAAGAGGCCGGATTTCTGCATTAACTTGATGGAGCTAAAGCAAGCAAATACATATGCATACACATAATGCTCAGATCCTACCGTGCTCCTTATGTGAAACATACAGTTTTAAGATAAATTCTACAAAATGTAATACAATTTCCTAGGATTTAAAAAAAAAATCTTAATGGCATATAAATTTCTATCTGTTTCAGTTCTTGATCATGGCATTTGAACTTAGGTTTCCCTCGCCCAAGTTCCAATACCAGTCATTACATCAACTTTCCCTTATCTGACACACCCAGCATTGGTACCATTTCTGGAAGAAAGACATGATTGAGATAAGCTGCACATGTTTTCATACTTTGCAAATATTTACCCATCCTTAAAGATTTGCATATTTTAATCTTAGACCTGTGCTGACCCATATCTGCCCACCCATTAATTTATTGATTAAGCTAGAAGCTGAAATTATATGCCATTTTAAACTGTATACAGTACCATGGTTTAGAAATCAATATATCTGAGGGTCGCGTAATAAACTAAGTTAAAACAAGGCTGAGCTTTTACATAACTTACGAATCCTATTTGGGCATTATACTTATGAAGAAGTCCAAAAGGTGAGCAAGCCCGCAACAAATATCTCACACACTATATAGCCTCTCTCTTTACACTCATACACACATCACACATGCATCATTTGCATACATATTTCTAACATACAACTGTGTATTTTGCATGTCAAATCATAACTATGAGGGCACGTTGGTGTATACAATTGTATACACAGAGGCGTTCTTGCAGATTACATGTGAATGCCAGATTA
The DNA here is from genome assembly GCA_023970755.1 of Azemiops feae. Taxonomy (NCBI): domain Eukaryota; kingdom Metazoa; phylum Chordata; class Lepidosauria; order Squamata; family Viperidae; genus Azemiops; species Azemiops feae. The sequence goes on from JALGBA010004264.1 coordinate 1,781,590, forward strand.
CATACTTTTATTAAGTTTGAAATGGAATTGTTAAAATGGTTGGTGTTAGGGGTAAAATAAGAGGAAGAAGCAGAATTAGATATGAGTTATTTACAAAAATAATAAAAGTGGGGTATAAGTAAATTCACGGGGGAAGTGTTTCTGAGTAATTATAAATTATGGAACCTCCATGTTCTGCAGAAGATGATTATTAAATAACCAGAAATGGTTTCCAAGTAGAAACAAAACAAACAGGCAAAATAAATGTTTTGTTTGGGGCTTCTTAGATTCAGCTGTCTGGACACTAATGGAAAAGAATGCTGAACTAAATACTATACCTGGTCTGATGCTATTGACTTATCCTCATGTTCTTCTGAATACAGCAGCTTTCAGTATAGCTGATAGCATAGATCTTTCCATTCAGTTGCTGCTCTTCCAGGAGTTCAGTGATCAATCATGTTTGCCAATTGCCATAGCTACAATACATGGCTACTATATTCATACATACACTCTTAGGATATTGGACCGTATAAGTATTTAAATTAATGTAAGGACTATATGATGCCCACTTTGGCATATCTGAAGACTGCCAAAATGAGCAGCATATATTTATGTAGCCTTACTAACTATTTCCATATGTTGCCACATGTTACATGAGTCTTCTGAACCTACTTTAAATTGGCAATATGGTTAAAAAGAAAACAAAACCCAAAGCTATTGCTACATTTTTGTTTTCCCTATTTCTCTCTCTCTCTCTCTCTCTTTTTTTCCTGCTCTCCATCAGGACTACTGCTTTGCTATGGGAGAAAACTTCATAACACAACCACCTGCTCTATTAAGATCATTTCAGGCACATGAAGATTGCATCACTAGCCTGGAGTCTTGTTGGCAAAACAACTGTCTTTTTATCGTGACTTCTTCGACAGACCGTAGCATTATTCTCATGGACATTTCTGGAATTCCATTTGGGATATTTGGACAGGTAGAAATGTGAACATTATTACCATTATTTCTGACATTGTTTTCTCAGCATTGCATGAATTATTTTCATTTTATTTATTTATTTAGAAAATTTATATAGCTGCCTAGTTACTCACAGCAACTCTAGGTGGCTTATAAGTCAACTGCCAAGAGCAGTTGACTCTGCCAACCACTGCTGGCAGTTGACAGAGTCAGCCTGCAGTACTACATTCTAACCACTGCACTACCACGGCATCCATAGTGCCATGGTGGCTAGGTTCAAGAAGTCAGGGATGAGGATAGAGTTCAAAAAGTACTACAAGTTTATTTCATGCTGCCTATATACCAGAATCCGAACTACTAACGGTCAAGGTAAATTGGCACCAGCTAAGAGTCAATGGACTTCAAAGGAGGCTGGACTTTTGCCTGAGTATTAATTCCTTGCAACATCCATGCCTGAGACACTATCATTTTGCTTTCAATGCCTATTTTATCAAGCTAAAACTAGGCATTTTTGTAGTGTCAATCCTACAGTAGTTGCACCATCATGGAGCTATTTTTTCCATCCTGAGAGGGAAGAAACATAAAAGGAGCAAGAAGTGGGGAGGGAACCAGAGAGGGAAAACATTTTCTGAAAGAGGGAGTGGGAGAGGAAGAGGAAGAGAGAGGGACAGGGACAGGGAAAAGGGAGAAGGAATGGGAAAGAGAGAGAGAGACACACACACAGAAAGGAGGTATTTGAAAAAAAGAATGTCAGGAAAAAATAATAGTAGCACCATTAGCTTCATCCTAATTCTGCTCTGGCCACATCAATCACTGTCAGCCATGAAAAGATTGATCCTATGGCATGGCAATGAGGCCCCCAAAACATTGCCCGCTCCACTTTAAAACAATTGCTTTATATCCTTTTCTTAGCATCTTGAGGCTTATCACCTAAATTCTTTCTTCATCTTTCCTGTATTTTATTGAAAGTACTGAAGGCTCACTTGGTCCTTTAGATATGACACTTTTATCTCTTAAAAGATAATACATAAGACCAAAATTTCTTTTGTTATAGAAGATCTACAAAAGATTATCAAGGAGGGGGGGTCAATAAGATTTTTAGAAAGATAATACCATAGGATAGATGCTATGTTTCCTTTCTTTCCATGTTAGACTCCACAGACGAAGAAGAAAGAGTGATCCAGGGCTATTTTCTAAAGCTCAGAGATGATATCTGTTTGATATATCCTTTATCCTATGATCTGTTTTTAGGAGGAGCACTGGAGAATTGGAAATCATGTGCCATCCTTGTCCAAAAGAGAAAAAGATACCCAAAGAGAAACAGAAAAAGATGTCATAAAGAGCAACCCTGTACATTTGGTTGAAGACAATGCTCCCCCTACTATTGTGGAACAAATTCAATCTGTTGCAGAGGATAAAGACAACTCTACATTCATGTATGTAATGTCTTTGAAAGCTGATGTAAAGTGACATATTTTTGAGAGACTACGCTATTAAGAAAGAGTCAAAGTGTTCCATTATCAGGAGCTTTCTTTCTTTGTGTGTCTGTGTCTGTGTGTGTATGTGTGTGTGCACTTTTAAAATCCCCCCAGTCATCAAACCACAAATCACATTCTAATGTCTCCAAAGCTATTCTAAGTGATACATTTCAGAAATAGGTTTGAGGAGGTAATTCAATCTAAGATCCTTCTAACTGAAGAATCCTTTAAGAGCTTTATAAATACTAACATTTAAATCCTCTGCCTTATGAGTTTTTTTAATATAGGGCTCAAAATGACAAAAAATATAACAAATAAGGTATTTTCTTTGTCTCTTGGATTGTTTTATAGCAGTGTAGTACCAAAAAAATCTAGCACCAAGAAATGCATCACCTGAAAAAATTCTCTATGCTAGGTTGTTAAAAATTCAGGAGCACAGTTTTGTGAGAATGGGGACTAACCTGTTTGTAGATTTTCTGTGGCAGCTTATTGTGTTGTGTTTTACAAACAACAGTTTCTAAAAGGTTTCCCCCCCCCTTTTCTTAGTATATAAAAATACACTGAATAAGTAATTGATATAACTTTGTAGTTCTCTTGCCAAAAGAATTTGCAAGAATTTGATTCTGAGTGAGTTCATATATGGCAAAATGCATAAATCTTTCATGGATGTTTGTAAAATATGAAAACATAAGAATGGTAAGTTAAACTCTGGCTAAGTGCTTCCTCACTTTAACTTCTTTGATATAACATAATTAAGCTTCTGTGTTATTAAAATGCTAATAACCTTGGGCAAAACAAAGTAACCTTCATGTACAGGGCCAATGCACAACTAAATACAGTAATGAATAATAAAATATGATGCTGTTCACTCAATTGCAGTGTTACAAAGCTGGAAAATGTTGCCCAAAGCTATATTGCATGTCCATCTAACTGGACATGTATGATTGTGGGTACAATTAGAATTCTGATATTTTCAAATTCAAAATTAATCAGAACACATTTTCTGGGGAAAATAATCTAAGATTTTTCTTCTCTTTCTCATAGCTGAAGGGAAGCCTTCCATAACCTGTCATCCTCTAGATCTGTTGAGGTTGTAATTCCCAGAATTCTTTTGGCCATTCAAATTGGAAATTTGGAAATTGCAACTACAACTAGAGGTGGTTTGTTTGTTTGTTTAAATTGTGGCTAATGCCATTCATCTCCCAGGTGTCTCTGGAAGATATTCACAGTATTTTCATCCAGGTCTCCTAGTATATCTATTTCAAATTATAATGGAAAATATTGAAAGACCACTGCATAGGGCTCTGGAGAAAGGGATTTAAAAACATGTAGAATAAATGTTTGGCTAGTCTAAAGAAAAGAAGAAATAGGGGAGACATGATAGCAATATTCTAATATTTGAAGGGCTGCCACCAAGAAGAGGGGGTCACATTATTCATCAAAGCACCAGAGGGAAGGACGAGAAACAATGGTTGGAAACTGATTGAAGAGAGAAGCAACCTGGAATTAAAGAGAAACTTCCTGATAGTGAGGACAATTAACTAGTGAAACAGCTTATCTCCAGAAATCGTGGGCGCTCCATCACTGGAGATTTTTTAGAGCAGGGGTAGGCTGGCTCAGGAATTCTGGGAGTTGAAGTCCATGAGTCATAAAAGAGCCAAGGTTGCCTACCCCTGGGCTAGAGAGTCACTTGTCTGAGATGGTATAGGTTCTCCTGCTTGAACAGGGGGCTGGACTAGAAGACCTCCAAGGTCCCTTCCAGCTCTATTCTATCCTAAATGTGCTAGGTCAGATCAAAGAATAAATAGCTTATGGCTATGGAAGCCAACCAAATGCATCCAAAAACAGGACATGTTTGATATAGACCTTATCTCATCCAATGGTTGGCTTAACAACACAGATGTCAGGATACATGCATTGTCTGCACTGACTGGCAACATCATTCATGAATCTCAAGCAAAGGGTCTTCTCTATTACCTGATCATTTTAACTGGAAATAACAAGAATTGAACTTGGAATCTTCTGTCTACAAAGCACAGGCTATTTAATTGAGTTATGACCCCTGTCAAAATACATTTAAGCTGTATTTAATCATTCCATGGTGCATGGGTTTTTCAGTTTGTGCCAATTTTCAATATGTTCAGATTAAAGTTAGTGACTGAAGATTCAGATAAGGTAGGAGAAGATGGATGGAGGTGCATGGGAATCAATATTTAGATTGGGAATTGTAAAATAATATAGTTTTCATTACAAACAAATCTACAACCTATCTTCCTTCCTTCCTTCTTTCCTCTTTTCCTTTTGTCCTGCCATGTGGCCTGTTACACATTTCTCTAGTACTCTGAGCTATCTTCAAATCCCCAAAGCCTGTGCACCAATGGATAAACATGTGTACCCAATCTATACCAGAATTTATGAAGATTGGAGAATATTTTGTTTGCTTATTCAAAATGTCAATGGCTGCCTGTTACAATCAATGACTCTGGGTGGCTTACAATTCAATTTTAATTATTTAGTTTAGACAGAGCTGTAAGTAGCCATAGTCAAATCGAATTTGAAGGTTTTGTGTCCAGATCCACTTCCCTAATGGTTATTACTGGAGCTAGAACTTGAAGAGAGATTCTAAAATGCAAAGCACAGAAAGCTCAGCTGTCTTGTCTAAAATGGAAACTTATAGTTGACTAAATGAAACTACACCTCTGTACCTCTAATGAAGCTGTAGTAGTGACAAGTGTCTCTGTATGCTTGAATCCTATGCCATTTGGAACCAAATGGAAAATTCGTAATTCAAGTCTTTCTTTTTTTTAAGAAGGAAAACCATCTCTAAAGTGATAATTTGCATTGTAGCCAGAAAGTCTGAGATTTAAGCCCTGGCATCTGCTTTTTTAATGTACTAAGTCATTTCCAATATCTCTGTATAGCATGCTGCAAATTCTATTGCTACTGGGCACAATTATGAGACTATAGGCTTTCATTTTTCTGTTCCAAGTAAACAACTTGATATAAATTGCATGCAGATGTGCACACAAGATAGCTAACAGCATGAATGGAAACCTGATCTTAGTGACATATGATGGCTTCATCATTCTTGCTTTTATGAGAAACATGTTCCTATTTGTATTTGCATAGATGCAAATAGAACTCCCTGCACAGTTAAGAAACCTGAATAAATAGCTATTTATTAGTGCAGAGGAGATCTACATCCAGGGGATACAGAGAGATGGCTCCTTCAGACATTGCTGATCAATGTTTAAATGAAGTATGGGACACAGGAGGTTGGAGTAGTGCAAAACAGGCTCCAGAGCTTAATTCAGCCCCTGAAGGGCAATCTCCAAAGGTTGTATTCAAAAGGGCAAATTTATTACATACACAGCTGGAACACAATTTTCAAACTATATTTAATTTCCAATAGGTTTAAGCGTGAATGCAATACAACCACATTTAGCTTTCATCCTGGTTCTATCCATTCTTTTAGGAGTGGAGCTCCAAGCATATCACTCCAAATCAATAACTGTGAGCCACCAACTAGATCTAGCCTTCTGATTACAAAAGTGTTGGAGCATAATCATTCACTAGGTTAGTTCCCTCAAAGCACAAGTTTAGTTTCCATAATGGTAGCATCTGCTATGAAAATACCATGTATGGCACACAGGGTTTTATGACAGTTCATTATTCATAAAGAATAAATTCAGCTTGCACAAGTAAGCAGTGCACCAATGCCAACTTTACCAAATGTCATGATTGCTGATTGATGTTTATTCTCTGTAAACAGTGGTATTTTTATTTTTTATCTTTTTTTTTTTACTTTTGAGGGAGGCATAGCAAGTTGAAGTCATCTTCATAAAAATGGAGTTGACAATTATGACAAAAACTAAAGAACCGGTGAGCAATCCATTTCTTCAGAACTTCTCCAAATGCTATAAGTACAAGATAGGAGATCACCCACACATGGTCTGGAAGATTACTCCTCGTGAAGAGGACTACAGGGCAGGTGTCTTCAGTGAGTTTGAGCACTAGGAGACAACAAGATCTTACAACCATAGTGGAGCCTTTTAAAGGACACAACTATGGTGGAGTCTTTTGAAAGACACTCACTTTCTAATCACATTTGGAAATTGCCTATTAACCATTTTAAAACTACTTGAAACCTTTAGAATGACAAGTTTGAAAAGTTGCCAAGTGAGTTTAACTTCAGCTCTGAACAACAATAGCAACAACAAATAATTACAAACTTATGAATGTGAAATAAGCAACAAAAAGTTAAATAAGATTTTGATCTAAGGAGGACTTCCGGTTTTGCACCCGTAGCGCATGGCCATGTGAGAGTGGACCTCCGCTCCCCACAGCTAGTTTTGTCCTGCTAGGGGGATCCTAGATGGGTCCGAAGTCGCCCCAAAGAGGTGACCGCGAAGGAGGGGTGCCCTGTTGATCATGAAGCAATGGCAATTGCTTCATTTGATCCAGGGAAAGCCCTCCGAACCCAACAGGAGAAAGGCTAGCGTGAGATCAGCGTCTAGCCCAAGTTACTTGTAGCCGAAGTCCCAGAGCACGAACCTGAACATCGGTGAACAGCGTGCTTGGAATTGGTGAGAGTACTGATCTTCTTTCTTCTATCTACTAACTAAATCCTTGAAAAGATCCCCAAAGCAAGAAAACCTCCAGAAGTGAAGGGAGGGGACTATATCCCCATTCCTTTACAGATGGAAGCGGTGAGTTAATATTAAAGGAGGAAAAAGATATATGAAAATTTGATTTAAAATACTACAGTCTGGATAAATCTAGGAACTAAAAAACTGTCAAGATTATACCCTAAAGAATTTTTGATGGAATTATAAAAATATATAACAAAAATAACTTTTTGATTGGAAAAAAACTGAAAAAAGAAATAACTGCTGACATCTAGTGGAGAATCAGACAATAGAACACTAACAATAAGGACTCAGAAATTGGCAGAATGCCTAGAAACAAAGAAAAAGTTGTTCCTTTGAATTGCAAATAGCCTTGAAGACAGCTGGGAACAAAGGAAGAGCCAGCTATAAGATTAAAAAGTGTCTGAAAGAAAAAAACAACAACACCTGGACTGTTGCTTAAATCTAAGAACTGTTTATGGAAAAGAAAAACCTTGGCTTTTGGGCTAATCTTTTAGAGGAGAATCTACAGGAAGGATTTAAAGTGGCTTAACACAGTGACCTGTAATTTTGACTGACGGATAAATTGACTTTTAATTAAAACATTGATGAAAGATTATTTGAAGGGAGGAGACAACATGGATATCACATACATATCAAAAAATGACAGGACACCACATTCAATATTTTCTCCTGAAGGACTTAGCCTGGAAAATCAAGGGCCACCAGAAGCATTATTTCAAGGCAAGATAAATACTTTCCAGGAGGAAATATATGTAATGTTAGGACAAATACAAATGACAATAGACTCTAACCACGAGGAAATTCGAAACAACTTTGATGATTTAAATAAGCATATTTCCAATCTAAATCTACAATTAAAAAACACCCAGGAAATCACAACAAAATCAGACAGAAGACTACAAATTAGAAGAGTATGATCAAATTGATGAAATAACAAAGGAAAAGAATTACAATTTGACACAAACAGGAAAAAATCTACAAGGTTCTGATACAACAAGAAAAATGGAATGGACTATAGAATTATCAGGAGAACCATCAAAGTTTGGGAGACAGAAAGTATTCATCTTACTTACTTCATCGTTTGTATTCCCAATAACATTTGTAAAAATACAGGAACTGCTGGGTTAGCGGATTACATCAACTTGGAAAATTACTCGGCAAAAGAAGAAGACCAGACACAGATACAAGAGATTTGACTCGCCCTACCAGATGGACTATTACATGAATAAACATTTGTTTGAATATGGCTAAAAGAACAGAGAATTTTGAACATAAAGGGGCCTTATAACAAGAAGGATAAGAGATTTAAGTAATATAGTATGTTCTATAATATATGAAATGTTAAAATAGCAGGTTGATGTAACTTTTATTAATATAAGTGAAATATAACAACAACAACAACAACAACAACAACAACAACAACAACAACAACAATAACAATAATAACAATAATAACAATAATAACAATAATAACAATAATAACAATAATAATAATAATAATAATAATAATAATAATAATAATAATAATAATAATAATAATAATAATAATAATAATAATAATAATAATAATAATAATAATAATAATAATAATAATAATAATAATAAAAGTTGGAAGGGACCTTGGAGGTCATCTAGTCCAACCCCCTGCTCAGGCCGGAAACCCTATACCATTTCGGACAAATGGCTGTCCAGTCTCTTCTTAAAAACTTCCAGTGTTGGAGCATTCACTGCTTCTGGAGGCAGGTTGTTCCACTGGTTAATTGTTCTAACTGTCAGGAAGTTTCTCCTTAGTTCTAGGTTGCTTCTCTCCTTGATTAGTTTCCATCTGTTGTTTCTTGTCCTGTCTTCCGGCGCTTTGGAAAATAGCTTGACTCCCTCTTTGTGGCAGCCCCAGAGATATTGGAACACTGCTAAACTGATTAAAACTGAATAAAAAGGATGTTATATCTAGATACTATAAGATAGATAAAAAGTATAGTATTTTTATAATGCATAACATAAAATATTGGGATGATGTATCTAAATGGGAAAATTTGGACAGTTAGATGACTAATATGAAGAAATTGATAAGAATTGATAAGAAACTGATAAGAATTGGATTGAATATAAGGGAATTTAAGCGAACAAAAATTATAAAAATAGGATGCATGCTGAACTAATGAGATGATGGTTATGAGAATAATATAAGCTTAAAAAATGTTATATAGAGAGATTATTAATATTTGTATAAATATAAAAAATGCCTATATCTAATCATTTATATATTGAAAATATTAAGAATTATATTTTGGCTAAGGTTGAAGAAGGAGAATAGAAATGGGAGAAGGGAAGATCAAAGAGATATATCATTAATTAATATATTATTTATGGAATTATCAAATTAAATTATTATTTATTGTTAATTAATTATTATTGCCTTTTTTTCTTGTTAAAATATAAACCAAGACAACACGGTGTATACCAGGCACTGGAGATTATCATAGTTAAAAACCAATAAAATATTTATTAAAAAAAAGATTTTGATCTAAGAACGTTATCTAGATTTAGAGGCTGGATAAATTTTGAACATTGAACATTGGCTTTTACTATAAGATGGAATTAACTATGGAATTAACTATGAAAAATAAATAGGTTCTTAGGGGAACCAGAGATATGTTGGCTATCTTGGTTCATAATAAAGATAAGCAACTTTATAATTTTAGAAATTGGATGCTAGAGGGGACTAAATATTGTAAGTTGAAGGAGAAAAAAATACAAGCCAACTTTTGCTTTGATTAACTAGGACTTACAAAATGACACAAAATTTCATAACATGGGAAATATTAATTGAAGAATGGAGTCAGAAATTAGTAGTTACAATATTAACAATATCATTAATGATGTCAGATTCTATGGATAGATTATGTCCAAAAGATGTCAGTGAGGGAATGACAGACATGGAGCAAATTTTGTTTGACAAGACAGAGAAAATACTGAAAGTGGAATTACAATGATAAGCCAAGAGAATGACCTGAAAAATATTTTCTTATTGGATCTACAAAAAAGGCTTGTTAAATGTGTGGAAAATGAAAATATTGGCTATTGTTCTTTTATGCAAGGTTTAGGCCCAGGTAAACTGAATCAGGCCTCATGGACAAATTATTGAACCAAAGTCTGTGCTACGCTTAATTTTGCAGTTTGCAATTGTATTTTATTTAATATGATTTTGCTAAGCTTGCTTGTTTCAAAATATTTAGAACATAAGGACTGGAACAGTAAGAAATAGGAAACTGAAAGTAGCTGATGGATGTGGGTTCCAATGTACACGGGTATATGTGGAAAGTTATGTTCAGCAGAAGTCAGCAGAAGTCAGCAAAAGTCAGCGGACCATCTGACTACAGTCTTAGAACGAGAAAGGGTATAAAGGGTTGGGACTGGACCTGATTGATTTGCCATTGACCTATAGCTGTCCTTTTGGAATCTGCTATGTAATATGGTCTTCATTGCAATGGGTTATTAATGTAAGTGATGTTGTGTTATTATGCTTGCTATTTTCCAAATCATTAGCAAAATAAACTTCTGAATCTTAAAGTAAGAATTATTGTTTTGTGTTGCTGTCTCTTGTCTTTTCCATTGGGTTCTTCCACAATAAATGCTTAAAGAACTTTGTGTGATGTGACAAAGAATAATTGAAAAGAAATCAGATCCCATAATAATATTTGACAATATTCATACAATAATAAACTAAAATTAAGACAATTAATTATATTCCTTCCATTTAATTACAATATTTTATAATGCTTATATATAACAGATGAGACATTGTAAACCAATAGGGAGTGATGAATTACTAAATTTGTTTATATATTTAATGAAGTTTAGAAGTCACAACTTTGTATATTTATTATATTTTTATCATATTCCTTTTCTTCTTTTTCCTTTTTTCTTGCACTTTTTATTTTTTTACCATTCTTGTTTCTCTTTTAAAGCTTAGTTTGTATTAGTTTTTATTGTGTAACCAAAATCTTTAATAAAAAAATATGCACAAAAAATATCTTCACATCAACCCACTGAAGTACGTTGTGGAACAGGGCTTCTAGTGTTAAAATGGGAATAGACTCATTCATGCATGCAATCAAGCAACTGTTTCATCTTGTAGCTGAACATGGATAGATTTTGAGAACCAACTCTTTTTAAAAAGAATATCCTTAGTGTAATCACATCAAAACTGTAATTCAGTACAAAACTACACATCATAGTCCACCAATAGCAAAAATTGCTGCTAAGGCTTCCAGGACATAATGAGATGAGAAGAGATGAGACAGTGATTAATCTTTCCCCCATATTTTTTTCTTTATTTTAAACAGCCCTTTTCATGATTTTTCATCCTTCCGGGTTCTGAAAAATGTGTTTGCAAGGGCAAATGTGTGTTTCAAATTCAACAGACAGATAATTACTTGGGGAGCAATTTGGAACAGCAACACAGCAAGTTGGCAATAAGGTTAAAAACTGTGCCCTTCACCCTGTCCCTCCAGATATACCTTTTCATTAAGAAACAGACACACTGTTCTTTTATTGTATAATTTACTCTACTTTTAACTGATTGGAAACTGATTTGCAGAACATCCAGTTCAGTTTTTTATTTTGTTCTTTTGCGGTGATTGAAGGTTGTGCAAAACCATTCGACAAATGAATAAGCAAAAGTCACCTCTTATGTTTAAAACAGCAAAATTTTATTCCTTGAGTATTTTCAATGGCTGAATTCTTGTAAGATGGAAATAATTTTTTTTCTCAGTTAATGTGATGTGTGGATTTTAAACAAAAGAACTGTTTTTAAAACAAACAGAAATAAATTCACACAATCTTCCAATTAAAAATGGCCTTGAGGTTCAATAACAAAAGAGGTATTAACTTACATTATTACAACTTTTTGCGCATTCGTCCAGAAAAACAATACCATTGAAATGATATTTAACTTCCAAAACTTTCTATACATGGTTAGGCTTTTCTTGTCTCTCTCTCTGTGTGTGTGTGTGTGTTTGTATACACATAAATAAAATAGCAAACTCTTTTATGAATCTCTCTTGAAAATTCTTTGATTTTCCTATGTCATATTTGACTTTGAAATGAAAGGTAGCCCATTCCAAATTCAACCTCTCATCCTGAAGACCTCTGATTGACTATTATAAACATCTCAAGAAGTTGGTACCATGGAACAGTTTATTTTGTTGTTTCACTTGGGACATTCATTTGATTCATTCAGCCCTATTGAGCTCTATTGAGAATGGATTAGCAAGGTTAATTTCAGAGCAAAGTTTTCTCTTGCCCTGTGGTCCAATCATTCTACTACCTTGTCTTGTTAACTGTTAATGGTAGGCACATCTTCCAAACTCTTGCTCCCTTGTACAAAAAAAGAGCAACTGAAACAAAGCACGATCATGTCAAAAATATTTCATTTTGTTTCATGTTTCTATCCATCTAGGGAAAATAATATATGGGAGAATACAATACTGGGGAAAAAATTCCAAGCGAGACAAAATGGGAAAGGAAAGAAATACAGTCTTAGCACTAGAATGACTGGAATAAAACCAACAGGTATGCTATATTCATTGTTAGCAACATTATTATGCACTTTCATATACTGTGTATACCTTACCATTGTAGATGTACACTGCTGTCTTCATTGATTTGGGGGAATACATCCAGTCTGTTGGTAAAAGAAGTTCATATAGAAAGCTGTGGAAAACATTGGAGAAGCAATGGGAAGTTCAAACCTCCAAAATTGTCAGGCTTGACAAATCAGGCTAGGACCTTCAAAGGCCCAGAATTGGATTCCTGCTGGTTTCTTTAGTAAAGTCCTACCATAATTTATCATGGCCATCCCCATTGATGGCTCAAAATTTAGGACATAGACACACTATTTTTGATACTTTGGGGGTTGCAGTGAGTGAAATGATGATATGAAATGGACAGAGTCAGAAAATAGATGGAATGAGATTGGGATTTCCAATAGTTTTTCTTCTCTAATGTCGCTGTTTCTCTTCTTTTTCTCTTCTTCCTCCCCTTCTTTTTTAAGTCTCGCTGAACCTATTTTAGGGATTTATGTTACAATTTTTGTGTGCTTTCTGCCTTAAATTGGGGAGAAACCCCACCATGCAAGCTTGTATATGCTTGACATAGTCACAAGAGGTTCTGAGGATCGGAGAGAGCATGTTTAGGAACACAATGCCTGGCCTTGAGTTAGATAAGAGTGCTGGAGTCTGTGAGTGGAAAGTGACTGAATGTGTCAGGAGCCAATTTTATGATAAATTGGACTTCAGGCCAGAGATGGGTTTTATACAGCTTTCCTGGAAAAAATGCCATTTAATTAAAATTATGGAGCGTTTCTAGAGCAATCAGTCTGAGGACTGGTCTTCTAAGTCTCTTTTTTTGACTTATGGCTGAACATTTTTAGCCACACAAATGGCTTTAATGTGATTAGGTGATTTTACTTCAGCTGGAATTTGTTTTTGAAATGATCCTTTGGTTCTGAACAAGTTGTATTTAGGTCATTGAAGATTGAAGCCCTAACAGATATGAATGAGCTGGACTTATTTTTGCACCCTGATAAATACTCTGTGGAGAAGTTGGCAGAGAAGTCTTCTAAAGATTTAAAACCACCTACTCTTTCAGCAAGTAAGTAGATACTCATTATATTGTCATTATACAGAGTCTCATAAGTGAGAGGCAAAAATTAATACCGCTAGCTTACCTCTTTTAAAAAGAGGGGAAGGTAATGGGGAGGCCTTGGATTTATTGTGTGGCCTGAGGGAGCCCTTTCAGGAATTAACAAAGCTGGAAGATGCAGAAAATCTGTGATCCAAAGCTGTAAATGATTTTTGCCATGTATCAAAGTCAGACAGTCAGGCACTTTTGAAAACTCTAATGGATATTAAATTCTTTGCACATTAGAAGAAGATTGGGCTAATGCTTGCTGGTTTTATCCTCTCAATCTTGTGTTACAACCCTCCATTTAATTTGTCTTTTATTACATTTACATCTTGTTTTTCCCCTGGATAGGAAGTTGACAGCCTTATTGAAACCCTGGGAGTGAGTATTTATTTATTTATTTTCATTAGCTATAGAGCAGGGGTCCTCAACCCCCGGACTGGAGAACGCTATTGGTTTGTGGCCTGTTAGGAACTGGGTCACACAACGGGGGGTGACTAGCAAGCGAGCAAAACTGGACATGCATGGGATCTAGGTTGCACACTACTCCTCTCCCCTCCCTGGTCTATGGAAAAATTGTCTCCCACAAAACCGATCCCTGGTGCAAAAAAGGTTGGAGACCATTGCTATAGAGGGCATGTCTGGTGAATTAGCGGCATCCTGGAGGATGGTAAGGAAAATTTGTGGATGGATGCTTGGGGAATGTGGTCCTTTAACCACTATCAGCCGGGACAATGCTGACCACTCCAGGGTAGAGCAGGTAGGTAGTGCCTGTTTGGAGTACCTGGGTAGGAATTGTTTTGGCATGTGTTCATTGGTCTCCCATAAGAACCGGAATCAAGATAACTGGTCTAATAGTCTTCTAGAATGGTTGACACTAAAAGGACCTGATTCAATTCCTTTTCTCTTTTCTCTAAATCAGTTACCATGGACGGAAGAGGGAGGAATGAGTCTTAGATGGTGCTAGTTTAACAAACATAGTGATTAATCTGTGATTTTGGGAATTTCAGATGTGAAATAAGCAGATTTCTCCCTGATTGCCTCCCTTGTTTTAAACCATTCTTTGATTTACTTTGTTCCCGGCATTTCATAATTGAAGAACTCATATTTATTTGCTAACATTCATCTTGATATCTTTCAACAAATTAAGAGGGGGTTTAATCAGATAAAAGAAATATTGTTTAGGACTGTGCAAATACAACAGGATATGTGATTTTTTCCCCCTTAGATGTTCAAATGCTGTCTTCGGAGGATACCTGATCCAAAAATATCCACAGCAAATATTAGAACAGAGAACCTTTATCATAAAGGCAGCATACTTGCCAAGACCTGAGATCATTCATAGATTGCCAATATGAATGGAATAGGATTAGCAATAAGACTAGTTTCATATAACAACATCAGCACTTTTGATGGTAGAAGAAAAAAAGCTGTTGCCTCTTCAAGCAGTGTATTAAGAGGCAACTGGGAATTAGGTGGAAAGTAACTGAAAAACAAGAAGAGTGAAACTGGAGTTATGTTGATGATTCAGCATAAACCAAGAAAAAGATCCTGCTCAGCTCCAAAAACCAATTTTTAAAATTAAAAATAAACATTTTGGAAGTCAGATCAATTTCCAAACAGCTTCTTGATTAGCTAGGTATATGATGTCAGTTGGCAAAATACTGATTTTCTAGACTGTTATTAATCTTGCCAGACAAAATCTCTCCTATTCCTCTGGAGCTTTTGATATAAAATGCTATTCTTAAATTTATATGAAGCACTTCAGAATTCTCTCATTAATCCTTGAGAAAATCCTATTTTTAGGCAATGGAGAGAAGCCAAAACGAAGTAAGCTTCAGTATTAACTCTTTGGTTTGAGAAATTTGCAGGCATTAATTTGCTCAGAACGGTGTTTAACACAACCTAATGGTAAAAAATGTTTTTAAAGACACAATATTTGATAGGTCTTAATGACATTGTTGTATTGTTATGTATTTCTTTCTTTCACCAATTCTCCTTAGAAATGTACAAATTAAATCAACCACAAGGTTGGAAAAAAGAAAAATGTTGTAATATCCCAATGTCAGTGTTATAGCCAAAATTTGACTTGAGTTTTGACTTCCAGGTCTAAGATAGTTACACTGTATAAGAATCCAACATGTAATCTTAAATTGATTGCCATAAATCAAGGCTTTTCATGATCCTTGGATTTGCCACAAATCCAATACAGTGGTATTACCAAGGTTCAGAGGACCTGGGACAATAGAATTTAGAACATAGAACATAGAATATCAGAGTTGAAAGGGACCTGGGAGGTCTTCTAGTCCAACTCGTACTCAAGCAGTAGACCCTATACAATTTCAGACAGGTGGTTGTCCAGTCTCTGCTTAAAAGCCTCCAGTGATGGAGCACCCACAACTTCTGAAGGCAACTTCTGTTCCACTGGAGTCCATGTTTCCTATTACTATTTTAAGACTCATTCTGAAATGATAAATGACTAACTTGAAAATAGGGTTTTTTGTTTATTGCAACCATTTAAAATACATATTTGTTGAAATAAGGACTTTGTTTCATTTGGTCTGATAGCTCTGAAAGCTGCATTTGATGAAAAGAACTTATTTCCCAAAGAAATTCTGGACCGTGAAAAACGGTCAAGACAGTTGCAGGAGGAACTGTGTCCCAAAGATAGGATAACAAGTGAGAGAAAACAAGGGAAGTTGAAACGAAAATAAATCATTCATGGTTTCAAAAGGAAGGTAAGAATGAAGGATACAAGCCTTGACAATGTAAGAGTCCAACTTTTGTTTCCTCTCATTGAGAAATACATAGGATGGACAAGATGCTAAAATGAGAAAAATGTACATGGTAAACACTATAAAGAAAGCATAAAAACATAAGGAATGATTTTTCTATGTAAAAACTGACACTTTCCACTTTGGAACTGCACAAAGAACATGATGTCAATGAAGTAAAACCAGATGACAATGCAATTTAATCAATCACTTTTAAAAGGTATTAGAAAGAATAAATTTGCCTTTTCCCTTGAGGATGAGCTGAGGGTCTTTTACAATACTAATGATGTTTATGATATAGCTAGATTAAAGCCTTCAGGATATCTAGTTGCTGATGTTGCCATGGAGGAAAAGAAATCCAGAGTTGCAAAGACAGAATAACAGTTGAAATATGGAACATATTAAACATGAATGAAGGAAAGCTCAACATGGTGAAAGATGAAATGAATCAACTACAAATTGACATTTTAGCCATCAGTCAGTTGAAAAAGACTGAAATTGCACACTGCCAGTAAGAAAATCATACTGTGCACCTTGATAAAGTGTCATCAAATCATTGAAACTCTTAGTGACCACATGCAGTATATAGAGTTTCTCAAGGACAATCTGACCCTAATCTGGCCTTTCAGTTTTCCATTGCCATTGTAACTGAATTTATCCAGATTTCCTTCCACCTTCCCCAGTATTAGACTCTTCTCCAGGAAGATAGATAATGTATCCATAGTAGAGTAATTAAAGCCAGTCATCTATTCTGTTACTGAGTTGATTTCTTTGCTGATGCAATTTTTTGTTTTATTTTCCTGGCTATCCATGGTATTCACAGAAGTCTTCTCCAATATCAAGTTCAAAAGTGTCAATACTCTTTTAATCCCGCTCCTTCAAACTCCAATCTTTGCTTCCATAGAGCGTTGCAGTGAATATCTTTGCTTGCACTAGATGCATCATGACAGGAATATCTTTTCCAAGGACTTCATGGCTGTTCTACCAAGTTCTAATCTGTGGTGGACTTCTTGCCTGTTTGCTTGCTTGTTCTTTTATTGTTGATGGTTGATCCTAAAAGGCAGAAGCTATCTACCATTTCAATATCTTCATTATCAATACAAGTTTATTGTATCTGTTGTCATTAGGTAATCATCCTCATACTGACTTCCAATTTTTCCATTATATACTCCTTGACTTTTGTTACTTGACTTTGCAGATCCTTTGCATTTTCAGCTCTTAGTATCATCAGCATACCACAAATTATTGCTGTTCCTTCCTCCAGTTCTAAAACCATGCTTATTTTCTTCCAAACCAGATTTCCTTAATAAATATTCAGCGTATAGCTTGAATAAATAAGAGGTTAATATATGGCCTTGTCTCAGTCCTTTGCCAACCTGGAGCCAGTCTGTTTCATTATGTACTTCCCAACCTGTGTGTAGATTTCTTGTCTTTTTGAGGACAATAAAAAATATTCCTTTTTTTCTAAGCATATTCTAGAGTTTAATATTGCCACAACTGAAGGCCTTTCTATAACCAATGAAGCACATACTGACTTCTTTTTGGTACTTTTTGACTTTCCTAATTATTCAGCATGCATCAGAAATAATGTCTCAAGTTCCTCTACCATCTAGCATCTTTTTTCCATGTAGGGCTCTTATCTGCATTGCATAGTCCTAAGCATATTAAGGACATTGTGTAATAGTTTGTATGCTGTATGGCAGGGTTGTCAAACTGCCGGCCCGTGGGCCGGATGTGTCATGGCAAAACCATGCCCACCCCATTGCGGGCAATGGAAAAAAAGTCACGATACATCGCAACATGTCACGTGACATGGCGAGTTTGACACCACTGCTCTATGGAGTCTTTATTTTGGGTATTGAAATGTTGATTGACCTCTTCCAATCTGTTGGCAAATGCAAGCTTGTAGCACTCCTTGAAGGGAAAAGTCAAAGAATGGACATTGCAAATGGTCCCAATTCAACTGATGAGAGACAAGTTAAAGATTTCAGTTCAAAGGAAGAAGGCAATACAAACGAATCTGACAGTGGAAAAATTATCCATAAAAAGACAATAAAAAGATAGGGGCAAGTCCAGTGGATGAGCTATTGTATGGGGATATAGAATTGCACAGTACAGGTATAACCATATTACCATGGACATTGACCATTTCAAAAGGAAGCTCAAGGTCTTGGGGTAGTGTTCTCATGGAATTCATGGAAGGGGAAAGAGAAATACCAAAAATCAGTAACTTACTATTCAAATCATGTTGATGGAGAGATTTGGTTTAGAGGATCTTAATCTGAGTTATCATTCTAGAAGATGTACTCTTGGCATGAAATGGGTGGTAGCTTATAAAAAACTGATAAAGCTATATTTGATAGAAGCATGGTGGGTTTGAGTCAGGTAACTTTAATTTCTATAATATAATACCTTTCATTATAGTTGATGCAATGGATGTAGAGTTCTTTAGTATAGAAAAAAACAGGAGTATTGCTTTGAAATTTATTAAAGCACTCAATGAAAATCAGAAAGGAAATGGCTTAGCAAGCATGACCTTAATTGTTTATACATTAATTCTCAGAGCATGAGAAATAAACAAGTCAGAACAAATATGATTTAAGAAGTATAATAGATATTTGGTAGGATGAGTCCCTTGACTGGAATACAATGGTTGACTCATAGAATTAGTTCATAAGGAACAGAAACAATAGATGGGGGAACAGATTGCATGTTAAAAGTATCCACTCCTTCTCAGAAATCCAAATAAAGAAATTAACAATACAGTATAGAACATGTGGATTAAAATAAGCAGACAAACCAATAAAATGGATACTCTTGTGAATGTCTATTGTTATCCACCTATCCAAGGAGAAGATATGGATCATGCATTCTGAAAGAAAATTGCAGATCTTTCAAATATGCATGAAATAGTAGTGCTGTAGGACTTTCCTCACTTGTAAATATTTTGAGAGATGAACTCTGCCAAATCTTTCTGGGAAATTCCTGACTTGTCTTGCTGACAGATGTCTTATTAAAGGGCGAGGAAGGTATAGACCAGGGCTTTTCAACCTTTTCACCGATTGTACCACTTTTAGGATATGGCAATATTCGAGTACCACCTAGCAAGGTGTCAAAAACTTGATGACCAAAAAAAAAAAACCTGTTCAAAGTTGCAATTGCACTGAAATGATTTATGACCATTTTCACACTTATGACCATTGCAGCATGCCCAGGGTCATGTGATTTATATTTGGATGCTTGTCAACTGATTCATATTTATGATGGTCACAGTGTCCCAGGGTCATGTGATCCCCTTTTGCAACCTTTTGACAAGTAAAGTCAATGGCAGGGCTGCTGGTGGCCAAGTGCTAAGGCAGGACTTCCCTCCCTCCCTCCTTCCCTGCCTCCCTCTTTCTCATGCCCACCTCCTTCTGAAGGAAGAATTTGAAACCCCCCCCCATATTTTTTCTTTTCCATATATTCATCAAACAAGGAAAAGCCTCCAGAAACAGAAAAGACAAACTGCTGAGTGAACTAGCTTAAAAAGGCACATTTCCCTTTAAGAATTAGCTACTGGCTAGAAAGGAAAGTAAGGAAGAAAAAAAAATGTAGTAAGTATTGGCTGCCGGCTAAGGCAGCCTCCCCAAATGGCTCCATTCATAAGTAAAAGAATCTACAGGCAAAATCCATTCAGGAGAAAAATACTTCAAAATCCCTTGCAGCAAAACTTACAGCTAACAATAGCAGAGCAATAGAAGCTAACACGAGACATCAGCCATTAGCCATCAGCCAAATATAAATTGCCAAACACTCCTTAAGAACACAAAGCCCACATTGCACAAATCCCAGAACTTTAAAGTCACAAAAGCACGTAAGAATCCTTCCACTTTCCATCTCCTCCCTCTTTCTCATGGGGGAGGGTGAGCCAGAACTGAGCCTGGGCCCTTTGTCTCTCCCCAGTCACTGCAGCTCCAGAGGACTCTCTCACTGTAAGTCCTTGCCTGTGCTGGCTCTTTCCCTCCCCCACTACACTTGGCTAGGCAGGGCTGCGTACCACCTGCCACTTGTTAATGTACCACAAGTGGTACGCGTACCACAGGTTGAAAAGCCCTGGTATAGACGACCTTCTACTCTTGAACGTTCCCAATAGGGAAACTAACTGAAGAATTGGAAGTAACAAGGTGATTGGTGGGAAAATTATAGTGTAATGCTGACTTGCTTAGTTATAATGGAAACTAAAGCAGCATGAAGTCAAACACGTATCTTGGACTTCAAAAAAGAGAAGGTTTTAATGAACTCTATCATCTGTTTATGCTAAGTCAGATAGCACAGGAGGAGAAGTAGGAAAACATAGAGAACCTCAGTGGACTCCTGATAAATAGAATATTAAATGAGAAACTAATGAGAACAGGAAGAAATATGTTGATATGATTTCAGAAAAACTAAGCTCAGAATGGTTGGTAAGGTTGATGAAAGGTGTTGATGAATACAAAAAGAGTTTCTTTAGATACAAACTAAAAGGAAAAGAAAAACATCAGAGTCTTGTGCGGTTTGCAAGGGGATAAAAACCTGATTATACTTGCTACCTATGAGATAAATATCTGTAGATGTAGATTTTGTGCAGAAAAGTATAATGAAACATGGAATCATTATATAAAATACAGTAGGTTAAAAAAGAATTGTAGTTATATAAATGTATTATAAATTAATATATATGTATTTGAATAATGGTCCTTGATTTACTAATTCATTTAGTGATCATTCAAAGTTACAATGACACCAAAAAAAGTAACTTATGACTGTTTTTCACACTTATGACCGTTGCTACATACCCATGATCATGTGATCAGAATCTGGGTGCTTGGTAATTGGTTCATATTTACGACGGTTGCAGTGTTCCAGGATCATGTGATCACCTTTTGCAAACTTCTGACAAGCAAAGTCAATGCAGTGATTCACTTAACAACTGTGTCAAGAAAGGTCATGAAATGGGGCAAAGCTCACTTAACAGCTGACTTAACAACATAAATGTTGGGCTCAATTTTGGCGGTAAGTTTAGGACTACTGTACATAAGTATACAGAGAATTGTAACTGTTAATTACTGTAATGATATGTTATACTTTGTTTCTGTTCTTTTTTTTCTTTTGTATTTTTTCATTTTTAAACACTTTCAACGCATAGTTTTTCTATGTATTTGCATTATAGTTATCTTTGTGGGTTTTTTACTTATTTTTCTGTTTTTCAAAAGGGGGATAAAAACAGTGAAAATGGCAATTAGCATCACAATAAAAATCCTGCCTCTTTGTAGGTGTGTGTAATAGTGACACATGTACAAAAAAGAGATAGGGCTTTGATTGTGGTGCTGTGATTGCCACCTAATCAGTTTCAATCTTTTCTTTCTCTCCTGCCTCCCCTCTCCCCACTACAGATGCTGCTTTGTCTTCTTCAACAAAAAGGGATATGCTCCAGCAGGAAATTGTGAAGAATGGGATTGAAGATTTTTAAATTAGAATGATCACAGAACAATTCTTCTTTGAATACATTTAACTTTCCAAGATCAGATGAACTGCACTGTAGTGTTCTGAGGGAAACTGCTGAACTTTTATCCAACAGAAATCCTGACAAACTGGCTCATATGCTAGATGACTGAAGGAAAACAAATGTCATCATAAAGATGATCCATGGAACTATAGACCAGTCAGCAACAGAATAATAGAGTTGGAAGGGACCTTGGAGGTCTTCCAGTCCAATACTCTGCTCAAGCAGGAAACCCTATACCATTTCAGACAAATGGCTGTCCAGTCTCTTTTTTAAAGCCTCCAGTGATGGAGCAACCATAACTTCTGAAGGCAACCCATTCCACCAGTTTATTGTTCTCACTAAAATTTCTCCTTAGTTCTAGGTTGCTTCTCTCTTTGATTAGTTTCCATCCATTGCTTCTTGCCCTGTCTTCAGGTGCTTTGGAAAATAGATTTGTGGCAATCTCTCAAATATTGGAATACTGCAATCATGTCTCCGTTAGTCCTTCTTTTTACTAGGCTAGACCTATCCAATTCCTGCA
Source organism: Azemiops feae (assembly GCA_023970755.1). Taxonomy (NCBI): domain Eukaryota; kingdom Metazoa; phylum Chordata; class Lepidosauria; order Squamata; family Viperidae; genus Azemiops; species Azemiops feae. The sequence continues at coordinate 1,804,167 of JALGBA010004264.1, forward strand.
ACTTTCATATATTTTAGCCTCCAGCAACATCTTTGTTGCTCTACTCTGCACTCTTTCCAGAGTCTCAACATCTTTTTTATATTGTGGTGACCAAAACTGGATGAAGTATTTGCAGTGTGGTCTTATAAAGTGGTACTAACACTTCAGATCAGTCTGGCATAGATTGCAGCACCTGTGATTGCTGAGATTATTTGGCATGACTTCCTAATATTTTCAACAAATCTTGCTTATCTGTAGTGCTTGGATTGGTGAACTTGCCGAAGTGGTTCATTCCTGCCTGTTGGGTGAAACTTGATATCCACTTAATCTTTTCTCAATTTTTTGATCAGGTAGCTTCATTAATTGATAAAATGTTGCATCTAGGTTTTAACAAAAATAAACTGCATAACATTTTGATTAGCAAGCTAATTAAATGTGTGCTGATGGCATGACATTGATATATAGTTGGCCTGAAATACTCAAAAAATGTCATCAATAGTTTTTCATCAAAATGGAGCTAGGTATTAAATTGGATGCCTCTAGCTTCTGTCTTGGGTTTTCTACTCTTCAATATTTTTATTAATGACTTGATTAAAATAGTGAAGTGACTGCTTAGTCAATACAATAGCTATCTTCTAATAGCTAATCTTCTAATAATAGCTATTAGAAGATAGCTAATATTCTGTAAAACAGAACTAAAATTCAGAAATGAAAACTTATAGAAATGGTTTGAAAGGAAAGAGATTCTAAATTATAGGAAGCAACAATTCCACTTCATTCTACTTTTGTGTTTTCCTCACTGGATATGTTCAAACAGAAGTCAGTCACAAACTAATTTGAAATGTATGTTACATTTAAACACTAAAAATTAATTGTTGCTTGAAATATGTATAGATAGAAATTGTATATTAAGTATTGTAATATCCATAAAACAAAGTAAAACAAGAGTTTAAAAAGTCAGTTTTAAATGAAGATTGGAACACATTTTAGAGGCATTGTAATTCATTGTAAGCCACACAGAGTGACTTTGTAGAGTGAGATGGCCAGCGTATAAATTTAATAAATAAATAAATAAATAAATAAATAAATAAATAAATAAATAAATAAATAAATAAATAAATAAATAAATAAATCTTAGAAAAGAAGATCATGAAATTATTTCTTGAATTTGTCTGAAGGCCTTGTGTAGGTTAGCAGATTTATGAGTGGGAAATGGTGATGAATGCAGTTTTAAAACTTACTTAAATATGAGCCAGCAGTGTGAGGCAGCAGCCAAAAAAGCTAATACAGTCCTTGGTTGTATAAACAGAGGCATAGAATCAAAACCAGGTGAAGTATTAGTACCACTTTATAAAACCTTACTAAGGCCACACCTAGAATACTGCAGCCAATTATGGTCACCAAATTACAAAAAAAATGTTGAGACTTTGGAAAAAGTGCAAAGAAGAGCAACTAAGATGATTAAAGGCCTGGAGACTAATACATATGTAGAATGGTTGCAGGATTTGGGTTTGGCTAGTCTAGAGAAAAGAAGGCTGGGGGAACATGTATTCCAGTATTTGAGAGGTTGTCACAAAGAAGGGGGAGGGGGTGTAAACTTATTTTCCAAAGCACCAGAAGGCAGGACAAGAAACAATGGATGGAAACTAACCAAGGAGAGAAGCAATCTGGAATTAAGGAGAAACTTCCTAACAGTGAAGACAACCAGTGGAACAGCTTGACTTCAGAAGTCGGGGTGCTTCATCACACGAAGTTTTTAAGAAGAGACTGGATAGTCACTTGTCTGAAATGGTATAGGATCTCCTGCTTGAGCAGGGGGTTGGACTAGAACAGGGGTGTCAAACTCGCAACGTCACGTGACATGTCATGACGTATTGCAACTTTTTTTCCATTGCCGGCAATGGGGTGGGCACAGTTTCACCATGATGCATCTGGCCCGCGGGCCGGCAGTTTGACACCGCTGGACTAGAAGATCTCTATTCTGATTGATTGATTGATTCTGATTGATTGAAATAACTGCTACATTGATAACACTGTTCTGAGAGCTGAAAATGCAGAGGATTTGCAAGTTCTAGTAATAAAAGTCAGAGACGACATTGAAAAAAAATGAGACTAAGATTAAATGTAAAGAAGATCAAACTAATAGCAACAGGTGCAAGCACCAGACTTAGAACTGACATTGAAGATACTGAAGTGTAAATAGCTTTTGCTATTTAGAATGAACTATCTAGAACATGGGTGTCAAACTTGCGGCGTCATGTGACATGTCGTAATGTATTGCGACTTTTTTCGCATTGCCAGAGCTGGGGTGGGCGTGGCATGTCATGATGCAACTGGCTCATGGGCCGGCAGTTTGACACCCCTGATCTAGAATAAAGAAACAAGCAGTTCAGAAATATACGACAAAATAGCACTTGATAGAGTAGTTATGAAGGCTTTGGAAAAGATACTTACATGCTGTGTTGTATTTATACTTACAAAGATCAGAATTGTATAGGCAATGTTATTTACTATGAGGTTCTATGGAAGTAAATTTGGATTTTGAAGAAGCAAGATAGAAACAGTATTGACACTTTTGAATTTTGGTTTTGGGGAAGATTACTAGGAATTAAAAGGGAGCCAGAAAACAAATGGATGATTGAATAACTCAAGCCAAAGTCTTACTCAAGGCACAAATAACCAAGATCAAATTATTCTACTTTGGACATGTTATGCAAAGGTCTAGCTCTCTGGAGAAGACTCTAATTTTGGGGGAAATGGAAGGAAAGGGAAGAAGTGGACAGCCAGCAGTGAAGTGGATGAATGGGTGCATTGTTGGAATACCTGAAAGACCAGGCTAGGGACATGGAGACAATCTATGTGTTCACCAACTAAAGCTTGATAGCACATAATCAATTCATACAGGAGTTGGCAATTCATATGTCATTACTAGAGGGAGTGTACATCACAAGGAAAAAGGAGATAAGTGAGCATTTGTGCATAATCTTTACACAAGCTAATTTATGCCTCTGGTTGCCCACCAAATAGTTAACAGAAATATAAAGCCTATTTTGAGCCTATCCTTTTCCAAGTAAACTTATTTTGTGATGAGTGTATGAGAATTCACATAAGAAAGGAGAAGCCTTACCATCCTTATTTGCCCTGCATCCAAGGTTCAATGGACTTGAAATTTGAATCCTTCCTTGCCCAGTTCCTTGTGCAGAGGGCAGAGTGGTGTCTCTGGGTATGCTTTTTTCATGAATATTAAAAAAAAGAGCCTTAGAAGCACAATTTTGTTTTTCCTCTAGAGATTTCTCCCAGGAAACCAAGTACATACTAAATCAATTTACGGAACATACAACATCAGACAGCTTTAGATGCTCAGCTGGACTATTGATCTCCATAAGATGGAGAAGTAGGCACAGCTTTCTGCTAAAATAACCTGAGAGCTGATATGTGAGATTCTGCTAATTAGAAAAGAAATAGTAAAGTTTTGTCGATAAATTCACATTGCTTTTATAGACGTGAGGGGTCATTACCTAAACTAGGTAACATCATCAATGCTCATCAGTCTGCAAGAAAACAACCAACCTCAGAGAACATCAAGGGCCCCTCATTTCAACCCTGAGCTACAAATATTCTCCTTTATTGTTATAGAAGTCCTCATATAAGACTTTTTGTAATCAACATGGTGGAATTGTGGGATTAGCCGCAATATGCTTATGTTCAACTAAGAAACTTCCCAAACTTTATTCCCAAAGTTTATTTCTTCCACTTTGGTTCTATTTCATTCCCTTTGACATTTACAGTCACTATGTAGAAATTTTTCTATGGACCCAGAATAGTGTTAATTGTTATCAGGTAACTAACTTTGTCGTCTGAATTCATTCCTGGATATCATAAATTAGGAAATGTATTTAAGAAGATCATATTTCCCATCGTATTTCTTTGGCAGAATGTATTTTGATGATGTATTAAATATGATCCAAAGTATAAGGATGTTAAAAAGTCTGGGTTTCATGTAGGAATGCTGGTTAAGAGACCAGATTTGGCTACACACAAATTTGCACACATAGTTACATCTTGGCACATGTATATATTTGAGGGCACACTCTGTAGCGAATGCAGTTGTTGTTTTTTTACTATGCAGTATCTAAATTAGCATTTTTGCTCTTTCTGTTTTCTCCATTCAAAACCACTTAGTACATATAATGGGCTAGCATTTTATTCATATTTCTTTTGAATGACTCATCTAGGGACTATTAAAAAAACCCCTTTGTGTACTGAATTTGATTTAATCTATGGCATAACATTTTATGCCCTGCCTCTTGGGGGGAAAAAAATGTACTCCTTGGCTACTTTTTTTTAAAAAAAGAAACCTGTAGCAGATTCGGAAGACCTCATGGGTTCTGTTCATCCTCTGACAACAACACAAACAGTGATTGTGATAAAATGCTCTTGGGCTTTTCAACATTTTTTGAGTTATTGTACACAAGCAATTACCATACATTTAGCTCTAGTAGAGTGTGAATTGCTTGCTCTTTTGTTTATTTTTAGCTGTCACATCTGGCTGATCTTGCCTTTGCTCAGAAGCTAAGTATGGCTCAGCCTGATTAGTATTTGAATGGGAAATCTCCAGAGAATCCAAAGTCTGTAGACTAGACTGGGAAGTTTTTCTTTTTTAAAAGAGATTTCTTGCATATTCTTGCATAAAAAAACATCTTGCATATTTCCGTTTTGTTAAGAAAGAATAAATGTTTCCATGTAGTCAACAGGATTTTTGCTCAACTCAAAAAAACCCTCTTTATTTGTGATTATAAAACAAAGATTATGGGGGAATAAAAAACCCACCACCTTTTTTTTTTTTTTTAAATAGTGATTATATTTATTTATTCCAAAACATTTTAGTAGAGCTGGACCCAAATGGTTTCTCAAAATTCTCCACCTTATTTATCAGCAGAAAAATTGAATAGACAGTGTCTCTGACTTTTTAGGAAGAGGAATTCATTATTAATAATGAGGATAGCATGGGAATTAGGGAGGGGATGGTGGGTTCGTTGACTGGCAATTCAGGCATTGGGTTGAAGCTTTGTCCCGTTGCAACCTAGAATGGGGTGTAGCCTGTGCTGGAGTGAACAGCATTGTTGTAAGCCACTTCTGCAAAAGGAAGCAGATTGGTCTAATTGTCTTGTTGATAATTAATAAAGCATTTTAAATATTGTTCCAATACTGAGTTCTAATGTTCTGTCCCACCATTCGTTTGCAGAGATGACTAGATGACAGGCCCTGGGTAGTCCCCAGGAGGTCCAAAAATGCTCTCCAGTACTCTGAAGTGAATTGCACCCCCCTGTCCAAAATTATGTGTTGCGGAGCCCCATGTAATCGGTAGATATGTTGTACAAACATCTTTGCTAGAGTCTTGACCGTGGGAATCTTGGTGCACAGGATGAAATGCACCTATTTGGAGAACAGGTCAGTCACCACCCAAATGACCATGTTTCTTGTGCTCTCTGGTAACTGCACAATAAAATCTCCCAAGGTGCTGATGGACTTGCTACCGCCTGCAATAGCCCTGGTGTTCTACCGTGTCTTTGTTTTGCCACTGCACAGATGGGGCAGCTAGCCACATAGCTTTCAATGTCCTTCTTTATGGACAGCCACCAAAACTGTCTCTTCACTTAATGGAGCGTTTTTACGAAGCCAAAATGTCTAGCCATCTTTGAGTCATAACATAGTTACATAAATTTCAGTCTCTGGGCTTTGGGCACATATAATTTTCCACTCACCCAAGGGAGTCCATCATCCATCGAGCAGAGGTTCTTATGACCCAGGAAGCATTCGTCTGTTTCCAAAGTCTGTCTGAACTTCATTCCTGCTTCGCTATCTAGGGGCTTTGGTTTTTTTGCTTGCAAGCATGTGGTTACTGGAGCCGCTAATTGTTTAGATGGCACGAGGGGGTGCACCACTTCTGTTTTGGTGCTGTTATACTGTGGCAACCTTGACAAAGTGTCTGCCAGGCAGGTATTTGATAGTAAAGTTAAACCGGTGGAAGTGTTGAGACCACCTTGCTTGTTTTGGTGACAGTTTTCTAGGGGGTTTTAAGGTTTCAAGGTTCTTGTGATCAGTCCATACCTGGAAGGGGATTTTACTCCCTTCTAGGAAGTGCCTCCATGTGAGGAGGGCCCAGTGCACTGCATAGGCTTCCTTTTCCCACACTGCCCACCTCTGTTCCGTCTTCATGAGTTTTCTGGATGTGTAAGAACAGGGCTGCAGTTGGCCCTCTTGGTTTTCTTGGAGCAGTACTGCTCCTACTGCTACATCACTAGCATCTGCTTGTATGACAAAAAGCTTCTCTGTTTCTGGGTGTTTCAAGACCGGTTCAGCTGCAAAAAGTCTTCTCATTCCATAGTCCATTTTAATGGTTGGCTAGGTTTTGGTTTGCCCTCCCCTCTTATTTTTAGCAAATTTGTAATGGGAAGTGCAATTTGGGCAAAAGAAATTAGCAAACTCCAGGAAACTTTGCAATTGTTTCCTCATGCATGGCAGTGCCCAGTTCAACACTGCCCTGACCTTTTCCGGATCCATTTCTATCCCATTATGAGATATGCGGTATCCTAAATAGTCAATTTTTTCTTTATGGAATTCACACTTTGACAGCTTGGCGTAGAGTCAAGCAGCCGCAATTTATTCAGTACTGCCCTGACCAGTTTTACGTGCTCCTCCCTTGTTTCGGTGAAAATTAAGATGTCATCCAGGTACACGAGAACCCCCTTGTAGAGGTGCTCCTGTAGGACTCCTGCCTAATGTAAGGACTTGTCTCAATCAGTTCTTCCAAGAAAACAGAACTCTTGAAACGGCATCATTTCAAAAGGAACTTTTATTGGGAGCTGTTGCAGCAGGGATAGAAGGCAGGATCTGAGGGTTTCCCGCATGAATCAAGTAGTTAAAAGTGTCCATACTAACCCCACCCTAACTGTCCATCTGGACGGTTCAAATAGGCCAATCCACAGGTGTGAAAATGCCATGGGAACAGAGTGATAAGGCGCCAAGGCTGTTAGGTGTCTGCGTCATTTCTTCCGCACTTGGAGATAAGGCAGATGGCCGGAGGTACATTCCATTCCCACCCCGTTAGAGACACATCAAAGAGGATAGAGCAAGAGACAGAGCAAAGGAAATACACATCAGCACCTCAAACTTCCCCCTCCCCCCTCCCCCCCAGGAGAATGGCAGAACCCGAAAAGAATAAGAAATCCCATGCACACAGAACATAGAGTTCTGACAATAGGATATTTAGTGAGAAGTAAAACTAATACCTTGGCAAACTATGTTGCTTGGCAGTAACTCTATCCTCACCTGGTGATTAAGATGGCGCTCCTGCTTTCACCTAAAATGTTGGCAGGCCCTACATCCATCTTACATTAGCTTGTATATTATCCCCTGCTCCTTTGGTTGCCTCTGGTGCACTTATCTTGGCACTTTGTTCTGTCTTTAAAAGAATGCTGTCTGATGTATCTAATAAATAATATATTGTATATAATCTGAACTCTAATGCGTGATGCTACATCCTGTTATATTATCTTATGATTCTTTTTACAATATCTTTGTATCTGTCTCACAAATGGAAGAAAATTGCTGACCCAGATTTTCCAGCTTTCTTCACCATTTTTGTTAAACAAACTAAATGAAGTATTAAGGACAGATGAATCTTGGAATGGATTGCTGAATCCTTTCTAATTTGTTTTATGTGAATTTATATAGTTTTGGAATGCTTCTGCAGACTCGTTTTGCTTCACCTGGGCTCAGGGGTTGCCACAAAGAAGAGGGAGTCAAGCTATTCTCCAAAGCACCTGAGGGCAGGACAAGAAGCAATGGATGGAAACTAACCAAAGAGAGAAGCAATCTAGAACTAAGGAGAAATTTCCTGACAGTTAGAACAATCAACCAGTGGAACAACCTGCCTCCAGAAGTTGTGAATGGTCCAACACTGGAAGTTTTTAAGAGGAGACTAGACGACCATTTGTCTGAAATGGTATAGGGTTTCCTGCCAGAGCAGGGGGTTGGACTAGAAGACCTCCAAGGTCTTTAGACCAAACAGGATGAGGTCACACAACTTGCTTAGCCACAAAGTATTAACCAAGCTTAACACCAAGCATGTCATGTTGTGCAAATTAATCTGCCAGGTTTTTATTTGACCTGGTTAAATGTGTCTTGTGAATACAACCATTTTGTCTGCACCCAAAGAACAGTGGCTACTCTTTCCTATCATAAATCAAGTAGCCATAACTTCATTTGATTTTCTACAGTGATATTTTGCACAGTGGTGATAAAAGCAACCAACCAATTAAAAACAATATTTTAACCAACCAGCAGAGGCAAAGAATATGGGAAGCTTTCAAAACTGAATTTAGAAAAGTTGGCACATTTTGTCTTAGAATAGAATATAAATTCAATCCTTTGAATTTATTAGAGATTAAGGATTCCTTTACTGTAGAATGAAAATTATGCTAAACATTTGATCCACCAGCAGGGTAATAGGAAGGATGTCAACACAGCAGCTTTACATGCATATAATTATGTTAATCTGTCATGTACTTGTGTCTTGTTTATCTATCGAGAAAACATGCATAAGCCCTTTTACTAAAACTCAACAACTTGTCTTCATAAAAAACAATAAAAACACTATGCATTTCCCCCATGTAATAAATATTTACCTATTCTGAAACTATAAGAGCTAAAAACTGCAAACTTACTCAGCAACCTTAACTAGATACTGCATCAGAATGCAAAGAAGCACAATTGTATGGAGGATTGCAGGATTATGCACACAGCAAGTCACATATTATGCTACTCAATTCCACCAGGAACACCTTCCATTCTTAATTTCATATATTCTGGTAAAATTTAACCATGGTTATCTATTTCCACTGAATATACCAAAGTCATAAGTATATACAACCTCACAAAATGTTTAACTACTGCTTATATATGACTGATTTCACATTTTTAACCTAAGGCATTTTCAGAGATGCCTTATTCTGAATGCTGGGAGTTATGTATGCAACTTATTTCTTAAGATAGGGAAAGATGCTGTCTAGTGTGTGATTTCCAAACTTCCTACGTTTAAGGACCAAATTACTTTGATCTTGGTATGGAAATGTAGAGGGGGAAAAGCTGTGGAACATGATTGCTATGATGAGAACTTAATGGAGGTTTCTTATAATCAGGCCATAATAAACTAGAAGAATAGAATAGAATAGAATAGAATAGAATAGAATAGAATAGAATAGAATAGAATAGAATAGAATAGAATAGAATAGAATAGAATAGAATAGAATAGAATAATAACTTTATTGTCACTTTAAATGTACATTAATCAGCATACATTAAAATGAGATTTCATTGCATACAGCTCTCAAAGGATAACCACCTCCAATATATACTACATAAACATGACAAAATAAATAATTATGCATATACCCACATACACACACATATATGACCCAGAGAAACTGCACAGTCTAATTGGGATGTATACATATACATGACGAGAATAAAGAATCTTGAGAGTTTACCAGATGGATGGCATAGGGAACAAAGCTGTTACAGAATCTGAGATTCTGTTACAGAAACTGAGATTAGTTTAGATGAATAATGACTAGCAGCTGGAATCCAAGGAGAGAGATGATCTTATCTCTATCAGCACTTGTAATATTTTTCCATTACCACTCAGGTCTTATTTTTCTGAGACTCGTATTTTGTTCTTCCCCTTCTACCCAGTTACAAACAATCACATAAGGTGATTTGTCAGCATAGATTCACCTGTGTATAAAATACCCTTGTAAAATGCACACAACTCAGATCTCTCCATGGACAAAGACTGGAATACAGTATTGGATTCAGTATTCCTCCAATGCAAGCAGTCCCTGACTTACAGCCAAAATTATGATGGACTTCAAAAAAGCTACTTACAACCCATCCTTGAAGTTATGACTGCTGTATCATAATCCTTCGTATGGTTACATGATCACATTTTGGATACTTGTCAACTGTTTACAATTGGTTGCAGCATCCTGTGGTCATGTGACCACTATTTACAATCTTTTTGCCATTTTCTGATTTTGTTTTGATTGATCTAGATCACCTTCTCCTGAAGATAAATTATTGCAGTCTATCAATCTTTCAAGAAAAGTAGTTTCTAGGGCTAATTTTTAATTCAAGAAAGCTCTGAGGATTCTAGCTGACAATTAGATTCCTAATAGCCACTCCCTATTTCTGGCTATTACAGTATTCCCTGTTGCTAAAGGCATTCAGTATTAACCACTTCACTAGTGGAATTTTAAACAACAAAGTCAATTACTTACCATTCCAGTATCCTCCTGGAAAGGAATTCATATTTCAATCAATATTCTGAATAAATAATAACAAATTGGAAATACTTTATACCTCAATTCTTGCAATTTAAAACCCTTTATGTTCAGCTAAAATGCTTAGAATGATTTGCCAAAAGAACCTGTGATAACTAAAGACAACATGGTTTATCTATCAGGCCCACACTTAAAAAATGCAGTTTTTCAGATAGCCACCTGTTCTGTATCTGCTTCATTAATCAACCCATTTTCTGTGATAAATGTTGTTTTCCAAATACCCTTGACTTTCTACTTGTTCCCTTCATTACACAATAATCTGTGTTGGATGCACAGGCTGGCTGAATAGAGGACTCCCTTTTGGTATACACATATCTTTTTAAGGTTTTACTTATATTGTGCTAATGACATTATTCTGATAAATGAAAATAAAAATGGTCTGAAAGCTCTACTAATGAAAGTCAAGAAGTACAGAATTAAGGTTAAATAGAAAAAAAGACCAAATTAATGATAACAACTAAAGCAATCAGCTTTAGAATTGACAATGAAGATATTGGAAGTTGTGGATAGTTTCTACCTTTTATCCTCAATTCTCAACAAAAAGGATCTAGCAGTGAAGAAATCCACAGACTAGATTATGAATAATGTAACAATGAATTTTTTGGGGGGAAAATATTCAGATACCATGATGCGTCTACACCTATAGAGTTTATAAAAGTGCAGGCAATGTTTTTTTCCTATGGCACTATATAGAAAACAAAGATGGATTTTGAAGAAGCTGAATTAATGCTATTAATGCTTTGAACCTGGAATTAGGAAAAGACTCTTGAGAATACTAAGGGCAACTAAGAAAACAGACAAATGGATAGATTTTAAGTTATCATATTTGAGACACATTATTCTAAATTCTGACTCCCTCAGTAATCCATAATATCGGGAAAGGTGAAGGAAATACCAGCAGCAAGGTGGATAAACTCAGTTACAGTAATGATAGGCCTATAGTTAGAAGATTTAAATGGCCTGGCAATAATCTGATGTCATATAAATCAATCAATCAATCAGAATTAAAAAGACAATGGAAAAAATATGAAACTAGCTTGTAAAATACCAAAAGTATTATCTTTTCAGACTGTCTATTCAGTTTTTTGAATTTGTTCTTTATAGTTGGTGTACAATGAAAAGTGATACTAATCCTGAAGAGTTCACAAGAGTCAGTTCTAAATAATTGACAACTTGATTGTCATTTTAAATCAGTTGGTGGTATTCAGCAGGTTCGCACCACTTCGGCAGAACTGGTAGCTAATTTTTTGTTGCCCAGGCCCAGAATGGACTTCCAGAAGAACCGGTGGTTCACATATTTGAATCCCACCACTGATCAGCATACATTAAAATGAGATTTTGTTGCATACAGCTCTCAAAGGATAACCACCTTTGAGATGTATGCTGCATAAACATGACAAAAAATATGCATATACCCACATACACACACATATATGACCCAGAGGAACAGCACAGTCTAGTTCAGATATATACATATACATGGCGAGAAAAAAGAATCTTGAGAGTTTACCAGACAGAAACTGAGATTAGTTTAGATGAATAATGACTAGCAGCTGGAATCCAAGGAGAGAGATGATCTTATCTCTATCAGCACTTGTAATATTTTCCCATACCACTCAGGTCTTATTTTTCTGAGCACTAGTATTTTGTTCCTCTATTTTCTCTTCTACCCCAGTTACAAACAATCACATAAGGTGATTTGTCAGCATAGATTCACCTGTGTATAAAATACCCTTGTAAAATGCACACAACTCAGATCTCTCCATGGACAAGGACTGGAATACATTCTATGGATTCAGTATTCCTACAATGCAAGCAGTTCCTGACTTACAGCCAAAATTATGATGGACTTCAAAAAAGCTGGAATACTACAATCAATTTTGGTCACCATACTACAAAAAAGATGTTGAGACTTTGGAAAAAATTCAGAGAAGAGCAACTAAGATGATTTAAGGTGTGGAGACTAAAACATACGAAGAATGGCTGCAGGACTTGGGTTTGGCTAGTGACTAGTCTAAAGAAAAGAAGAAACAGGAGTGACATGATAACAGTATTCCAGTATTTGAGGGGCTGCCACAAAGAAGAGGGGGTCAAATTATTCTCCAAAGCACCAGAAGGCAGGACAAGAAACAATGGTTGGAAACTGACCAAAGAGAGAAGCAACCTGGAATTAAGGAGAAAGTTCCTAACAGTGAGGACAATTAACCCGTGGAACAGCTTGCCTTCAGAAATTGTGGGTGCTCCATCACTGGAGGTTTTTAAGAAGAGACTGAACAGTCATTTGTCTGAAATGGTAAAGGTTCTCCTGCTTGAGCAGGAGGCTGGACTAGAAGACCTCCAAGGTCCTTTCCAGCTCTATATTCTATTCTATTCCTATTCCTATTCTATTCTATTCTATTCTATTCTATTCTATTCTATTCTATTCTATTCTATTCTATTCTATTCTATTCTATTCTATTCTATTCTATTCTATTCTATTCTATTCTATTCTATTCCATTCCATTCCATTCCATTCCATTCCATTCCATTCCATTCCATTCCATTTTTCCTGTTAGCTTGTATATTCAGCACTGCACTTATTATATCCTGGTTAGTTTTAGAAAGAAAAAACAAACAAGGAACAAGATAAAAACAAAATTAAAAAAATGATGTTAAAGGATTTATTAAGAACCCAAAACAACCCATACAATGATATAGTTATGCACCTTATTAATAGGACATCTAGGGATATAGAATGAAGCCAAAAATGAAGAAGAATCTGTCCTCTATAATTAATGCAGTTAGTTGCATCTAGAGCAACTATCATGATCTATGAGTGACAATGAGGTAAGATTATTTGGGACATTAATTCAGTAAGTATTACAAAACTCTTTGGGTAGAAAGAATTGCTATTGAGAGAATTAATGCAATTGATCTTTTATGCAGTATGATGATGAATTATTGGAAAGGTCATTTTATAATGCAACAGTGCCAAGTACCTGCTGAATAATTGTGTGATATCATGGTTTTATTGCCTAGTTTTCTCATTACCATTTTTGGGATTTATCTATTAAGAAGGCATACTTCAACCCAATACCTTCTGATATCACATACTTTACAGTGGATTTCTTCCAAGTTGTTTCCATATGTAAAAGAATGTGGAAATGTTATCTTTTGCCTCTGGTAGCTTCATTGGTTCTTGAAAAGATATCTAGGAGCAAAAGGGACAGCATAAAATAGGATCCGAGAACATGTGAATTTCCATGGAGATGACAATGAGTAAGTTATCTACTAACTTAAAATATTTGTATTCCTAATTTTTAAATTTCATGTTATGCAAAGAGGTCTACAACAATACTGAAGCCACAAATACTTTTAAAAAGGGGGAAATTGGAATAAGAATTAAAATGCATGAAAGTAGCATTAAAAATAGTAATATCTAATAGTGTACTTTAATGAATAATCCCAATTAATTCAATGATGTTCACTCTGAAGGTTAAATCCTGAATTCTGGAAGCTGCTTTTTAAACTTACGTGAAGGAGCCTCAGTTGAGGAAGAATGATATATAACAGTCTCCAAAGTAAATACTGTTGAGTGCTTTTCTGATTAATCTTGCATAGGATTGCACAATAATTATTCACTAACACTCTTCAAATGTAATTCTATGCATTCTAATCCAAGGAATAAATCTGATGGAAGACACTGAGAATTAATTAAATGCTACCATCTGAAATCTAACTACTCTGAGAAAAGCAAAGGCAAAAGGTCCATAATTTAGTTGAGATCACAGAATGTGTCCTCTGCAGCTATAACCTATCTGATTTTCAAAATGTGGTGGGATCAAGTTGGAGATCTCTAGGAAGGGTCTTAAATAAAATGCTTATGTCTTGGATTTTATGGATAGAAAGTCCAACAATTGTTCTGATAAACAGTCTTCAAATCTTTAAAAAACAATGACTCTTTAAACAGTCTTGAAACAAACAAACATATAAGATTGGTTTCATGTTGAGGAATACCTACATATATGCGTGTGACCACCAACAAAATATGAATTGGCTTTTTTGTTCAATTTTTTTAACCACCTCTTACACTTTATTCTTCCCTTTGTGGCAACCAGATCTCATCAGCAACAATCCCAACAATCATTAGATGGCAGCTAGGAGAAAAAGAATGAACCAAACCCTAGTCTTTGAACTTTGAACTTTGTAGTTAAGATCTGGTAGTCCTATCACTGTCAGACAGCATTCTGTGTTCACCAATATGTGTAATCCTTGTTTGCTTTCTGGAACCTACCCTTCAGTATTTTCCTCTAAAATTTGCTCTTTTATTGCTGAAAACCCTGAGATTTTCTCACCTGTTAATGTTTCCCCTGTGTTCACACTTGAAAAAATATTTAGTGACTGAAGTTGCATATCATATAACAGAATATCAGAATTGGAAGGGACCTTGGGAGTCTTCAAGTCCAACCCTCTGCTCAAGCAGGAAACCTATAACATTTCAGGCAAATAGTTGTCCAATCTCTTCTTAAAAACCTTCAGTGTTGGAGCACCCACAACTTCTGGAGGCAAGTCATTGCCCTAATTAATTATTCTAACTGTCAGGAAATTTCTCCTTAGTTCTAGGTTGATCCTTTCCTTGGTTAGTTTCCAATCTTGATTAGTTATCAATATCACACTGATATAAAATATTGTTTATAAATTACATTGATTTCCATTAACTGCAATAGACCAAAACTGAAGGAATTGTACCATAGCTCAGAATGGGCAGATCCAACCATTAAACCTCCTTTCACTTTCCCATTAGTTATTTCAAATGCCAATGAATCTGTAAGAATCTTTTATAAACTTAGTTTATTAAAAAAAACCCTAAGAATAATATGCATAATAAGGAACCCAGCCCATTATTTTTGGTTGGTTGGAAACATGATTGCTTGGTTTCATTTGAGAAAAAGCACCAGGAGGAAAAAAAAGGAAAAGGAAAATAATGTGGCTAAAAACAGGCGATAATTAGAGGCTGTTTTCAACTGCAATCTCTAAGAAAATGTATTAAGCTGATATAATTGATTATTTTTCATGCGCAATCTGAACAAAATGCAATCTACAAATCAAATCAAGTGCGCAGAGAACATATTTGGCATCACTTTACTGTATAGACTATGCTATATTGAAATATTTGCTTTTTTTTTTCAAAACAAAAAGCCCAAACCCTCTTTGACTTCCAATCAGCAAGAACACATCCAAAAGACAGATGAAGATATTTATAGTGCCTTTTTAGACCTTTTGCAAATGATGTAAATCTATTCATTCAAGGAGATGATTGCCTGCTATTTCAGTAGGGTTCAATTTTGTCCTTCCCTTTAGAAAATTCATTTGAGAAGAGACCCTCTTGCCTCTGAGTTCCACCAGATGTCTTGCTGTCAGTCGCAGACATAAAGGAAGCTTTTCAGATATCTGTGTAGTGTAATTACAGGTTCTAGTGATGATGCCGTAATTGGCTCTATGTGTTGCAGTTTTTTCTATTAAAAAGGATGTCATTCCTATAGATTTAAAGAGAAAACAAGGGCAAGAGATTGCTGGATGCTGAACGAAGCAGCCCTCCACAGTTAACAGCAAATCTTGATTGACAGGATAATTCACTCCTCTTTTGTTACTAAAATGAGGATGTCCCTGAGAATGCTGGTTCAAAGAGGGAGTACACATTTATAACAGAGGTCCACAGACACCCCTGGAGATTCATAGTAGTGATAATTCCAAGAGTTGATTTTCCTGGTGCCCAGTATTATAGATCAGGATTTTTCAAACTAAGGTTCCACAAAAATTTGATAGGGTTCCATGAAAAACTAAAGGTAAAATATTTCACTTGAACACAGTCAATATTCTATTACTAGAGTTTCACCTCTTGAGCAAGGCTGCAAGGAATTATTTTTTAATGAACAGATTCTGTGACTGAAAAAGCCTGTTGTACACAGCTAGAGTGCTGGTACTATTGTTCAGCCCCTGTCTGTCCATAAATCTGGTTTACAGAAAACCCTACCTTGACCTTGGACTCCTCTGGATAGGTGTTTGTGTATGGCATTCAGCTTGGTGAATTGGATCTCATTTGCAGCCTTTGAAAACAGTTCTCTTTACTTGTTGATCAGTTTGCTTGTAACAGTCTAACTGAACAAGTTTTCCTGTATTGCCTGCTTTAGACCATTAAACAGAACATTGTGCATGCTATTAGCAAACAGTAATGGACTTGGGTTATCTTTTCTTACTAGCACTTTTGGGGTTCTCCCCTGCTTTTGGAAGGGTTAATGCATCCAGTTCCTACATATAATGAAACATTTTCATTCAAGATAGAAATTGGTACTTTTATAAACCTGATAAAACTCCAGAAATGACTCAAGGCCATTTTTCATACTATTGAGCTTTCTAAAGCATAAGCATAAGTGTTAAAACTCTAGTTGATTTTCTGATTTATTTTCCCACTTTCCTGGTTTTTGGTCAGAATTTCTTCCTTTTTCTTTCTCATTATTATTCCCGTATGCTTCAAATGCATTTAATAAGGCTTCTAGAATGGAACACCAGGTTGGTTTGGTTTTTTTTAATTGGCCAATGAAACAGCAAAACTATATATTCTCCATCAGGTTCTTATGGATGAGGAGCATTAGGACCAAGCTGAGACAAAATTGCATGAAATCTTTCAATTGGGTAGGATCTGGGCTAACAAAAGGGTTTCTGACCTCTTTCAGTGACTTAAGAAATAGTAAGAGTATATTCAAAGTGAATGTTGTCACTTATGGTAAAATCCAGTAGAGAGATTCATATTGGCACTGTAGTAAAACAAAATAGAGATTGGAACTATATTTCTTTTATATTATATTTCTAAACCAATCATGGGCAGAAACTGTGCAGGTCAAGACCTATCCAAACTATTGTATAGGAGCTGTGGTGGTGCAGTGGTTAGAATGCAATATCCCACAGCCTGGAATTCGATCCTGTCTGGATCAAAGTTGATTCAGCCTTCCATCCTTCCAAGGTCAGTAAAATGAAGACCGAGGTTGTTGGGGGGCAATGTGGGGGCATTTGTAAATTGCTCAGAGAGTTCGGTAAAGCACTATGGAGCAATATATAAGTTTAAGTTGCTATTGCTAAATGGTTATTTTTAAAAAAATATGTAAAGGAAGGAACAGCCTTTGTGAGAACCACATGCAACTGTAAGCAAATAGGTCATTTATTTCTTTTAAAAGAAATTAAAAAGTTAAAATATTAGCTATTTCTTACATTTTCAAAAATAATCTTTCTTTTCTTTTTTTAAAGAAAGAAAATCCTAGTTGGATTTAAATCTCAATCTTTCTCCTCCCCTGAATTGTTTTTAAAGCAACCCTCAAATATAAATTCATTTTTTGCAGAACCTATGGCATGATTCTTCTATATCTCAACTTTCAGATAAAAATATTAGTTAATATTTATTAAGAATATATCAATACACTAGAAGATAAATCCAAACAGGAAAACCAGAAATTGTAGGCATCTGTCCTTGTGGTACATCTTATGATACATGATACATGATTGCCTTCCAGGAAAGAAGACAAGAATAGCTGAAAGACATAGAATAGTTTTTTTTTTAAATCCTTCATCATATGAAACATGAGCTGAGCAATGCTTTGAAAGGTAACATTCACTATTATATAGAGATAAACTTTTACAGAAAGAAGACAGAATTGTACTTTTGTTTGATACAAGTCAATTTTAATCACAGCTAGAGCTACTTCCAGAAATTCAATGCTTAATCCACTAGAGAGCAATGAGAAATTATTTTAAATGGAGCAGACTGCAAAATAATGTGTTCACTAGTGTAGATTCTATGCAGTCATGGCAGTGTTGGATCTGAACAACTTGTGGCATGAAAATAAGTTGGTTTTATAGGTTGAAATTTGGGTCCTTAAGTCTATTACATCAGTGCTTTGTATGATAAAAGGACTATTTCCAGGCAAAGAATTACGCTTAACAATTGAGTGACATCCTGTGGCCCACAGTCCCAAGAGAATTTATTTGGTTTCTGTGCCATCTTTCTGTTAAAAATGAATATTTACAATGGTTTATAGTTTAACTATAATATAGTTAAAATAATCTCTTATATACCCCAAACCCAGAATATGCAACATAAAAACAAGAATAAATCAGTGATATTTAATGGTCTGCTTAACAAGAGACGTTCTTCAGTTTTTCTAAAGGCAGAATGAATGAAGGCTGAAGGTAACAATGGTGTACATTTCATAGCTTAGAAATGATAGTCATCTCCCAATTGTCCCTTAATAAGAACCTCTTTAGATGGGCCTCCCCTTATCATCTATCACATTCATAACAGAAGAGGTGATCCCTCTGATAGTTGGATGCTAAATTACAGGTAGGGCCAGGTCTACTTTGTGAACAAATTTGACTTAATTATTTTGTCATAAGAATAATTTAGTGTGCCAGCTCAAAGTAAGGATGCACAAGAATAAATAAAAATGAAATCCAGACAGCTGTGAAGAAAGGAGAATGATTAAATCCCAAAAGCAAAGAGGTTTGACTAGGGGGACAGCTGCAAAGAAAATAGGATATAGAGCAGGGGTGTCAAAGTGCTGGCCCATGGGCCGGATGCATCATGCCGAAACTGCACCCACCCTATTGCTGGCAATGGAAAAAAAATATATGGGTGTTATAAAGGACACCCATATATTTGCTTCTAGAAGCACGAGGCCGAAGAGACACCAGCCTGAAGATGACGAATGAGACTTCGTCGAAACGTCGCCAAGACACTTTCAATTTTACGCGGGAGAAAACCCGAATTACCAAAGACCTACACACAAACACCCGTGAAAACCTCAGAAAACACACACACACACACACATATATATATATATATATAGAGAGAGATGTCATTTCCCTCTTCACCCAAGTGCCAATCAAAGAAGCCTTGACAGCTATCCAAAACAAATATAACCCCCCCCAAGCACATCCTAGATCTGACCAACCATTGCCTATCCAACACATAGTTCATCTATAATGGACAAAAATACAAACAAATAGAAGGAGCACCCATGGGATCAGCCCTCTCACCTGTCATTGCAAACCTCTACATGGAACACTTTGAAACCCAAGCTCTAGAAAAATCGGATCACAAACCCAAACTCTGGCTCAGATACGTAGACGACACCTTCATAATCTGGCCACATGGGAAAGAAAAACTAGACAACTTCCTCACACACCTCAACAGCCTACACCCCAAAATACAGTTCACCATGGAAACAGAAGCTAACAACCAACTTCCCTTCCTGGATGTCTTAGTCTACAAGAAATCCAATGGCTCCCTAGGACACACCATCTACCAAAAGAAAACACACACAAACTGCTATCTGCACGCACTCTCACACCACCACCCTGCACAGATCAACTCCGTAGCCAAGACACTCATCTCGAGAACAAAACGCTTAGCTGACGAACAACACCTAAAAACCGAACTACACACTCTCACTAATGTACTAACATCCAACGGATTCCAAAGAAATAAGATTACCAACCTAATCCAAAAAGAAACCCCCACTAAAATACAAGGCATAGAACAAGAAAACGGCAAAGCCCTCCTCCCATACATAAAAGGCACCACAGACAAAATCAGCAAGATCCTCCACAAACACAACATCAAGACAGCATTCTGCACAAATCGAAAAATATCCACCATCCTAAGAAACCCCAAAGACAAAATTGAGTTAGAAAATCAAGGAGTATATGAAATCCCATGCATCGCCTGCCCCACCACATACATTGGACAAACCAACAGAAGAATAAGTGCACGCATTGAAGAACACAAGAACTCAGTCAGAAAAGAGGAACCAACTTCTTCCCTGGTCCAACACCTTAAAGCCACAGGACATAAAATTGACTTTAAAAATACCAGAACTATCGCCAAAACTGAACACTTTAACAACAGAATAATCAGAGAAGCCATCGAGATAGAAAAACGCCACACAGCATGAATAAACGAGATGATACCTCCCGCCTACCAGCCATTTGGAAACCCACCCTTATTGACAAACGAGTCCCTAACACAAAGAATGACACTAGACCCACACTCACGAAAACCACACAGGATGTCACCACCACACATCCACGCAAAAAGCAAACCCAAACCCACACCGATGATGAGGCACGACCACAAACCAGAAACCAGACCACAGCTGCATCATTAGCCATTTTAAACCCCTCCAATCCATACATGAAGCAAACTGACACCCACCTTGATGATATGGCACGACCACGAACGCGAAGCCAAACAACAGCAATGCAGCTCTCCATCTCAAATCCCCTGCAACTCAGACTAATCCGAGCACAACAAAGCCCCCACCCAAACAGAACACACCCCCAGCCAATCAGAGCACAGTCAACCCCCCATCCAATCAGAGCACAGCCAAGCCCCTAACCAATCAGAACACACCTCCACCCAATCAGAACACAGCCAAGCTCCCACCCAATCAGTTCATACCCCCACTGGCAGTTAAAAGGAAGAAACAGCTACGATCACACATTGCTCCTAGAAGCACGAAGCCGAAGACGCCAGCCTGAAGCTGACGAATGGGACTTCGTCGAAATGTTGCCAAGACACTTCCAATTTTACGCGGGAGAAAACCCGAATTACCAAAGACCTACATACACACACACACCCATATATATATATATACACACATATACACCCATATATATGTATATACACCCATTGTCCATTTTGAATACATAGTGTAAAGAGGAAGCTTGAGAGTTCACAAGGTTGATGCTATATGGGACAAAATTGTAAATGACTCTGGATGTTGTGCTGTAAATGACTCTGGATGTTGTGCTTTGAAGCCTCCTCCCAGAAAGTAACAAGGAAAACAGGTCATGAAGAGGAAGTGTAACATCCCAGACAATCTTGCGGACCATGCTCAAGCATTACTTATATGCTATGTCCTGAACAGAAGGAAATGAACTACCAATAATCTTTTCTGCCATCCTCACCATTCTTTGCATCTCCTTCCTGTCTGAAGTAGTAATGCTTTCAAACCAGACTGTAATGCAATATGACAGGATGCTCTCGATCGTCCCTCTATAGAAAGTAGTAAGGACAGGGGAAGAAAGATGTACTTTTCTCATGCGATGCAGAAAATGCAAACGCTGCTGTGCCAACTTCATCAGTGTCTCGCCATTGAACAACCAGGCCAGTCTACTCATTAGCTGCATATCCAGAAATGTGATGCTGTTAACCACCTCCACAGATGAATCATTAATACACAGAGGTGTGTAACTGATTTTCTGAAATCAACAATGATCTCTTTCATTTTTCCAATGTTTAAAACAAGGCTGTTTTTATTGCGCCAGTTCACCAAACCCTCTATCTCCTTACGGTAAGTACCCTCATTGTCATCCTGAATAAGGCCCACTGCTGTTGTATCATCCATATACTTCACAATATGGTTGGTGGCAAACCTTGCACAACAGTCATGATTCAACAGGGTGAACAACAGCGGATTTAGGACACAGCCCTGAGGAGAACCTGTGCTCAAGAAAATGGTGTTAGAAATATTAGTCCCAACTCGCATATACTGGGGCCTATCAATAAGAAAATCAAGAATCCAGTTGCACAAAGTAGTATTAAAGCCTAAAAGGCCCAGTTTGTCTACTATATGCTGAGGAACAATTGTATTAAATGCCAAACTGAAGTCAATGAACAGCATTTGCACATGAGTATTTTTTTCCTCTAAATGTGCCAAGCTCAGATGGAGAACAGAAGAAATAGCATCCTCTGTAGAGCGATTTGGAGGGAAAGCAATGCTGGAGGGAGGCTAGATACAATAATGTCTTTTATCAGCTTCTCAAAACATTTCATAATGATGGATGTAAGTGCAATTATCAATTATCCAATACTGTTAGCAAAATTAGCTTTGTATGAAAAAGTGACTATTTGGTCAAATGGTTATATTTCAGTGAATGGACTGTTGTGAAGATGGCACTCTTCCGTGGATATTCCTATGAAGTCCAGTGAGATGCATGTCTAAGCAATTATACATTGAACTCTGGGGTTGCTTTCTTACAGTCATTTTATTACCCAACTAGGTAACATCATCAGAAGAGAGTGGAGTTTGCTCTCTGTTTATATATAAGTGGCTTATATTTAGTAGCTCATTCTTTGATTGGCGTATTGTTTACTATTGATTGTTGGTTTGGTGTTAATCTACACCAACATTAATAGCAGACCAACAGTCGAGCAGTAAACAATACCACAATCAAGGAACTACCAATTCAGAAAAATAATTAAACATTAAAAACAGCCTAATCAAAGAACCAACAAGAACATCACATAAATGCTGCCATTATATCCTTCTGTCTGGTGTTTAAAGTTCTGATGTCCCTGTGCATGTGTCGTTATTTGCCTGTACATTGCAGATGCCCATGGAGGCAATGTGTCTTTCTACTTTGGATCTGTTCTCTTGACATTTCCAAAATCCTTTGCATCCAGGAATGAAAAAGTTCAAGAAACAATTTTTTTTAAGGATATGTATGATATGTTAATATAGTGAAATATAAGACTTTCTTGTTAAAATGCTACATTCTGAAATAAAAAAATATGACTTTGGAGCTCTTAAGATAAGAAAATTCTGATGTCCACTTATAATGAAATAATTTCAGAAATTGTGGTCAATAGTCAAATCAATCCATTTTATTACAAAGCATGAAGGCAAATAACAAAGTAGCACACTTATGAATTGGACTTTTTCCTAGGCTGGATTTATACAACATAGTTAATCTAACTACTAAATTTTCTGGATTTAACATCTACTGAACCAACTACACAGGCTAAGTCTGCATAACATACAAAGCAGACAAAAAATCTAATGTTTAACACTATGCAAACTTAGCAATGTATAATACAAATGCTTTTCTTGCACTTTTCAAATGCCTCATTAAGCATCCTTGTGTCAGATGATAAAGACCCTGATGATAATAGGTTAGGTTAACTAGATTATGGGGGTTAATACAATATATACGTTCCTAATAAATCAGGTAATTGAGTCTTATAATGCTGAGGTGTTAGAAGGAGGGATAACTCCAGGCTTCCGGTTCCGGATCGCGACACCAGCAGTCGCACGGAGAGATCTCTCTCTCCCACCGGCTGGTTTCCCTCCGTCGGTAGACCCTTAATCGGGTCGAAAGTCGCCCCGTAGAGGCGACCACCGTTAGAGGAGGCTCCTGCTCGACTGGGGAAGAGCGGCGGCTCTCCCCAGTTCGAGCTTTCTCCTTAGGGCCGCCGGAGGAAAAGATCGTCCTACAAAATGGACGGTCACTTCGTCGCACCAGCTGAAAGCCAGAAGAACATCTAAGCGAAAGAACCCCCGTGGAGAATCCGGGTGAGACCTTTCCTACCCCCTTTTTTCTTCCCCTAACTACTTTCCTGTTAAAAGCTTTCTTTGAATTATTTCCCTGTCGTGAGGAAGCAGCGTGTGAGCAATGGGGAAAAACAGCGTTGGAAAAAAAAATATATAAATAAAAACCAGTTAATTTTGATACTATTTAAATTTTGGAATACTGAGGGGACCTGAAAACATTTTATTTTTGACTATTATTGTTACAACTACGTATTCATTATTTTGAACCCTTTCTTCATCTTTTTTAATACGAAAAACAAAAAATCTATTATTTGGAAAGAAAAAAAGGATTTTTTGGTTTGCTGAGGACATCTTGTGTCGAAAAGTGGTACTGCAACTATATTTTTTTTATGACTGGGAATGGCTATGACCCTGAAAGAGTCATAACTACAAGATAACGATGCAGCTGGCCTATTGAAAATTGAAGGTGAATGCTTGCTTGATTCTTATGAAGCAGAGCTTTTCTTAAAGATTAAAGATTAAAAAGCCTTATTATTATCGATATGGAACTTAATACACAACTGGACTATGAACTTATATTGGAAACAATTTTAGAAGCTGCAAAGGATGTGAGCTCTTATTTTCAATCCCTTTTCTCTACACTGAGAGAAACTGTGGAAACCACAAAACAAACTAATTTTATTCAACTTCCAACACAACCTATCGAGAAGTCTGATGACTATACAACAACTTCAACAGAGATGTCTGAAGCATCAATACCAACATCAACAGAGACTGACACTTAGATACAACTTATTGAAAATCGAGAAAAGGTGGATAAACAATTGGCAAATATAACATGGAATAAAACAGCTTTTACCATCCAAAGGCTATTAGAAGAAAGGAAAGAGAACTTTGACCAATTTGAAGCGTTAAAGAATATGGACCTTTTAATAGTGTGGTTTGATTATGTAGGAACCTCACTATGGAAACCACTATGGCATAGAAAGAAGCCTAGAGTTGGATTTAAAAATGTATTTTAAAGTTTTATTTAATGGGATTAAAAAGGCTTTGATTTCTGGACTGACTTAACAACTAATGGAATACGTGAAATTTTTAAGAGGATACCCTTTGTAATATTACTCTGTTTTAGATATGATATATATTGAAGAAGTAAACTTTATCTACTGGTTTAAAAAGATTTTTATAGATATAGAGACATTGATAGAATATATATTTAAATTAGATAGAAATTTATTTGTTGGCCTGATATCTTTATTTTAAGAGAATTATTTGGAAATAAAAGGAGAATAAGAGGGATGGGTGATAAGAGAAAAAAAATGGTATCAATGAAGAAGATATGAGAATGTTGTTGTAAGAACAATATACCAGATATAATTATGTAAAAAAAAAAAAAAAGGGCACCCGAAGTGTTAATAACATGTCTATTTAAGGCTAATTGAAATATAGTAATTGTAAGTTAGTAAAGCTTAAAAACAGGATTTGGATTTTTTAGAATTGAAATGTAACTGATATTTGATAGGACCGTTTGAAACTTATATAGAATTTATTAATTTGAATATGTAAAATTAAATGAGGGAATTAGAGAGGGAAGCTTAAAAGACTTGAGTTGACTTATATATCTGTGATTGTTTTTCTTTTTTTTGGATGTTTAATATACCCACCTCCATGGTGATTCCTAAGCACCTTAATGTTATCCCTGCACCCCTATAAAATCTAATAAAATATATTTAAAAAAAAAAAAAAAAGAAGGAGGGATAACTCCCTTTTTCTGTCTGCAGCAGTTTCACCCGCTTAATTTGGTTAGCACAGATTTTTTTTTTTACTTTCTGGCAGAAACTCCTGAATCCCAGGAACAAAAAAGGAAGTGACATCATCCTTCATAGCTTCGAGAACTCAAAAATGTCTGAGAGATGATTGATCCAATCCTTCTAGTTCATGCGTTGCTGGCACATACAAGAGAATGAATTGGCTGTGGGAGAGGATGATTGACAAGGTCAACCATTTAAACATGGTCAAAGTTTTCCTTCAACTGTAGCCTGTCTTAACAGATAATGCTATTTTAGCCAGCAGTCTAGTCTATTATTCATGGAAATGAATTAATTATATTGACTTTTTGCTTTTTTTGTTAGGAGCTTAACCCATGTTCATCTCCGTATGAGCTTCATGACGTCCCTGTAAGACAATTTACATATATGGGCCAACTTCAAACATTGTATTATTCCATGACTTGTTTAACTGGGATTTGTTGATACACCATACTAAGCTAGAGTCAAAGAAACTATGTTATGGCTTGGCACAGTATATGCCATAATACAAAGTAGCAGGATCATGTTGTACACATGACTGGAATCAGATAGCTCCTATATTCCTATAGGTTTTGCAGTATAAATTATTTCTCTTTATTTTAAAATGTTGTAACTGTTTATGCTCTGGTTTTCCTGTGTTTCCTGCATCAAATGACAAGGTGGGTGATGGTGGTGGATAAACTGTCCTACCAATTTTTCACAAGTGATTCCAGGTGCCATATGCATTCACAGTCATATACATGAGATGGGTAGCTATATAAATGATAAGAATGGATGGAGAGATGGATGGGATGGATGGATGGATAAATGAATGAAAAAGTTATTTGGGTTCTGGGCTTCAGAATGTCCATCTTTGTAATAGGTAGTACATGCTCCAAAAGGACATTGATAAAATCGTAAAAAAAAAAAATTCCATTGTTATTTGAAATAGAGAATTTACCAACTTTGATATTTTGAAGTCTTACTGCAAGCTTCACCTACATTCCTTTGTGCAGTATCATATAATTATCTTGCTCAATTCCTTAGGCATAGTTCCCTACTATGAAATTTCTCACTTCCATTCACCAGAAGCTGACACTCCCTCCATTTTATTAGAATACAATTTTTTTTCATTATTGACCCCTGTATGCAAATCCGTAGGTTTTAATACCTTTTGATTATCTCTATATCATTCAATGGTAGCACAGATTTTCCAGCATATCACTAATCCAAAACATGTATAAGAGAATTAAAGGACTTCTGCTCACTTCTGTATGGATAGCCAAGAGAATAGTGTATCAACCATAGGTCACATTAATAGAGGCATGGGTTCCAAGTAGTTTCATGATTTTATATATGTATACATATATTCTCTTCAGTCCCATTCAATATCTGCATGAAGCCATTGGATGAGACCATCCGTCACCATGGACTAAGATACCATTAATATGCTGATTTTACTCAGCTGTATATCTCAGCCCATGGTGAGTTAAGTGATGCTGTGACTTCCCCCTCGCAGGCTGTTAAGGGCTGGATAGGGAGCAACGGGTTGAAACTGAACCCTGGCAAGACTGAGTGGTTCTGGGTTTGGGGTGTTTTGGCCCATGGATGGGGTGGCACTGCCCCAAACAGACCCTGTACATAATCTGGGGATTCTCCTGGACTTGCAACTCCTGCTTGAAGAGTAGATGGCAGTCATGGTCAGGAGAGCCTTGCACATCTGCTGGTTGTGCACCAGTTATGCCCTTTCTTGGACCAACAATCCCTACTCACAGTCACTCATGCCTTAGTCACCTCTCATCTTGACTATTGCAATGCGGTCTACATGGGGCTGCCCCTGAAAAGATCTGGAAGCTCCAATTAGTGCAAAATACAGCAGCCCACATGATTTTATGCAGACCTTGGTGTGCACATGTATCACCTCTTCTGTGGGAGCTGCATTGGTTGTCAATTTGCTTCTAGGTGCAATTCAAGGTGCTAGGTGTTATCTTTAAAGTATTTCAGGGCTTGGGACCAAGTTACCTGAGGGACCTTCTCTTGTTGGTCACATCTACCTGACCCCCTAAGGAGATACATCTGGCAGGACCCAGAAGAAGGGCCTTGTTTGTGGTGGCTCCCTCCCTCTGGAATATCATCCCTCCAGAGATTAGACTGGCCCCCACTCTAACATTCTTTTGGAAGGCCCTGAAGATGTGGGTCTGCTAGCATCCTTGGGGAACCCAGATTGGGATGGAGCCCATTAAATGGCTGGTATAAATGTGTGTTGTCACCGGGGTGGGGTGTGTGTGGAGGATTATTTTATTATTTTTATCTTTTATTATGTTTATTTTTATTTCTTTTATATTGTGCTTTTATGTCCTGTAAGCCGCTTAAGTTGCCATGTGCGAGTAGGTGGCAATATAAATTTTCTAAATAAATAAATAAATATCCTTGGAGTTTGGACCTAATTTTGGGCCATACATATGTAAGATAGAAGAATAGAACATATGTTGGATAGAAAAATGTTGAGTGTTCATATATATATATATATATATTCTTAATTATAGTAAAAATCCGACTCCCAGGTAAACACATGTCGTAAAGCAAATAAGTAAAAACGATCAGCGCGTGTGCGGGGGCACAGGAAATAATCGTCTCGCGGTTTACACACGCTGTTCATTGTTTCCTTCGTCGCTGAGTGTGATCGCGTCCCTATCGTCTGGTCTTTGTCTGGTAGTGTTCGATCACCCCCCCTTTCCTTTTTGTGCCCCGCTGGGTCTGGGGCGTTGTCTTGCTTGTGGGGTGTGCTTCTGGTTCATTGCTCTCTCCAGGGGACGTGGTGGTCGTCCTTTCTGTTGTTCCATCCTTCCAGTTATGTCTGGTGCGGGCAGGTTGTTTATGTTGCCAGTTGGTATGATGCCTTTCCCACCCCTTTAACATTTGGTACGCAGGGCCAAGCTCTATATGCCAGTTGATGGAGTTTTTATCCGACATCCAGGCTTCTTTGAGCATATATATATATTTCTCTGCTGCCCAGGAGAGCAGGACTAGATATAATGGATTAGCTCAGATGAAGGGAGGTATTTTTTGAATGTTATGCTAAAATTGTTAATGATTCTTAATTATAAAAGCAATTATCAGTTGCTTGTGCTAATCTGTGCCTTCCAGCTGTGTTGACCTATAACCACTTAATTATTAGACAGCAAAACCAATTGATAGGGAATGATAGATTAATTATCTGGAAAATATAGGATTTGCATCTGACTAAAAGGCCTGAGAATTTTCCTGGATGTCTTTCTTCTAGAAGAAGCTGGTTGATCTTTTGAGGGGATGTTCTGTTAATAGATTTTTTTTTTTTTTGCAGAGGCTAAAGATACTTTTCTGAATTGATACAGCTACCTCTGACTTCAGGCAAGTCTTTCCATCATCTTCTCAATGTTGCAACTTGGATTTCTGATAGAGATATGAAAGACCTCTTAGGCTGCAGACCTAGGTATATTTGTTTAGTAATCTGCTCCAGTGAATGCAGGTAGACTTTCAGCTCAAGAAGCATACATGGAATTGCTTTTTTATTCTTCCAAAACATATGAATTGTTCCTATGGATATTCTGCTTTTGAAAGGCTTCATTGAAAGAGTTCAGAACACTTTACACATTTTATTTTTTAAATTTTATTATACCTTAAACCAGGGGTGTCAAACTCGCAACGTCACGTGACGTGTCGCGACGTATCCCGACTTTTTTCCATTGCTGGCAATGGGGTGGGCGTGGCTTCCATATGATGAAACCGGCCTGCAGGCTGGCAGTTTGACACCCCTGCCTTAAACAGAAGCTTTCTCCCAATGCTTAAATGTGGCAAATGAAAAGTAACTTGCATATTAGAAGAAGAATATACATTATAGTAAGGACCAGTGCTAAATATTCAAATCTAGTTCTTTCCTAGTAGGATAAATATAGGATCTAATAAAGCACTCTTAGTGTGGCAATCAAAATTGCAAATTCCATAAAGTCAAATCTTACTTATAGATGATTTCCTAATTTCCTCCAGTCCCTGAAAACATTAAAGCACTATTTCCTAATTAGTATCTATTTAATACTCTGTGATATGGGAGGCAGTCTGTAGGAGTATTTACTGAACATGATCTGTTCATGAATGTATTTTCATTTCTTGCATCTGTGTGTGCTCTGCCTTATTTACCTATCGATAGAAATGTGATGTTAAGAGCATTCACATCCATATCATGAGAATATGTACCCTGGGCAATAGTTCCTGATGCTGGTGCATTAGATGAAGATGCCATGTGGAATGGAGTCTATCAGAGTTTGAATAACCCATAATGGCTGGGTTTATAATTACATTAATCCAGAAACCACCATTTCAGAAATAAAAGTAAACAAACCACATTAGTTAGTTGTGATATATTACTCTTGCCTATTTTAAAGGCTAATACTTATCATCCATTGAAACCAACTGGTAATCAACACCAAATAGGTCCAGCACATTCTCAGTTTTTAAAAGCTAGAATTTGGAACTGGTGTCCTTTCTGCCCTGTTAATGATCACAACTGCTGTATTACTGAAGCTGACATCAGTAATGTCCACATGGAAGCAGACCGAATAGACACCACAAACCACTTGGTCTTTCCTACAGTAATGAGGTAAGCTGCATTTTAATTTAAAGCATACTATTATTTCTAAATATGTGTGGTTTATTTTGATTTATTTATTTATTTTGGTGCCTTCAAGTCAGTGTTAACACCTGACGACTATCAGAATGAGTCCCTGCAGATTATTTAGCAAGATTTCAATTGCCATTGCTTCCTTCCTAGGGCTAAGAGAGAATGACTGGCTTTGGGTCACCCAGCTGACTTTATGACTAAGTCGGGATTAAAATGCATGGTCTCTTGGTTTATACCCCAATGCCTTAACTACTACACCAGTCTCACTCTCTTGATATAAATTAGCACATGCAAATTTTATTCAGCTCAGGCTTGTTTCTCAATGCATTTTTTCTAATGCATTCATTCTCTTTTTTTTTTTTTTTAAATGATGCATAAATTCTGCAGTGCCTGAGACAGAGCAAGGTCTTCCTAGTTACATTCTTCATCTCAATTACAGGCCTACAGAGCTTGTTTGAAGGCTGGATAATTTGGCAGTGTCTTTTTCCATCTTTTTTTTCAGGAAACTGTCTTAGCTTGTCCCTTGTAATACACTATCTTTTTTAGGAGATATCAGTCAATAGTAATGCAGACCAGCTCAAGGCATTTTTTTCTGATAGAAGACTGGTCAAACTGAAACTGTCAAGCCCCAAGAACCATGAATGACATGAGGAGTTACATCTAAGTAGTTTCCTTTATTGTTCTTCACCTATAGACAGAATCATGCCAGACTAAAGCAACTATCTGCAAAACTATAGCTATACTCTGTGAACTCCTAGGGAGGAGCCGTTTTAACCCTCTTCCTGCCGACCAAACTAGTTAAGCTTCTCTGCCTTTTTGCCCTTGGAAAATAACCCCTCCCTCTTGGGAATCCAGATGACGGTGCACCCCAGAAACTTACTCAACTCTGACAATGGGGCATCATCTCCCATTGCTCAGAAAACCAACAGGTTAATGTAGGGCATGTGAAGGTAGTTTCTGGAACAGACATTTCTGTCCCACCAAATAGTTCTTGCAGCTGTCTTACTAACTCTGTCTAAATAGAGTTACTTAGGTAATGAGACTGGCCTTCAGAATGAATTTTACTAAACGATCTAAAACCTGAGATAATCCAGTTTATCAAAGCTATAGCCAACATCATTTAGCTTTTTGTGTGTAAGAACAAGCTCAACTCTCCTGAGAAGAAAGTTCACCCTTTCCTTGCATATACCTCATTTTTTCAAATAAACCACATTTGTGTCATGGTTCAGAAACCAATGGCACCTTCTCCTTTGTAGGTAGATCAGGGGTGTTCAAACTTGGCCCTTCTATGACTTGTGGACTTCAACTCCCAGAATTCCTCAGCCAGCAAGGAATTCTGGGAGTTGAAGTCCACAAGTCATAGAAGGGCCAAGTTTGAACACCCCTGAGGTAGATTTTCCTTATAGGCCAATATGAAATTTCAGGCAATTTGAAAAAAAGAAAACATGTCTCTCTTCCATAGGAACTTTATCACACGTTTGGGTTCCTCAGATGAAGATGTTAAATCTGAATCCTTATTTTCTTCAGGTGAAGTGTTCCTGAAGCTCTACCCTGTTCTCTGCCACCTCAGAAAGAAAGGCAGTTATATTTAATCTTGCCAATGTCCTCCACCTTCAAGAAAGATTCATAATGAAAGAACAGTATCTCCATAGCAACCAGGAATTATTTCAGGCGGCTGTAAAGCTGGTGAATTTCCAACACGCTAAAGCTTCTGCAAAGGCCATAAGTACTTGGGAAGAAAAACAAAACAGATGGTTAAAAAAAAAAATCCACTCTCTCTCCAGCTTCTTTGCTTTTGGTTGCTTCATAGGATTTGCTAGTTAAATTTGTTTTCTTCAAAGCTCAAGTTTGGCAGCTAAATGTATATTTACATAAAGGGAGTGAAAGTCATAGAGACTTTCTATAGCAGCCAGTACAACTGTGTTCTCTTGTTCTTTGGAATAAATATTGAAAAATTTAATTTCATCAAGCTAAGGGAGAATTGATCAGGAAAAATACAAGACAATTATTTTTGCAGGCACTGATCCTGCAAATGTCCTATGTTTGAAGCAATTCTCCAGACCCTCCCTATCATTCAACTTTGCTTCTTTCGTTTCTCGGATATACTGAGGATTAAGATATTGCTGGGACAGGTGGACAGAACAGAAGTACTGAGAGGACAAAAAAATTAAATGAAAAGAGTAGCCCTTCATCCTTGGATACAGTGATATGGTGAGAAGTATCTGGAAGTGAGGAAGCAAAGGATCTATAGGAAATATTCCAATGAAGGAAAAGTTGCAGAAACAATGATTTGAAGAAAGTGTCATTCAGACAACCTGTGGATTTCCAGCTGTTGCTGAATTCTAACTTACAACATTTGATGATAAGGAATTAAAAACTGAATGACAACAATAGTTACATATCTGAATAAAGAATTATAATTCTCAATCTTGGAAAATCAATGAGTCCAGGTTTTCAGACATATAAAACAGACTTCTTAATGAAAACAATTTATAAGAACATATTATTTTGTGTCTACTAAAGAATGTTTAAAAGTTAGACTTAGATTTTTTTTGTGTTGACACTGAAAGAAATTTGAGGTTTTTTTAACTCATAAAATCTCCTCTTGTCCAATCATAGTTTTGCTTTCATTTCAGTTCATAGCAAATGTTAATACAACTTTGGAAGGAAATATAAGTATATATGACGTTAAAGTATATTCCTAAAATATAACATATGTCATTTTGTGAAAAAATTTGGTTCTATCAAGCCTAGTACTCAGAAACTAGGCTGAGGAAAACCTTATGTAAATTGAAATAAATTTATCCTTCTGATACCAAGGAATGGATTAATGAGACAAGTCTTACCTATTTTTGAAGAAGAAACCTTTGTTATAAAACTGAGCAAAAGAAGCAATATGACTTCAGTTTAATGATAAGCTTAAGGACTATACTAATTTCCTATTGATACTATATGGATATATATATATATATATATCTTTTTTCTCCTTTTACTTTAATTCCTTCATTTGTAATGTTTCCTTTATTTTAGCCACTATCAACATAATCAGATTCTTTTGTATTTGATTTTTTATATTCCACAAACTTCCTTAATATTTCATCAAGCTATATCCTGTATATTTTGACATCACACAGGCAGTCCTCGACTTACAACTATAATTTAGCCTAGAATTATGGTAGTAAATCAAGCCAGTCATTAACCGAGTCATCACATGACTGATGAGATTTTTAGAACTTTTTTTTGCAGCAGTCCTTAAGTGAACATCATTGTCTTTAAGTGAACCCATTGTCCTCAATGGGAGTTTTTTTTGCTGGAAATCAGAAGTAAAATCCAGCTTCTGGCAAAACCCATAAGTCACAGTCATATGACTATGAGACATTGCAAATGGCCATAAATGCTGGCCGGTTGCCAAGCATGCAGAATGGAATGACTTTAGGGGAATCCATTTAAATTTGAACAGTCACTAAATGATCAATCATAAGTCAAGATATTTTGTTTCAGTCAAAATAGAACAGTGATTTAATTTTCAGCTTAAAAATAAACCAGCAGCAATATTAACAATTAGAAAGCAGAAAGTGAACAGGTAAAGCTTAGCACTACTGAAATGGTGGTGTGCTCAATTGATTCCACAACTGATATATTTTGAATGGACCCATTGGTCATTTTGTTTCATATAATGGAGATTAAATCTGTTATATGAATCATTCTTGGGATTCACATTTCTCTAAGTTTATGTGACTGGTCTTGGCTGTTCTGACACCAGATGACCTAGCTAATTGGGTCAGTCTCATTTTGCTTGTGAGCAACTATGTTGTATATCTCTCTGGTTGGTAGATTCAGATTTATTGTATTTTTTTTTATAAATTAGTACTGGGGAAAAAATCTTTAATGGCTAAAATGGGGACAGACCAACTGTGGAGAACTTATTGTACTCTAATAGAAGTACATATCTAGGTTGCAAGCATATATAGTACATGGCTAGTAGATGGGAGTAAGGCAATACAGAAATCTTTTTGCTGTGATCTATTGGTCATTTGCTCAGATCTGATACCCTATGTCTATGTCCCCTTTTTATCTTCTATTTTTATATTCACCTTTGTGTGAGGAGAAATAGTAAAACAGGAATGAAATAGACAAAATCAATGAAAGAGCCCCTATTTCCCAGTTGTTCTATGTTCTGTGTCTGAAGGCTAGAAAGGAAGTCTCAAAGATGCTTTTTCTAAAGGTAACTGGACTGTTTTCTCCTTGAGGAAGAAGTTTCACTTCTCATCCAAGAAGCTTCCATCCCCCACCTTCATTTCCAACCAGTCAGAACCAAAGAAGCTTCTTGGATGAAAAGTGAAACTTCTTTAAGCAAAAACAAAGAAAGTCCAGTTACACCTTTGAAAAAGTGCCTTTGAGACAACTATGACCAAGATAACTGAGAATCCCTACAGACAGCTGGAAGGAAGGATTAATCACATATTCTCTCTTCCAAATCTAGAAGATTCGAGAATGATTTCCCCCATTTTTCATGCTGCTCTTGCATCAATCCCCATGAAGATCAAGACCACTTCATAGGTTCACCAGGGAGGTCACACTTGATGACTTACCTAGGAGAAAGGATTTAGGAGAAAAGATTCTAAATGACTCTTTACCTACTCATCTAATGAGCTTATTCAGATTAAGTGACACATGAAACTACCCTGGAGGACATATATAGGGTCCCCTTAACCAATTTGCTGAGACTGAAGAAAAGCAGTGAAATGTTTAAAACCAAAAAAACAAGAAGTCCAATTGCCATGACTCAACTTCCAGACATACCTACTGTATCTGAAGTATACCTTTACATTTTTGAGACTGTTCCTTTTAGTTGTTCTAAATAATAAAGTAATAGATTATCAAAATTAGTATAAGATCATATTTTGGGGAAGCTCTGATATTTATGTTGTCCAAAAGAGATTGGTAGCTTAGCATTGATTTGTTGCTCTAGCTGTTCTTTTTGAGAGGCTCAGTATTATTAAAAAAAAGAAAACCTTTTAGTCTATAAACTTTATATGCTGTCAAAGATTTCACATTAAGCCAAAACCTCTTCTGCCTTGATTTTGTTTAATATCAACAAGAGCCGTAGTGGTGCAGTGGTTAGAATGCAGTACTGTAGGCTAATTCTGCTGTCTGCCAACTGCCAGCAGTTCAATTCTCACCTGCTCAAGGTTGATTCAGCCTTCCATCCTTCTGAGGTCAGTAAAATGAGGACCCAGACTGTTGGGGGCAATATGCTGACTCTGTAAACTGCTTATAGAGGGCTGTAAAGCACTGTGAAGCAGTATATAAGTCTAAGTGCTATTGCTATTGCTATCAACAAATAGGGACAGAGAGGAACTTGGACACACTTTCAAGATTCTGTTATTATGTTGTTGTTAGTTGTGAAGTCATGTCCGACCCATCGCGACCCCATGGACAACTTTCCTCCAGGCCTTCCTGTCCTCTACCATCTTCTGGAGTCCATTTAAGCTCACGCCTACTGCTTCAGTGACTCCATCCAGCCACCTCATTCTCTGTCGTCCCCTTCTTCTATTGCCCTCAATCTTTCCCAGCATTAGTCTCTTCTCCAGTGAGTCCTTCCTTCTCATTAGGTGGCCAAAGTACTGTTATTATCATCTGTTATTATACCTTATAACAATAAAGTAGCATTCCAGGAATCCCTGCAGTGTCTATTTCATGATCTGGCCTCTCTTGAACGGTTGAAAGATAATTGTTACTGTTTTAAAATCCAAATTCCTTCTAATTGTAGGGCAATACTTTGAAATGTAAATGAATTATAGCTTGGCTGTCTGACCTGAGGAGATGGGAGCCTTTGATGATATAGTAGAGCATAAAGAAATATCTCCAGCTCATTCTATAGACCATACGTAACCTATCCCCACTTCTCAACTCCCAAATTGATCTTTTTCTAAGCGGGCTTGGAAATGGATGTTACCAGTAATATAATTGGAACATAAATGTCAAAAAAACTGAACGCCATTCACCACTCAAAATTTTGCAAAATGCTACAATAAAAATATTGTTCTGGGGTACCATGGAAATATTGAAATGGCAGGTGATCTCTGTCCATCCCAGTGGCTGCCTTCAGAAAGATCTGTAGATGGAAAGACTCTCCATTCAGGAAGCCTGATCTAAGCTGCTGTTCCTGTTAAAGGCAAAACAAAGGACCAATAACTGTGAAACTGACACATCAGACAAGGTGGAGGAAGAACTGTCAATTCCACCTTGTTTTTCTACCCTTTTCAAGCAGAAGCAGTCAAAACTCTAATGAACTTATCACCTCCCTATAGTATGGAGCTGGTCAGACACGTCACATGGCTTTTCAAAGGAGAAGGAGACTGTTCTCTTTTTTATAGCACAGTAACATGAAATTAAGTAAAGATTGCCTTTCAAAGAGGCTGCCTTCTGCATTGCATGGGGTCAAGCTAATGAGCAATCATCCTTGAATAGAGCTAGTGCTAAGACAGTATTAACCAGATAGAAAATGGCATTTTCATTATTGGCTGGAAGCACCTGAGGAAAACTACAGCTATTGATTTTTTTCTTCCTCTTGTGTACTTGTTAAAGGTGTGAGGGCTACAACTATGTCTCTGTTCTACCGACACACACATTTTTGTCTTGTTTCTCAGAAATTTCAGGTTTTTTAAAAAATATTTTGACTACCAGAAAATATGTTTCCAGAGATCTATTTATTCTGTCTCTAACAAGGGGGAAAGGCAAATGCTCTGTTTCCCACAGCTGCATAAATCATTATTAAAACTCATTAAAAAAGATGAGTTCATTTGTTTGGCTAAATGCATGTCATTAACCACAGCAACATTTCAGGATGAAGTTGGAGAGTGCGTCAAGAAATGTGATACCACTGCAAATATAGAAATAAAGGACCTACAAAAAGGTCAGTGATGCCAGTTGATATAGAAATATTTGTTCAGGCTCTTCTGGGAAATAGAGGAATCAGTGAGTTGTAATTTCAGATCAGTTTCATTTCCACAGGTCCAGAAGTAGGGCACATTGTCCTAAAAGTGATTTCTATCCTACCTGACTTTGTGAGCACTGTGGTTTAATTATTTAATCCTTGACTTACAACAATTCATTTAGTGATTGTTCAAAGTTATGACAGCACAGAAAAAGTGACTTGTGACCATTTTTTTTTTACATTTATGACCTATGGGAAAGTCTTCAAAATTCTCTTATGCTTTGAAATAATTTCTAAAATAAATGGGAATTGACTAAAATTTCAGACTTTTGAGATCCAATGTGATACAATGATTAAGGTACAAGACTAAGACATGAGGTACCCAGATTCAAGTCCACTCTCAGTCATGGAAGCTGAGTGGGTGACTTTGGGTGAATTACTTCTCAACTCACCTACTTTTCTGGGGTGGAGATAGGAGCTCTACTTGAGCTCCTTGAGATAAAACAAAACTTTGAAAAGATGAATGACATGCAAGATGTTAAAATAAAGGTGAATCATCAGATTTTCTTCCTGTTAGCATTTATTCTATCAGGGATCCTCTAGGAGCAAACTCCAAAATCTACTTCCAGCAGGATTCTTGCCAGAATTTGTTCACATTCTTATCCCTAATAATGCTAATCATTCATATTGTTTCAGTCAAAAGTGTTAGGTTAAGGACTTTTCTTTCCTCTCTGAAAGATGGAAATAAATATATAGGCCATGCACATCTGGGTTGAGACATTTGCATTTTCATGTTAGAGTACTCCATAAGAAAAGGAAACAATAACATTTAAGGAAGAGGACTTCCGGTTTGCCGCGCAGCCGCCATGGACAGCTGGGAGACTTGCTCTCTCTCTTCCCCGTCCAGTTTCGCTTCGCTGGGGCCCCCTGAAAAGGGCCAAAAGTCACCCCGAAGAGGCAACCAGCCAGGAGGGGCTCTTGCTGGATTGCAAGCCAGCAATCTCTCCAAACCGGCGGATGAAAGGACTGGCCATAGAAATATGGCTCATCCCTAGGCTGCTAACAACCGAAGTCACACTCTCCATCAGGCAACTTTAAAGCAGTGTGGAAGAGACTGGGTGAGATCTATCTCTTTTACACCCTAAGTATTTTTTGTACCTGCATAAGCTGCTAAGTATTTTCCCCCCTGTGGAGAGGGAAGGGAGATTTTAGCCCTCCCTCCAGAAACAGCGGCGACTGACCACCCAGGGGAGTTTTTTAAATCGTTGAAAAAACACTGAGATCCTAATTGGAACTTTACTTTTAAAATTAGTGGACTATAAAAATCTTAATTCTCTATTTTTTATTCTTTTCTGATTTTTATTTTATACTTTTACTGAAGATTTGGGTTTTTATCTTCTAAAACAGAAGAAAAAAAACTGAAAAGATCAAAACAACTCTGTGACGACATCTTGTGGCTAAACCTGAGATTGCAGCCTGTCATTATTATTTTAAGAGAGACTTGTTGACAACTCAGAAAGTAGATAAGATATATGCAACCTTGAGACACCAGCTGCAGGAAACTCAGCCCTGCTTTTTACCTAGTGGATTTTCTGACTATAAGCCTGTAGTTTAATACACTATAATGGAAGAAAAGCAGGAATGGACTTTTTCTGCAGAGAAGGAACAGGAGCAAACACTTTGTATGTTAAAAGCGATCATCCAAACTCTTCGCATAGCTGGTGATGAATTAAGAAATGGCAGGAAAAAACAAGAAAGCAGTCAGGGCAAGCAAACTCAAACTACGACTACAACTGAAGAATTATCTATATAGAAGTCTACAGAAAAAGTGGAACAATTAAATACTACGACAGAAGATGTTATTATTCAACAAACACAGATGATGGAAGATACAGAAAAGAAATTGACAAAAGAGAAAAAAG
Source organism: Azemiops feae (assembly GCA_023970755.1). Classification (NCBI taxonomy): domain Eukaryota; kingdom Metazoa; phylum Chordata; class Lepidosauria; order Squamata; family Viperidae; genus Azemiops; species Azemiops feae. Next base: position 1,843,219 of record JALGBA010004264.1, read on the forward strand.
AAAGGACTCTCTCCATAAATCTGAAGGAATCTGAGGATCAAAAAGAAAAGCAGATGAAAGAGAAGATAAACACTCCGGGACAGTCACATCGAGATGGAAAAACAAGGAGACAACTTGCTAGAGTTGTTAGTTCTCTCAAAAAAATGGCAATTGGATGGTCTCTTCAACGCCAAATGATAGCCACAACAATACAAGGAGATCTGCTTGACGACTTAGAAGCAAAGACATGGAAGATGATTTGGCAAAGAAAAAAAGCCAGAATAAGACTGAAAAGGAATGGGGTTGGGATCAACATATGGGATTTAAAATAGAATAGACCCAAATAGATAAGATATGTGTTCTGAATATAAGATATTGTAATGTCTTGAAAAAAAGAAAATTTTGGTTAGGAAAATTTAGAAGTATAAATACTAAAATAAGAATGATATATTGTGTTATTAATTTGCCGAGGCAGATGGTAAGAATTTATATATAAGATGTATACCTTAAACATTAGATTTTGTGAGGAATTGTCACAAAGGAATTGTGGTTAATTAAAAATTTGGGAAAAATAAATATAAATCATTAAATTTAAATATTAAGGGAAAACTAAAACTGAGAAAAGCTTATTAGATTACTGACCAGCTAGATAGTAGATACTGTATAAAGCGGGAAAAAGAGGAAATATTAAATATGAAAATAAAAGAATTTTGATTATTAAACTTGAGATTTTAGGAGACCTGAGAAAATATTACCTTATATTTTTAATTTACTGATACAGATTGCGAGAACTTATATAGATAAGAGGCATACTTTAAACATTAGACTGTGGGGGAACTGTGATAGAAATTGGGGTCATTTAAAACTTGGAAATGATAAAGATTAACGTTACATTTAAAATATCAATGGAAAATTAAAATTAAGAAAAACTTATTAGCTCATTGATTGTCTAAAAGTTTGAATGTTAAATTAATTAAGATATGCATAAATTAAAGATTATTGGTGAATATTAGAAAGTTATTTTTTGCTTGGTTGATAGAGTAAGAATTCTATTGGTTTGTGAATGAGACACATATATATTAAGGGGGAAAGAGAGAGAATTAGTTACTGTCAAACTTTGAGATTTGTATGGATGATATTTAATTGTAATGGAATTATTGTACCCAGCCACCACGTTGCCTTTCCAATATGTGAATGTAATATGAGAAAATTAATAAAAAACTTTTAAAAAAAACATTTAAGGAAGCAGACATTTATCTTCTTCAAGTGGCAGTGCCTAAACTACTGTTGCTTAAACTTAGCAATTTTAAAATATGTGGACTTCAACTCTCAGAATTTTCCAGCCAGCATGCTGGAAGTTAAACATAGCTGGCTAGTTAATACTTGAATGAGAAACCTTTGGGAATCCAAGGACTGAGGGCTAAACCGGAAGGTTAAAAAAATAGGCCTGAAAGAAGCTAATTGCAAATGTCTTCATGTTGTTGTCAAAAAAAACCCCTACCATGCATGAATATGCTTATAAATTGTAAAGACATCAATGTTTTTGAAGTGTAGTTTGAAAGAGAAGTTTAAAATATATGCAAGCTGTCTAACCCTACCCATTAGGGAGTTTTATTTTATATCTGGGTTTAAGCTAGAATGTGATTCAAGTGTTCAAGAATGGGGAACCTGTGCTGAGATAAATCAATTTTCTTTTTCAATCTGCCTTCAAAATGTCCCAATCCTAGAGTGTTTTATTGTTTCTCAACCACACATATATCAGGATAATGTGCTGATATTCTATTCTGTATTGGCAAAAATTGGCTGTGGGTAGTCTTAAGTGAACAATATGCCAAGGTCTGAGAACAAAGACAAAGAAAATTCTTCTAAGATCAAGGATGATACTTTTGCCTTGTGGATCACAGAAACAATAGGTGGAATACATATTTATTCACATCCATATGTTGAAGTCCAGGATCAGCCATATTTCCACAGCTCAAATGCTTCTTGCTCTGTCAACTACTTTCACTTTATGTCCACTAGCAGGATTCTTCAGAATGATTGTGCAGTGCTTTACTCAGAAGTTCCTATAGTTTGCTGCAGCAGGAAAATGCTCACAGGGGATCTCTAGAACAGGGGTCCCCAATCCCCGGTCTTTGGACCGGTACCGAGCCACTGCATGCCTGCAACCGGTCCGCACAAACAAGCAAAGTCCCATCTGTGGGATGCAGGCAGCACATAAAACCATGCATTCTCCGGTCCGTGGAAAAATCTTTCTCCACGGAACTGGTCCCTGGTGCCCAAAAGGTTGGGGACCTCTGCTCTAGATAATCTAGCACTCCTAATGATTTGCCATTAGGGAGAAGACCGCTTAGAGAGGGCTGTAAAGCACGGTGAAGCAGTATATAAGTCTGAATGCTATTGCTTTTGCTATTTCCCTTTAAGGGAAACTGGAAGCAAACATTCCAAGCAGAGGATGCCCATTTGATACTTTTTTTACTGGAAGCAATGGCTCTGCAGTAGAAATATCAATGGTTCATTTTCAGCTCACAGCAAATCCTAACAGTTTTCCTCAGTCTTCGTGTATATATATTGATAGATGGATGCTATTAAAGCAATGAGAGTGAGTATCGATCTCAAAAATGTCATATAAGCATCCGAACTAACACCAATAAGCCCCTTTGAATAATATTGCGGAAACTAAAAGAGGGACTGAATGTGAAATAATATATCTGTTACATACTAGTCTGCAAAAACAAAAAAAAATGCTAAAAACATAGGCAATATTCATCCTGTTACATGAAATTATACACATAATATTCTTCTAATTCTTGTACAACAATTAAACACATGACATATATTTAAAGAGGACGACCTTTTGAGAAAATGCTTTTGCTGAATGCAATATCTAGGCCAGTGGGCAATTGGCACTAAAAATTGCTATTTTTATTATTTGTACCTATGCTTACAATTAAATATACAATTAAGAAATGCAAAACTATTTCTTAAATAGCACATAAAAATAGTCTCAGAATAATGGAACAGAATAGCAGAAGGAATCTTGGAGGTCTTCTAGTCTAACCCGCCTGCTCAAGTAGAAGACCCTATAACACTTGAGTCAAGTGGTTGTCCAGTCTCTTCTTAAAAACCTCCAGCAACACCCACAATGTCTGGAGGCAAGCTGTTTCACTAATTAATTATTCTCACTGTCAGGAAATTTCTCCTTAGTTCTAGGTTGGTCCTCTTTCATTATTCATCATACCTCACACAATATCCATGGCTTATTTGGAAAACCAGATTTTCTAAAATAGAGAAGAAAATGGATCTGGAAGAACCTCTGGGGGATTGGTATTCCAGAAGATAGGAGTGGTGACAGAGAAGGCATACATCTGAAGTCCCACAAGATTTCATAAGATGGGCAAAACAATTGATATCTGCGATTCTATCTTTAGAATGTTGCTAAAGAAATAAGGCACAAGGAATAGGTAACATTTCTCTTTAAAGCAGTAAGAGAAGTTACAATACAGAAAATGAAAAACAGCCTCAAAGTTTACATTAGATTTATGATATTAATAGATCTGAACTTCTGCATTGCCTAAAAATTAACTAAGTAATTAAGTTCAGACAGTCTACAAAATGATCAAGCCGACAACATTTATGAGCATTTGGTTTATTGATTCTGTGACTCAACAAAATTATTCTGCTTTAGGATCAAATTCTCATGGTACCCTTCTAGAGACATTTATTCAAATAATGGAGCTGAAGCTGCTTAGTTAAAATAGCCAAGTTTCCCAAAAGGAAATTAAATAATTGTGAGAACATTGTTGAAAACATCTCTCTCTCTCTCTCTCTCTCTCTCTCTCTCTCTCTCTCTCTCTCTCTCTCTCTCTCTCTCTGTGTGTGTGTGTGTGTGTGTGTGTGTGTGCACATGTGCCTTCAAGTCAGTGTTGATTTCTGGTGTCTGCCTGGACAAGTTCCTAGCCAAATATAGCCATTTATTTTTATTATTTAGTATTGTGATTTTGTTTTCAAATAATCCTATTATTGATATCCACTCAGCAAGTTGGAATATAAAAGGTTATATAGTACATTACTTGATAGGTACATATATTGTTTTACATATCTGACCTCTGACACCATGTTCTGGATCCATATATAGAACTTCTCCTTAGTGTTAAGTCTATCAGATTTGGGCTGCAAAAATCCAGGAGACCCACTAAAAGTAGCAAAGGATTATAGAATTCTTGTTTTTGCAGTCTAAATTCGGTAGGATTTAGGCCCTTTATAACAAGGATAGTTTGCTGTAAAGTGGGCCATTGATTAATTAATACTTTGCAGACTAATCAATTACTATACGTTATAGCTTTCTTTGTTTACAGGCAGTTTGCTTGTTTGTTTGTTTAGAGCCAATTGATGTAAGACTGGAACGAGAAACTGGGAGATTGTGAGCACTAGTCCCACCTTAGGGACAAAGCCAGCTTGGTGACCTCAGGCAGCAATGGCAAACTACTTGCAAAACACCTTGCCAAAAAGGGACTTGCCTTGCCAGTTGCCAGGAGTCCACACTGACTTGAAAGCACACACACATGCAAACCCTGTGCCCCATTTACTCCAGTATTATACTCCTTGTTATATTTACTGACTCTTCAATAGTCAACATAACATGCATTTTGTTTTACTTATCTGCCAAGATCCACCAAAAAAAAAAAAAAAAAAAGTTCTTAGACATTTAGTAAATATTCCTGTGACAAATGACTCATATTTCCCTGTACAAATGTTTTCTTCTAATTCTTGATTTTCTTAAATCTTCGGAGAGCAATTCATTCCCAACTGTGAATCCCAGAACTGAAGCCTTTGGATAATATAACATTTAAAATGCATTTTCCCCCCTTTAAAATATTGATTGTTTTAAACAGAAATGGCAAAATGCATCAATGATGCCTTTGTCAAAATAGTAAGTCGGAATGACAGCATTCCAATTAAACTATCTGTTCTAGTACACGATAAATAATTTCCAATCGTCAGAATCACAGCTTGCTTCTTCTCTCTTCTTTCCCTGAATCTATCCTGATATATTAAATTAATCACACTCAAAGCATACCAATGTCTTTTCCTTAGCAAAATAAAAGTACCAAATGATTTATTTTGTCCTTATTTGACTTGATTTATACCCTTCCTTTATGGCTAGGCAAGCAGTTAGGTTGGCTAACCAAACTTTAGCTGTGTGTAAAATGCTATATCTTTATGGATTTTCTAAATTTTAAAGGGCCAGGCTATCTCCTCTATGTCTGATGAGTCTCCGACAGAAGGAAATAAGCTGTAATTCATGAAAGCTTATGCCTTTAATAAAATGTGTCAGGTGGAAATGTTCCTATCAGAATTCTTCTGATTTTTTTTTTGATACCATAGATTAACATGGCCCTCTTCCCACAGTGTCTAATAGCAAGGAGATCTTCTCCTGCCAATCTTAACTACCAGACAGTTTGTCTATGGAGATTCTCAGTCATCCAGATCAGGGTTGTTCCAGAGGTGCTTTCTTTCAAAAACCAACTGGACTTTCTTGTTCTTCTAGAAGACATTTCATTTCTCATCCAAGAAGCTTCTTCAGTTCTGACTGAATGATGGGAGTATGGAAGGAATGTAAATCCTATATATCTCCACCATTCAGTCAGAACTGAAGAAGCCTCTTGGATGAGAAACGAAACATCTTCTAGCAAAACAAGAAAATCCAGTTGCTTTCTGAAAGAAAGCACCAGACAGTTTCATAATTGGTGAGGTGGTCTCTTAGATAGGACTGTCAGTTTAGCTTAGAAGGCCCTAAGTGTTCTGAATGAGAAGTTCGTGCAAAACTGTAAGAAGAGTCCTGTGTGCCTTAAATTTCTCCATCACTGTCTAATTTGTAGAGTCAAGTAACTGGTGATAGTCTCTTTATCCTTTTTGATGTGGTTGCAGAGGTTCGTGGTGTAGTAATGCAGTTAGCGATTAGGTGACATTTGTAACCAGTAAGGTTCTACTTGATGCAATAAAATTTCTAAGACTGACACAATTCTTTTGTCCACTCCATTTATTTTACACAAATACATACTGATTTAGTCATGAAGGAATATTATGAGGCAGCTTGGTGAAAAATGTTTCTGCAAATTTCTAAATATCAGAGAAAAGTACCTCTAATCGGATGTGTTGGATAGTATAAGCATAACACCACTGATATGCTCGGTTTTATTTTCTTGTAAAACTTAGAACCTACATAGTTTTCCAGTCTTTTCAGCATTTTTAAGAAGATTGAGGGTGAAAAATAACACTCTCTTTTTTATTACATCAATATCCCAGCTTTTCATCCACATATTTATGATACAATTAGAATTAAAAAAGGGTGAGCTGGCAGCTTCACCCCTCATGGAGATGCAAGACTGAGTAGAGATATAAATCAATGTTTCTCCAGTCCTAATCTGGCATTCTAACTATTGTAGAATGCTCTGTTACTTGAAATAATAAGAAGATAGGAAAATTAATATATGCACATGGATTTGATGATTCACATTATGGATTGAGAACCTGTAGTTATCATAGCTAAGAAGGTAACTTTCTTTCACATCCTAAATTGTCTTTTTCCTTGCTTGTTAAACCCTTTTGTTCTCCTTTTCTCCCCCCCATTTTTGCTCAGTTAATAAATTCTTTCTGTCATTATTTTTTTATCTGCCAGCTTTCAGAGTTGCCATAAAAAGGAGAAGAATTCGTTTCAGAGATATTTTCTTACAGAATGACTATGGGCAGGCAAAAAAATCAGTACCGGTAGGACTGGATGGATTGGGCTGAGAGAAAGTGACTGACCCAAAGTCATCCAGCCAGCTTTCATGCCTAAAGTGAGACTGGAATTTTTGGTTTTCTTATTTCTAGCCTGGCACCACTAGACCAAATTGGCTTTTCAAGTCATTTGTTATGGAAATACATGTATATATGGAGAGAGTCAGAGCTATTTACATGGACCATTGACAGGAAGGTGTGAAGCAGGCCTTTCCATGGAATGAATGGAAGAAAAAGTTTCACTTGGGTGGCGAGCAACCTGAGATTTTTGGATTAATTTCAGAAGCCTTCCATAAAGGATGGATTTAAGAATGAGTAGACAGAGGGAGAGAGAGTAGGAAGAAGGGGAGAGAGAGGAGGAGGAGGGGGAGAGTGAGTAGGAGGAGGGGGAGGAGGAGGAGGCGGAGGCGGAGGAGGAGGAGGAGGAGGAATTAAAATAGTGAATGGCAGAAATGAAGAAAAAGGGTATTCCTCATCATTTCAGGGATGAATCCAATAATTAATGGAATATAATTTTCCACAGATGAAGTCTGAAAAAACCTGGACCCTAAGATTCTCACTCTCATTCTTATATTCAGTTTCTTCAGATTCACAACAGAACAAATGGTAGAGTTGAAAAATGTTTTTCAGATGCTCAGTGTTACTGAAATATTTAATAGTGGATGTGACCTTTCGGGAACAGCAGATGCTTGATTTATTATGTTGTTATTACTATTGTGAAAATGTTTATTTTCAGTCCTCTTCATCTGCTGTAATAATGTACTTTCAATGAGGAATGTTCTGGTATTTGTTCAAGGGCAAAGAAAAACCCTGATTTTTTAAATTCTTTAGATTTAAAAATACATTCTTCAGACTCTTCTTCACTATACTCAGACCTTACTATACTTAACAAAGAACTGCATTCAAAACAAAACAGCCAGACAGATTTGGCCTGAAGTGAAATTCAGTTAGGGTGGATGATCAGCTGAAATTCAAAATTTTGAAATGCACTTCAAGGAACCAGTTATACTTCTTGAAAAAAAACCCGGAGTCTAAACTTTATTATATTTCATTTCCATATAATTTCATATCCAATAAAGATATTTTCTTCAAGAGAAAGATTGGAGAAATGAAAATTTCATTGTGGAAATGAAAATGATTCAATGGAAAAATATTAATGAAAGTATATTAAATTATATTAAAGTATATTAAATTAATGTAATTACTATAGCCTTCTTGCAGACATTGTCCTCATCTCTTATATCCGAGTTGGGCAAATTATAGCTGAGTGAGTCACATAAACCCATATTAGCAATAGAAATAGCATTTATGCTTGCATACCACTGCATAACACTGGGCCATTTACAATGTAAGCATTATTTGCATATTTCCACCAACAATCTGCGTCCTCATTTTACTCTTACTTTCCCCACCCAGGACAAATAAAAATGGTCCTCTCCCATGCATGCTATTAGTGTCCAGAGAATTTTGTATGGAATATCAAAATGTAAAAATAGTGTGAATAATAAATCTTTCATTGTATAGCTATGTTTCTAGCATTTGGCAGCCTGCTAGCTTTCCAACATTTTAATTAAGTCCTTTTATATGCCTTCCTAGTTCCTGCTGTGCTGCCTCATTGTGGCACACAAGTATTCCTGGGAGGAATGAGTGAAGAATGTTGGGAGTGTACATCAAGAATATGTACTCCATTGGAGTCACCCCAGAATATGAGCACGGTGGCTCACAAGGTTACAATGCTAGACTGATGATCAGCAGGCTCATGTTTGAGACTCTTTGCTGCCATGGGGCAGGGTAAGTTCCTGTCACATGGCCCTTCTCCTGCCACCTAGCAGTTCAAAAGTGGGTGACCGTGAGTAATTGGTACCACTTTGGTAGGCAACTTCATGAGGACATGAAAGAAGCCCCCAACTGCGCATCCCCCAGGAAATGGTGATGTCACTGGCAAATTGTTTCACCACAGAAGCACTTTGGTGCTTCCAACACAGAAAAAAAGCCCACCCAGAATATGTAAAGGTAATCCTCAATTTACAACCATTCCTTTAGCCACGATTCATAGTTACAATGGCACTGAAGAGAGTTACTTACAACCAGTCCTTGCACTTATGATTGTGGTAGCATCCTAACAGTTGTATGATCAAAACTGAGGCCCTGGGCAACAGGCACATATTTATGATGGTTGCAGCATCCTGGGTTCATGTGATCTCCACTTCTAATTTTCCCAGTGGGATGTTGACGAGCAAAATAACAGCAGAAGCCAGATTCACTGAACTACCGCATGATTCACTTAACAACTGTGGTGATTCACTTAGCAACCTTGGCAAAAAATATCATAAAATCAGATGTGATTCAGTTAACAACCGCCTTGTTTAGCAATGAAAATTCTGGTGCCAATTGTGATTGTAAGTCGAAGTCTACAGCAGCATTCCCCAAACTTTCCGGGTTGGCGGCCCAATGTGTGTGGGAGAAGAGGGGATGGTTTTGTGCAAGGGGCAAAACCTTGCACAAAATGAGTGCACACATTTGTGTGAGTAGGACTGCGAGTGCTGCGAGTACCCCACATGAGTGGGGTAGTGCGTGCATGAACACCTGCCCCTCACACAAAACCATCCCCTCTCCCCCCCCGTGCCAGACCACCAACTTGGAAAGGTTGGTGAACGCTGCTTATTATAATCCTGTATTCTGCACAAAGTCTAAATATAATCTATGGTAATCTTTTGATGGTATATACTATTGGAGAGCCTGATTATGCACGGCTCTTGACAATATGTCAATAATCTATGTGCATTACATTTTTTGCAATTTTGGCTTCACTTTTTCATATCTTTGGATGACCATCCAATGATCAAGAGACAGACCATTTATTCTCTTTACCCCATCTGAACATAATTAATTAGTCATCACCTTGGGGCATATTTGGAAGATAGATTTTGTACCATTTAAAGAGGGAGAAACTCACCATGTAATTTAAGAAATGTTTACAGTTAGGATGCGATCTCTTTTGGGGTTATTTCTTTAGCCCCCATTTGTCCTTGGCCAATTGATTATTTAGGCAGAACACATTGTTGCAAGGTGTGAGATTCTAAAAATTAAAGCCCAGAGGATTTTAAGTAGTTGATGACTCCAATAAGTAATGGCTTATTCTCATCCAGACATATTGGAATACATTTAATGTTTCTCAACAGTCTCCAGCAATATAAAATATGTCATCTTAAGGCTGAAATCCAATTCACCTTCCCCTTGAAGTAATTCTCAGAGTACATATGTAGAAGCCAGTTTTTACTCTGTGCAGAAATCTTATAGTATATGTATACACACACATACACACACACACACACACTTAGTGGTTGTTTGCCTGCTGGTCCTTTTGTAGACAAAACTGACACATCCATACATATACAAAAGAAGATACCAGCAGAAATGCAGAAATCAAAGTGCTACATAAGTACAAGCAATATAAAGTACATTTACTGGGGGGGGGGGGGGAGAAAGTACAGGACTGATTGTAGAGGGTGGGGAAAAAATGAATACAGGTAGTCCTTGACTTATGACTATAATTGAGATTGGAACTGTTGTTGCTAAGCAATGCAGTAGATAAGTGAGTCACATCCAATTTTATGATCTTTTTTGGCATGGTTGTTAAGTGAATCCAGCTTCAGCCATTGAGTTTGCTTGTTAGACACCCCCTGGGAAGGTCACAATGGTAAGTACGTAACTCTAGGATGCTGCAGCCATTGTAAATACATACCGGTTGCTAACAGCCTGAATTTCAACCACATGATTGTGGGGACATTGTGAGAGTTGTAAATGTGAGGGCTGGTCATAAATCACTTTTTTCAATGCCATTGTAACTTTGAATACTTTTTTTTAATGAATGTCGTAAGTCAAGGACTACCTATAAAGTACCATATAGGCAAACAGGAACCCATCCCTGAATTTTGCTGAAATGTTCCATTTTGCTGAATTTTTAATTTGTTTTATTGATTGAAACATCTTTTTTTCAAAAAGTGTATCACGATCTGTTGCATTCCAGTTTAAATGAACCGGAGTTGCATCAGAGCCCACAGAGATATATTGAGCTGTTGCTGGCCAATTTATTTATGATATGCAGAAGCCAGTATTTTATATGCTCTGAATAAAATAGCATGAAAGCTGATTATTTCTTTAGGTGCACCAGGATGATAAACAGGCCTATTGATTCTGGGCTTAGATGGAAGAAAAGGAACACGAGGCTGGCTGAGTGCCTATTTCTACTGGCTGAGTCCTACTCCTTCCAGACAGCCCATTGTCCCCTTCCCAAGTTAATAAATGATGGCCACACAGGATGGACTTTGTAAAACCTATGCACAGGTATAGTATAGGTGGTACCTTGCTCAATAGTAGTAATTGTGAGAGGGATCTCGGAGTCCTAGTGGACAATCACTTAAATATGAGCCAGCATACAGTATGCTGCAGCTGCCAAAAAGGCCAACACAGTGCTAGGCTGCATTAACAGAGGGATAGATTCAAGATCACGTGAAGTATTAATACCACTTTACAATGCCTTTGTAAGGCCACACTTGGAATACTGCATCCAGTTTAGGTCACCAGGATGTAAAAAAGATGTTGAGACTCTAGAAAGAGTACAGAGAAGAGCAACAAAGATGATTAGGGGACTGGAGGCTAAAACATATAAGGAACAGTTGCTGGAATTGGGTATGTCTAGTTTAATGAAGAGAAGGACTAGGGGTGATGAGATAGCAGTATTCCAATATCTCAGGGGTTGCCACAAAGAAAAGGGAGTCAAGCTATTTTCCAAAGCGCCTGAAGGCAGGACAAGAAGCAATAGATGGAAAGTAATCAAAGAGAGAAGCAACCTGGAACTAAGAAGAAATTTCATGACAGTTAAAACAATCAGTGGAACAACCTGCCTCCAGAAGTTGTGAATGCTCCACCACTGGACATTTTTAAGAAGAGACTGGACAATCATTTGTCTGAAATGGTACAGGGTTTCCTGCCTGAGCAGGGGGTTGGACTAGAAGACTTCCAAGGTCTCTTCCAATTTTTATTTTTATAATAACAACAACAACAACAACAATAATAATAAACAACCAACAACATGGACTTTATAGTATTGTTGTACTTGCTAACTAACACTGTTATTTTGTATTTTAATTTGACTTATTCTTCTCTCTTTTAAATGACGTTAATGGTTTATCAAACTATTTGCAGACTGGAATTTATAATGGATAGATTGATACTTCTAACATTCCTAAACTGAAAAAGTAAAAACTGTTTTTCTTCTCCAGGCCAGGATAGGATGGGACCATGTTTGCTTTAATAGGATGTCTGGAGTTTGTCTTCTGCTAAGAGAAAGCTTGTTAGTGCTAATTGATCCCTGGTTTGTCTCTCTGTGAACTCCAGACAACCTTATGACTTTTTTTCCTTATTAACATCTTCAATTTTATGCTCCTGCCTTCATCAGACCTCATTTAAATGGGCACCCATGTAGCTGATTTCCTATGAAAAGGGGAGGTTACTTTTGATCTATCCAATCAACTTTTCTCTTGTAATTTTCTTTGATGTCTTAACTATAAAAGGGAATGTAAGATGGGTCTTGGGGTTCCCTCTTTGAATGAGAGGAATGCTTTTTAATCAAAACATTTTGAATAAATTGTAATAAAATGATATTCCTGTCTCAGTTTGTTTCATTGAAAAATACGCAAGCCAAGACAGCCTAGAAGCCATATTTTGGCTCTCATAAATTAGCAAGCTAAGAAGTTGTTGTCTTTGTTCTCCAAGTCAAGATCAGCTGCCAGAAGACATTGGACACTGGTAAAATAACCATAGATAGTTACTTATCCTAACTCATTGTGTTAACACAAGGAACAGTCTCTTGGATGGGCCATACCAGATAGATAGTTTGTAAAATAAGAGTATTACAAGGTTTAGTATACAATATGCAAAATGGTACAGTGGCTATTGCTATTATCCTAGGCAGGAAGAGTACAGCTTGGGGGGGGGGGGTTATCTTAGAACAAAGGCTGGAAAAGGAGACATAATAGAAGTATATAAAATGGTATGGAAAGTATGAATAGAAAAAGAGGTGTTTCCTCTCTGCAAGTATTAAGCTACCAATAAAAGGAGTTCTTTCAAAAACAGCACACATTTCAACTGTTGACTTCACTGCCATTGACTATCAACTTCGGTGGTCTTAAAAGAGCCTGAACAAACTCATGGAGGATGAGGACATCAATGGTTATCTAAAGGCTGTTTAGTATTTCTCAATTGAAAGTAATGTACTTCAAATACTGCCAAGAATGGAAGAGGACTATTAACAACATTTGTGATCTATGTGAATGCATCTAATTGGCTACCAAAGTACACAGATGGGCCATTGGTCTCAATCAAGAATTCTTATGTTGTCTAATATCTCATTTCCTGTAGTGGCCCATTACGAGTTTTAGAGAACCTAAACAGCAGAACAAGAGCGCAATCATATTCAATATTTTGCCTGCGGGTACAGACACAAAATGAAGAATGTTTCTGTAATTAAAGGTTGATCCTGCTACACAGGCTTTAGAGAAGGTCTCTTAATTGGTCGATTTTGGCTTCTTTCGGGGTCTCATTTTTCCATTACACATCTTTTTGAGAATTTTTTTTTTTTTAATTTCACAAAAAACATTACATATTTTTGTACATTTCTATGTAGTGTTTCATCTCCTGTATGTTTTGGAAGTAATTTTTTCTTAATACAAAGTGGTTTGTAAGTTATATTGGAAGTCTAGTCCCAATAGCACTGATCTTCAGCACCTCAAGATATATTGACCACTGGAGGGGTCCTCGCTTAATGACAGTCACTTAATGGTCATTTGAAGTTATGGAGGATGCCCCCAACCTACTCCCAAAGTTATCACAGCTGCAGCACCTCCAGGCTATTCACCCTTAAACTGACCACAGGACACTGCAGTGCTCCCCACCTATTTCTCCATCCCTCTGCCGGGTCCCTGCAGGCCTTTCTCCTATCCACTGGGTCCCTGCAGGCCTTTTCCTATCCCATCTTTCTAAGCTGACATTATTAGATTCCTGCTCTCAGGAATGCACAGATGCTTCTATCTCCAACTTTTCTTTTTTTCATTTTAATATTTCCTTTTTTTACTGGAGATCAGCCTCAAAAATCTGTGATAAGTAGTCTTTCTAAGGATAACTTAATTTGGTTCAAATGTGCATGTATCAGCAAACCAATACTAAAATGCAAACTGAATGTACTTTGGTTATGACCATATGCCTTTTTTCTCTGAGTACAATTTTTCTCAAGAGAATAAGAACAAATACATTTACGCCAATATATTTATGTAACCAATATATCATGTTTAGTGGAATTTGTAGCATCATATTATAAATATACAAACCTATTAATAGAAACATGGATAGCCTAATTTTCTGTTCTTTTAAGGGTACAACCCTCTAATATCATGCCTTTAAAAAAAGCAATTGTATTTCCAGGGTTAAGTAACTCTTGTTAAATATATTTCACAGTTACATGGCCCATTTTTAAAGTTCTGATTCCACAAATGCCTGCAGGGAAGATAATAACTATACTTAGAAGTAAATGACGCAACAAACATGTCCTTCAAATAAGTTTGAAAATGGAGATGGTGATTTCAGCTTTTTCAGCTCAGTGCATCAATCTCTGCTAGGTTATTATCTCTGATAGCTTTGGCTAAATCCCTAAAGAAAATGCTTTATTATAATACAATAGTGAGATGAATAAGAATTTCCTAGAAATGTTTCAGTTGCCTTCTGACGATTTGTAACCAAAGGATGGAAAAAGGCTGTTGTAAATCATTTCCCACTTGCTAAAGAGTTTGTTTAGAACTACAGGTGATCTGAAAAATAAAAGACATTTAACATCTGTTTCTCTTCTGCATCCGATCCATTATGCTGAACTGATGACACATGTTGATTTGATCTAAGTTATGGAAATCTATGAGGAAGGAGTATTGCTTCTCTGCAACAAATTCATCTGTCTTACTATCTGTCCGTTTTGGCCATGAAAATGATGTAGAACTTTGGTTGAATAAAGCAGATTATGAAACATTTTGTCACTAGACTATTCAGTAAGTTGATGGGATGGAAGAAAACGCTGCAAAGAATTTAAGTAACTTTCATACAGCTGCTCAGTCTTTCTTATCCTTTTTAACTAGGATCTTAGCACCTTTTTATTTATTTTTATTTAAATCTTGACTTTATTAGTTTTATAAATAACTCAAGGTGGTGAACATATCCAACACACCTTCCTCCTCCTATTTTCCCCATAACAACCCTGTGAAGTGAATTGGACTGACAGAGAAATACTGACCAGCTGGCTTTCATGACTAAAGCAGGACTAGAACTCACTATTCTGGATTGTAGGCAGTTGCTTTGGCCATAATCCAGATAGAATAACTCGACGGAATGGCAACATGCAGAATATTTATTGATCAGGAATCTCTAAACAATAACTTACTGTTAATGAAGAGTTCATCTGTCACATGATTCATATTCAGTCCATTCACGCAGGTAAAAAGAGAATAATTCCCCCCCATCTTCATGAAGCCTACATGCTGCTCTGGTTGACTTAGACAAAAGAACTTTACAGCACTGGTACCTAACAGGATATCTCTTACTGTCTCCTGATTCCTAGTCTGGTGCCTTATCCAACAGACGAAACTGGCTCTCCCTAACCCTTCTCTATCTAATACTGTATTGCAATTATGTACTGTATCAGAAATATCAATTGAATAGGTGAGTGTCAAGCAACAGACTGCTATTACTTCATATCACTCTTCCATAATTAATGGCATTACACCATATACATATATTTTCTTCCCAATAACTTATGGTGTAATAAATGGCTTTTCTTTATGTGATAACGTGTTTTCTCCCTGCCAGCAAACCTACTCAAGATTGCTATTTCACTGCTGAGTAATTCTGCTGTATTTTTTTCACTTCCCAGTATTTTAAACTCTAATCAAACCTCCAATCCTCTCCCATTTATTTCCTATGCATCTGAGCAAATGTATTAAAACCATTTCTGATGATGCATGTGTTTTAGGAAAGCTGTACTGAGACATGAGCTCTCAATGTATTCCTTTTGGGGAAGACTCAAAGGTGGTTTTTCAGGATCAACTTCTTTCCTTGAGGAAGGAGACGTTTCACTTCTCATCCAAGAAGCTTCATCAATTCTGACTGGATGGTGTGGGGATGGAAGGATTAGTACTGATGGGATGGTGGAGGGGGGGGAATGGAAGGATATTACTTCTTTGCATTCATCTGGTTATTAGTGCTCTCTCTGAGAGCCATTGAGGCCACTTGGGGGTTTATCTGTGAGGGTCATTTGAATCAGAGAGCAAGTGGGTGTGGAATCTTCTTGGAACTGCTGAAAGGACTGGGTTGTAAACAAGAGATAGGCTGTGTCATATTCCTCCCCCTTTGTTGAGGAAGGGCTTTTTGGGAAGACTTACAATTTCCACAGATGCCAGATAAAGAAAGAGAAGAGAAAGACATAAGACAGGCTAAAGGTCTATAAACTTAAGTTGCAGCCATATGGTTGCCATTCTTTTTTTTTTTTTTAAATTAGCTCTATCACATTTAATGAATTCAACTTAAGGGGAAAAATCTGCTTTGCTGTTTTATGCTTGCTGTTAACATCAAACAAGCTGAAGTATCCTGCTGCTTTATTAAACTGTGGATGAGAGATGAGTGACAGCTCATTTTCAGAAAATAATAGTGACAGCAATAAAGAGAGGAAATTACTGTGATTTTTATCAATTACATGATCACTGTTTTTTTTTCCTCAGAAATTTCCACTTGAATTAATGTTAATACAGCACAATGGTATGGGAGCTGTATCAAAGTTTTTTTTGATAGCCTCAATTGAAGCCTAGGGATTAAGACTGTCTTTGTTATCACCATTTCATATGAAAACATGAAATGGAATTTCTGGAATTCTTCTCTTCAACTCATCATTTTAGAAGAACGGGTATATGCAGTATACCCAGAATAACCCTTCTATCTATCATCTATCTAGGCATATGTGTCTTTCCAATGTAACTGAACTCTGGCTTATATTCCAATTCTTTGCAATTGTCTTGTATCTGGGTCTCTCAAAACCTGTTCTAGGTTGCCAACCTCGAACCAGGTTTTGGAAGACCCAGATACAAGACCTTTGCAAAGAATTGGAATAAAAGCCAGAGTCCAGTTGCATTGGAAAGAAACATAAGCCTAGATAGGTAGGTAGGTAGGTAGGTAGATATGATAAAGATGATATATAGATATATAGATAATATAGCTATAGCTTTAGATATAGATATAGATAGATGATATAGATATAGATATATTCTTACACTGTTATCATTGCTCAATCATTTTGTCTTTATTTGTCTTAAATCAAGGGCAGGCATCAGGGATAATGACTACAGAGGGAGAGGTGATATGATGAACTACAGTGAAGCAGAAGTTTCTCAAGAAGGAAAGAGCACATTCCAAGGAGGAGCGGCTGAGACAAAAGACAACACAGCCCAGAGCTGATAGAAGGCAAAGGAAGAGATAGGATAGCCATTCCCTAGAATCTCCCAGGATATATCTGTTAGGGTGAGAGTAGTAAAGATTTAGTCTGGCAAGATTCTGCCTATTGCTGTGAGCAAAATGAAGAACTGAACTTGTGGCTGGATTGTTCTATATTGTTCTTGGGCTGGATCTGATAGCAGATCAGTGGATCAGTGGACACATTTAGAAATTTGGGGAAATGTTGAGGGTGGTATCACTAAATAGGATAAGATAGGATTTCCCTTTATAACACTAGGGCCTTCCTATCTTCCTTCTCTGTGGCTTTTTTTTTTTTTTTTTGCCTGTGTGGATTTCTAAGAATCTCCTTCATTTTGAGTTCAGCTTCTGCTACCTTCATGGATACATTCATATAATTTTTATGACAATAATACCAACTATCTTCTTTTTCAATGCTTTTTTCCAACTTTGTAAGTTTAGCTTTTTTAAATCAATCAATTTTCTCTTACTTTCTATTTATTAAATTTATATGCTGCCCATCTCACTCAAGTGACTCTGGGCAATTTACAACACCATAAAAACAGAGAGAGAAACCTTAAAATATTTCACAGAAATTAAATAACTTAGGAACCAAAATACAAAACGGTGGAGATGGGATCTTTTCTTATTTTATGATTAAGCAATTAATGGGTGGGCAAGATACTACAATATACAATTATTATATTAATATATCTCAATGGATATTAGCACAATGTGGTTATCCAGGTTGATAAAGACCTAAGAAGCTGTATTTGCATAACATGGTTAGTATGATAAGTGTTAATCTATTCAATTTTGTTTTGTATTGTGTGAAGTCATCCCATTTGGTCAGTTTATGGATCAATATACTGAGCAATGTTTTTAAAGATTAATTCAATAAATAGGGTAAGCATATGTCAACTCAAACAATGGGTTTCAAGATTCAAGATTATGGAGCAAATAAGAATTCTAGCTCAACCATGATTTTCTTACTTGTTGGACACTTTATATGAAGGTGTTAATTCAAGTATAGATAAATATGGAATGTTTGGCATATCTGTAACTGAGACAACTCAATGAACAGGCCATGTATGAATTATTCTGTGAGACTTCCTACAGATTTCAATGGGGTACCTGTGGTCCTCTTATACTGTGACCTACAATCTCCAGTCTCTCTTACTAAGATACTAGTAACTGTAGTTTAATACTAGTGGATTCAGTTTTCCTAGTTTTATTTATTTATTTTCTGTAGTAACTCTGCAGAGAGACAATTACGTGCCATGCACCTTGTTCTCTACTTTGTACATACATATAGACAGTGATTCCAACTGTTGACAATACCTGAATATATTTTACTATCTAGCATGCATGGAACCTCATTTTTGTATTCTTGTTTGTTTAGGAAGGAGAAGCTACTGCTATAGCAACAAGAAATAAGTCTTCAAGCCTGAAATAGTGCATATTTGTACATTTAAAATGATAACTTTCCACAGATTCTGGTACAGGAGAAAAAGGCAAGATCTGCCTTTTAAAAGCTAGATGATTTTAGAAAGCCATGTTTGCATAACATTTTAATAGAGTAAATTAGTATTCTGCTCTGAATGCAAACAAAGTAGAGGTGGAAACTATGGCAATGGAGAAAACCGAATCTGTATATCATTTAAAATAGCCATTTCAGCTCTATGATTCTCTTCACTATGAAAACAAAAAATACTTCTACACCATAGCCATGTCCCTTTGTTGGTTTCTCAAAAGCAGTTTGAAACAGGCGCAGCTGCTACAAAATTTGTTGGTTTCAAAATGGCAGACATGACTGGATGATCAAAGCCCTGCCTCTTTTTAATATGCAACACATACTTAGCATGCATGTATAAAGGGATGGTTTCACCAACATGGCCCCACTCACCCAGTTGCGCTTGACAAAGAGCCAGTTTCTACTAGTGTTGAAGATAGCCGGCTAGAAACAAGGATGGTTCTAAGTCTCACCTTAGGCATGAAAGCCAGTTGGGTGACTTTGGGCTAATCACCAGGAGAGTTCATGTCCCGTCTTAGGCATGAAAGCTGGATGAGTAATTTTGGACCAGTCACCAGGAGATTGTGAGTTCTAGTACTGCCTTAGGGATGAAAGCCAGCTGGGTAACCTTAAGTCAATCACTCTCTCTCAGCCCAACTCATCTCACAGGATTGCTGTTGTGGGAGGAAGGAGTAGAAAGTATGTTTGCTGCCTTGAGTTATTATAAAAATAATAAAGAGAAGATATAAAATAAAAATAAATGAAATAATTTTGAAGCCAGTGCATGTGGTTGTGGATGCTCCTGGTTTGAAATCGTCATGATTGTCTTCTGCAAATCCAGAATGCTATGTCAAAGACCAAAAATCATTATCGGCCCAAAGCTGCTTCACATCCTGTAGCAACAGATTTTTCATGTCTACTCCATAGCAAAGGAAATAAAATAAATACAACATTCAAGTAGCTGGTACTTTGTAGCCAGCAAATGGGAAGAAGATGCTCTACCCATTTTACTTGGGTCATCAAAAGGGAGATGCAAAATTGTCAGGCTACCATCCCCTTGTGTAACCTTTGGGGCAGTTAAAATTCAGAAGCTGGGAGGTGGCAAACATTTCAGATAATGGCAAAACAAACAGCTTCAAAACTCCACAATGCACTAGCATTTTTACCTGGCAACCCACTTCAGCCTGATTCCTCTTGCATTGTACCTGAAATGGAAGTTAATCTCCTGCCAGGCAGAGATGATAGGATGTCACAAGGATGTGGAACTAATCTAGAAGCAACACAAATGCTTCACATATAAATGACCCAAGATCCAAATAAATTTGGGGGTTGTTCAATTGTGCCTGAATACCCGAGATATTTTCCCTTTCTTAGATTGAATAATCCAAACTAAGAAACTAGAAATCTCTTCCAAGTGTGTTTTTCTGTGTATTTGTGGCCAATTTGACAGTGAGGTCTACATCCTCTTTTCTACCAATCAAGCTTTATTTATTTATTCATTAAATTTGTTGAGGCTGCCCAACTTCAAAGAGACTGTGCAGCCTACAAAATATCAAACATCTACTTAAAACATGGCTAAATCATGTTAATGATATCATTTTATTTTCCATTTCTTTTTTCTCCTCAAAATGTGTCCACATCTATTTATTTTATCCCTGGCCTTGCTAACCCCAGTTTCATACAGAACTTTGTGGTTTAAAAGCTGATCATTTCCCATTATATTGAAACAAAGAGTATCAATCTACTTTTATATATCACACTTCTGGAAAAAATCCTTTTATCTTGACAAATGCATATATGCAAATTTAACTTTCGCTCTCCAGCTGCGTGTTTATGGATTGTACACAAGTGAATTTTAGCCTTGAAAACGTATGTCATAACAATCTTGTCAGGTGTGCAAGATGGAGCAATGAAACTTTGGGTAATTAAAAAGTTTCACTTAGATAAATTTGATGATGAAAGTTAGAGAAGTCAGGTAACATTTCCAAGGCCCAGGATTTCTCTGACATTTATTTATACTGTGATGAAATGTAAGACTAGCCTGAAATTAACATTTGTGACCGTATCCTAAAAATAAACCCAGCATACTGTATATACAGAAAAGACAACACGTAGCAATCTTGGAAGGAAGCCAGGGTTTATTGATTTTAGGTTGTGGGTTTTTAAAGCTGTAAGCCATCTAGAGTTGCCAAATATGATTTGGGTGGCCATACAGATTTGTTTAATAAATAAATAAATCTTGTAAAAAGTCATTTTGGAAAATAAATGAGAAAGAACCAAGTCATTAAGAATCAAAGGAAATGCCATCAGAAAACAGGTTAGGCATAGAGACAAGGAATCCCTAATCTCACCAACAGCTACCAGATTTTCAAATCAACAATGTGGGTGAGGAAAAGGGGGTAGTGAGGCCCACCCACTCATGGCGTCACTTGGGTCTAGACCTAGCAGTTTCCATTCCTGTAGATACTGTAGTGCCTGGTTAGCCTAGCTCTGCAGGATTGGATAATTAGGGTGCAAGTGTGAGTAGGAAGCAATTTTATACAGGCAGTTCTTGACTTCTGACTACAATGGAGCATACCCATCATGGTTGCTATGTTGTGATGGTCATCAATGAGTTACTCACATGACCACCCTAATATTTTGACCTTTTTTGCTATGGTCAATAAGCAAACCAATGATCATGTGACCTCGAGGTGCTGCAAACAGCCCTAAATGCACCCAGTTGGCAAGCATCTGCAATGCATTCATGTGACTGCAGGGTGGGTGTTCAGATTGAGGGAAGTCAGCTCCCCAGAGAAGGAAATATTAAAAGGGCAGAAAAATATATTTCCTCAAAAGGATTTTAAAAGCAAAAACCAACCCTGCCCCCAAGTCTCTCTGTCCCAAGCAGAAGCCAGCTCTGTACAAATGCAGATGTAAACCATCAGAAAGGCCCCAGCTAGGAGATCAAGAAGACACCTAAAATCTGCATACCCCACCTGAGACAGGACATGGTAGGATTAACTCACAAAGGCCGAAGGGCACACCCAGACTCAGGTCAGAATACGTGACACAGGAAATACAAAGCCTAAAACAGGAACAGGAAACTATTCCAAACAAAAGGCTTTCAGAGGGCATAAAAACCTACTACCCACATGTGCTCAGCCTTGATTTCTCTCCTCTTTCCTGCCAGAACCATCTTTCGGTCTGGCTCTTCAATAAACTGCAACCTTCTTTCTAAAGCAGTCGCCATGTTGTTTATTTATCCCCGGCTTGGATGAACCAAGATGAAGACTTTTCCTTCAACAAGATATTGGAACTTTGAACTGGGTCGTAGGTATCACCAAGGAGGTCTTTTGTGACTTCAAATGGTCTATAAGTGACTGTAAGTCAAGGACTACCTATAGTTTAATTTGCTGCAGCTTTAAATTTGGCAGGTCTGCATGTATTCAGCCAGAACCTTGAGAATGTCAATGTTCCATTGAAACTGATTTGCACATATTCCTAAGTGTTTCCCGATTGTTGATTAAGGCTGTGTGTTCTGTATGTCCTAGCTGCACCTATCTGGACCCTTTGATAGGGAACAAGGAGGGATGAAGGAACTGCATGCCTCAATAGGCTTCATGAATGGAGCAAGCAGCCATAAGCCAAACCTGGGAATTTTGTATCAGAGTTTTCAGAGTTGTGGATTTATTTTAGGGTGCATAGTCAAAGCCTTATATATGTCTTAAAGTTGGTTCTCCTGAAGAATACCAGGAAATCTAAACATGGGGGTTTGTTTATAATATTTCATTAATGAAATTTGTGGACATCATTTTGGGGTGACTCTGGATCTGCTTTGAGAATTCATGTGGCTCCCAAAACTACGCCCCCTATCAACACATGATTTTTTATGTGAAAAATATGGCAGACCTACCATAGATTAAGGATTTACTTACTTTAGCCAATTACAAGAAATAATAATAAAAAAAACATTTCTCAATTGAAATATATCAATAATGCAACTTTCAGGGTCTGAAATTCCAGTCCAGAAAGACTATGGTTAATCTATGAGAGGAAAATTTATTGCAGACTGATAGATCTGTAATATGTGAAGCAAAAGAAAAATGTGAAGCAAAAGAAAAAAAGTCAAGGATTATCCAAAGCTGTAGTTTTTAAGAGATGCTGATAAACCTGTTACAAGCCAGCCTAAAGGAATAATGGCTCTTGAGGATGAACAGAATTTACTATAGAAAAACAAAACACTTTAACTCTCTTTGCTAGTTCACTTTATTGTGCACATGTGTACCAATATTTCCCAAGTTGACACACTCCAGAGATGTCAATCTACAATTCTTATTATCCTAGCTAAGCGTTAACAGGGCTGTGCGCTACCACTATTTTTTTCCCCCTCTTCCTTTCTTTGCTAAAGAGCTTGATAGAGTTGCAAAGCTGTTTTTGCCTTTGCAGGGCTGCCAAAGAACAGGTTTTGAAAGAGGTGCACACTGCTGTCTTGTGATAAGCCAGGAAAGTATGAGTTGAACCTGAAAGAATGGAGTAAAACCTGTCTTCTTTGTAAAATAGCTCAGTTCTGAACAATCAGATTTCGAAAGAGCCATATTCTTCTGATTCACCAGTGTGGGTTCATCCATTTTCAAAACTCTATGTCTCTTCAGTGCTGGATTTTGAAAGACCACTCTCCTATCAGTGAAAGTCTAGACCAGTGTTTCTCAAACTTAGCAACTTTAAAACACATTGACTTCAACTCCCAAATTTCCCCAGCCGAAGTCCAAGTTGCCAGATTTGAGAAACACTGGTCTACAGAGCTTTGAAAACTTGCCATCTACCCAAGTCCCATCCTGTAGTGATGGATGAGTCATTTCTTATCTACTGGTGACAGAAAAGAGGAGGCCAGCAACGAAAAAAGATTTGACCAATTGCTTTTCATGTCCATTTGAAATCAGGACACCATCATGTAGTGGCATGCCAAAACAGAGGCAATAGATGCAAGATAGTGATTGGCAAGATGAAAGCACAGTTTATTTGTTATTTTTTAATTTATTAAATATACATGCCACCCACCTCACTCTCAAGTGATTCGGCACAGCTTACAACATCATACAGGGTTTATGTGGGTATAGTTTACTGCCAGCTGAAGGATAACTGGGTAGCATTTTAGCCCAGGAGTGGGGAAAGTTTCCCATACCAATCCTTCAGCTTTGGTAGAATAGTTGGTAAAAGAATGACAGCACAAAGCTATGACTCCCTAAGAAAAATGCAGCAGAAAGCTTAATTATCCATAAAAACTACTTACATGTTTTCTTCTTTGTGTACTGGGCCAAATGCATTTACGCAACTTAATTGAAATTGGCCAGTCTTGATATCCAGTCCAAAAAAGCAAAGCAAATGCGCTTCAGAATAAAAGAATGAAATCAGTTTTTTGGTAATACTGCTGCCAGTCATTTCCCCTGTTCTAGTATTCAAAGACATGAAAGAATAGAATAAGCAATTAGAATAGACTTATTCTTCATGCCTTAACAACAACAAAAAAACATTTTCTGTGTTTTGAACAGCCTCCACCGCCCCCAGGATTTCTAAAGAAATTGCTAAAATGGATGCATGAAAAGGAAGACAACATATTAAGAAGTGACTTACAAGATAAGCCAGTGTCACTGTTCTGGTCTGAAATATGCAAAGTAACAAACTTTATGGACATAGGCTATGTGCTTTGCATTTCAATTGTACTATAATGTCGATTGTTTCCATCTATGTGCTGCTATGGTTTGCTTGCAAATGGATAAAAAAAGTAATCATCAATATATTCTTGAGGATTTTTTTAAAAAATAATAAAAGCCTGTATTATTTATATTTTAGCCACCTACCCACCCTCCAAAATATAGGAAGATCATTTGAAACTTTGCTTGAGATTGCTTCAGACTTCATTGCAGATGGCTAGTTCTGAAAAGAGTTTCCAGAGGCCAATGTTCCAAAGGTTTCTTTATTCCTGGTGAGCATCCAGGAATCAGTTTTTTAAAAAGGACAGAGACATAGTTATAGGGAAGGGTGTGCAATTGGGATTTGATATCAGTGGCGTTCACCTCAGGATTGGAAGGAAAGCAACACATGGACCACTGTCTTTATGACTCTGGGCTTCAATGTACTACAGCTGTTTCCCCAGAGCTGCAGTAGAGAAGAAGACAATCCCATGCATGCTGTTCCACCATAAAAATCATCATATCTGTTGGATGATGATGTCCCTAGTGATAGTCCACATTACATCCCTGCTTTACTGCAAAACCAAAAAAATGTGCCAGGAGTTGTAGCAGGTCTTCTGGTCTCCTTTCAAAGAAAATGAAAATAGCCGTAATCCTAGCCCAATGTCTGTCTTCACAAAAGCATGGTAATAATCAGAGAAAGCCTTACTAGCATCAGATACAGGGGTTGCAAAGCTGAGGAATTCTGGGAGTTGAAGTCCACAAGTCTTAAAGTTGCCAAGGTTGAGGACCCCTGCATTAAGCCTTCTGCAACCCATGGACATTGGTATTTCCCACCATGCCAGGAGTGGACACCAGGAGAAGACACCATTGCTACTGTTTGCCAGTCATAACCTGTTCTTCTTTCTTCCATATTTTCTTCAGGGAGTATAGGTAGTCCTTGACTTACGACCATAATCGAGCTCAAAATTTCTGTTGTTAAGCGACACAGTTGTTAAGTGAATTTTGTCCCATTTTATGACCTTTCTTGCCACGGTTGTTGAGTGAATCATTGCAGTTGTTAAATTAGTAACATGCTTGTTAAGTAAATCTGGTTTCTCCATTGACTTTGCTTGTCAGAAAGTCAGAAAAGGTGATCACGTGATCCCTGGGGACACTGCGACCATCATAAATATGAGTCAGTTGCCAAATGTCTAAATTTTGATCACGTGACTAGGGGGATGCTGCAACGGTTCTAAGTGTGAAAAATGGTCATAAATGGTCACTTTGTTCAGTGCCGTTGTAAGGGTCACTAAATGAACTGTTGTAAATCGAGGACCAATAGTCCTCGACTTATGACTACAATTGAGCCCAAAATTTCCGTTCTTAGGTGAGACATTTGTTAAGTGAGTTTTTCCCCATTTTACGACCTATCTTGCTACAGTTGTTAAGTGAATCACTGCAGTTAATAAGATAGTAACCCAGTTATTAAGTGAATCTGGCTTCCCCATTGACTTTGCTTGTCAAAAGGTTGCAAAGGTTGACCACATGACTTTGGGACCCAGCAATGGTCATAAGTATGAACCAGTTGCCAAGCATTTGAATTTTGATCACATGATTATGGGGAATGCTACAAAGGTTGTAACTGTGAAAAATAGTCATAAGTCACTTTTTTCAGTGCCGTTGTAACTTTGAACAGTCACTAAATGAACTGTTGTATGTTGACACTGACCTGTATTTGGTCACTGTCTATTATTTCTTTTACCTCTAAAGGGTTGCATCTAAGACATTGGAATTCATTGGTCTGACTGAGAATTATATATAGTGCTCTAAAGTCCATATTTTTAGTATTTTTGGTCTTAATGAATGAAAATAATAGGCATGCACATACCATCCCTCTTTCAACCATTTAGTTACAACAAGCAACCCAATTTCGAAACTGCTTGCTCTTGTAGTGGATCATTTGCTAACTGAGCCAAGTTAGAAGCAGGAATACGCCCAAGCTATACAAATTGCTCTCCAAAGAGTCCAGGTCATCATAGGTCTAAACAAATCTGGCCTACTACTTGGGGTCTGACTTCTTAAAGTGCTGTGCTATACTATTCTGCAGCATCTCTCTTTTGGCATGTCATGGCAGTGGCTAAACAAGGGAAGATTTTTATTTATTTCTTGAACCGGCAAGCAAGTTGCAGTTATCAGCATTTTTGCACATAATCTGCTAAACGGCCATTTACTCAACAGAATAAAGACAAGCAACCGTGCACAGTCTGCAGTTCTATGTACTTTCCTAATGATTATAAATATGTATAAAATCCAAAAACCTTGGAGAAACAGAGACATTCCTCTGATAACCTTTACACTAAACTAGCTGGAAGGATAGAAAGCAATCTCCACTTAGGGAGATTAACCCTAACAAAATATTTTTGTTACAGAAAGTCTAAATCTTTGGAGGACATTAATAAGAGAGCCATGCTTACACTTTTTTTTTAAAATTGAAGGCCTTATTTAATGTAAATGGTATTTTCTACAATACACAGAATTTGAAATGTACATTGGTGAAGAGAAATTCTTTGCAGGGTATCTTCTACTTAGCGGATGAGTTGGCACAAAAACCTTTCTGCTGTTATAGATTTTACAAGGTGGCATTCTAAGGCTCCCTTAGCCTCATTTCAACTGAACTGCAATCCCTTGCACTTACTTATCACAGCAGCTGAGTATTTTAATGTTTAAAATGTTTAAAAGTTCAAAGACGCTCTGCTAAGTTTGGTTAGCAGGCTTTGAAGTTTGTATATCTCCGCCTTCCAATCCCTTCTGTTTGCGTAAATATTACTGTTTCTTTAGCCTGAACATAGCCCTACACTGAGATCGGATCCTGACTGTAAAAGTTGTTACAGTCCCCATATTTACCTTAAGTAGCAAAGTTCTCTGGATTCTCTTGACTTTGAGTCAAAATAATAGTTCCATATCCATCAAAGGTAAACTTCATAGGGCCATTACCCAGCCAAGTTACCTTGGCATAAGAAATAGAAAAATCCACTCCCAAAAATCTCTTCACACCTCTGAAAAATAAAAATACAGTGATAGCATATTACAGTGATGGCGAACCTTTTAGAGACCGAGTGCCCCAAAACCACCACCCCACTCCTGTCCCCACTCTGCCGTGCCCGCTGGACCACCCACCACCTCCACGGCCCGCCACAGATCACCCAGGCAGCCCAGCAGCGCCATGGTGGCCACGCCCTCTGCCCATGCCCTGCAGCATCATGTGCGCGCAATGGGGTGCAAGGGCAGAGTCTTGTCCCCACTGCCCAGCTACCATGTCCTTGGCTGCGCAGCATCGCCTGGGCCATGCCCGGGGGTGACTCTCCTCCAGAGGGCTGCTGGGGAGGAGGGGGCCATGGGAGGAGGCGGGGCTGGGGCGACGGTGCGTGTGCCCACAGAGAGGGCTCCGAGTGCCGCCTCTGGCATGCGTGCCATAGGTTCGCCACCACTGGTATATTAAATGCCCTTTCTAGACATCAATGAGTGGAAGCTTTTTAAAGAGAGTATCCAACCTGGATCTAAGGAGAAATTTCCTGACCGTGAGAACAATTAATCAGTGGAACAGCTGGCCTCCTTGAGTTGTGAGTGGGCTGTTGCTTGAAGTTCTCAAAAAAACAGATTAGACAACCATTTGCCCAAAATGGTATAAGATCTCTTGCCTTGGGCAGAGGGTTGGACTAGAAGACCTCCAAAAGATCCACTGAACAAATGTAGGAGCTCTTCTAGAAGTACAACTCCTGCTTGAAGAAGAGGTAGCAGTTGTGGCCAGGAGGGCCTTTGCACAGTTTCATGTTATGCTCCAGTTGTGCCCATTCTTGGATCAGGAGGCTCTGTTCACAGTGATTCATGCCCTGGTCACCTCCTGGGTGGGCTACTGTTGTTGCTGTTAGTTGCAAAGTCGTGTCCGACCCATCGCGACCCCATGAACAACATTCCTCCAGGCCTTCCTGTCCTCTACCATCTTCTGGAGTCCATTTAAGCTCACGCCTACTGCTTCAGTGACTCCATCCAGCCACCTCATTCTCCGTCGTCCCCTTCTTCTATGGCCCTCAGTCTTTCTTTTGGTACTGTCCATGGAGTTTTCATGGCAAAGATACTGGAGTGGGTTGCCATTTCCTTCTCCAGTGGATCACATTTTGTCAGAACTCTCTGCTATGACAGGTCCGTCTTGGGTGGCCCTGCATGGCATAGCTCATAGCTTCATTGAGTTATGCAAGCCCCTTCGCCACAACAAGGCAGTAATCCATGAAGGGGGGGCTACTGTAACGCACTATAAATCGGCATGCCCCTGAAGAAGCTTTCTACAATACGCAGACTTTGAAATGTACATTGGTAAAGGGACATTCTTTGCAGGGTACTTACTATTGAAGCATAAGTAGGTGCAAAAATCAAGCATTTAGTATGTTCCTAGAATGGCATATTACAACTCTGCTTTGCAAGATGCATTGATTACCAGTTTGTTTCTGGGTCCAATTCAAGGTGCCTTTTTGCCCTATAACCCCCTTCAGAGAATAGGGGCGGATTATTTGACAGAACCACCTCTTCCTGATTACATCTGTCCATCCCATCAGATCTGACCGTAGACATATGTTGCGGGTCTTGTCTGCTAAGGTGTTAGATTTAGCAGGACCCAGGGGACAAGCCTTTTTTGCTGTGTTAGTGGCCTTATGAAATATCATCCCTCCCTCCCTGAGGTGACTTTGGCTTTATCCTTGTTAACTTTTTGTAAGTCCCTCAAAAGTTGGTTATATCATCAAACCTGGCAGTCCCAAGAGAATGATGAGTATTTGAGATGGTCCCACTGTTGTTAATATCTATTGCTCTTTCTTTGCCTTTTAATCATAATTTTAAATATTTTTTGTTTTTTTAAATTACTGTTTTATAGTTTTGATTGTATGTCATCCAGAGTCACATTTTGTAAGATGAGCAGCCATAGTTATATGATGAATGAATGAATGAATGACTTATTAAATTATTGCACAGGCATTTTTTCCCTGAATGAATTAATCTATTTATAATATTGGTCCTTAAGTAGTGTTTTGCAAGAATGTGCATGAAAAGAAAGCTATTAATTACATGTGGCAGGAAGAAGATATTTGGTTTGGAGGAAACCAGATTAAATATTTTTGAAGGAGAGTAACTCTTTTCTTATCCTAATGCATAGCTAGTAGTTGTGTTATCTGTTTCAAGAATGAGATGTTACCACTATATTTGCAGGTTTACACAAGAAATATTATATATTCCTGATAAAATTAAAGACAAGTCTTTAGTGCTACCCATGGACTACTTTGCTGGGAGATGAGAAACAAAGATATATGTATATATGTATGTATGCATGTACATATTTTTCAAGACCAATATTTAAAAGAAATATTTTATTAGAAATAGCTCAAGTTTGACCTACTAGGAGAAAATGAATAACTTCCACTTCTGAGTATATGAATGTATGTATGTATGTATTTGTGTGTGTGTGTGTGTGTGTGTGTGTTTGAGTTCTTCCCTCTATTATTGTATAGATGGCACTGTTGCAAAGGAATACATAGAACATAGAATGATAGAGCTGGAAGGGACCTCAGTGGTCTTCTAGTCCAACCCCCATGCCCAAAGTAGGAGACTTTATCCCATCATAGTCAAAGGGTTGTCCAGTCTATTTTTGAAAACCTCCAGTGATGGAGCACCCACAACTTCCAGAAGCAAGCCGTTCCACTGATTAATTGTTCTCACTGTCAAGAAATTTCTCCTTATTTTATTGAAACATATACAAGGGTTTCATAGAGGATACTACCAATTTTTGCCCTATATGCAATTCACGAATTCAGACCAAAGTGAACAGCCTTTTACGTGAAATATATGAAATTTTACAAATGTATATGAGAAGGGAGAAAAAAAGGATGATTTCTGACCTGTAATGAAGGTGACAAACTCTTGATCTATCTGCTTAGAGATCAAGTTTCCCTATCCTCTGCTGAAAGTGACTATGGCTTTATCAAAGTTGAAACCAGCCAATGCTGGAAAAGAAAAGCCACAGCAAGCCACATGAGATTGACTCATATTCACAGGGAAGATTAAAAACCTATCAAGTAAGATTAGGTGGATGAAAGAGATTCTCCAAAGAATTTGCTTCAACCAGAATCTGAGGTGACAGAACCGCAGATAGATACTAAAGAGATGCAACCTAATAATATATAATGAAGGGCAGAAAAAGGAATTTTTTAGTCTTCTAACTTAGAAGCATCCTTGTAAATATATGGCTGGGCACCATGTAGCAATGAGACCAGTACTTTAGCCTTGAATATTTCAACCTTGAATAATTTCACAGCTGTTGGTACATAGTTGTTACCATGTTGACATTTTCAAAGAATGCCTTGAGACCTATTATAAAAAGATCCTTTGCTTGATTGAGCCAGTGAGTAAATGATTGAAAGTGGATGCCTAGATATTTATAGGCAGTGACTTGCTCAATAGGTCTGTCATTAATATGCCATATAATCATTACCATTAAGTAATGTATTACCTTACTATTTATACATATTTCTTCATAATCTGCTGCTGGTAAACACATTAATATATGAGTCTCTGGACTCATATATTAAAAGATACTTCATGAAAAATGGACTGGCAGCATATGTTAGAAGCCGTCTAAGAATTTGCAATGCATTTTTTGTTTACCCATTTTCTCTGTATATTTATTATCAATATGGCATTATTAGCACTTCTTCCTTCCTTCTTGCAACATTCTGTAAAGGTTGGGTCAACAACACTCAAGGTTGTTGTTTTGGAAGTGAACTGAGGAATTTTTAACTTTGACATTGTCATACGATTTGACAGAATAGATAACACTTTAGATGCGGGAAACAAAATTAAGAATCATCTTGATACATTCGGAAGAGAGAATAACAAAAGGATGTTTCATGGCAAATATTTTTGGAAAGGAACTGAAACACATAAGTCTGGGATGGAAAATAATTGGTAGCAGTTAAAATAACTTGCAACAGTTCATCAGAAAAGAATCTTGGAACTGATTATGAGTATACATTTGGACTGAAAAAAAATGGTAAATATAATAGGACTACATTTTCCAAATCACGCTATAGGGTATTGCATACCAGAACAACTAGACACAAGGACAGTTTTTGCCCCATGCCATCACTCTGCTAAACAACTAATTCCCAAAACACTGTCAAACTATCTAATAAGGCTGTATTACTATTATTCTTCTCGTCTTTCCTATTACCTATCTCCTTATCTACTTATGACTATAACTTTGTTGCTTGTAATTTATGATTTATATTGTTTTATTTAGTATCCTAGTATGATTTATGTTGATTGCTTATGTAGTATCCTATGACTATCACTAAGTGTTGTATCTTATGATTTATGATGAATGTATTTTTATGATGATTATCATCATGATTTATCACTTATTGCTTTTATGTACACTGAGAGCTTATGCACTGGAGACAAATTCCTTGTATGTCCAATCCCACTTGGCCAATAAAGAATTCTATTATCAAATGTTATACTATTCTGCACTAGTCAGTCGCTGTCTGGTATAATTAGGACCTTCAATAAGCATTTAAAGAATTACACATGTTTTGCCTTGAAAAGATTAGTAAAAGCAGGATAAGGCAGGTTTCCTCAATGTTAATGGTTGTCACGTAGAAGAGGCAATTTTTACCAATAACTGAATAGTGTGAAATACAAAATAGCAATCTTCAGTTTCAGAAATGCAATTATCAGTTGAACATCAAAATACTTTTCTTAATGGTAATGACAGTTTGACAGTAAACACATTATCAAGGGAACTGAATGAATTCAAAAGATATATTGACATAGAGATTGGATAGACAGTTTTAGGAATGCTTCAAACTCGATCCCAGCACTCAAGCAGGATTAAGCTTGACAGAGTCAATGATTCTTCCAATTCAATTCAATAATTCTGTTAGTTGAAACAAACACAAGATAACATATTTACTAGAGACATCCAAAGAACTTTTAGGAAAGTTACAGTATGAATTCAAATCAAAGAACAGTTCAAATGATACAGCACCAAGACACAGAAAATATACAAGCTTGGAACCCTAATATTGACTTATATATAGTACTTGTTCTAGCAATCATTTATATGTTCTTAGCAGACGATTTAGGCAGTAGTATTATTTATTCCTTCTGTACAAAGAGTTGACAACTTTTTTGGGGGGAAATGAAGGTTATTCATTTATTTACTCAAAGATCTATTTCTAATACATGATAATCCTAGGAGATTCACAATAATAATCAGTAATAACAGAATAAATAAAACCCACCCAAACCTATGACCACACCATTTATCTCAACTCCAGCACCACAACATCCCATAAAATCTACAGATTCTTACATTTGCTACATATTTGGCTTTTCAGTGATGTTCTTGGACTAAAAAGTGTATTTACTTAATTTAATGGAAACTTATTTTCATTAACTTTACCTTAATTACATTATTAATTAAGGACAATTGAAGGTTTATACTATTTATTTAACCAATTTCCATTCTGTCAAAATCACAATTTGGAATCCAATTTTAGAGGGATCTTTTGGGTAGCGCTCAAAGCTTGGTAGAGAACTCATGGTTCTGGAAATATACACAAATATGAAGTTTTGCTCATGTAGCTGGCACATGGAACTCCTTGCCCCAAGAAATTACATTACACTTTGTTCTCTATTTGCATTGTGCCAGTGACAGAAGCATTTCTTTTATAGTGTGCTTTTAGTTCTGTTATTGCTTAATTTATCTTATTTATTTTTAGATTTTGATTCTGTAGATTTTGAATTCTGTTTTTTTGGCTCCCGATGTTGCTTTTAGTCTGGCACTATTTTAATTATGATTTATTTTTATTTCTCTATGT
Source organism: Azemiops feae (assembly GCA_023970755.1). NCBI lineage: Eukaryota > Metazoa > Chordata > Lepidosauria > Squamata > Viperidae > Azemiops > Azemiops feae. The sequence goes on from JALGBA010004264.1 coordinate 1,876,614, forward strand.
GCTTTTAGCAGTTTTTAGTCATTTCAGTGGGCTGAGTTGGGAGAGGAAAAAAATAACTTATGTTTTATTAATACCCATATATATATAAAATGGTTTATTGTCAAAAGTGTATGCACATTAGAAACATATAGCATATGTGATTGGATGGATTCCTGTGGGTTGATACCGGAAAGACTTGTCATTTCAGTCACTATTCTAAGAACACATTCTCCAAATGTGTCTTTCTTTACATGTACTAGGAAACTCAAAAGGAAAGCACCAGAAGAAGTACAAAATGGATCCAAAAATAGTCCACTGAGTGATAAGAATGAGGTACCATTATAGTCAGATATAAGTAACAAAATGATGTTGGAGAGGAATCCATAAGAATACTCCCTCTGAAAGTTGAAAAGGGACTAATAATTTCCATTAGCCATGGATAGCTGAGCACCAACCAAGGAAGAAACATGGAAGATCAGGGAGGTGGTATAAGAAAATTAAGATGGCCCTGATGGATCTATTTAATGATACTTCCAGCCTAGGATTCTGTGTTTCACAATGACAAACCGGAAACATTCAGAAAGATCATAAACAAGGAGAGGAGATCAATAGCCCTCTTCTGCTCTTGCTTTTCAAAACCAGCCATTTAATATATGATGCCTACATTTTGGAAGGCATGATGACTTCATTGCTTTATCTTCCAAAAATTTACCTAGTCTCCTTTTATCAGTGCTTAAATTGGTGGCTATTGCTGGCTCTAATGGCATTGAATTTGGCAGTTTTAATTCTGCATTGTAAAACTAAGTACTTCCTTTTATTGGCTCTCAATTTTCCTGCATTAATTTCAATGAATATCCCTGAGTTCTAATTCTCTCTCTCTCTCTCTCTCTCTCTCTCTCTCTCTCTCTCTCTCTCTCTCTCTCTCTCTCTCTCTCTCTGTGTGTGTGTGTGTGTGTGTGTGTGGGTGTGTGAGAGAGAATGATATATACATATATATTCTTTCTATCTGATCATTTATTGTTCATTATTATTCTATGCATCTCTATCATGTTATTCCATAACCATCTTTGCTGGCAGCATTTGTAGTCTTTTTTCATGGGGGAGTGCTTATCAGCATGGTTGCCCATTTTTGCACCTATTTCGTCTCAGGACTGGTGATGATGATCAAGGCAAGTTGCCTATTTCACAGAAAAGGAGCGCTATCCATTAGAAAATAAGGCTACATTGCTGAAAGCGACTTGACAAGCTTAGCTTTTCACTCTGGATAGCCCACATGGTGTTTGGGACATCATGAATTTTAAATGGATATTCATATGTTCCATCTTTCCTAAGTCCAAATAATTTTCATATTTTCATATTTTCAAGATTAACTGATTCCCTTAAAAACTTCCTCCATCTCTCTTTGATATACAGTGCTATAATGTGATGTACATTATGCAACTGCTTCTATCAAGCACACTGTGTTCCTTAATAGCTCACTGCACTGAGTATCTTCAAAACCTTGGACACATTTGTCTCCATTTCCAAAAGCAATCTTTGAAAACCCACTCAAAGCCATGTGTGACCTAATAAATCCCCAGTGGATAGAGAAAACCAGGTAAATGTTCATCTGCTTAGCAACACAAGACTAGGGGATGATATTTATTTGCCATTCTGCTTGTTACATGTAAGCTACATCAAGTTGTTTCTTCAGATATTGAAAAACAAAAACAGTTCCTTTTTATTTTCCATGACAGCATTCATCACTTATCTGGTACCTGGGCTGGAGGTAAGAATTATCTCCTTTCAAAAGGAAAAGAACAAAAAAGATTCCTTGTATATGCTCCACTGATTAGAAGATCTGGGTCAACACTAATCATTTCCTTAGTTCCCAGTCCAATTTAAACTTTTTTTTTTTTTTTAAAGTGAAATAACAAAAATCATGCAAGAGAACCAAAGCATGTTCTCTGCTCAAAACTACACCATCCATTAAAAAAAAAAGAATTATTTCTTAATTCTTCATTTCCCTAGCCATATCATGACAACATGATGTTCTAGTCTCCTTTGCTACTTTTGGCAAGGCTTAAAAACCTGAACAAAGTCTTAACATTAGAAAATTGGCATACAGTATTTAAAAAAGAGGATGTAATACGCTACTGTTATTCTGAACATTGTGATGAATGAAACACCTAGAGCCGTGGTGGCACAGTGGTTAGAATGCAGTACTGCAGGTTATTTCTGCTGATTGCCGGCTACCTGCAGCTTGGCAGTTCGATTCTCACCAGCTCAAGGTTGACTCAGCCTTCCATTCTTCTAAGGTGAGTAAAATGAGGACCCAGATTGTTGGGGGCAATATGCTGACTCTGTACCTCTTAGAGAGGGCTGTAAAGCACTGTGAAGTGGTATATAAGTCTAAGTGCTATTGCTATTGCTAGTTTCTTCCAGAGAAAGGCCCAGGAAACAGGTTCGACTTCAATAGATCCACCTTTGGACCAATGCAAGTTGTACCACGAGGCCAATTTGGGGGGGGGGGAAATTATAGCAGTGAAGAAGGTTACATCATTCATCTAAGTTTGAGGGACAGTAAAGAACACTGTTGTTTTCTGTTCTTTTTGTCTTTGAATTATTGTTTCACTGGTTTCATTTGTCTTATAACAGAGCCTACTATAAATAGCCTATTTACGCATCGACATTAGATCATCAACAAATTTCTCTAAATTAATTTGGCCTTTCCCAATCTAAATATCATCCAGATATTTAACTCCCACAACTGTTTACCAGCAAGGGTTTGGTACCAAGAAGGATGACACTGGGCAGTGCAAAGGGCTTGGCATGACTTGAAATATCATTGGCTAAGTTCTTGTATCATACAAATCCATATGGTATTAACTTGCTTTTAGCTTGACTTTGTGTGTAAATTCAGTTATTGTGGTTTCTTCAATAAATCATAACTAAACAATTAAATGGAAATCCAAGCAAGAAGTAACTGGGTTGGCAAGTGAGGAACAATGGTGATTCCTAAACACGTTACTCAGATATTTTTCTCTTGGATTCCTATAATATGGATTCCAGGATATAACTTCCATGGGATAAAAATAACTGCAAAAGCAATAGAGGTGAAACATAGATGTGGGTTTTAACAATGAGGAGCCCACTTGCATATTGTTGAAGATTTGATTTTTTTAAAAAATATTACTTTCTTTTCTTTATAGTGTTTAATAAAACTTAAACAATCAAGTTGGTGTGGGTGGTACTTGGTACTCTCTGAGCTTGATGGTTTTCCTGCAGACATTTCATTGCCAAACTAGGTAACATCATCAGTGCTAGGTGATTCGCTGATGATATTACCTAGTTTGTAATGAAACATCTGCAAGAAAACCACCAGGCTCAGAGAGCACCAAGGACCCCAGAGTTCAACCCTGTACTACAAATATTCTCTTCTACCAGATTCAAGTTGATGGCAGCACCTAGTGGTTGATTTTCAAAAGTTTAGCAGGGATAGACTTATCTTTAGCAAGGATGGATCAGATTGAGAGCTTCACTTGGAAATCAACAAAACACCTTGAAGGAAGTCAAGAAAAAGTAGCTCCATATTGTTGCTGTGAAAACTACATGGGCACATTATTGAAGTCAACAAGCTTCTTGATCCACTTAAGAAGTTTTACCTTTAGTACTTAAAACTGGATGTGCTGTAATAATTAATCTTTGTGGTTGAATTTATTTGATACATGATTCTCCACACTTTAATATTTTTGGTTGCCTTATTTTTTTCAATAAAGGAACACCAGATAACTTACAGGTTTATTTATAATGAATGAGGAAGATTGAAAGAAGATGATAGGATTTTTTAAGTATTGATTTAAATGCAGGAGGATTTTTTTTTTAAATAAAGGATCTACAGTCAAAGTGAATGCTTTGAGCAAACTCTCTATTTCTACACTTTATAGTTCTTATCATGAAACCCAATTAAACTACCCCAGCAGGGGAAATTTATAGGAAGCCATAAAGAAAATGTTACTTAACATTGTATGTTGATTAGGCCATCTCTTCTCCAATTGATTCCCAGATAGCCTTATGTTTATTGTAAAGACAGAACTGTAGAAAAATATAGTTATCACATGTATATGCCAAGCAGGGATAACTCCCAAAGAAGATGTGTTTAGGAGCAGATATAATATCTTAGTTCTTGTGGCACAGGAAATTTTTTATGACCAACTGCTGTGAATACAGCTCTTTCAGGGTGTTTGAGTTATAATCTTACTTCAGGAGATAATCATTTTGCTCTTTCAAATCTGTGTTTGCAAACTAAGCTGGAAAATCTTAAAAGTATACTTAGGAACCCCAGACTCTTGTCCAAAAAGCCATACATTTCTTTCCTTTCTCCAATGTCATGATATAAATTACCTTGTTAAGCACTTTCCATAGCTTCCTATGGAAACTTAATCTGAGTGAATTCAAAACATAAAACATAGAATAATAGCATTGGAAAGGACCTTGGAGGTCTTCTAGTCTAACTCCCTGTCAAGCATGAGACCCTATACAATTTCAGATAAATGGTTGTCCAGTCTTTTTTTTTTCCTGAAAGCCTCCAGTGATTGAGCACCCACAATTTCTGAAGGCAAGCTGTTCCATTGGTTGATTGCTCTCACCATTAGGAAATTTCTCCTTTGTTCTAAATTGCTTCTTTTCTTTATTAATTTCTATACATTGTTTCTTGTCTTACTTTTTGGTGCTTTGGAAAATAGTTTGATCCCCCCCCCTCATCTTGGTAGGAATCCCTCAAATAAGGAGCAAAATGGAAAAGGCCAGCGTATAGCAGAATTCAATATGTGGCTAAAGGAGTGGTGTAAAGGGGAAGGCTTTGGATATATTAGTCACGATGTCTGTAGCTGGTCTAATGAAAAAATGTACAAAAGAGATGGTTTGCATCCATCAAAGAAAGGGACTGAGTTACTCAGCTATAAATTCACAGATTTTCTGGAGGAATATTTAAACTAAACAGCGGGGACAGTGAGTTAATTGATACAGAACATCCCTGTCCCCGGCAATCTAACAATTATAGGGTTATCAGTGCATGTAACATAGATGTGTGTGTGGACAAGAATATCAACCTTGCTGTCAAGCAAAATCAAGCTTCTAATAGCAAGTGCCACACAAAGTGCACTAACCAAATAGGTGGTAAGACAATAGGGGAACTCAGGCACCACACAGGTTACGTAGAAAGTAAACACAGGGTCAGTCATAAAGGACTCAAATGTCTATATACCAATGCACAGAGTATGAACAGCAAACAGGGTGAATTAGAAATTCAGGCTAATGAGGGCAGATATGATATTGTTGCCATTACAGAAACATGGTGGGATGAAACCCACAAATGGAACACAAGGCTAGAGGGATTTAAATTATTTAAAAGAAACAGACCAAATAAAAGAGGAGGTGGAGTTGCTCTATATGTAAGAAATAACTACATCTCTACAGAACTAGAGCACAACAATGATGAAAACTGTCTTGAATGCATTTGGGTCAATATAAAAGGGGGGGAAATGACATTGCCATAGGTGTATACTACAGGCCACCCAACCAAACAGAGGAAATAGATGAACTTTTTGCTAGTCAGCTAACTAAGGTATGTAGGAAGCACATCACAATAGTAATGGGGGACTTTAACTACCCTGACATCAACTGGGAGACAAACTCTGCACCAAGTGGAAGATCAAACAGATTCCTTGCAAACCTAGCAGACAACTTTGTCTCCCAAAAAGTAGAGAAGGGAACTAGGGGATTAGCCATTTTGGATCTAATTCTCACTAACAGGGATGAAATGATAGAAGGTGTTGAAGCCACAGGAACCTTGGGAGGAAGTGATCATGCAATATTGGAATTCAACATTATGGAAGCACAAGCAATAGAACACAGTCAAACTAGAGTCTTGGACTTTAAGAGAGCTAATTTCAATAAACTTAGAGAGGGTTTGGGAAGGATTCCATGGATGAGAATCCTCAAGGGGAAAGCAACTCAAGAAGCTTGGGAAATTTTGAAAAGTGAGATAATAAAAGCCCAGTCTAGCACAATACCAACAAAGAGGAAAAATTACAGCTCTCAAAAGAAACCAGCATGGCTGCATAAAGAACTCTCTGATAAATTGAAAGATAAAAGGGACAAGTATAGAAAGTGGAAAGAGGGGCACATAACTAAGACAGAATATCAGCAAATAGCCCGAGCCTGCAAAGATGAAGTGAGGAAAGCTAAGGCTCATAATGAACTAAGGCTTGCGACCAAAGTCAAAAATAACAAAAAAAGCTTCTTTCAACATGTAAAAAACAAGAAAAAAGTGAAGGAAAATGATTGGTCCACTAGTGGGTGAAAGTGGCAAGAAGGTGACAAGCAACAGGGAGAAAGCAGAACTATTTAACTCGTTTTTTGCATCTGTCTTTACACAAAGGGAAAAAACAGACCAACCTACCAAAAATAGTGCCATAAAAAACAGAATAGAAACGCAAGTTAAGATAGGCAAGAAAATGGTAAGTGAGCACCTGTCCAGCCTAGACGAGTTCAAATCACCAGGACAGATGGATTACACCCCAGGGTTCTCAAGGAACTGGCAGATGTGATCTCAGAACCATTGAACTATATTTTCAAAGATCCTGGAGCACTGGGGAACTACCGGAGGACTGGAAAAGAGCTGATGTAGTTCCCATCTTCAAAAAAGGAAAAAAATGGACCCAGGAAACTACAGACCTATCAGCCTGACCTCAATACCTGGGAAGATTCTGGAAAAGATAATCAAACAACGAATCAGCGAACACCTAGAGGCAAACAAAGTCATTACTAAAAGCCAACATGGGTTTGTCAAAAACAGATCATGCCAGACAAATCTTATTGCATTCTTTGACCAAGTGACAAAATTAGTGGATCAGAGGAATGCTGTGGATATAATTTACTTGGACTTCAGTAAGGCATTTGATAAAGTAGATCACAACCTACTACTTGATAAGATAGAAAAATGTGTTAGAAAGCATCACCACAGAGGTATCGTTAGCGGCTGACCGGCGTACTCAGAGCAGCTGGTTCCGCAATGACGCATCTACATGGAGGGGAAGTGTGCAGTGGGGTCGCCCAGGGCTCTGTTCTGGGGCAGTGCTCTTCAAAACATCTTCATCAACGATTTGACGCGGGAAGCTGGGAAAAACTCATCAAATTTGCGGATGACAACAAGCTGGCAGGAATAGCCAACACTCCAGAAGACAGGCTTAAGATACAGGAGGATCTGGACAGACTTGAACACTGGGCACTATCTAACAAAATGAAATTCAATGGTGAAAAAAGCAAGGTTCTACAATTAGGCAAGAAAAACCAAATGTACAGGTATGGTATAGGGGGTACCTTGCTCAATAGCAGTAACTGTGAGAGGGACCTCGGAGTCCTAGTGGACAATCACTTAAATATGAGCCAGCAGTTTGCTGCAGCTGCCAAAAAGGCCAACACAGTGCTAGGCGCATTAACACGAGGGATAAATCAAGATCACGTGAAGTATTAATACCACTTTACAATGCCTTGGTAAGGCCACACTGGAATACTGCATCCAGTTTTGGTCACCACGATGTAAAAAAGATGTTGAGACTTAGAAAGAGTGCAGAGAAGGGCAAACAAAGATGATTAGGGGACTGGAGGCTAAAGCATATCAAGAACGTTTGCTGGAATTGGGTATGTCTAGTTTAATGAAAAGAAAGGACTAGGGGTGACATGATAGCAGTATTCCAATATTCAGGGGTTGCCACAAAGAAGAGGGAGTCAAGCTATTCTCCAAGGCGCTGAGGCAGGACAAGAAGTAATGGATGGAAACTAGTCAAGGAAAGAAGCAACCTGGAACTGAGGAGAAACTTCCTGACAGTTAGAACAATTAACCAGTGGAACAACCTGCCTCCAGAAGCGGTGAATGCTCCAACACTGAAAGTTTTTAAGAAGAGACTGGACAGCCATTTGTCTGAAATGGTATAGGGTTTCCTGCCTGAGCAGGGGGTTGGACTCGATGACCTCCAAGGTCCCTTCCAACTTTATTATTATTATTATTATTATTATTATTGGAACACTGCTATCTTGTCTCCTCTAGTCCCTTCTTTTCATTAGACTAGACATACCCAATTCTTGTAACCGTTCTTTGTATGTTTTAGCCTCCAGTCTCCTAATTATTCTTGTTGATCTTCTCTGCACTCTTTCCAGAATCTCAACTTCTTTTTTATATTGTGGTGATCAGAACTGGATGCAGTATTCCAAGTGTGATCTCACTAAGGATTTGTAAAGCAGTACTAGAACTTCATGTGATCTTGAGTCTATCACTCTACTAATGCAGCCTAGGATTGTATTAGCTTTTTTGACTGCTGCCACATACTGTTGGCTCATATTTATATGTGATTTAAGTAACATTCAAAGAACCACCAAATATCAGTTAAGCACTACATTTTTCTGAACCACTTTGGTGCCATCTAGGGTCATCTGGATTGTTGAAGGCCAAACAGAGATGCTCTAAGAAAGTATTTTAAGAATTCTGTAAATAAGTAATATTAATATTCTATATGAATGTCCAAGGGCAAACAAGGCAAAGTAAGACCTATCAGGGAGTGTGAGGCATGTGGCTCAAACATTAAATGTGGGTTATAATGAAAAAAAAACACAAATATTACTTTTATAACAAATAGTACTTTTATTATACTTTGCTAAGTGGCATAATCCAGCTAACCTTATTTGTTTACTTATTTATTAGACTTCTATGCCACCCACATTGCCAAGGCAACCAGGCATCTTACAGTCATGCAATTAAAATACCATATAAAGCACTGAAACAATAAATAAGAACCATATATTTAAAAATTAAGATACCTTTGGCTAATCTAAAAAATTAAACAGGGTCAGCCTTAGTCTGTATACGAATAAGAGACCTTCAGAAAAATCTAGGCTCGTGATACAAATTGGAAGGAAAATACTGAAAGAGAGCAATGGCAAACCATGTCTGTAGTTTTAAAAACTGCACAGTTACATCCTTGTAAGGCAGCAAGAGTTAAACCTGAAACAAAATTGTAATTATAATACTACTATGAGGAGAAAGAACTATTGCAAGATATTTGGCAGTAAAAATAGTGAGGATGGCCTTAGGTATTGTGCATTTGACACATAGTGCCAAAGAATACTTGAGTATCAGGTACAATTGCACAAAGTCATCATTCTCATAAAAATCTCAGACCAAAGTTTCTCATCTCTGGCAACTTTAAGATGGGTGGACTTCAACTCCCAGAATTCTGCAATCAGGATGGCTGGGAAAATTTTGGAGTTGAAGTCCACCCAACTTAAAGTTGCCAAAGATGAGAAACACCCTGTCAATATTACAAGAGACTCATGGAAAAATTGTTAGGCAAATGTGTTGTAATTATCTGATCCATACCTCAAGGCATTTCTGTACTGACAGTTGATGTTCAAAGCTAGAAGAGTAAGATGTTTTCAGATCCAGTCAGGGGTCATGGATTCCAGGAGGCCAGACAAGGCTTAGACTCAAACAAGAGAAGATAAAAAGACAGTCTGCTGCAGAAGTTGTTAGATGAAACCCAAATTAACCTAGAAGTTGTTTCAGCATGTAAATGCTAAGAGGAAGAAGTTTATGTGCTGGGAATTTTTACCTGCGCCTAAATACAACTAGCATTGATCATAGCTATCTACAGAAACTTGACTATGAACTTGAGAATACTAAGCTACTCTAGAATAGACCTTTACTTCCAAGAAGATGACTGTTGCCAGGCTACTCTTTCATGTGGCTTTTCATCTTCTATTTTTCTGTCCTTTGGATCTCTATTCATTAATGACAACATGTCCATAGGTAGGATAGAAAAGATCTGAAGGACCAGCTTGGTGAAAGATTATCCCAGACAAAATCTATGTTGCTGATAAAAGTTGACACCAATTTGATGGCACATTACTAATCAATCAATGCTAATGTATTTTCATGCTAATATATCATCTCTGAAATAATTCTTTGTTTGATATACAGTATAGAATTTTGTGTTCCATATCAGGGAATGTAAATATGCATATATGGCTGCACAGAAAGGATACAGCTCCAAGTCCTGCTCTTACAATGAACAAAAATCCCCCACCATAATGTTCCCAATTTACAAGCCAGTAGAAAGCAAATATGAAACACTACATCCCACATGCAGATAAACTGTCAGGCAGGAAGTTTCAAGGACAACTTAGGAGAGGATACCCTTGTAAGAGGCTTGGCATTGACTGAAAAAAACAACAAAATGGCTTTTCATCATGTTGGTTCAATACATGATGCAGATCTCTTTTATAAAGATCATTTGTGTTGACTTCAAACAGCGTGAAATGGTTATGTGAGCCAGCCATCTGTTTGCTGGTTGCAAGCAGGTCAGTAAGTACGAGGTGCAGTGATACTTCCGTTTGCAAGCTTGATGGCTTAACTACTCTTTGCCAGAACAGCTTTCAAAGTCTGACATCCATCAGTGCTTGAACATATAATTTTCCAAATAGCTGTCTGCCTGCATTCATGACCATAGCTCTCCATTATTTCAGTAGCTGCACATTTTCCTTTCCTCACCACAATAAAATGTGATTCATTTCATTGTGTGTGTGGGGGGGGAGGGCAACCCTAATGAAGTAACTGTGAAAATGAAGGACCCAGTGATTATCTTGTATCCTTGAGAACAATGATGGGAAGTCATGTTCTTTCAATGCATTGATTTCAGCAAATTGAATAAAACATAATAGGCTGGATTCCTCAACCAGCTGTGACAGGTTTTTATCTCATGCTAAACCATGGTATCATTTATTTGACTTTGGGTTATGAATAAACTCAGATGCTGTGGCTTTTTTATGCTTATGCCAGTGTTGTCTGAGAAGGCTGTGAGAAAGATGTTGGGAGCTAGCGTCTCCCAGAATAGGAATGCCAAAAATGTAAATAAGTACCTAACCCCTTAGCATGAGAAGCACAAAGCAGGGTTTTCTGTTGGGTGAAAAGAATGCTTGAAAGTAGCACCCAGGTTAAATGTAAAAGAAGAAGACATAACCACATCTGTCAGAAAGCAAGCAACTGTTTGTAATGCGTTCTGTCTGCATAATAAAATGACCTCAGCAACATCTGGGCATGTGTGTGTGTGGGGGGAGAAGAGTCAAAATGGGTGAGATGATGGAAGGCAGCATTGTGGTGGGAAGCTTCAATCAAAGTCAAGTCAGCTATGAGAGAGAAGCTCTCATTAAGTCAATCATAATTTAAACAAACCATAGCTAGATGTGATATGAACCATTGTTTTGGTGGTTTTGTCCCTTTGGAGTTTGTCTCTCCAGCATCTAATTTTATTATTATCTGTATTCCCCTTCAATTTGAGATCTGCATATAGAACCATTTTTTTCTGAAGTATAACATACTGAGCTATCTTTCCATTAAATTATTTTTAGAGGCAAAAGCAAATATGCCCAATACTGGAGAGTACTTGAGGCTTGGCAGTAATACATAGGATAAACATTTATTGCATTTTGCATATTTAATTAGTTCACCTTGGCTGATCACAAAAACCAATACAGGTTCATATGTAGATGGAAGCTAGGAAAGTCCAGGACTATGCAAGAGTCTAGAGAAAAGAAGAACTAGGGGGGACATGATAGCAGTATTCCAGTAATTGAGAGGTTGCCACAAAGAGAAGGGGGTCATCTTATTTTCCAAAGCACCAGAGGGCAGGATAAGAAATAATGGATGGAAATTAATCAGAGAAAGAAGCAACCTGGAATTAAGGAGAAAGTTCCTAACAGTGAGGACAATTAACCAATGGAATAGCTTGCCTTCAGAAATCATGGGTGGTACATCAGTGGAGATTTTAAATAAGAGACTGGACAGTCACTTGTCTGAAATGGTATAGAGTCTCCTGCTTAAGTAGGGGGTTGGACTAGAAGACTCTCAAGGTCCCTTCTAGTTCTATTCTGATTGATTGATTGAAGTAACATCAAGAAATGTATGTATCCATGAAGTAACTAGAAGTTGACCAATTTGAGATGTTTTTGGATGACTCAATCTTGAGTCAGTCTTCTGGTGAAGACTGTTTCCAATCAGTGCAAAATTTTGGAAGGAATTTAATGAAGACTGGTAACACTCCTATGATGCAATGTTTGTTTATACATATCTAGAAATGGTGCATAGAATGAAAAATTTGCAGGATTAACAACATTTCAATGGAGTCCTCCTAATTTTCGCCATCATGGTTTTCTTGAAGAGAACAGAAGCATTACCTCTCCTCACAGCACAATCTAACTAAAGTAATCAGTCTACCCTAATCAGTTCCCCTGAGGGATGAAAATCCTCAAACCAACCCAGCTCCTATTATAAACACATTACTGTCGTGTTGCATTGGCTCCCTTCTGGGATCATTAAAAGACAATCATAGTTATCAAAACCTTTGATAGGCTTCAAGGGGTATTATTTCAGGACACCCAAGCTATTAATTTAAAGAAATCTTAAAGCTGAAAATGTTAACAGGAAGATAGGGGAAATTGAAAAAAAATCTAATCTACAACCTTTGTATTTTCTCATGGTCTCCTACACAAATATTATCTAGTTTTATATAACAGCCAACCCTTCATTTTACTGAGCTAAAATCAGAAAAAAACATTTGTGAGATGAGCCCTGTTCTTGGTGACTACAGAAATGCATCCATATGGTATTTTTGCTTACAGCAAGCAAGTGATTAATAATAATACTATTATCTGCTTCCAAGATGTTTTCTGACTTGTATCCTGATATCTTCTGATGATCTTCCATAAAGTATCAACAAGGTTAATGTGCTTAGCTTCTAATTCAGATAAGGTTGGTCATGTGACTAGATCCATCTCCTTTACTATTAGATAACAGAATAATAGAGTTGGAAGAAACCTTGGAAATTTTCTAGTCCAACCGCCTGCTCAAGCAGGAGATCCTATACCATTCCAGACAAGTGGTTGTCCAATCTCTTGTCCAACTTCTGAAGGCAAGCCATTCCACTGATTAATTGTTCTAGCCACCAGGAAATTTCTCCTTATTTCTAGGTTGCTTCTCTCCTTGATTAGCTTCCATCTGTTGCTTCTAGTTCAGCCTTCAGGTGTTTCAGACAATAGGTTGAGCCCCTCTTCTTTGAGGCAGCCCGTTAGATATTGGAACACTGCTATCATGTCACTCCTAGTCCTTCTTTTCATTAAATGAGACATATCCAATTCCTGCAATTGTTGTTCATATATTTTAGCCACCAGTCCCCTAATCATCTTTGTTGCTCTTCTCTGATGGTGTTTGTGTATATGATTGGTTAACATAGTTTTTCAATTGGAAGCTTAGTAAGAAATATGTTCTGAAACTGCACAGGGATTTTGAACATATTAGAAATAAAAATGGATTTTGCCAGCTTCAAGTCCTAAAAAGGGTAAAATACTTATAAGTTATGGCACAACTCCACCGAATGGATTTCAGTTGAATTTCAAGTCTTTCTTCTTTTGCTAAGTGCACTTATGAAAAAAAAAAAAAAAAAAGGAAACAGCATATGAAGTTTTCAGTAATACAGATACTGTAATAAAATATGATTGCAACTATGGACAAAATTGTGCATACAGTAGGGTGGGGACTGGACCTTAAAGCACAAATCCAGAGTCCTACTACCCATGAAGCAGTAGGGGTGTAGCAAACAGTTCAAGTATCGTATTCTAGATTAACATATACTTTGTGGTTCATTATGACTACCCTGCAGGATCCTTATCAGAATCAGGGAACAATTAACTGTGAATGTACAAATTTACATTCATAAAGTTACAAAGTTATTATTTTTATTGTAAAATACAAATTGTTCTTTTTTTTTGCAGCAAAATTATGTTACTGTAATTCCCAAAGAGGGAGCAATGAATACTTAGTCAATTGAGATTCCAAAACACCCTACCTTCACAATTCAGGTCAGAGATTGTTACAAAGCAATAGAAAGGAAAGAAAAATCTGAAGGAAACTTATAAACATATTTCCTACTACAAAGGTAGATATTTTATTAGAACTGATTATTGTTATTCAGACTGAATAGACAAATGGGATGTAAATAAGTAAATAAATGGAATTCCATGTCTGGGATGAACCTAGAGTACATTTGTTTCTTATAAAATCAAAATCAAAAGCAATTTGTAATTTACTTTGAACTATTGTCCACAATGCTGGGAAAAGTTGCAGGAAAGAGAACAAGCTAATCAGAAGCAAAGCAGATTGATTTGAATACAAAAGCAATGAATGTACCATTGAAAGACTTAAAAATCCAAGTTGAAAATAGATCAGAATCTATTGATCATCAACGATCAACACTGACTATTATTAATTTAATAATTAATAATAGATCTTACTTCCTGGAATGTACTAGGAAGGTACTTGAATATGTTGAGGTCATCTAGGAAGTTTGCTAACAATAAAAATAACATTAAGCCTGGCACTGGGAGATTCCAACGTTGTGTTGCACGGATGCTTTAAATGGTTTTAAGGCCACACCAAATAAAGCTGCAGAAGAATGTTCCTATTAGATTATGAATGAAAGATGCATAAGCAAAATTATAGGGAAATCAGGGTATCAGTTTGCTTTACCAGGAAATGTATACCTTTATGTCTTTAGATGTTTCTGTGTGTACTCAAATCCAGTTTTTTTCCCCACTCACCTTGGAATAAGGTCCTATGAAAAGAAATCACTACAAAGAGAAATGTTTAAAACCTTCTCCTAACCATTCATGGTTATTCTCATGTTAAGATTACTTTTTTTTTCTTCTGAAAGGCACCATTGCTGAGATTTTCTTGAGAATAATATGAAAGTGGCTTGCCATTACTTTATTTTGGAATTCTTCTTCAACTGCACAATCCAGGCTAGAGTCATAGATGATCCAGATGGATACTCCCCATCCAAGTGCTGACACTGCTTAGATTTTAAGATGAGAGAAGACCTGTGCTTGCCAATGAATTAGTAGGCTTGTTTTTCTTTAGCTGGATCATTTTACCTTCTTGTTGGATAGAATAGTGGGACATCTAGAAGCCTGCTTCCTGATACAGTAAGAAGAGTGCAGGGTACACAGAAGATAGGTGTAGAAGTAAAATATGAAGTGTTTGGAACACAATCTAGTAACCAACCTGAGCCTCAATTATATTTGGAGGGAGATCAGCATAAGCAGTATAAAAATTCATGTTTTGAATTTTACAGTTTTAGGTTTCCGTGGGAAAAAAATGGTACAATAGAAGTTTATTAGTGAACTCTTACTCATGTCAACTAAGATATGTTTCATTTAATACGATTGGACATCTCAGCAACTGGGCAGTGAACTGCAGTGTAAATCTCTCTGGGTTTCTTTTGACTGCAGAACTGCTCTGGGAAAGCTGTCTGCTTGTATTGTTCGGTATGAAAGAATATAGCTATTGCTGCTACAGTTCATAGGGTTTTTATTCATGCTTTCATTCTCAAGCTCAAGGTGTTTAACAAAGATATAAACAAAACCTTTTCTTTTGTACAGTGTACATCATATCAGATACATTGCTATTTTTTGCAAGATATGTCCACAAGTTAGAGTTAAAGAGGACAACTCTACATCAAAGAAGCTTGCCAAGCTTTTCCGTTTCAAATTACGTCTCCCATCCTGACAATTACAACGACAAGAAGAAGAAGAAGAAGAAGGAGGAGGAGGAGGAGGAGGAGGAGGAGAAGGAGGAGGAGGAGGAGGAGGAGAAGAAGAAGAAGAAGAAGGAGAAGAAGGAGAAGAAGGAGAAGAAGGAGAAGAAGGAGAAGAAGGAGAAGAAGAAGGAGAAGGAGATTCCAACAAGTACTACCATGTTGTCCCAAATAACTAGTCTAAAATGTGATACAGAGCATGGGAAGGAAGCTGAAACCAGAAAAAAATCATCAGGGTAATGTTCATTATAATATACAATGTGAATTACAGATTTCAGCCAAAGAAAATACATTTATTTGTAAATTTTATATGTTAACAGATTTGATGTGAAGCAGACTATAAAGCTTTGCTTTGGCCTACTGTCTAAATATTCTCCAGATGTCTTCTGTTGTGGCTTGTTCCAGATTACCCAAGAATGCAATTCCCATGCTTCAGCCTATATTGATTGTTTTTGCATATAGTGGACATATTACTTGCTGAATAAAAAAAGTATCCAGCTGCTTCCATGCATCCAGCCAAGTAATTACCAGACACAAAATAAATGAGTCAAGTAGACCTTTGTTCAGACTAGAATCTGTTCATGAAAACAAATATATACAGCTAGCACTGTCAAGTTTTAGTCTTCTTAAAAGATTTTCCTTCATGGAGAATATTGCAGAAAGCAGAGGAAACAAGATCGTACAAAATGAATTTCAGTGAACAGCCTTACCTAAGAATGAACAATTTGTTTTTCTATTTTCTGTTTTTCTATTTTTTATTTTAAAATAAAATGAAAGATATCTTGAATGTTATTTAGCTTGACTTAGACAGAAGGAGTGCTGCAGGGAAAATCCTTCTCAGAAATAGTCTTCCTTATAGCCAACAACTTAAAGACACTCTGAGATTATATTAAAAAGCAAATAAAAGTTTTTGAAACTTTCCTCCGGGGAAAAAGAGAAGGCAGATGAAAGGTAAGTGAATATATTGGTGCATTCATATGCTACAGTCATTTATTAAACTGTGATTTTCTGAACAAGCACAGGGGGCTGATCTACACAAACTACTCAGCTATAGTGGATGGGTTCACTGTTAAGTCAAAAATAAATCACATTGTATCTTAGTGCAATATGCAGAGATGAACTACAAACATTATGAAATAAATAAATGTGCATGTATAACAAAGCTGAGGATGGGGAAGGAGTTGCCTTCCACATTTTTTTCTCTTGGCAGGGCAACTTCTGCTTCATTACAAAAGAGTTTGGATAGTATGAAAACTGACAATTTGTTAGGATCAGAAATAGGAGCATGATTTATCCTACTTTAATTGATTTGTATTCTTCTATCCATGCATGCATTGGCAGGCCTTCTGTTTGTGAAATATAAACACAGAATTTCCCAGTTGAACAACAAGAAGATATTTGGACCAACTTCCAGAATTTTCAGCAATAATTATGTGGTTGGAAATTTTGGGAGTTGAGTGGCTGCATCTGGAATTTGCTCAATTTGAGAAATATTGCCTTAAAAGGGATAGACCTCTTAGAAGAATATATAGTGATTAATAGGTACTCAAGTGGCGTTTTCAACTGTTTGAAGAGTCTTCTCCGAAGAACTAGGTCTCTCAATTGCAGCATATATATCTTGCAAAGATTGTCATTCATGTGTAGTGTACATGGATATTATAATGAAACTGTGAAAAGTACATGTTGTTCCTTTTCTGGGTAATTTTTACAAGCTCCTAGCTTCTGCACAATATAAGAAAACAAAAATTAGTTGCATTGTGTTTTTGTTTGGATTCTTATTTGAACACAGTGCAGCAATCACATTTATTGATAAAAAAATAAAACTCTACCTCAAAAATGCCTTGAACTAAAACAATAAACAGATTTTGACATTCAAAACCTTCTTCTCTTACAAAGAACCCCTGCACTGGAGCAATAAACTGCTACTAAAACAACACCACTACCTTTTATATCGAGAACTTATGTAGCAGAGCAATCATCAGCTTCAGAAAATGAAATAATATTGATCAAAAGCCCTTAACTTTATGGTTTCCTTTCTCAACCGCCAGTAAACTCCACAGCCCACCCTCCATGTGACCAGCATTCCTATAAAACACACCCTCTCACAAAGGCTGTTTTGGGGTCTCGCCCCATCCTTAATACCCCTTTGAAAATCTCCCTAGATTACTCAAGGGTAATTACTCTTGAGAATGGTCTCAAGAAAATGGTTCTAAGACTCAACTAGCCAACCCAGATTTTTTTTCTGAAGTATGACTATCCCAGCCAAAACAGTTGGTGGCTATGCATTCTGCATGTTGCCCTTTATACCCATGCCTACATTGATAGAAAAGTAGCCACTACACACTCTATTCTCTGTCTTGGGTTTCCTAGCATTTGGTAATGTTAGAGGTGATCTATATCTATATATCTGTGTCTTTAAGTCAGTGTTGACTCCTGGTGACTATCTGGACACCTTCCAGCAGTTTTTTGGCAAAGTTTTTCAGCCATGGTTAGCCATTGCTGAGAGTGTGACTGGCTCAAGTAACCTAGCTATCTTTGTGCCTAATGTGGGAACAGTTAGCTTGTTTTGGTGGGAGCAGCTTCCGAAATACCAGTTTCTAGCCTGGTGCTTTAACCACTACACAAAACTGGTTCTCAATTAGAGGGATTTTGCTGGTTTTAAATTGGTAAGAAAATGCATTGTTTGTATCATCATATCAATAGTAACGTTCAGTGCTTTTTTGGTAAAACAAAAAGGTGCCGGAACTCACACATGTCATACAACCCACTTTGCCTACCCTATAAGATTCCATCCAAAAAAGGTGCCGGAACTCCGTTCTGAGCGTTCTATGAGAAAAAAAGCCCTGGTAACGTTTATTAATAGTACTAACATTCTAATTCAGGTTCAGAGATCTTAGTTTATGGCTGGTATTTGTGAAAGACAGACAAATTGATTAGTCCTTTGGCTATATTCCTTTCAGCAACCAGGACTGCAATTAGGGATACCAGATTTATAGCTGTACTCAAGCCTCTCCCATCCTGGTACCCTACTGATTTTGTTAGAATTGCTTTGCTCAGAATTTCCATATAGTGTGATTTATGGGAACTGTTTTCTTGGAATCTAGGAACTGAAGCCTCAGCACATCTGGAGGGCATCTGGTTGGAGAAAGTTACTATATTATACCGTACAGGTATTTACAAACTATCTGTATTAAAAATAACATTTCCCTCTCTGCCTTGACCCTCTTCTTTTAAGAAAGAAATACACATGACTCTATTCCTTTATTTTGTGCTGTAGGGCAATGAAGCCAAAATCTCCCAACTGAAGGCTGAGTAGAAACATAAGACTCTGCCAGCATCCTGTGTTTTGAACTCTTTAATTATTATTCTTGATTTGCTATAAAGAAAAGCCTTTATCCTTCATCCCTCTTTATTGCTTTCTTTGTTAAGCTACTATTGGGAAAAAAGAATTTTTTGAGCTGTAATTTGCTTCACTTTAATGGAGCTTCTGAAAAACATTGCTATTTAATCAGATGCAGAAACATCTATACATTTTCCCCATTTCTTCAGTCTGATTCCTTCCAGGTGAGCTGGCCCGCAATCTCAACCATTCTAATACACTAGTCTAAAGTAAAGGCATCCAAGCTTGGCAACTTTTAAGACCGGTGGACTTCAACTCCCAGAATTCCCCAGCCAGCCAGGTCCCAACTTTATGAAATTCTGTATTCTTAGCTGCCATCTAGTGATCATCTGGACATGGCACATATTGTTGCGACCAGGTCTTGAAACAGTTCCGTGTCTGCTGGAAATTAACTCCCACTGGGTTCGAAAAAGGAGCAATTGCTCCATTTTAAATAGGCAAGCCCTCAGAGTAAAAAAAACCGCGGTCAGACCCATCCTGCGTGCCACCCCCCACCCTTCGGTCTCGTAGAAAGGAATCTTCCGAAATGGAACGCTCCAGGCGCCGCCCACCCCCTCGCTTTTGAAGATGGAAGAGGCCCAAGCGACCGGTTGCCGTGGGAACGGCTAGCTTGTTTCGGCGGGGGAGGCTTTGGAAGGCAGAAAGGAGCCGGCCCGGGAAGCCTGGAGTGGGCAGCGCCCGTCTCTGGCCGCCAGGTTCTCGCAGCCCTCGGGATAATTAAGCCGGTGGAGGGGGGGGGGAAGAGGATGAGTAGCAGTAGCTGCTCGGGGATCGGCGAGGAAGGTGTTAATTTAAAGGGCTCTTAGGTAGAGGAATAAGACCCCCCCCCCTATTTACCGAGAGTCGCCCACCTGCACAGACTGGCCCCTGGATCTGTAATAAAATTCCAGCGTGGGGTTTGATGCCTAGGTCCTTGAGGACTAGGAGCAGGTCCTGGGTTATTTCCAGTACACTTCCAAGGGGCATAATACTTTTTTTGCGGGGAAGGGATCTGTGTCCCAATATCCTTGGTCCTTTTGTATGCAGGGGCTGCTAACGAAGCACAAGTCCAGGGGTTGAAATTTGCCATCTCACTTCTTTGTATCTCTTATTTTTATTTTTTTTTAAAAGCAGTTTTCCCTGTTGAATGCATGCATGTCAGAAAGTTCCCAGCTGCTAGATTTAGTGGTAAAGGTTTGCTTAGATTGAATTAAAGAGCAGGGAGTTCTAGTTTTTAGACTGATGCAGGATGGGTTGGCATTGCATCTATCAAAGAGCTTTATGAAAATTTACCATAATGCTTGTTATCAGAGTAATTTTTACAGGAAACCTCAAATGTTGATGGTAATACTTAGTGTGTGGATTAGAATCAAGGTCAAATTTTAGATATGGTGGGGGTTTTGACTATCTTTTAGAGTTAAAATATCTATCAGAGGGCTGGCCAATTTGATATTCACTCACTGCACTGCAGAGTTTCAACCTTAATCTGCATCCATGATTACTACCAAATATTTTATATTCTTCCTGAATCAACCCATAGGGGAATGTTTTACCATAAGCATCACAAAACTATAACCTTAGCCTAAGTTTCCCAAAAGTCCAATACAAATGCTAACAGTAAGAGTCATCTCAAACTTGAATTCCAGATGTAATCTAAATCAAGATTGCTATTAAACATAAGAACTCACATTGATTCTAGCCCATAAGCATAGTATTTCCATTGAATACTTTTAACTTCCAAGTTGCTAATATAATTACAGTGACCATTATGATCCATTCCATCTGAATACAAATAGTTAATAATAATAATAATAATAAAGTTGGAAGGGACCATCGAGTCCAACCCCCTGCTCAGGCAGGAAACCCTACACCATTTCGTTGATTAAATTGTTTTCTAAACATCAACAGTCTGCTCTTTTCTAACACATTGCTTGCATCTAGACTTTGTTATGCTTAAAGTAAGCTACTTGAAATCAAAAGAAGTTAGCCAAGATTTAATTAAGCCTCACTGATTTAGCTTAGGTAAGCTAAGCTCAAGCCTTTATTTCCAAGCTTTTTACACATAACTTGTGTAAAGGAGATTATTCAGTATTGTTAGATCCACTGTCTAATTAATTAATTGGTGAAACTTAACAGTACCTTTAGCTTTCCTTCTTCAGTACTTATTTTCTCCCATTTATAAATATAACTGGAATTGTTAAACTTTTAATATACGTTTTTCTCTCTCTTGTAAACAGATTTCAAAACTGTATGATTTGAATACGTCTTTAAGCTTTTCTGAATTTGCAATCATGAACATCAATGATTTTGTGATACTCCCTGGTTCAAAAACTGGAGTTTCTGTAAAACTGAAGGAAAAGTAAGTTTCTTTCCCTAATTGATTTGAAGTGCTTGGATAATCTTTTGCCTTTTTATATGCATCATTAAATGCAGACTATTTCTAACCACTAAAGCTACAATCAAAAAATCACTTATTTGAAGTTAATTTTATTGAAACAAATGAGAGCTGCCACCATGTAAATGTGTTTAGAATTGGCGTGCTTTCTGGTGTCCTTTTTCTGTTTTTTGTTTCTTTTCTTTTGTTCTTCTTTGTTCCAAATTGGTGGCCTGTTCTTAAATAATTCCTTTATCTGCAATGGCACAAACAGAACGTCCTTTTTTTTAATTAAAAAGCCAAGCTGTAAATGTATAGTCTGGTTTCAAAAAAACCCCTTCAAAATACCAATCTGCCATTTTCTGCTGCATTGCATATACTTTAAATAGAGAAAGAAAGTGCAGTTTGGTGCCAGTTTTAGAGCTGAATTTAATCTCTCTAGAAGTGTACAGGAGCTGCAATTGGAAAAGGTTCAACTGGAACTTGAAAATAAGGAAATGGAGAAGAAACTGAAGCAATTACAATCAAACATGAGCCGAGAGAAACAAGAAAGAGGGTAGGTAGAACTTCAGTGGTTCTTATTATTATTTGGAGAGTAAAAGAGGAAACTTTTGTCCAACCATGGAAAAGTAATATTCATTCGGAGTTCTGTTGAACTTTGTATTATTTGTGTATATAGTTACATGTTACACACATATATAAAACACACACGCACAACTTATACAGGCACCGAGTATATCTCATCATCATATCTCTAGCATGCTTTCTCAATATTCAAGCATCCTTTCCCATATTCTCTAGCATACTTTCTCAATATACATATATACTTAATATACTTGAAGTAATGTACGTTTATTGTCCCCTCCTTGTCTGCAGCCATAATAGCTAAGAGCAATATGCAGTAAATATGGATAGAAAAATACCATCACTATCATACTGAAACTTGCATAATTTATTTTTTTAAATACATGAAAGATGTGGTGGTACATGTGGGGATTTATGACCCTGCTCGGAGTTCTACCCATCCCTATGATCATGTGATTGTAATCTGGGTATTTGGCAGTTGGCCTGTGATTATGATGTTTCAGTGAACTGCACAGTCGTAGGATTGTGATTTCTGACATTCTGTTCTGGCTTTGGGACTAGAGGCTTGAAGGGAATCATATCATGGCTTCTATCATCAGTGATAAGAGTTCCTATCTGTTAGCCGGAGGGACAGAAGTAATGTATGATAAAATGCCACCTACAGGAAGGGAATATCAACCTTTCATTAGTGACAAATTGTCTGAAGTGGGTGTAAAGATACAGGGAATTAATAAATGATATGCATGGACAGGAATATCTATAAATGGATAGAAAATTCATAAAAGCATTTTTGCCTTAAAAGCAGGAAGGGTTTGAATATTTTAAGAATGGCAGCACAAGGAAATCTCATGTTACTGGACTTGATATAATGGACTTTAAATGCAAAGGACTACATTTCTTCAATGATTTATATAATTTGTAGTAATATCATTACACAAATGAGACAAATTATGCTGTTTCACGTCAAGTGACAGGAATGACACATAATTTGTGTCACTTTCATGTTGATGTTGTTTTGCAAATAATGACAGATATTGTTGCAGAATTATGTAATTTTCTTTTGCATAATGTCTTTTGCTTAATGATATTTCACCAGTGATGTCAATTAATACAAATTATGTGAATCGCTGCAGATTTGTAACAAATGTATTGTGAATTTGTAGCGTTTTTTCCCCTTAAGTTTTTTATTAATTTTCCAATATTACATTTACATATTTGAAAAGTAGCGTGGCGGCTGAGCACAGTAGTTCCATTACATTTGAATATCATCAATACAAATCTCAAAGTATTACAACAACTAATTCCCTCTCTTTCCCCCATAATATCTACTGTCTCATATTCAGACCAACACAGTTCTTATTCTATCAATCAAACAGAAAATACCTTTCTAGTATTCATCAATAATCTTCAGTCTATACATATCTTAATTGATTTGACATTCCATCTTTTAGACAATAACCTAGTAAGTTTTTCTTAACTTTAATTTCCCATTGATATTTAAATTTAATGTTTAATCTTTATCATTTCCAAATTTTAAATGACCCCAATTTCTAAGTCTCCTATCTCATATTTGGGGCTAATAATAATATTTTTTTTCTCTTCTTTCTATTTCCTTCCTTCCTTCCTTTCCAAAGAAAAAAGAAAAAAAACAGACACACACACAAAAAAAACATCAGCATTTTTACCACAAACCAATATACAAATTTAATTATTAGTATTTATACTTCTAAGTTTTACTTAACCTTTATCTCAACTCATAACAATATCTTAAATTCAAATCTTATTTATTTTTAAACATTCAAACTTTTAGCCAATCAGTGACCTGATAATTAATTTTCCCTTAATATTTTAATTTAACGTTTAATATTTTTTTCCCAAATTTTTAAATTAAGCACAATTCCTTTATCACACTTCCTCATACAATCTAATATTTAAAATACACACCTTATATATAAATTCTACCATCTATCTTAACAAACTAATAAAGCAATATAATATTCTTATTTCAATATTTATACTTCTAGATTTTATATAACCAAAATTTTCTTTATCTCAAATCATTACAGTATCTTATGTTCAGAATACATATTCTATCCATTTGGATATATTCTATTTTAGATCTCATGTGTAGATCGGAACCCCAATCCTTTTCAGTCTTATTCTATCTTTTTTTCTTTGCCAAGTCATCTTTCGTATCTTTGCTTTTAAATCATCAAAAAGATCTCCTTGTATTGTTGTGGCTATTGTTTGATGTTGATATGAGCGTCCAGTTGATGTTTTCTTAAGAGGACTAGCTGATTTAGTAGGTCATCTCTTTGTTTTTCCAGTTCGATGCAGTTGTCCCGAAGTATTTATCTTCTCTTTCATCTGTTTTTCTTTTTTATCTTCAAATTCCTTCTGGTTTATAAGAAAAGTTCTTTCCTCTATTACCAGTTTCTTTTTTGTGTTTTCCATTGTCTGTATTTGTTGAGTATCTAAGTCTTCTGTCATAGCATTTGGTTGTTTCACTTTCTCTATAGAATTCTGTATAGATGATTCTTTAGTTGAAATCATAGTTTGAGTTTGCATATCCAGACTTATACAGAGAGTTTGGATAATTGTTTTTAACATACAAAGAATTTGTTTCTGTTCTTCCTCTGTAGGAGAAATCCATTCCTGTTGTTCTTCCATTGTAGTATATTAAACTAAAAAAAAACTTACAGTCAGAAAGTCCACCAAGTGAAGAGCTGAACTGGGTTTCTTGCAGCTGGTGCTTCAAGGTTGCTTTATATCTTATCTATTTTCAAAGCTGTCAACAAGTCTCTCTTAAAGAATAGCAGGTTACGTCTCAGATTTAGCCACCAGATGTCATCTCAGAGTTAGTTGGATCTTTTCAGTTCCTCCCCCCTCTATTTTAAGGGGAAAACCCCCCAAATCTTCAATAGTAATTAGAGTAAAAATCAGAGAAAACAAATATAGAGAGTAGAAAATTACAAATCTTATAATCCACCAATTTTAGGAAATAGAATTCCAATTAGGATCCCAGTATTTTTCCAACATTTTAAAACTCCAGAGTGGTTGAATGCCGCTGTTTCTGGAGGGAGGACTAAAATCCCCCTTCCCTCACCACAGGGGGGAAAGTACTTCAGCAGCTTATACATGTAATTAAGTAATTAGGATGTAAGAGAGGCAGACCTCACCCAGTCCTTTCCACGCTGCTTTGAAGTTGCCAGATGGTAATGTGACTTCGGCTGTTAGCAGCCTAGGGACGAGCCATATTTCTATGGCCGGTCCTTTCGTCCGTCGGTTTGGAGGGATTGCCAGCTCTAGCGGGAGAGTTGCTGTTCTCCCGTGATCCAGCAAACGCCCCTCCTTGCTGGTCGCCTCTTCGGGGTGACTTTCGGCCCTTTTCAGGGCCCCCCAGCGATGCAAAATTGAACGGGGGAGAGAAAGCAAATCTCCCAGCCGACCATGGCGGCCGCGTGACAGAAATTGTTGCAGAATTATGTAATTTTCATTTGCATAATGTCTTTTGCTTAATGATATTTCACCAGTGATGTCAATTAATACAAATGATGTGAATCGCTGCAGATTTGTAACAAATTTATTGTGAATTTGTAGCGATTTTATTTGCTGTGAATTTATTGAATATTTGCAAATAACAGACAATTTCTTACCATTAGTCTGTTAAAATGAATTTTTGCTATATTGTAGCAAATTTTGCATTAGATAAAAAACTGAATTTAATGATCTCTGAAGTACCTGCCAATTTTTTAATTAACCATAAAATAGTACAAAGAATAATGAAACTGTTTAAAATGACTAGTTGTGAGAAAGTGACATTTTCCTCCAGTCAGAATAATAAAAGTTTTTAGTGTTATATTTATGAACACCCTCTTTCAGAGTAATCTTCATTTTCCATAAATATGTTCATAGCAATAACTCTGTCTAACCACAGTTGGAAAATAGCTCTAAGATTGTATATTTTCATTCTGTGTCAAAAAAAAAACTTTCTGTACTCCAACAGATATTTTTTATTGTTTTTCCATCCCTACTCCTATTTAAATTAGTGGAAAGCAGCAATGTATGAGTCACCTGTCCCTCCTCTCCCTTATCCTACTCTACCATACCAGCCCGATTCAGCATGTTTCTACCAATTGCTATCTTGATAGAAACTGTAGGTGTCGTGCCTCTAAATCCAAACTGGAAAAGTGATTTTTAACAGAAAACTACTGAATCTGGATTATTATGCCAGCAACTGCAGGAGAAGGTTCAATTCATTTCTGGCTTAGTATATATTGTAGCTTTGCACTAGACCAGGGGTAGGCAACCCAAAACACTCAAAGAGCCACTTGGACCCATTTCCCACCGAAAACAAAACACTGGGAGCCGCAAAACCCTTTTGATATCTAAAATGAAGATAACACTGCATATATCCTTTTTTACCTTTATTATATATATATATATATAAATATATGTATATATGTATGTATATAAATAAATAAAATAAAGGTAAAAAAGGATATATGCAGTATTATCTTCATTTTAGTTGTCAAAAGGGTCTCTCTGTCTCTCTCTCTCTCTCTTTCTTTCTCTCCCTCTCTCTCTCTCTCCCCCCCCCCTCTTCCTCTCTCTGATCTTCTGCTCACCTAGCAAGCTGGCTTCAAGCTGTTCTCAAACTCAGGGGTAGGCAACCTCGGCTCTTTTATGACTAATGGACTTCAACTCCCAGAATTTCTGAGGCAGCATAGCTGGGCTAGCTAGCTCTCTCCTGCCCTTCCTGCTTCCTGCTTCCTGCAGAGACGCAGCAAAGGGAGGAGCCACACCCTGTAAGCTTCTCAGCTCGTCGGAACAGGGTGAGACTACTCTCTTTTTTACACACACACAAACAATGGCAGAGGAGGCTGGGAGCCGCAGGGGAAGGCTCAAAGAGCCACATGCGGCTCCGGAGCCGCAGGTTGCCGACCTGTGCACTAGACCAAAATATCTAAAAAGGTTAAATCATAGGAACTGGACCATAGTTTATTAAACCGAGACATTTCGTTATTCACCCAAGTAAATTCTTCAATCAAAATGAAAAAAAAATCAAGTTAGGCAGAGAGTCAGAGAGTCGTTGGAATGTACCATACTTACTGCAGGGATTTCTCCCCCAAATTTATTGCACATGTAAATGAAAACTCAATCATCCTGGCCAAAAGCATCTAAAAAGGTTAAATCATGGCAACTGGACCAAAGTTTAAGAAATATCTTTATTTACATTTAGACATACACTCTAGGCCACGGGTGTCAATCTCCCAATGTCATGTGACATGTCGTGACGTATCGCGACTTTTTTGCCATTGCTGGCAATGGGGTGGGCATGGTTTCGCTATGATGCATCCGGCCCGTGGGCTGGCAGTTTGACACTCCTGCTCTAGGCCAAAGCTTTCTCTGTAGCATTGGAGCCTTTTTTGTTTGTTTGTTTGTTTGTTTTGTTTTTCTTCCATTGGGCTTTTATCAGAAGTGCTCTCAGCTCCTCAAATTCACTTTTCAATCTTTGAGAGTGCTTCATTATATATAAAGTTCTTATATTGTAATAGAAATCCAGTGCTCATAGCTGCCTTATAAAAAAACCCCAATTGTAATCAAGAGAATCCATTTCGGACGTTGAAATATTCTGCAGACAAAGCACAACCCTTATATCTGTAACTTTTTTCCGTATAAATTTGAGAACTACTTTATTGACCTCTTTGTATTTGTTTCCCTTTCTCAGCGATGTGAGTAATAATGTTAACTTTCTTTCCCAGGATCAGCTTTTTAAGGATATGTGGTCATTAGTGTTCCAGTGTATTTAACAAGATATATAGTTCTGTTTAAGTTTTAAGTGTTACTAATGATCTTGGACCATAGTCATTCATTTTTGTATCTTTTTCTCACAGCCTTTAATACCACATTCTAGTTTCAAACAAGTTTCTCCCTCCCTTTCTTTTACAGTAAATGATGGCTCTTCAGTTTGTTAGTTTGTTTTGCTGTTTGCTTGCAAAAGACTGAAATTGCACTAGAACTGGAAGCAATTATTATTTCTTTTGGTGCACTTTGCCTCTACTTGTCTGAAAGTCCCCGGTAGATGATGTTGTGGGTTTGGTCTATCTAACCTTTGGTTGGTAATATTTAATCTGTTTTTTTTTTTTAACAAACCGCAAGTAAGAAATATCAAATATTTGTTCCAGAAAAGAAGCCTAATCTAAGCCTTTAAATTGGGATCAAAGTGCTGTTGCTGTTTTCTTTAATACTGGGTTACAAAACAAGCAAGGACTAAGTGGCCTATTGGCAATTATTTTTACATGTACTAAACACAATAGGAGCAAAGGGCAGGCCCTATTCCTTCTGATTCCCAAACAGTGAGAAGACGCTAAGTAACAAAATAGGCAGTTAGAAATATTTTGTTCTAGGACATAGAATACAAAATCATAGGGCTGGAAGGAATTTATACTATCCAGTCAAATGGTTGTCCAGTCTATTTTTGAAAGCCTCCAGTGATGGAGCACCCACAGTTCCAGGAGCAAAATTGATCAATTATTTCACTGTCAGAAAATTTATCCTTACTTCTAAGTTGGATCTCTCTTCAAGCTTCCACCCATTATTGCTTGTCCTGACCCTGGTGCTTTGGAGAATAAGTCCCCTCTTCTCTATGACAACCCCTCAAGTACTGGAAGACAGTTATCATGTCCTCCCTAATCCTTCTCTTCAATAAGCTAGACATACCTAGCTTCCTCAACCATTCATCATATGTTAACCTCCAGACCCTTTATCATCTTTGTGGCTCTATTCCCCAAAGCACCTGAAAATAGAACAAGAAGCAATAGACTGAAACTAATCAAGGAGAGAAGCAACCTAGAAATAAGGAGAAATTTCCTGACAGTTAGAACAATTAATCAGTGGCTTGCCTTAGAAGTTTTAGATGCTCCATCATTGGAGGATTTTAAAAAGAGATTATCTGAAATGGTATGAGGTCTCCTGCTTCATCAGGGGATTGGATTAGATCATCAAGGCCCCTTCAAACTGTGTTATTCTGTTATATTTCTGGGTTTGCAGAGATGCTCTGACAATTCTGGGGAAAGGCATTGTACTTAAAGCGTTGCAAACAGATGTTATATTCATGATCTTGTATGCTCTGAAGCACCTTTTAGTGAGTAATCAGAATTGCTATATTGTCTTAATAAATGTGTCAAATTACCGATTCTTCATTTGCCTATGAGATTTTAAGGATTTTACCTAAATGAAAACATTTGAATTGCCCTATCTGGGAATTGGGTGGCATATAAATTTAATAAATAAATTTGTATGTCTACAAATTCCAAAGTAGCCTTTAAAAATGGAGTTTATGATTGCTCATAAAACAATTTTTGGATCTCTCTTTAGGCGAGCAAATGGGTATCGATGGAAATCAGTTCAAGCTAATCTAAACACACAACCATCAATCTTACAAAACAAAGAAAATGCTGTAAAGGTAAGACAGCTAGGATGTTTAAATAAATTTTATTCAAACGTCTGCAGTAAAGAAGGCTTTTTGTAGGACAGCACTGTGGTCAAATACTTGAAAGTGATTTATTGAAACTTTTTTCTGATATTTTGATAGTACTGGACCTTTAATGGCAGATTTTTTGCCCATATAGAAAGGCTTGTTTTGGATGAATGTGGCATACCAACTGTCTTCCAGCTATCTAGAGGGAAATTGTCACAAAATCTAAATCATAGCAGATTCCCATTTGAGATTTTTTTAGAAATTCCACCCATTAATTCCACCCATTGATTCCATTAATGTGTTTATTTTCTTCAGAAACATAGAAACAGAAAAGTGATGGCAGAAAAAGAAAAAGTGATCCATTGAGTTTGCCCTTTGAGAGTTTCTTTTTTTAATTTTTAAATTTTTTTGTCGGATGATAGACTTGTGTTTATCTCAACCATGTTTAAACTCAGTTATTGATAATTGGCCCACTACCTCTGCTGGAAATTGGTTCCAAGCTTCCTCTACTCTTTCTGTGAAGGAATACTTTATATGAACTTCCCTCCTGTCAGTTTGAGGTTATATCCTTGTGTCCTTGATTTTTGCTTAATATTGAAAACACTGCCTTCTAGAACCTTATTCATAGCCTTAAGTGTATTTAAATATTTCAATCATGTCCCTATTTCCCCTTCTGTCCCCCAGGCTGTACAGATTCTTTTCTTCCTATCTCTCTTGATATGTTTTGTCCCACAGACCTTTCACCATTTTTGTTGCCACCTCTGGACATTTACTCAGTAAAGGTGTATTGGCCACAGTTCTTAGGTTTCTGAAAACACAAATTCTGGCATAGATATATGATTTTAACTAGGCAAAGTGACAGACAAAAGAATTTTAATGTTCTCTTTAGCAACTTATGCTTCCAGACCCCTGACATGTTTACAGATTTTTGAAATGTTGTTTTAAGTGTTGTTAGAGATGTGTTTCACAATCCCTGAGAATCTTCCATTTCTGTGTGTGAATTTGATCATTTCATCGTCATTGATTATTTCCTAAAAGAACCATTTATCTTGAAAAGCTTTCTTCACATTGTTTTTTATTATTCTTGATGACTTGCAGCTTTTTCTCATCTGTGGTGATTCTCATGTTTTAGCACAGCAGTTTTAAAGACCACAGAGTATCAAATATATTTTTTTAATGAGGAACCCTTATGATTGTCATTTTAAAAAGAAGAAAAATAAGATAACTATGAAATAAATTAAGTTTAATTAATTCATTGTATTAATTTAATACTCTTGTCTGCAACTCCTTAAACTATTTTTTCTGGGGAGCACACTGTACCTGAGGATGGCAGCCACAAAATCCTGGAAGAAAGTGCAGTTGATTTAAGAAGTTGCTAACAAAGACTATGTCTTTGCATTCCCACATGATCTAAAACACTTGCCTTCAAAATAGAAGTATGGCACAGCCCCATGAAGGCTAGTGTTGGGAAACAAAGGGAAGTTATATAGAACAATTGGAGAAATCACAGTTTAATTTAATTTTCCTTCCCTCCCTCCCTCCCCCCCCCCCTCCCTCCTCCCTCCTTCCTTCCTTCCTTCCTTCCTTCCTTCCTTCCTTCCTTCCTTCCTTCCTTCCTTCCTTCCTTCCTTCCTTCCTTCCTTCCTTCCTTCCTTCTTTATCAGGTTCCTTCAGGCAGAGTAAAACTGAGGCTACTTAAAGAACATATTCCAGGTAACAAGGTATTAGCAATGTTGAGATTTGAAAAATAATGCAATAATCCAAATGTGGTTGCAAGTATGGCTATTTCTTCATTGAGGAAATCTTACAGAAACCGCTTTAAGTAGGTTAAAAGAATTAACTGGTGACATTGCCTTACCAGATTTATTTTCAAAATGAGAAAAATAAACCACCCAATTAACCAGTATACCAAAATGGCTTTCAATCTATATTCCATGAATAACTGATAATCCATGAGAACAGTGCAGATTGTACTCCTGCAAATAGAAGTACAATGACTGTGGCAAAAGAAAGCAAAGATAGTACCAATAGTAATAGGCACCTTGGGTGCAATCCCAAAACAATTGGACCACACTTGAACACCGTTGGCATTAATAAAATCTCCAACAGTCAATTGGCAAAGACAGCTTTACTTGGAATAGCTTACATCCTTGTGACAATACACTTAACACCATCAAACAACATCTGTCTATCCCAGTTCCTTGGAAAATATGTGATAGGTGGAGAAAAATACCAAATACAGTCTAAACATCTGGCTGGCTACATGACCAGTCATAATAACAACAGCTTTATTTTAAAAAATTGTTTGGTGCCTTAGTCAAGATCTCATGAGATTTCAGATGATAACATAAACATCTTGTGAGAATTGGTAACTTAACAAGATTCTATAAATTTAATTACGTAATAAATTTTGGGGGTGCATAACATTACAGATGGTCCTCCACTTAGGACCACAACTGAGCCTGGAATTGGTCATTGAGCAAAGCAATCATTAAGCAAGATGCTATGCTTTACTCAACAAGTGCAATTCCCACTCTCCCCATTGCAGTCTTTTAGCAACCCTGCAAGTTGTTAAGCAGAGAGCTGGGAAACCAAGGGAAATGATTGCAAGAATAATTGACTTGCTAGAATTTTTGCCAGATTTAAAGTCTGTTCCATCAATTCCCTGCTGGAGGAACAGACCTCAAATCTGGCGAAAATGCTCGCAACACCATCATTCTGGAAAGCTTAGAATGCTAGCATTTGTTAGTATTTTCTGTTCTGAAGGAAAGGCTCAGGATGATGGTATTTTCCCCTATGGGAAGGGCACAAACAATGACATCTGGTTAAACTTTAGCAAATGGCAGCATTCTGAAAAGCTCAAAATAGTGGAATTCACTAGGGTTTTCATATGAGATCTGTTCCTTCAGTGTGTGGGAGGATTTCCCCTTCCTTCCGGAGGGAAGGTCCTTCAGCGTGATGGGGGAAAGGACCTCAAATCCAGCGTCCTCTCTTGTTTGTATCCTTCCCTTCCAGCTTCCCCCTTTTCTGGAGAAGCTGACAGAAAAGATTGCAAATGACAATCACACGATTGCAAGGCACTTGGCAACTGGTCGTAAATGCAAACAGATTGTCATGTACCCCAAATGCAAGCATATGACCGGATGCTGGTGTAACATTTTACAATAGCTGGCAGTACTTTACGGGCCATAAAACACCCTTCCAAGGCCATTGTGACTGTGAACATTCATTAAACAACTGATTATAAGTCAAGGGCCACCTGTACCTAATGTTGGAGTTCCACCATTATGGGGGACCGGTCATGAGCATATTGCCAACTTTGTTTATGCTTTCAGTGGACAGTGTAAAGATCTGCATAAAGGAGAACTTGGGATCCATTGATCAAACAAGTAACATACGCCTTGAGAAACAGTCTGAAAATATTTATTATACTATAAGGTTGCCAAGATTACTTTTAGAATTTCAATTACTTTGATTTAATAGTTTGTTTATTTATTGCTGTGACATGTAGGCTACTTAATTCTAAATAATTTTGAGTAGCTTATATCAAAGAACAAATGCACGAAGAACAAATTCATGATACTGAAAACAACTACAGCACCACCAGGGAGAATATGTTAGTCCTCTTTACTGCCAAATTACTTATTAGTGCAGTGCATTTATCTATGTTGCTTGCTTGCTTGCTTTAAAAACAAATCTACATTTTGCAGCTCCGGATCCAGCCAAGCAGCCATTTGTACTTAAAACAGCAAATGATGCAGCCACTGAAAGACCTAAAGTGAAGGGCAAGGCCTGTGGTCAATGTGAGATGAAGACTGCATTGCTAGTAAGTAGGTGGGAACACTATTTGGCTGACTTTGGAGAGAAAAATATATTAAAAAAATAAGATGTATCAAGTTTATTTTGTATTTGATAAAATCCTGCTCTTACTGCTCTTATTTTTGTTTTATAATGGCTTATGTTAAAAAAATAAATTTACAAGCTAAAAATTCTCTTTGCTAAAATGCTTTTGAAATTAATATAATTAATTTATATTAATATAATAAATTGATATAACCTATTATGATATAATATTATATTAATATAATTTATATAATTACATCACAATTAATATAAGCTTTGCCGACCTTAAAAATGTTTGACTTCTTTTTTTTAAAACAAATGCTCAGATCTAGTATAATAAACTTTCTTAAATTACTTTGAGAAAGCCTCCTCTGGTCTATTCTTTAGCAAAATGTCAAAGTCCCAGCACAGCCAGCTAGCATGGCTTTAGAATGCCTAAAATTGATTAACCTAGTTGATAACTATGAGGACTTGGTCAGTGGTGGGATTCAAATATGTGAACAACTGGTTCTCTGTGTTGATGCTGCTTCCGGAAGTCCGTTCTGGGCCTGGGCAACAAAAAATTAGGTACTGGTTCTGCCAAAGTGGTGCGAACTGGCTGAATCCCACCACTGGACCTGGTACCTTGGGACAAAATATTATGAATGAAACTACTGCTGAAATTATTGTGCATTGCATCCGCTTGTTTGTGAAAATGGCCTATGAAATGTATTAAAAAAAAAATCCAACCTGATTCATGCTGTATTTGTGAGAATTTTTCTTCAGAAAAATTGTATTATTTTTTTCAAACCAAAAAAGGTTACAATTTCAAATTGTGACATGGAATAATTACTCCATTTTGAGAAGTTCATACACAATAAACTAGAATGCAATAATTTTTTTAGAATCTTAGATAGAATAATGGCTTTATAACTCTCTTCTCTGGCAATTAAATTAAATTAAATCAAGTCCGCCTTAGGCATGAAAGCAGGGCTGGGTGATTTTGGGCCATTCAGCTGCTCTCAGCCCAAACTCACCTCAAAGGGTTGTGGTTGTGAGGAAAATAGGAGAAGGAAGGAGTATTATGCATTTTTATTGCCTTGAGTTACTTAAATAAAAAAATACTTTGTGAGTTACTTAAATAAAAAATACTCTGTTAGCATCTGTATGGTACATGAATTTTATAAGCCACTGGAGGGCTTCATTGTCTTGTAGGGTGCAAATTTTGTTTATTTATTATTCAGTTTTTAAAGCTAAAAATGATTTTGGTGATTGCAAAAGGATATAGTTCTCTTGTACAAAAAGAGAAAGATTAGTGCCTCACAATATAACCCCTCCCCACTTCAACTAGCTCAGTGGCTTCATAAATACCCTAGTTAGTACCAGGCTTTTACTTATATTTCTTTGGATCTGTTTTCTTATTTAGTGTGGGGAGCTATAAGTACAATCAGGTAAACTGCAAAGTATTTTAGGATCACAAAGTTATGTATTGAAGATGTTTATATCTTAATTTCCTTTTCCCCCCCACACAAGGTGTGTTTAGAATGTGGAGAAGATTATTGTCCTAGTTGCTTTGCCAGAATACACCAGAAGGGAGCACTGAAACTCCACAGAACAACTTCTTTGCAGGTATATTTTTTTGCAAAGCCTTATTTAATCATTGCAAACTCTTCTTAGAAGGCATATTACCACTAAATACATGCACAAACAACCACCAAGGCAAATTTAGGAGCACTTTTATCTGTGATATGTAGAAATCCTTTTGGCAGGTTGACAGTCTTACTCTCTATTTACTCTTACCAATGTTACTATATAGAAACAGCCCTAAAGGAATTCGAAACCCAGAATACATACTTGAAACTCTGTGTAGAGAATTGTGTTTAAAGTCCATAACTCTGTTCAGCTAATGCAAGTAATTATCATTATCTGCTGATAGCTTGTAATGGGTATGACATTTTTGCAGGATAAGTGCATTTATGCAGTAATCTGGTCACATGAGCACTTTGGCCCAGCAAGCAGCCTTCCCGATTGAAAGCAATAGAATATACTCTCGTTAGGAATATATCACTTTATTTATAAAAGAGGTAGAGATCATGCCCATTTTTTGTATCTTTTCTAACGAAACCATTCATATTGTGTAACTGAACATCTCTTGCTATTCAGTTTGTTCCAGCTGGGCTTGCCTTTCAGAGAAAACATCCTTGAGCTGTTTTTGATCTGTACAGAGTTTTCCTCCACCATCTCTTATGCCTCTATTTTCTGCTGTCATAATGGCATGGGAAATGCGCTTCCCCCACAATGTGTAGTAACATTTGGAACACAGCGCTACGGGAACAAAGTCAGTCATTTGAGTCCTTCTCACTTAATTATCTCCACCATTCACCTTAGTGGAATGGTTATCTGCTTGGAAGCACATACATGTTAGCCATTTGCACATGGTTCCAAATATTATCACATCCAAGTATGGTTTTTTGTATGGTTGATTTAATACATGTAATGTAAAGTGAGTGGAGACACATTTTGTGTATTAATCAAAACTAGTCACATTAAAGTGCCTCTCAAGTCCGGCTGTGCTAACTCATCATGACTGCAGTGGGCAGGGCTGTTCTCGGGTGGGATGAGTGAAGAACATTGGGAGAGAATGCCAAGAATATAGTTTCCCAGCAGGGTCACCTAGGGTGCAAAGATTTCCTAACTGTCCAGCTAAAGCAAAGATATATTGGGCAGCAGCGATATAGGAAGATGTCAGAGACAGATGATCACTTTAGTGATAAAGGCATCAATTCATGCTTCGTGGGAGAAGGCAATGACAAACCATTCCTATATTTTTACAAAGAAAATCACATAAATAGAAAATATGAAAGGATTGACAATAATGATGCCTTCAGGTTGTTTAGTACTCAGCAATTCTGAGGAATTGCTGAGGATAATGGTGTTTAGGATGTGGCTAGATTAAAGCTTTTGGAATGTCTTATTTGCTGATGATGCCATACAGGAAAAGAAAATTTAAAGTTTCAAAGATAAAATTGCAGTAGGGACATGGAATGTAAGAAGAATAAACAAAGGAAAGCTTAGCCCAATGAAAGATGAAATGAACTGGCTACAAATTGACATCTTAGGCATCATCAAATTGAGAAGGACTGGGATTGAACACTTTTAGTCAGAAGATCACTTGGCTTATTACTCAGGACATGAAAAACAAGGAATAATATTGCTTTTATAGCTAGGCTCGATATAGCTACAACAGTTTTTGGATACAATGCAACCAATGACTCAGTAATATTAGACTTCGTGGACAACTTTTTAATATGACAATCCTTCAAGTTTGTGCTGCCTCTACCAGTGCAGAAGAAGGGAAGGTTGATGAATTTTATAATTATCTTCAATTTGAAATTGACAGCAAATGCAAGCAAGATGTTCTATTTGTGATTCAAGATTGAAATGCTGAAGTTGGAAACATTAAAGAGGAAAATGTAGTTGGATAGCTTAGGAAACCAAAATGAAGCAGGAGATCAACTTGTCAATTTTCCCACTCCAATGGTTTCTTCATAGCTAACACTGTCTTCAAAGAACCAAATGGTTGCCGTATACATGTTGTTGTCAGATGAAATATATAGAAATTAAATTGACTATATTCTTACTAAAAGAAGATGAAAGATCTCAATTATAGCATCAAAGACATGGCCAAGTGCCAGCTGGAACAGATCATGAACTTTTCAGTTCTGAGTTAAACTAAAGAAGAAGAAAGCCAACCAGCCTCCAGAGTATTATCTTGAGCATATACTCATCATTTTCAAGGAGAACATCAGAAATTGCTTTGAAGTCCTGAACAAGAAGAAGTGTGGGATCAACTAAAAAGAAATTGTTTGGGAAGAATGTAAAAAGAGTCTGCCAGAAATAAGGAAGAGAAGATGAGGACAGCCAGCAGCAAAGTTGATGGACTTAGTGGTTGCACTATTGGAAGATCTGAAAGATTAGGGACAGATCATTATGGAAAAAAATCTACACATGTGGTCACTGAGACTTGACACAGTTGATGACACATGATAAATTAATCAAAATGGCTGGTGATATTTTCTGGACAAATGGAAAAAAGATACCTCTTCATATAACTCATGGTTGACTTACGCATTTTATAGTATTTTGTAAAATTGGATTATTAGAGAAGACATTTGAAATAAGAAAATAAACTGGGCCTGTCTTAATTTGCCTATAACTGGTCAAATATGGAAGGTTATTTTGGAATTATAATAGGGCCAATACTACAAAATTCAATAAAATTTAAATAGATTGAATTGTCCTACTTCTAATGAAGATATTTTGGAAGCTAGAACAGTATGAATTGGGGGTTAGTTTCTTCTAAGAAAGAATTAACGTTTATGGATAAACAAGAAAAGGATGAAAAAGGTAAAGCTATAATTGTGAGCTCAGAGCAAGCAATTAATGTGGCTTCATTCATACATATTGCTAAAGCAAATTTTTTAAAAAAATACATGAAAAGGACTTACTAGCTTGCTTTGCCCATTATACAAAGCCATATTAGATTTATAAAAGGCACTAACTAAAAGCAAGACACATTATGACTTAATGTTATATCTTAGACTAGCTGTGTCTTTTGTAATGAAAAAAAGTATACGTTAGAATAAATAATATTTTTGGAACCAGTACACTTGAATTGTTGTTTTTGTTATAATTTATTTCTTTATTTATTTCTATTTTGCCCATAAGGTGCTGAAGTTGGGAACTCAAATCCTTTTTTTCACAGACTTCTTTCTTTTGCTGTCGGCCAACTGGCAGCTTTAAAAATGCTTTGTTCCCAAATGAAATACGTTTTTGTAACTGATCCTTTCTCTTTGACTGACTTCACAATAAAGTTGGCCATTCTTTGATGAAAACTGATGTTCCTGGTATTTTTCTTTTTACTGTAATAACAGTGACTTGAACAAGTTTATCCAGGAGCCACATTTCATGACTTCGGACTGACATGCAGTCACCTGCTCTTTATTGCCAAAACCAAATTCTCAAAGAGCAGTTAAGGGGGCCTCC
Organism: Azemiops feae; assembly: GCA_023970755.1. NCBI lineage: Eukaryota > Metazoa > Chordata > Lepidosauria > Squamata > Viperidae > Azemiops > Azemiops feae. Next base: position 1,914,962 of record JALGBA010004264.1, read on the forward strand.
TTGCATCTAGCAAAAAATGAGAACAAATATACAGAGAGAGACAGAATCCAAAGACCATCGAGTTGAGAAAGTCGAATGTTGAATGTAAAAAGCACTGCAATTAGACTGTTGTTTATAATATTAAAATATCTTCATTAACCCTTACAGATATCTTAGTGAATTTATATATTGTGTTATTTAGTCTCTTGATTCCGTTGGAGTAATTGTTTGAAGAACTTGTTCAAAACATGGAAGAAAAAATTCTAATGGTTCAGATTTGCAAGGGGTATGCTGTAAAATCTTGTTTGTAAAAATGTAGTGTCACTAGAAGTGCCTTAAGTATTCTCCAATTTTAGAGTAAAACATTAGCAATTTTTATAATTAGATTTCCCCCCTAAAATGTTTAATGCTTTAAGATAATCGTGCTTGTGTCACTGGCTGCTTTCTGTGTATTCATGTTTCTGACCTTTGGTTTTATAGAGTATAGGCCATTTATGTTCCCACTTTCCCTTGCATATTAAATTCAATTAGTTACTTCTTGGTTAAGCAGAGCAAATTGTATTATTTTATTTGAATAAAAAGCCCAAAACCACAGATTGCCAGAACTGATACATAACATATGTAGTTCTTTAATACAGGAATGTTTATTTATAATGATGTATTTTGGGGTAAACACTAACTTGAATCTTTATTTGTTTTGTACAACAATTGTAATTATACTATCTATTTCTATTATATAGAAAAATCTGTGTAATATTAACATGAATAGTACCTTTTAATTCTTAATATTTAAATTACCTGCTTTTTATTGATAGATTTGTGTTTTTCTTTGCTTAATCTTAGTTAAGAATTTGCTATACTGTTGTGAATTTAGGCAGCCTAGGCTAACCGATATCTTATATATATTTTCTTTTAACGACCATATAATCTCTTGCACTGGGGTGGAGTCAGAGCAACTGAATGGAGCTGAGCATTTGCGGGTCGGATGCCCTTCCTGATGCCCACATGGAGTTCATAGAAGATATTTTCTCTTTGCTCCCAGACAGAGAAATATCTGCCACTACCTAGGATTGAACTCACAGCCTCCTCAATCTAAGGCGAGACCTCCATCTCTAGACCACCACACCGCTTAGCATCATGGTGGAATTGGGGAGACTAAATGGAGCTGAACATTTACTGGCCGGATGCCCTTCCTGACACCTATGCAGAGTTCGCAGCAGATATTTTCTGTCTGCGCCCAGAGAGAGAAATATTCACAGCCTCCTGAATGTGAGGCGAGAGCTAACAGATATCTTAACATATCCTAGTTAATTGTGACAATGAGCATTAGGCAGCCATCTTAATGTGTTAAGGAAGGAAAGAATGGAAATTTTTGGAAATGGCTGAAATCCTGGAAAATAACTGTGAATAACAAAGCCAGTTATCTAGAAAGGAGCCAGAGAGAGAAAGGAATGAACACGTAGATAAGAATGCAGGAAAATTAAATGAGAACAGCCAAATATTAATCTGTAAACTGTTTGCTTCTTTGCCTGATATCATTAGAATAGGATGTCTACAGTCATCTGTTGATTATACAGGGATACAAAGTTTTTTGTATTTGTTTTGAGTTCCATATATGACTTTTTTTCCATAGGGAAAAGCACGTATCTCAGTTGGAAAACTGGAAGCTGCACAGCAGTTCCTGAAAACTGTCAATCCAACGGAGACTAATGACTTCATAAATAATGGACAGGAAAAAAAAGTGACCACTAGAGTAGAGGATACAGTTGCTGTTCCTCCATTTTCACCAAAAACACCAACGAATAATACTGAGGTAGTGTATGATGTTTGCAACCAGAAGGTTGGGATCTTAAAAACAGAGACACTTCTATAACATAATCATAACCAAAATTCACTTATTTAGGATGTACTCTAATCAAAGCAGCTCCGGGAAAATTCTTGAAAGAAAATAATTTGCTTTTCTATTTGTTGTTGGACAGTTGAATAATATTAGATATTTGAGTTAATATCTAATATTTTCTTAATTTTCTTTTTAATCCATGCTTCAGGACTATCCTGAGGCTAATAATGCATTTTTTAAAAAATATTTTTTTAAAAAAAATAATTTTTTATTGCATTATAACAAAATCATAAAACTGAGCATGACTCACTTAACAACTGCCTTGCTTAGCAACAAAAATTCTAGTAATAAGTCAAGGACTACCTGTAGTACCTTACATATTATTTGTATGTATGTTGTTAAGGATGAGAGTAATGGCACAATATTATGGCTATGCCAAGCATTAATGAAATACATTGGCTTTAGTGACCCATCCCTCTTTGAACACAGCAGGTGTGCCCTTTGAAAGATATCTCTGGTTATCTGTGCATTCAAAAACAATAGTTTTCCTGGCAAAGCAGCTGTGTTCATGTATGTAGTTAGAAATAATTTGGAAAACTCCTTGCAGCAGCTGGGAATTTTATTTGTGCCAGTGTGCTCTGCGAAGCATACTTTTAAATACTGCCCACAACCTATTTTATATCTGGGTGATGTACTCGAAAACAACAAATTCATTTAATTCAAGTTAATTTTTTAATTCAGAAACATTCTATAGTATCTTCTACCGAGGGCTGGGCTGAGATTCAAAATGGTGGATTTTTTCTGCATGGTACCTTTGATGAAAAAGAATCTGCGAAGTCTTTTCAAGAAGCTCTAAATCAGTGGAGAAGTGGAAATTGTTCCCAGAAAAGTAAAGAAGAACGTTCCTGCCAGGTTGGGTCAGGTACTGGATATGTTTGTTTTTTTAACGCAAAACTTTTGAAAAACCAGCATAAAAGTTCAATTTTATTTTCAATCTAAAAGTAGGAGATGGTTGCTTCTTTTCCTGGACATGAAAACAGTAACAAGTTGCCCCATGTTCTTCAAGTGGTATGCTTGTCTTTCTGTCTCTATCTCTTTTTGTATGCAATGCAAAATTACCGTTCACATATTTAATCACCCATTATACTCTTTCACCATTTTTGTTTTAATCTGTACTTCTGTGCTGATTTTGTTCCCGGGGTCATGGGGAGCTTATTTACCAAGACTTAATGGAATTTCAGTGCAAAGAGCTTATGATTGTGGCAGTATTGATTTTATGAGTTGCATGTTATTCTAGTGAATATTAATACTGTATTCTGGATTATGTTTTAAGGATTTTTTAAAAAATATTCCACAGATTCTGTTAGTATTCTACAGTGTATATTAACAATCAGATAAACATGAATGAACATTCTATTATGTTTAGAAGGTGTTTAATAAAACCAGAAAAAAATGGATAGAAATGCATATACTAATTCAGAAGATTTTTAAAGACTAAAGTATAATTGAAACCAGAGCCTTTTCTTTTGGATCTCATGGACAGAAAAGCTAGGAAAAAAGTCATTTGTTGCTAAGTGAGTTAGTTGTTCACTGAATCACTGCAGTTGTTCAGTTAGGAATATGGCTAAGTGAATTTGGCTTCTGCATTGACTTTGCTTGTCAGAAGGTTACAAAAGGTGATCACATGACCCTGGGATACGGCAACTGTCGTAAATATGAACCAGTTGCCAAGCAACTGAATTTTGATCACATGACCATGGGGATGCTGCAGTGGTCGTAAGTGTGAAAAGTGGTCATAAGTCACTTTTTTCTGTGCCGTTGTAACTTCAAACAGTCCTTAAATGAACTGTTGTACGTTGAGAACGACTCTACTCACAATGGAGGAATGGTTAGTGAAGATGATAGAACTTGCAGAGATGATTAGAGAAAAGACATTAACTATATTTATGGATGATTGGAAACCCCTTACATACTTTTTTTGCATGTACTAGGAAAAATGCATTTGATGATTAGGAAAAAAACTAGATAACAGAAGAAGTGAGCTTTTGTTTTTGTCAACATAGAGTAAGAAATAACCTTGTACTCATATTTGCTTCAGAGAAAATTGGAAGCCACCTCTTATTTCTTTTTATCCTTTTTCCCAGGACCTTTGTCTTTGTCTTTTTGTCTTTCTTTACATTAGTTTTTGTTAGCTTTTATCTTCTCTTTAAAACTTTTAATACTTTTTTAATATAAAATTACAATCAGGCAAAATTGGTGCCTTCATGTGCTAAAATAATAGCTAACAATTTTCTCTTATTGTTATAGAAAATTCAGGTACATGTCAGGTGCAGACGAGCCCTCCAATTATGAAAAAGCCTATTGAAATTGAATTCAAAGAAGATAGCTTGAACTATATGGAAAGATTATTAATTAAGAAGCATAGAAGGTATTGACTGGGTTGCTGCAATATGTGAGGGAAACTGCATTTTAAAATGAATGAAACTATATAATAATATTAGAAAATATTGCTTTGCAGAAGGATAGCTTATTCTAAATGCTGATTAGGAATGAAGTACAATAATAAATACCCAAGGTGGTTTTTTTGTTACCAGTTATATACCAGCAAGCAATTGCAATAGGTTTCAGATTCTTCATCAATAAAAGAAAATAATTGGAATGAATGTTAGCATTGTAAACTGTTATTGTTTGCTGTTGAACTTGAATTATTCAGTTGCTTGTGAGCAAATGCTGATTAGAGTACAGACATGATGGACTAGATGACCTCCAAGGTCCCTTCCAACATTATTATTATCATTATTATTATTGTTGTTGTTGTTGTTGAAAAACAGTGGACCATTCTTCAGTGTAGCTCAGCTGTAGATGGTTTGAACCAAATGTTGTTTTACTACAATTTATTTATTATTGCAGTTTTTAATACAGATATTTGTATCCTTCTCAAAACATTCTAGGGGCTTACGACAGTATGTTAAAAATACCCAAAGAAGCATTAAACCTTTAAAAAAATGCTGCTGTCTTCACTTCCCCAAAAAATTAATGGAAGAGAATCATAGGACTGGAAAGGGCCTTGAAGGTCTTCTAGTCCAAACCCCTGGCCAAGGCAGAAGACTTTATTCCATCCCGACAAATGAATATCCAGTCTTTTCTTGAAAATCACTAGCGATGGAGCTCCCTCAACTCTGGGAGGCAAGATGTTCCATTGACTAATTGTTCTCATTGTCAGGAAGTTTCTCCTTAATTCCAGGTTGGATATCTCTCAAACTAGTTTTCACCCCTGTCCTGCCCTCAAGTGCTTGGAGAATAAATCAATCCCTTTTCTCTGTTAAAGCCCTTCAGGAATTTGAAGACGGCTATCATGTCACCCTAAGCCTTCTCTTTGTTAGGCTAAATATACCTTGTTCCCTTAACCATTCATTGTACCATTTAGCCTCCAGATCCCTTCTCTGGACTCTTTTTAAGGCTTCAGAATCTTTTTTGGTATCATGGTATCATGATGCAGTATGCCAGGTGTGGCCTTACTTGTGCAGTATAGAGTGATACTATCATTTCTTGTGTTCTTGATACTATCCCTATGTTGATGCATCCTAGAATTGCATTGGATCTCCTTCCTAAAGGATAAAAGCAGGAGACTTAACTAGCTCCACAGGAAAAGTTGTTCCAAAGTAAAGGAACTACTGCTATGAATGCCATTTTCCACTTCTCTATACCTTCGATTTCACTAAAATGAGTATCATAGCATCCTCTCCTGGCTGTATCATATCAGGTGGGTAGATTCTACCTGGAGAAGACAATAGGCGTTTATAAGCAACAAACTAGCATCTTAAATTGGGCTTGGAAGCTTCTTGGCAACTGGTAGAATGCTTTCAGATTAGGTGTGATTCTGCTGAGACTGGTCAGCAAGTAAGCAACTGCATTTTGTGCAATCTGCAACTTCAAGGTCATATTCATGGGCAACTCCACATACACCTGGATCAGTTGCTGAAATTAATTATAGTTTCTTGGCCACAACATCTACCAGTATGCCAGCAGGTATCATTGAGTCCACCAACAGATTATGCACTTGATTTTTCTTGCAGTGTATAATCCTATTAAGATTATTTTTAAATTTTTAAAGCACTATCTTCCTTATGTTCGTTTCTAGAACTCCGGTTGATCAATTGTCATATAACATTATAATGGATGAATTAAAACTCAAGGAATCATTGTCAAGTGGAATTCCTGATACTTGCAGCAGAGAAGAGGAAGAAGAAGAGGCAGAAGAGGAGAAGGAGGTGGAGGAGGAGGAGGAGGAGGAAGACATAACAAATGCTTGTGATATAGGTTAGTTGGCTTTTCATATATCACTGTGTATGTCTAAGACAAAACCACTACAAGAATTCAGTTAGTAAATTAGCTTTGGGGGAAGTGAAATGAGATATTAGTCGACACCAACATGTGTCAGGGGAATGTTTAAATACAGCCAGCTATTGCTGCACCAAACCCAAAACAAAGGTTTGCAGTAGTGTAGAAAACAGAAAGATTTTTGAGAAAAAGGAAACTATAATCATTGAACCCATTCTCATTATTTAAAAATCTGATCTGAGTGAATCCCACATGGTACAATTATAAGGAAAACTATAGTTGGGATTCCTAAGTATTGGTTTGGCTTATTATACACGGTCTTTGTTTTTCTTTGCCCCTTAACAAGCGTAGAGACAAAGGCAGACTCTTTCTTCATTTGGGAGCCTAGATAAAGAAGGAATCGGCAGAAAAAATAGCTGATATCTTTTTTCATCCCAACTCCTTTCAATTAAGAGAAAGCTGTAATATTTTACTGCACCTTAGTGCCCTGTGCTGAATGGAGAACTAGGAATCCAGTCAAGTTACATATATGCTTAGATAAGGACAGAAAATGTGGGAAAATATCTTTAGCATAATCAAAAACCTGCTAAACTGTTCTGGGAATCCATCTCACCAGAAGGTAAAAGTGTCTTTAGAAAGCAGAGAGACAGAATTTTGGATGTCTAGCAAAACATTGTTCTTTAGATACCGGCACAATTTAGTATGATTCCTACTCTTTTGACAAGCAAACCTCCCCTCGTTATTAATTTACTATTAACAGTTGGTATTTGACCAGGAAAATGTTTTATTTATTAAAATTATGTCCTTCCTTTTTTCTATACCAGAACTCAAAAGCTCCATGCATTGGAATATTGGTTTGTCTCCTAGTTGGTGTGTTTTCATAGCAAGATGCACATTTAATCCATGTTATTTATTTAGTTCTATTATTTATATCCCACCTTTGTTATTTTTACAAGTAAGGTGGCGAATATGTCCAACCCACCTTCCTTGTGACTCATATCAATTTTCACTATAAATGGATCTGCCTTCTTTAGAAATAAGCAGGAATGATCATAGTTCTTATTCAGCTAAACGGAATATTGACATAATTGTATATACATTTAAATTTGCTAATAAGATTACTGTTGTGGTCCGAAGGAGTAAACAATCCTTGAAAACGGAGACATTATTCTCTGTTTTAGTTTCTTTATTTTGCATTCCTTGCCAGGAGTTTTGCTACAACCCTTCGGTACATTACAAAGCGGATGCCAGAATCTGGATTTCTCTGGCTGGCGTCTTTCTTATCTTGCTAACTCCTCCCTTACTTTACTGTCATGATTTACGTCTTCCAATTAGGCTGGAGGCCAAAGATTCACTTCCCTTCCCAATCTCCCGCTTTCTTCACAATTCTCCCTCTGTATGTCATCTGATTTAACTCCAAAAATACCAAACAGTTCTGCATATCTTGTCAATGCAATAATATCCCATATTAACAGTGTTGACAATTACTTTCATTAAAATCAGCAGAATATATTCTAAACATAGAAACAAAATCATAGAAGAATTGTCATTTTACTTATGTGGTTTTCCATATTCTTTTATTATTCATATAAGTCCATGGGATTCATATAGTTCATATAGTGCAATCTATCATTTTCAATAAAGATACATCTTCTAATTTTAAGTACAATGCTAAATGTCTAAAACATTCATTCCTAGAATATAAGGCAAGAAAACCATATTCTTTCAACAAGCAGGTATTGTTATTCTAGTCATGCAGAAATATTTATTGCCAATCTTAAAAACTGGTTGATGGCAAAAAAAATTTTTTTTTATTTCCAGCAATAGAAATGAAAAAGTATTGGGCAGATGTTTTGGAACAAGAAGAGCTTGAGACTGTTCCTACAAGCTCTGGGCCTTCTTTGAAAATCAAGATCCTTGATGATGTAAGTATATAATGCCTAGTTAGTTCTCTTTTAATTGGGTCACTTATATATTACAAAAGTATATAATGTGATGTCTTCATGTGTGTAGCTTTATGTTAATTATTTGACAACCTATTTAACTAAGTCACATCTGTGTGCTATGGCCACAGCAATATTGAATGGGACATGTATAGTAAGTTTTGGTTTTCTTGTTGTTCAGTTGTGTCCGGCTTTTCATGACCCCATGGACCATGGCATGCCAGGCCATCCTGTCTCCATGGTCTCCTGGAGTTTTTCCAAATTCATGTTCATTGCATCCATGACACTATCTAACCACCTCATCCTTTGCTGTCCCCTTCTCCTTTTGCCCTCAATCTTTCAAACATTTTTTTTTGGGTTAGTGAAGGAAAAGATTATTTATGCAGAACAAAATTAATCTAGCATTATCTAAACTTAAGCAGAACACAGAGGTCAACAGTTTAATAAAGTTAATTGTACTACAGGTAGTCCTTGCTTAGTGATAGCAATTAGGACCCAAATTTCCATTGCTAAGTAGTGTGGTTGTAAAGCTCATTGCATCACCATGCCGCTTAGCGATGGCCATTCCAGCAGTTCCTACATCATTAGGTGAATCACTGTGTGTCATTAAGCAACGACCTCATGTGACCACAACTTTCGACTTTCTGTCAGCTTCCCTGTTGACTTTGCTTGTGGGAAGGTTGCAAATTGCAATCATGTGACTGTGGAAAGCTGAGATTGTTAGAAATTCAGACCGGTTGCCCAGCATCAAGATCACAATCATATGACCACTGGGGTGCTGTGATAGCTGGAACTTTGAGGATTGATTTAAGGATAAAAATGTGTAGCATAACTAAGACGTCATTTGGATACATCATCAAATGTTACACCCAATTGTTACTTCCATGGTGTACAATAGAAGACAGAATCACCCGGTATTCTATTTTCCAGTTCTAGTCCACACACTAAAGGGTTAAAGCTGGAACAATTAAAGTCCATTCCTGTTGGGGCTGTCTATACTAATTACCCACAGTATTGTTTCCAGAGGATCTGGAAAGTTTTGTGCTTTTTGATATATAAAGGTAAATAATATAGAACATTTTATTAAATTCTCCACACTCTTCATCCTTTATGTATTGCTGGTGGGGTTTTTTGCTTTACTTTTGTCTGCTTTTTTTCTCATTTTTGCCAGCTGTTTTAAATGTTTGCTAATGTTTGATAAGTAAACCTCAAACTATTTCTTTTTAAACTTTACTGAATAGAATCTGTGCTTCGTGCAAACTAATAATTTACCTATCACAATTTTCCAACAAATACAAAGTCCAATTATGTTGTAATGTAATTTGTAAGATAAAATGTAATATAAAATATAAAACCTATGTATTTATTTTTTATAAGGCTTGTAAAGAGGAGACAGAAGAAGAGTCCACTAATTTTATGGTAATGGAAGCTGGGTCTGATGAGCTGATATATTATGGGTAACTATTTCAACATAATTATGAGCTGTGCATTGTGAAAGAGCCAGATTGCACCTTAAGCTTGATTAAATATTCCGAGAATACCAACAGATCTTGAATGAGTCTCCAGAACAAGATGGGTTGCATTCTATGATATTGAAGAAGCTGCTGAAGATGTAGCCAAAAGTCTTTGGGAAATCCTGAAGACTAGATGACCTACCAGATTACTGGAGAAAGGCAAATGTCTCAGTTTTTTAAAAAGGAAGGAAGGAGGACCTAGGGAACCACAGACCGATCAACCTGGCAACAATACCTTGGAAGATCCTAGGGTAGCTCATAAAGCGATCAGTCTGTAAGCATCTTGGAAACAGTGCAGTGATTACTAGAACACGGGTTAGTCAAAAAAACAAGTGTGGTCTGAGTAACAGCCCATATTTTTTTTTAAAGGTAACTTAATAGATTATAGGAATGCAATGAATACAGTATTTCTTGACTTGAGAACACATTTGACAAAGCATTGACAAGATTCTGCTAAGAAGGCAATAGAAATGAATGGCATATTTATTAAATGGATTCACAGCTGTTGTAAAGAGAACAAGTATATTTTTTAATCGTATTGCAGTGTCACAGGCTTTGATCTTTGATCCAGAGTAGCCTTATACTTTTTTTTATTAATGAGTTGAATAAAGGTCGGAAAGACTACTACCAGCTTTGCAGATTTCACAAATTAAATGGACTAGCTAATAACTCTAGGTCAATGGCCCCCAACCTTTTGAGCACAAGGGACTGGTTTCATGGAGAAAAGTTTTTCCATGGACTGGAGGGGATGTGGTTTTACGTGCTGCCTGCATACCGCAAATGGGGCTTCCCTTGTTTCCACAGCCCTGGTTGCTGGCAGATCCCGGACTGGTGCCAGTCCACAGACTGAGGTTGGGGACCCTTGCTCTAGGTAATCTTTATATGTACTAGGCCAGGGGTAAGCAACCTTGGCTCTTTTATGACTCGTGGACTTCAACTCCCAGAATTCCTGAGCCAGCCATGCTGAGGGGAAAGGGAGAGGTTTCCATGCTGAGCCATGCTGGCTCAGGAATTCTGGGAGTTGAAGTCCACGAGTCATAAAAGAGCCAAGGTTGCCTACCCCTGTACTAGGCTTTCATTCTGAAGATATATATGTTAAATGTATGGGTGTAAGTATATTCAAATTTAAATAATTGCAAGCAATTAATTTTCAAATACCTTCACTATGAAATCATCAAGAAATTGCAATTTACAGGTTGCAGTTTCAACATTTGTTAAAAAAGTATTCCTGCGTGCATGTTTAACCCATAGAAATCTGTATGATGATGCCCTAACATGATAATTTGATCGTTTTTAATTCTATTTTTTCCTTTTTTAAAAAAATTCTATTTTTTCCCTTTCATCTCAAGTGGTACTCAGAAGACTGAACCAGATATTTTTCTGTCACCCTCTATCAATATGACTACAAGGTCACCTCTTTCTTCTGTAGCTGACAGAAAAAAGGGCTTAACTTTTCTTTGTAACAGACATGAAGAAACTCCTAAAAGTAAGCTTATAACATTTTCCTCTGCTGTGAAAGTAGACTTGTGTCAACATTTTTCTAGCCTCGTTCACAAACTTCAGAGGCAGCCTTGCTAACAGCTTCTGTATTTTTCTCAAGGGTATATCTTCAGAAAAACTGTTAATATACTCGCTAGTCCACTGGGATGCAGATACATTTTTAATATAAGTATCTTTTACTTCTTGTTTTAGCCCAGTAGGGTTGACAAAAAACAAACAAAAAAAAACCCAATGCCATATAGGTCTAAAACTATCTTCATTAGAACAGCTGAAGTGACAGAATCTTCCTCCCTCACTTTGTCTGTGTGAATAAGGGATATATCAAGTGCGAAAGAGCAGTCCACATGTGAAGGTTCAGTTAAGCTGATTTATTGCTAAACAGCCTATGCACATGAATCTTCTCAGTTAATGGTCAGCACACATTTGGAGTTAAATAAGAATCAATGGCACACAAGGAGGGTTGGACTTATTTCACTTGTGGCTACGTAGGGACTCTAGGCTGATTCCTTTTTTCACTCCCCCCCCCAGGTTCTGCCATACCCTCTCCTACAGGAGGGACCTGAGATGTTTGTTCAAATTAGTTTGTTGGAATGGACTCATTCAATGGGCTTGCCTGATTGTTGCGATCGGAGCAGATCATTCCACTGTCCTCCAAGGCCATTCTTTATGCCTTCTACATTTCCAATCATATATAAAATTATTTCTAATGGGTACATGGCTAGACGAGAGACCTGTATGGATTTAATCATTTAGTATTCAGAATAGCTAGAGGACAAGGTGAAATGTGGCAAGGGATAAATGAAACTTGGAAAATTGTACAGGGATTTCCCCCCCCCCCCCTGATTAACCTTAATTAGTAAGCTTTTGAACTGTAAATACTAAAATAATATCAGCAGGAAGCTAGCAATGTAGCAGTTTCAGCCTGCATTTTGGTATATCAGTCTGGGAAGCAGTTCTAAATAAAGCTGCTTGGTGTTCCATGTGAGCTGATAAAACTCGAAGGCTAATTATTCGAGAGGCTACGTACAGCGATTTAAACTGACAAGATCATTTTGCTTTTTTTTTTTTGTCTCAAATCTTTAGCAAGAGCATCTTCACAGTTTGAAAGAGCTGACGTGGCTGATAGTTGTTCCTGTAGAGAAGACATGACTCCCAACTCCTTATCTGAAAGAGCAATAACAAAAGGCAAGAATGGTAAAACCAAAAAGAAAAGCTTTTGCGTGTCAAATGAGCAGACACCAAGTCGTCCTCAACTGGCTGCCAGCAAATCTTTCCCAGCAATGGAGTTAGTGAAAGAAAACAAGGTGTCTCAAGGCGTGCATGATGCTTCACCAGTTGCTCCAAAAGATTCTTTGGTACAGTTACTGTTCATATTCTTACTTACTTACTGCTGTTCTAGCTTGGGAGGGGTTTTTCTCATTATTCATTGGACTAATTTTTTAGAGTGCCAGTCAGAATCATTTCTGGTTGTATGGCAGAGTGTACTTTCAGGCTGTCACTCAAATTGAAATCCCTTATGTGTTGGCGGAATTCTTGAATCCATGAGATCGATGAAGCAAGGGGAGGAAGGAGAGGATACAGAGAACAAAATATAATCCCGAATTTCGGAAGAGAGCTTATGTGCAAGGGGAAGCAAAGCTATATGTTGACCCTATCTTCATGATTATTGATGCCATTTCCTGCCCTTTATCCCCTTGCTTTAGCTTCTTTCATGGGAAATAGTTTCTAATCACACACTGACATTCTGAGACGTCTCAAAAGAGAGTATAATAAATAAATAAATCTGTTTACCTGGCATGCACAGAAACCAAATTCCAGGCAGGTTCTGCAAAGATTTTACAATAGGAAATCCTCAGCAGTCAGGAATGGGAATGGAAGCTGCCATCCATGCTTCCAATTTCCTCTTTTTAAATTATTCTGAGAAGAAAAGATTCCACATTATTATTGGTTGGTGATGGGGAGGAAGGGAGACTGATGTATTTCCTCCTGTGTCCCACTTGTTTGCACAATGACATGTTGAAAAGATCTTTGGTGTTCCTGCAGATTATATTTCTCTCAGTGATTTATTCAGCAAGTACATAGCCGTGCCTAGGATGATTCTTTGAACATTAAGATGCAGCTGACGCAGATGTGTGAATCTTTACTGGGTTGACAATTGTGTTCTTCTTGTAAAAAATCCTCCTTAAGGTCATACAGGCCAATCCAGAGTCATCACTACACACTCCCATAGGCACATTTTAGATGTCTGTCTTAAGGGACATCTGACCTTTAAGGGACTTTTCTGACCTTGAAATGACTTACCATAGGTTCATTTCATTATATCTTCACTTTATTTAGAGAGTAAAAAAAAAAACATCGCATCACACACTGTTATTTTTTCTCACACGTTAGTCACACAACCCTTTATCAAGTATGTAACATATTCAGTACATATTGTCTCTTATATACAGTTTATTTAGTTCACTGTCTTGCTTTATTTTTTTCTTGTCTTTTCATTTCTGCTTCCCACACTACCTTCCTTCATTGGGCAACCACTTTTCTATAGCAATTTCTGCTTTTTTTTTTCTTTAATAATATTTCAGTGGAAGCTTAGATGACAGGAGTGGACTGAGGAGGACATGGTCTTAGACAATAGCTCAGTGATTCTTGACCCTAAATAGTTAGTTACATTCATTTAAATATATTTATGCATTAATGATTCCCATTTGAAACTCTGTATTGTGAGAAAATGTTAGATTTAACTGGGCTGTTTTTAATATTACAAACTTAATTTTCTTATGCTGTATCCTTTAATTATTTTATAATAGCCTCAAAGAAGATTTGTATTGCTTGGCTGTTTCAAATATCTAATATAACACCAGCCTTAAGCACTTACTTAATGTTCCTCTTTTAAATGTAATTTTTTTTTTTAAGAAATCATATTGGTACAACTGGCCACTGATCCTGTGCACGTGTGTAAAATTTGCTTCCAGCATTTGCGCTGACAAATGAGACCATTTGGTTTGTTGGACAGCAGCATCTATGTTTGTGTTTTTTGTTTTTAAGCTGTAATATATGACATCCCATTTCTGTATGCCTTTAAAATTTGTATTTTATTTTATACATCATTTTATTTCTGTGGAACCGAGCATATTTCAGTATGTCCAAATCCACTTACATTTCCTATGCTGTGTGAAGAAGCCCGAAATAATACATGTGGATAACTTCAGAATTTTAATTCAGTTTATAGTATTAAATAAATACTATAAATATAGTTATTTATATTTAAATATAATCGTGCCTGCATACCTTACTGGTTCTACGTAGAGATGGAGCTTAATGAAAGTTTAGCAAAAGAAGAATTGACTGCAAAAATATTTGATTGATATTTGGCAATCTAGGAACAAGTTCCACCAAATGTAAGAAACCTAATTCTGAGTAGGCAAGACAGGGCAGCAGTATCACTACTATATTCCTACTGAATGCATTATACTTAACGTTGGTGTCCTAATATTCTACTTTCTCTGTTGGGCAAGGTGATCAGCAGGCCGTCCTGGTACTTTTGGGGAAATCTCTGGGTACAGGATGTAGCTTGACTAAAACAAAATCCCTCCTCTCCCCCCCCCCCAAAGACCCAATACCATCAGCAAAACCCAAGCTATAATTTCACTGCTTGCTTGGAGCCCTAAGGAGAGACAATAAATGGATGATAGCCCTAACTATTCTGCTTACGTCAAGTTACTCTGGATTTGAGATGCTTTAAATGGATTGTTCTATGCATGAGTTCATGTGGAGGAATTTAAGACAGCACTTAGCGTTGTTTTTCTAAGTCTTTTTTTTTTTTTTGGTCTTTCTAGTTGTCACGGGTAGCCCTAAGAGAGAAACCTGTTTGTAACCCATATCAAGGACTTGAAGATTTTTTTACAATGGGTACAAATTGTCTGCAGCTTAAGATGGAATCCATTCCTTCACCATGCAAGGCCCGAGAGTCTCCAAAGAAGATCATTTCATTTCCAGGTAGTCATGCATAAGAACATTTCTTTTCTGCTTATTCAGATCATCTTCAGGCAATGATGGTTTCACTTTCATTTTTAAATTAAACATTTTTGTCCGTGTGTGCGTCAGAACTGTAGCATTATGCACAAGCAATTTTGGCTTCAATTTGTACAAATGTTATACCTAAAAGTCACGCAAAAATATTGCACCATTTTAAAAAGCTGGCATTCTCTTATGTCATGTGTAACTTCTAAGCCAGTGATGGCGAACCTTTTAGAGACCGAGTGCCCAAACTGCAACCCAAAACCCACTTATTTATCGCCGGGTGCCAGGTGGGACGTGGCCCACTGGGCGGCCGTGGCTGTGGTGATCATGGCAGACGGGCGTGGCCAAAGTGGGTGTGGTCACCTCGATGTTGCTCGTGGGGAGGGACGCCTGTGGGCACAGTTGGAGGAGATCCAGGGGGTCTCTGGCAGGTGGGGCGGTGGACAGGAGGCTCATCCTGCGGGGTGAGTCGAGGTGAGGCAGGGCGTGGATACCATTGCCGCGGGGCAAGGTGAGGCAGGGGCCAGGGCAGCTGCTGCCTGACACCATCGGCCCCCGCACACAGAGGCCAGCGAGCGCATGGGGGCTGCCGGTGTCCGTCCGCAGCCACAGCCTGACGGCTCCTCGACTGGCGTACTCTGGGGCTCCACAGCCCACCGCCAGCAGTTCAGAGAAGCCACCTCTGAGCTGCACAGCTGGCCGACAGCTGAGGAGGCGATGCAGTGGGTCGTGCCAGGGAAAAGGAGAGCATGTGAGGCCAGGAGGGACGGGACAGGGTTTGAGAGAAACCAGCTGTGCCGGGATGCATCTGGCCACGTGGGACCTCGGGCGGCTGGTTGAAGAGGGACAGTTGCCATCTCTGGGGCATGGCACACGTGCCCACAAAGAGGGCTCTGAGTGCCCCTCTGGCCCCCGTGCTATAGGTTCGCCACCACTGTTCTAAGCAATATCTCATTACACTTATTAGTGGGAAATATAATTATGTAAGTATTTGATTTTTTTTTTATTCAAGTGATGGTTGATGGAACGATTGCCTCTTTATCAAGAGAGCTCTTTGGGTAATCATTAATTAATCATGTAGAGATAATTCAATTGCTTAATAAACAACCTAGTCATTAATGAAAAAGCTACATATTGTCTTAAAACACTTTTCCATTTTACTTTTGTCGGCTGGTAAAGTAAATGTTTTGAGTTCATCTTCTGAGATCATTCGGGTTTTAACCTTGGAATGTTTATCATCTTGAGGTTGTAGCTGGGGTCAAGTTTACTTTCCACCAAATCTGTCCAGAGGAAAGGCTATGAATTAAAGGTCTTTCAAAGGTTCCAGTTGGTGACACAGTATGACAGCAAGACAGTGTCAGCTCAAGTCTCAAGAGCTTTCACTGAAATTCCTTTTCAACTCAAGATAAAACACAATAAAAGACAGGCATACAATAAAATAACTGTAAAAATATTTTTTAAAAAAACAAAATCATAAAGGAATTAGCAGTTAACATTTAATAGCACGATGGAGGATCCAGGTATTTTCTAACATCTATAGCTATCTATAAGAATTTTGTAATCTTAGAGGTTTCTGAAAAATGGTTACCAAAGAGAAGACAGTCTCCTGGCTGCAATGGCAATTAGAATTATTAACAATTGGAAGAATTGAACATGATTGCCATTGTATGTACAATGGACATTTTAATGGCACATGTGAGAGTCTGAACAGAAACCATGTTTCCCTTTCATATGGAAGGCTTACCTATCTATGTTACTTATTGTCCTAATAGATAGTTCCCCACTACAAGCCAAAGTAAATAGATTCCTATGTGGACGCTTTAGTTTCATACAGGCAGAGGTACAGAACTAACGTAGCATAGCGTAGCATATGAATTGCTAACCATAAAGGCTTTTTGTTAACGCTGTCAATCCTTGCTGCTTGTTGTAGTTCCAGGTACTAATGCCCTATTGTTCTAGAAAGCTACCTAACTTCAGAATGAATTGTTCAATGGGCAGAAAAACAAACAAACAAATAGGCAGAGAGAAATTCAAATCACGGGCTTGAATTCAGAATAAGTCTGATTGGACTTTTCTCTTACTAACTGTGCTAAATAGAAAGTAATTAAATATTTGCATTCACTTTATTTTGTGTCTATGAGTTGATGAGAACTTTTATTTGATCTGCCTATTTTTACTATGTAATGTATCTATACATTGATTATTTTTAATTAGATCTCCATATTAGCAACAGCTCATTATGGTTTTTTAGACAAAATGATGGATGTAAGTCTGTGTTTAATTTAATAAGCCCATGACGCCTTTCACTTTTCCTTGTTCAGTGTTTATTACAGAAAGAAAATGATGCTGTATCAAGACATTGCCTTTAATAGTTTGTTTTATTAAAATTTGCCCTTGCCAATTTAAATTGGCTGCTATCAATTAATCAACTTTAATATCTAGATGAATGATTTAATTAATGCAAGTTTGGTCTTCTAACCAATTTTTTTTCAGTTGTTTGGTACATAAGTTTCCCATCTTTGCTTTCTCACAGTATAGACTACAGATTTACTGCTTGCATGCTTTTAACAGCAGTTGGGTAGGAAGTAAGCAACTGAAAAATCTTCACCTGCTTAATTTCTACGGGTCAGGTTGCTATTGAAAATTCAAGATGAAGAAAGAGAGACAGAATTCTATCAGTATATTGTTCAAATTCTGAGGAAGGATAGATGAGGATTTAAGTAGTTACTTAATGGTGCATGCATATAAAACAATGGCTGTTGACCAGTATAAAAATGCTTAATATAAAACGTCTGATTGTCTTAATTGGATCTATATTTTCATCTTCAGGACCTGAACAGTGGACAAGGCACTTGAGTCTAGGGGAATGTGCTGATGAATCTGTAGTACAAGAAATAATGAACAGTGAGCTTGGTAGACCATTAAGTAGGCTGGGAAGGCAAACTCCACGTACTCGACTTTCTCAGCCAAACGTATCCATTGGTGAGTGCTTTCCAAAACTAATTGCGTACTGGCAGCAGTAATTTAACCTCCCTGCATAACTCCTTCCCAACACTATAACCAGCAAATGAAAATCAGTATTTCAATATTTCAATTCATTGAACATTATTTTACTTATTGACTGATGTTAGATGTAGCGTGAAGAATTAAATCCAGCAGTTGAGATTTTTTATGTACTGACATATGATGGACAGTCATATATCATGCACGTATTTCCAAAAAATTATTTTGGTGGTAATAGAACTGCTGCTGCATTGTCTTTTTAAACAAATCCTGAAATAGTAATCTCCATAATTGCATTTCTGCAAACTCATTCCCCTTTCTGGCCTTCTGCTTGAAGTAGCATGTGTAGAGCTAGGGTTTAATAAATGTTTTATTTGTCTGGCTTACTATATAATCAAGTAGCTCATTCGTGAATCAGGAAAGAAGCAGCAATATTTTTCATTCTTTGTTATTCAGGACTTATGAAATGATAAAATAGAGTATATTAATAGCAAACCCATCCTCAAGGTTTTGATCTTCATGCAGACAGAATGTCTTATTCAGAAAAAACAGAAATAGTACTAGCAGACTCATAAAAGTTTGCAGAAATACTGTATATCTAAATAACAGATTAATAACTACAGAATCCAGATTAATTACTGTGGAGGAGAGGCTGGAAAATTAAAAAAGGAATGAAACACTGTACCCTGGAAAAAAGCATACAATCCACATTATAACAATCATGTCCCATGTACATTTTCTAATATCAGTTATAGTTGAAATGTTATAACTGTTTATCATGGAAGGAAAAATATACAATAAGAAATCGTAATTTTTCACTGTGTTTATTGTTACTTTAAACCAGTATTTTTCAGCCTTGTCTCCTTGAAGATGTGTGGACTCCAACTACTATATATCTTCAAGCTGCCAAGATTGAGAAACACTGCCTTAGACAATCATGATCCAGAATATTATGCTTTACTCCCAAACATACTAGTTCTCCCAATGCAATGCTCAAAACAGATATATCTCTTCTTTTGTTTCAGATAATGCTTCCTCAAGACCTTTCTCTGCAAATATTCCCCTTTGCAGAATTGCTAAACACCATCCTCGCCCATCTTCAGTCATTGAAACAGCATCCAAACATTTGAATACACATTTTTTATCAAAAGCTGCTTTTGAAATTTCAGAAATTTCAGACATTGATGTCACTGAGAATGATGATCCTTTTTTAGAGTATTACACTAGTCAACAAACCCTAACAGATTTAGACCATGAATTAAAGAGTATTTCAGGTAATTATGCCCGTTCATTAAACTTTCTTAGTAAAACAATGTAATTTTGACAGTAACTTTATAGGGTGTGTGTTTTTTGCACATTTGTGTGTGTACATTTTCGTAAATGTAAACAATTTTATTTATTCTGCCCTTAGCTAAAGAATGGAAGACATAAATAGGTAGTCAAGGTGTAGCATCCCTATGCAATGTCTATTTCTAATATTCCTTTGGATATAAACACAAAGCCTTATTGGTCAAATTATAGTTCAGTTCGAATGAATTTGTCCTAGGGTCATGTTCCCTTTTTTATTGTTTTAAAAAAAGAACAGTGATTTTGAAGGAAAAAGGTTGGATTGGAAAGCTATTGATGGATATTTGGGTATAAAAATATTGGCTATTATAGTAGATTTTTTTAATGGGTTAGGTCATATGGCGAGCCCCATTTCCTTTCCCTGACAGAGGAGGACTGGGAATAGAAAACCAAAGTCACCTAACTACTATAAGGATATTGAAGAGCAGAAGAAATCATCTATGGGAAGGCTACTTGTCAAAGGTTTAGAGGAGCATGGAGCAGAAAGAAAAGTTTGTGATTAATGAAATGGATTGGAGTGGAAAGAAGTGAGGAAGCATGGATTAGCAAGCAAAGAAATAAATTTATATAATATGTATTCATTGTTCGGAATCCTAGCTTTCGGCTCCTGTCTCCTGTATGAATTACTTTCAACAAACAGAAATTGTATTTATTTATTAGGAAGTCAAACTGCAGTAGATGTTAAAAAAGTAAAAGGGAAATGCTTTCTCCGTCCGACTCTAGAGGATGGTGCTCATCTCTGTTTACTAGCTGAGAAAGCCTAAAGTTGTCTAAAGAGACTTCTGTGGTCATGTTGCTGGCATGACTATAAATTGAGGCTCATGGAACGCTGTTACCTTCCCACCAAATTGGTACCTTTTATATACTTGCATTGGCGTGCTTTTGAACTGCTAGGTTGGCAGGAGCTGGCGCAAGAATGTGAGCTCACCCCATCACATGGTACTTGTGTCTTGAACTGGCAACCTTCCGGTCAACAAGCCCAGTATCTTAACCGCTATAACCACTAAGCCCTATAACAGTAAATGTTACTAGCACATAATTTAGATTTTAAATTTTCAGTAGAATTGAAAACCCTAAGACATGATGTTTTGAGCAATTCATTTGTCCACGATATTGTCAATGTCTAAATCAAAAAGAAGTATGGACTATTTTGCATCAAGTTGGGTGTATCTCCAACAGCCTTCAGAATATGAAATCCTTACCAATAGCCCAACAACATTTCCTATTTAATTAGCTTCCCTGTTAATTAATATGGCAGATTGGGAGAATGTAAGAAGTGTTGAATCCTTTGGTAGAAATCATGTATGATATGGTATGTTTCCTTTTCATTAATTAATGCTATTGCTTCCAGTAGAGCATTGTAGGTCTGACCTGGCATTGTGTGATAGTTCCGTAAGTTTATAGCAGAGTCAATTAAATAAGTAGAGCTCTATATTACACTGAAGAGTTTTGAGCAATATTTTGGACAAGAGTATTTTCTTCTTTTTCAAAAGTATGTAAGATACTTTGTATGTAAGATACACATTGTCAGGGCTAGTTGTACTTCCTTATGCTTTGTATTTCAGACATCTAAGAATTTCCATTGCCTGTAATTTAAAAAAATACATTGAACATTTCAGATTCGTGGGAAAATCTCAATGGTTTAAACTGTGGAGACTTCAACAGACATTCAAAAATCACATATCGGGATTTGCATAACAACCATGAAACAAAAGACTATAGTCAAGGTGATGCTGTAAGGTTAGTTAATCTTGACTTTTATTAAGCTTTGAGAACACTTCTCTGGATATCTCAATAAACCTTTGTGAATAAAGGCAATTTGCTTATATAAAATATTCCTTACATTTCTTTGAATAATTTTCTGTAAACAGTGCAGTTCTTTCTGATTGTTAGAAGCATGCTGCCCTCATGTAGGCTAATGTATTTTTTCTAATTATTTGCTAATATAATTTGCTTCCCAGTTATTAGCTCATTTGAAAAATGTTCAATTATAGATGGCTTGAAAGCATTAGACTTCCTCTGTTTCTAATAATAATGAGATCTTCCCTCACGTAAGAAGTCTGCAAGGATACTTTTTCATTTTTCTCCTACTCCCTACCTATGTTATCCAGTTTAGCCTCTTCCACCAGCTTCCGCAACTACTGTGGTATCAGTGGAACCTTTCAGCTGGTTATTTGCAATGATTTCTGAGTGCTCTTTTAAAATCTAAATTCATGGAATTGTAATTAATGTTCTGAACTACCATTCAAAAGAGGGAGCAAACAAAGATCATTTGCTAGAACTGCTGTCTACTGATCTTTATACATAGTGTAGACCACATGTTTTTCCAGTGGCAAGATGAAATATTTCAAGTTCTCTTGGTAAGATCCAAGTGTTCCTACATAACTGCCCAACAGAAGATATTCACCTATTTAGAAAAATGAAATTTATAATTTCTTTTTTATTTTTTAGTCTCTATGACGAACATTATACAGATGATGAAGAAGACCAGATGGACAGGCAACAGGTGATAGAATTGCAGTGAAAAAAGAATCCAAGCTCATATGACTATCAATTTCAGCTTTCTAACCAATCCAAAATGCTTGTCTCACATATGGTGGATCAACTAAACTCATGAGGAAGTAAATAAATAAATTAAATACACATTGATACTAAAAGATAAATGAAGAAAAATATATCTGGGCTTTTCTTATATCAAAACTCCTGTCTTTTTCTGTAAGAGAATTTAATTCATATTTGTCGTATGTGTATCAATGAAGCAAGGAGTCAGGTTCATCCAGAAATGTTGTTTATATAACTTTCTAGTGTAAGGGTGAGTGACCCAGTCCTCCAACAGAACTAGTGCACCTCTTGACTAATGATTGTAGCTCGCTTGAATATCCACAAAGGGAAGGACATTATAAGTACTTCTCTTAGGGACGTTCAGGATTTGCCATAGTTCTGCCTATTTTGAAGATACTGGCAGAATCTAGGACAGTAATGGTGAACCTATGACACGTGTCAAAGGTGTCACATCATGACATTTTGGGTGACATGCCAGTGTCCACCGACACCCAACAGCTATTCTTGAAATCATAGCCCGTTCTCGCATGATTTTTGAAGAATGCAAAGGCCACGCAAAAATGGGCTGTGTTCTCATATGGTCTCTGGACCTTTCAAAAATTACATAAGAAAGGAACTTTCTTTGTGGTTTTAAGCCGAGGACTACCCGTAATAACTATATATATATCTAAGATATCTATATGTCTTCTCACATAGCCTGACTTTTTTATTATTGCTGATTAAGCATTTATTCATGACAGCTACACTTTACTATATGGGAAGTAATACAATAGGGTTTTTAAGTCATAAACTACAAAGAGATAGTAGTCTGCACACAAGTGGATTCTTATTTTCAGATGGGTTTAGTCTTTACATACTACGTGTAGGCTACTGGTATTCAAGCAGCTAATTGGTTAACCATTGTGTGGTTTCAGTTGCTGTAACTTTATAGTTACTGAAGCTAGAGTTTGCTGAGCATTGCCACTAGTGAAATGAGAGAATAACAAACCTCCACAGTTCTATGTATACATATTTAAAAGCTGTATGTTCTACATTTTTTAAATTTTTTAATGGAAGAATGGCTAATTCATGGATTAAAATCCCTACAAAAATGTGGCCTATCAAGAAGCCTTCTTCATCCACTCTAAGAGTCTCCCCCATATTTTAACTTCCAAATCTTTTTTTAAAGTGTATTGCTCTTTGTCTCATCTCTAATTTGTAATGTATGTTATCTTAAGACCTTCACTCAATAAGTTAAATAAGACCTCCACTGTGTCTTAAATTGCACTTTTTTTTGTTTAAGCAGGTTTTTGTTGACAATGCCATTAGGATGAAAAGTAAAAAAAAAAAAATTGCTGATCTGGTTTTATATACCTACTACAGAATTAGGAACTGCTTTTTTTTAACTAACACAATTCTTTTTGTGGTTTGCTGTACTGTTTATATCATTACTAACTCTCTTATTGTTGTCAGATTTCTTGTATTCCTATCATTAGAGCCTGACTTCATTTAGATGGATCATTAAACAAATTAATCATTGGTGTCACACACAGTCTGACATGTAGTTTCTATTGACAAATGTTTATCTCTTGCAATAAAAAAGCAACTTTTGTTATCACAATTAGAATGTTTACAGAACTTAAATGAAAACAAATAACCCTCTCAAGTACTTTGTGAAATGGTTGCAGGAAATAGCTTTTCTCCTTTTTTATAGTATTAACCTTTCTCAGATTAGTTTCTTTGGCTTTACTGTATTTTTCCACTTTCATTGGAAATTCATTATTGCTCCTTATAGAAAACATCCCTCAGACCTATGCACACTTTGAGAATGAAATTTAAGCAACAGAAGAAATTTCCTTGTGGATCAGGCCAAAGACCTATGTAATGCAGTACTTAGTATTATAGAGTCAGCCAGATGCAAACTAGAAGCTTTAAGTGGGATGTAAGGGTGCTAATCCTTTTCAGCTATGTACACTGTAAGAATTAGTAGGTAAGCCATACTGCCATTGATTCTAGTTATTATATGCAGCCATCAAAATATCCACTTAGTAAACACGTAATAATCAAGTTTTCCTTAAATTTGTCCAATTCCATAAATAAGTCCCCTCGGTGGCTATTTAAATTCATGGTCATCATTATACTGAGAAAAAAAATATTGGTCTCATATTTTTCCATATTTTACTTCAATAACTTCACATTCTAATATAAGAAGGGAGGATAACACTTTTTTTTACAACAATAAAGAGTTTTCTCTTCCTTTTGTTTTGCTCCGAGTCAAAAAGTTTCAAATATTAAACTTTCCAAACTTTCTAAATAACTATCCTCTTTAGATAATTATTACAGCCCTCTAATTTTGTTTAGTCCTTTTGCAGCATGTTTTTCAGCTTTACAGTAGCCTTTGTGAAATAATTCCCCATCTGATTTTAAACCACATATTTATATAACTGCATTAATATATTGGCAGTTTGTTTTTATTCCTTCTTGCATGAAATCCACTTTTGTTTTACAGCTGTAACACACTGGGTTGTTATTTTTATTGAGATATCCAGCATGTCTCTTTAACCTCCTTGTTTGGCTTCAGTTTCAATATATTTAAGATACACTTTTTATTGTTGGTCTTAATGCTTGTCGCAATCAGTTCCTCTGTGCCTACTAAATTGTTTGCTTTGAAAGGTTACCTAGTATTTCTCCAGTTACTTCAGCCTTATTTTATACCACATTTCCTACTCTTGCTTAGCACTGGTCATCTGTTATATAAACAGGCATACATTGTTAGCTTCCTACACACAATTATAGCACAGTATTAGCATTTGAACAATATTTATGTCGGGGATTAATAGATTATTAGATCCTGATGAGAACTATCATATCACACAAGGTGTGAAGGTGAAAATTGTATGTTTAGAATATCTTTCTCCAAGCCCTCCCTTTATATTGAATTTGTAGTTCTGGAATTCTTGAAGTTATAGTCCAACATATCTGGAATATACCTAATTCCAAATGTTTCCTTGATTTCAACACTGCATTCGAAGAGGGGCAATGAAAGCAGCAACCTTAATAGCAATAGACCTATATACCGCTTCATAGCACTTTACAGCCCTCTCTAAGCAGTTTACAGAGTCAGCATATTGCCCCCAACAGTCTGACTCATTTTACTGACCTTGGAAGAAAAGAAGGCTGATTCAACCTTCAGCTTGTCAGGATTGAACTCCTGGAAGTGGGCAGAGTCAGCCTGCAGTACAGTATTCTAACCATTGAACCACCATGGCACGTCTAAATTAAAGGATTTTGCTATAAAAACAAAATTAACTAGGGTAGCAATTGTATGAGTCTCAGCTCATAGATAAGAAACTGAGTTTAATAATAATTCTGGCATAGCATAGCAACCTTAGATGTGTTAAAGCTTACATGCTCAATAAGAAGAGACAGCCATTTGTCCGAAATGGTATAGGGTTTCCTGCCTGAGCAGGGGGTTGGACTAGATGACCTCCAAGGTCCCTTCCAACTTTATTATTGTTATTGTTATTGTTATTATCTTTTATTCATTAAACATGAACCTCAGTCAACTGAACATTCAAATTGGCTGGCGCTGATGGTTGACACGGGTTGCTACCAGCATCCTAGGTGTCAACCAGGTACCTTCTTAAAATATAAGATGTTCCGAGTAGCGCAGTTTTTTGTAACATTGCTGGAGTTATTGCAGGAAGCTGCAATTTCTTGATGTATTTTGCAAAGTTTTGGGACATAGTTCCCAGTGCCCCGATGACAATGGGTACCACTGTTACACGTTTCATCCATAATCGCGCAGTTTCGATGGCCAGGTCGCGATATTTCATAATTTTTTCCAGTTCTTTTTCTTCGACTCTGGCATCTCCTGGTACAGCGATATCAATCAGCTGTACGCTTCGGTTCTCTACAACTGTGATATCCGGCGTATTGTGTTCCAAATGGCGATCTGTCTGTATTCGAAAGTCCCACAAGATCTTCACCCTCTCATTCTCAACAACTTTTTCCACCCTGTGTTCCCACGACTTTTCGGACACAGGCAAGTCGTATTTTTTACACAATGCCCAGTGGATTAATTTAGCAACTCGATCATGTCTAGATTTGTAATCAGTTTGTGCGATTTTGCTGCACTCACAGATTAGGTGTGAAACAGTTTCAACTTTGTCATTGCAAAGTCGGCAATTTGGATTGTCAGTGGATTTTTGTATCTTCGCTTTCATGGCATTAGTTGGTAATGCTTGTTCTTGAGCAGCCAGTATTAAGCCTTCCGTTTCTTTCTTGATGGTTCCCATCTTAAGCCATGCCCATGTCAAGTTGTTATCACATTTTCCTTCAATGTTTTTCAAATGCTGTCCATGCAAAGCTTTGGTTTTCCATCTATTTAATCTGTCATCCAGCCGTTTTCCCTTATATTCTGCCTTTGTTTCTGTTATTTTTATAGTGCTCTCTGTTTTCACGGCCTGCAGCAGTTTTTCTGTACTTTGTTTCACATAGTCATTCAAACTTCGTTTTTCTTCTTCTACAGTTTGGTGGATTTGCAATAGTCCTCTGCCCCCTATTTTTCTTGGCAGGTACAACCTGTCGATGTCACTTCGTGGATGTAGAGCGTGGTGCATATTCAAAAGTTTACGTGTTTTCCGGTCTAGGTTTTCCAGTTCAGCCATTACTATTATTATTATTATTATTATTATTATTATTATTATTATTATTATTATTATTATTATTATTATTATTATTATTATTATTATTATTATTATTATTATTATTATCATTATTATTATTATTATTATTATTATTATTATTATTATTATTATTATTATTATTATTTAAAAAAAAACAATAATGCAGGAGGAATCTCTCTAGGGATACCCTTAAGCCTACTTGGTGACTGCATGAGATAGGAGACTTGAATTGGGCATCCTATTCCTCAAGCTGACTTTGGCTATTATTGAAAAAGTGAGTACTCGACTGGATCTAATGAGTACTCGAGTAGGAAAACAATGGGTAGCTCAAAAGCCGTAAACTGGGAATTTGAACAAACATATTTGAAGATGACATTAGCATAGTATTTTTCAACCTTGACAACTTTAAAGTGTGTAGACTTCAACTCCCAGAATTCCCCAGCCAGCATGTTGGCAGAGGAATTCTGGGGATTGAAGTCCAAAAACCTTAAAGGTGCCAAGGGTGAAAAACATTGCATTAGTAACGCCTGTTTTTCCCTTCCCCCAATACCAGTTTAATTCTCTTTGCTATGCTATATTAATGTGAAATAATAAGGAATGAAGTGGTTGTATATATTACAGGTTTTCTTGTTAATCATTGACCATCTTCCCCTCTTCTGAAGTTAGGAGAGGAGAAGATTTACAGCATTTTGAAATTTACCTGAAACAGCAATTTTTTGAAATAGCATGCATTATTATTATTGCCAAGAACAGAAATGAGACAATTCTAGATAATGCTTGGATAGTTACAGTTTGTTTTTGTTTAGTGTTTGAAAACACAGAGAATGATATTTACTCCTTTGTAATTATAAAACCCACTTTCTGTTCTGATTAGACATGTCAGAAAACTATTAACTATGTGTGGAAATTAAGTATGCTAATTAGTAAAGTGCTTCTTGCCTTGCCTCCCAGAAAAAATGCAGTTGAATTCACTGAGACATGTGAGAAAAGGCTTCCCATAGAAAAAAAATGGCTTTCATATAATGAGGCATTTACTTGTTAAAATAAACACAATATGATCACAAGTAACAATATGAGATGTAAATGTATGAATGCAAATAATTTAATAATGACACTAGCAGTGTATAGGAATACTTCCTCCTTAAATTAAATGTTCCCCCAGCCCTTAACTTCTTAATAACATAAAGGTTTCTAATCAAGTTGATAATGGAAGACTGTGTAAAATCGGGATAGTTTTCCAGTAAAAGTTTTATGTCACATCACATATTTATTTTCATTTATTGTTTAAGGTACTTTATTTGTTTATTTGACCATTCCACTCTATGCTTGCCGGGATATGCAACAAAAGTAAAAGGAAACGTAACACAAGGCAGAGATTAAAGCTTCAGTTACAATGTGAAACTCACAAATGAAGGCAATATACATGTCTCAGGATAATGTTTGCAGGATCCAATCTGGGTCGGTCACCGGCACCAGAGGTTTGGTTCTTCTGAGCTTTTGGACTAACGCTGGAGCCCATCTTCTAGAACTCTGCTAGAGAAAAGATCCCTGAGGATGGGCTTCAGCATGAATCCGAAAGCTCGGAAGAAATAAACCTCTGGTCCCTGGGATCAACCCAGATTGGATCTTGCTACAAGCAAATTGGGCACAGCATTAAGTACCAGAAGCTCTATGAAATAAGATTGCCTTAACAAGTGTTAAAAAACCAAGTGAAAGAATTCTATAATCAGGCTCCACTACCAATGGAGCTGCAAGTTGGCCCATAGATGGACTACTAGACATAGAATTTGCCAAGGAATGCAAAATTTGGACATTCTCACAAGGGAAGAAACAATTCTTGAGACATATCATCAAGCTCTTCCAGTGTTTGATAATTATAAGCAGTACTCTGAATTGAGCTTTGAAGCAAACTAGAACCAAATCAACTATGACAAGATTGGTGCAAAATGGTTTGCAAAATGCATGTCAGATAATAATCTGGTCATCATGTTATATGTTAGCTATAATTCTTGAACATTTTTCAGAAGGAAATACCACACTAGAACTGTTAAAGTAATCTAACTCTACTAAACTACATAACATGTCCCAAGAGAGATAGCAATGTAACAAATTGCAATAAAATGAAATCCATCTATAATATACATAAACACGAATTAGCGTGGAAACTTCTAATATTAAAATAATGAAGATAAAAATGAATGACTTCTGCCCATTCATTCTTTCAATCAATTAATCATTTCAATATAATATTTAACACAGTACTGCCTGGGTGATACTAAAAAAAATGATTAGAATGATTCAGCTCTGGATGAGAGTTATCTATAAAGGGCTATCCCTTCTAGGAAAATGGAGCGCAGTCTGATTAGCCTTATTCCTTGCAAAAATGAAAGTAATAAAGGAAGAAGTTTGTGTGTTGTATTAACTGATGAAGATAGTGCTAGAGGTTAAGAGGCTATACTATCAGAGCCCAGTTGGCTACATCATCTTCCTTGGAAAATGAGCAAACAGAAATCAGAGTTCAGAACTGAAGAAGCTTCTTGAATGAGAAGCGAAATGTCTTCAAGGAAAAAACAAAAGTCCAGTTGCCTTTTGGAAAAGCACTATTGGGACAATCATGACCTGGATGCCTGAGAATCTCCATAGACAGCAGTGAGCCCGAACACAAGAAAACAAAAACAGCCCTACTATTCCCAGTCCTGATGTAGAGAATTGTGAATCCATGAGAGAGTGTGGGTAACTAAAAACGAACAAAGTAAAAAAAAAAAAAATCACTTGTAGGGCAAAATTGAAGGTTTGCAAAGTCTGACCCCCATAAGTCAGGGATATCAATTTTCAGCGCGACTGGGTGTTGTGTAATACAGCCCTGGATATCCTTGGATATTTAAAGCCATTTCAGGGGGGAGACTCTCCAACAGAACAGTCCTTGAAACAGTGTGGCATATAGACCCTATCTCTGATCTGTATCTCTGTAGCCCTATAATCGGGTATCTACAGGAGACAAAAAAATGGCATCAAAATGGCAGGTGTCAATGTTTCAGTGAAATCCTGCAAAGTGTACCATGCATGTTAAAAAGATAGGATTTGATTACTTAACTTTTGCCAGCCATTTTGATATGGAAGCATGCTTGTACTATCATCAGCCCTACAAGCTTGTTTGAAATAGGTCATGTCACACAAATCTTATTGCTGCTTTTGACAGTGACTACATTAGCTGATTAAGTGGGTGTCTGAGTAGCCCACAGACTGAATATGAGCCAACAGCATTCTTCAGCTGCCAAAAAAACAGGGCAATCTTGGGTTGCATCAACATGGGAACAGTGCTGAAAATCATAACAAGTGATAATTCCACTAAAGGCTGCATAGGTCAGATCATACCTGGAATTTTGTGTCCGGTTTTGGTCGCTACACTAAAAAAGGATGTTGAGTGACTGGAAAGAATGCAGAGAAGAGAAACAAGATGGCAAATGGTTGGAGGCTAAATACAAAGAAGAAGGTTTTAAAAACAGAATGTTTAGCCTAAAGAAAAGAAGGCTTCTGACACAGGCTTCTGACACAGGAAGGAAGCTATGGAATAAATTATTTTACCTGAGAATAAGACTAGAGCCAATAGATAGGAGTTTTATATATATAGAGAGAGATCCAAATTCAAAATAAAATTGCCATCATCCCCTGGTAAAGTAAACTGGTGGTTGGTTTGATTGGCTTTGCACAGTTTTATTTCCTCAAGAAATATTAAATCGAGGCTTCCGGATCCGGTTACAGCGCCTGCGGTTGAGTGAAGAGTTTGCTCTCTTCACCGGCCGGTTTCCCCCCGCTGGTAGACCCTGGACAGGGTCAAAAGTCGCCCTGGAGGGGCGACTACTGCTGGGGAGGACACTCGTTGATTGCGGAGGGAGCGGCAGCTCCCTCCGCGATCTGAGACAGCTCCTCTGGGCTGACAGGGAAAAGATTGGCCATTAACATGGCCGATCACCTAGCTGCTCCAGCCGAAAGCCACAAGAACAGCTAAGCAAAAAGAACCACCGTGGAATATCTGGGTGAGACCTTTCCTTCCCTCTCTGTACCCTAACTACCTTCCTGTGAAAAGCTTTTGGAATTATTTCCCTACTTTAAAAGAGCAGCGTTCGGATACTTGGGAAAAAGAGCTTTTGAAAAATAATTAACTTTTATTGACTATTGAAATTGCTGGATTTCGGAGATCCTGAAAAACTTTTGTTTTTGAAGTTGGAATGTCTGTCTTTCTTTTTACCTACTGGTTTTAGCTTAAGTGAATCTTTAGGGAGGGGGGTGGAGTGTCTTTTTTATTCCTCCCCCCCTTCTGTACATAAGAGTGCTTTAAGCTATTTTCTTGGAATTTATTTCTCTAAAGATATTGTGTTACATCTAGAAAAACCATTCTAACTATATTGTTTAGTCTAAAACTTCTTTTGCCTTTATTCTGGGTGGCACACGGCTGTGTCTTTTTCTTTTTCTTGCTGTTTAAAGTTTCGGTAAATAGCTGAGTTAAGCTGACTTTCACTAGCTTTCGTTTGTGTGTATTCACCTCAAACTTGGCAAAACGCCCAGACATTTGGCAATACGCCCAGAAATTCCATTCTGACCGCAAGAAGACACTTTCTTCAGTTTTTTTTTCTATTCTCTCCTCTAGTATTCTAACTTGATTTTACAGTACTATCTTAGAGACACAGTTCTGCTTTGCCTTTTGGATTATAAATACAAGAATTGATTTTTACTGAAATGGAAGTGATGGAAGAATCCCATTCACAATCTTTTTGTAGACTGATGTTGGGAAGAATTTATGAATTTCATGAGAGAGTGAATGCCAGATTAGATGCTTTTATTATAAGACTTCAAAATGACTTGCAGATTTCAACGGATTACTCTATCATTCAAACAACAATAGATGAAGAACAAAGCAATATAGAAGAAAATAACACTGAGAACTTTGAGGATCAAAGACAGACTTTAACTAAAGCAACTACAAAGTTAAAAGCAATGGGAGCTGACTTGCAAACACGAGATTTGGAGAACTGTGATAAAATGGATAATCAACGAGTAATTATTACATTGAACAAAAAGAACTATATATTTCAGATAACACTGGAAAAAGGAGAAGAGAAACATGTTCAGACTGAATTGTTTAAGAATACATATAATCAATTGGGATTTGATGATGAGGCTCGTTTATGGAAACCTGCTGGCACAAAAAGAAAGCTAGAATTAGATTTAAAAATTGAGAATTAAAAATTTAACTGAAGGGTTAAAAGGGCTTAAGATTTTGGTTGAGATAATTACTACTGGGATGAAAATGACTGATCTGAGTATGGTCTGGAATGGTAATAGGGAAAAGGTTGTAAAAGTTTATAGAATAAGAAATAGAATATAGATTTGAAAGGAAGTAAGAGTACTTTTTTGGGAATAATATGTTTTTTAGTAAATTATGTGTTTATTCAAGGCTAAGTTGGAAAATGGTAATGGTAAATTAGTAAAATTTAAAAACAGGAGATGGATTGGATTGATTTATAAAATATATACCTGAAATAGAGTAGAATAGGAAATAGGATATAGTTGGGAAATATTAAAGTATAATGGTTGGAATAATATGTATATTTTAGAAATAATTATTGTTTTATGGGAAATTGAGAGACCCGAAATGCAAATTATAGGTTTTGATATAGGTGAAATATTATTGATAATTTCTTTACAATGATTGAATTTCATTTAGATCTGTTTTTTTTTACAATGATTAAATTCTATTCAGAAATGTACTAATTTGATTATGTAAGAACAATTGAGGGACTTTTAGAGATATGGATTGATTTGTAAAAAGTATATTTGAAATGGAGTAGAATAGAAAATAGAATATAGTTGGGAAAGATTAAAATATAATGGTTGGAATAATCTATATACTTTAGAAATAATTATTGTTTATGGGAAACTGGGTGACCCGAAATGTAAATTACATGTTTATTTAAGGCTAATTGGAAAATGGTAATTGTAAATTAGTTAAACTTAAAAACAGGATTTGGATTGATATAGGTGAAATATTATTGATTTTCGTTACAATGGTTGAATTTTATTCAGAAACGTATTAATTTGATTATGTTATAGCATCTGAGGGAAATAGAGAAGGAATTTTTAAAGAATTGTTGAATTATATGTGTATGATTATGTTTTCTTTTTTGGATGATTGACTACCCTATCTCCACGGTGATTCTCAAGCACTCTGATGTAAAATTAAAAAAAAACTAATAAAACTTATTTAAAAAAAAAGAAATGTTAAATTGGCCCTTGTCTCATCTTTTTCACTTGCAAATGAAAGAGCTAACTGGAAGGGATAAATCAGGTATATCATAGCAACAGAAAAAGCTAAAGGTTC
This sequence comes from Azemiops feae, assembly GCA_023970755.1. NCBI lineage: Eukaryota > Metazoa > Chordata > Lepidosauria > Squamata > Viperidae > Azemiops > Azemiops feae. Next base: position 1,948,057 of record JALGBA010004264.1, read on the forward strand.
TGCTAAGGGTCACCCTACCCAGTGCTATGGGAATTGTCCCCAATTCATCCTATAATAACTGTATCTTACATAGTAAAGTAATACATCTTTTTTTCCCCTTGGATCATGCTAGAAGCCAATGGAGTAGGATAAATAGGGACTTCTATCTATTACAATAGATAGGAGTTGAATAGAATGGGAAAGTCAGGTTTTTTCCCCCTTTTGGCCACAGATACCAGAATGAATGTCTCAGGACAGGAATGCTTAATGCTGTCCAACTTACCTAAGTTTTTAGAATACAGAAGTGATAAAATGGTTTTGTTCAGGCTAGTACATTTTTTTTTTTAAAAAATACTCCTTTCATCTCCAAATACTAAGAGTCATCTATGCCAATTCCCATTATTTTTAAAGAAAACAATACAAGGTCATTGTCAAAAGAAAAAAAATGTAATAAAAAATGTATTCACTTCATTAAAGCAAAATGTACAAGTCATGATTATATATTATTTTTGCATTGATGTGCAATACCTTTGACAGTTCAGCAGTGCAGAGATTTCAAAAGCCCACTTTCTTTATGCAATTCATTCTGCAGTGCAAATTAAGATTCTCTTAACTGTCTTAAGATAAAGCATCACCAACTTACATTTCATGTACTGGAAGAGATGGAGTCTGCTTTGCAAGTCAAAATAACTTTCCCATAGCATATTTTGCATGCTAAAATTTGTTCTTGTTGAATATGTTCAGAATATTATTTTTGGATAGCTTATGGTGATTTTATACTATATACCAATGTTTCTCAACTTAACATTTTTAAGATATGTGGACTTTAGCTCTCAGAATTCCCCAGCCAGTTAAAGCATCTTAAACTTGCTAAGGTTTAGAAATACTTCTATATAACATACCTTTGAAACAGACACGTTTCATTATATCAAAATGACTTCATTAGTACTTTCTTCTACCTAAAACCTCTCCATCTCCATGTTTTTAACAAATTTAGATTTCCTGGTGGAAGCATTGACTCTGGTAGTATATTTACCATGGTGACCATCTGGAGTTATCCCCATTTAAATTTCTCCATAATTGAAGGTTTTTGGCCTTCAATTTAATACAACAGCAATGAGAAAATTAGTATGTGGGTTCACCTAATAGGGCATCATTCATTGAAGTAGCATAATTTTACTTAAATGAGGGGATGGATGGAGCTTCCAGAATGGAGCCTTCACTTCTATCTTACCATCCACTTAAATATGAAAGTAGCTAAGCAAATCTCCAACATATTTTAAGAAACTCAGAGGGAATCATTGTTATGTCTTAATATAAGTGGTAATGAAACAGGTTTCAGTAACAGGATTTGGTATGAAATGTAACATAATATAACACAATACAACACAGCACAATGCAGTGCAACAGAACATTCCCATACACATAGACATACTGTATATACATCCACACACATATACAGTATATACATGGATAAAGGTAGTCCTAGACTTACAACCACAATAAGGATCAGAATTTCTGTCACTAAGTAAGATGGGTCTTAAGTGAATCTCACCTGATTTTAATGACCTTTTTGCCACAGTTGTTAAGCAAATCACTGCAGTTATTAAATGAATCACATAGTCATTAAGTGAATCAGACTCCCCCACATTGACTTTGCTTATTGGAAACGGCCTGGGAAGGTTACAAATGGTGATCACATAAATTCAGGATGCTCTGACCATCATAAATACGTGAACATGGAGATTCTGTAACAGTTGTGTGATGTCCAGTCATAAGTCACTTTTTGCAATGCAGTTCTAACTTTGAATGGTTGCTAAACAAATGGTTGTAGTCAAGGAGTACATACATATATATGTATTTATGTTTGTGTACATATATATATACACACACATACACACACATATACATACATACATAAACACAATCATAAACTCACATAGACAAACAGTATTTGTATAGTATTTTGGCTCACAAGTGGATCTGTAAGTAGTTTCATGGGATTTCTTTTAATTCACTCTCCTGGTCATTTGTTTGATTAATGTCTTATTATTAATGGAAAACTGAAAGCATGCTCTCCTAGCTAGGCATAGAGTTTTCAGAGCAAGCTTTACAAGTAAAAAATGTATAATCTCACACTGGTGGTTCCACTGGGATTTTGCTTGTTTCAAAAGAAAAGAATAGAAGGCTGCCAAGAAAGCATGTATGGATTACATAGTGAAAAAAGACCTTGTAAATAAGCTTCAAGCTATGAAGATATTTCAGAATTAAAAAACCACATGAGAAGCCATGTGTCCCAGTAAACACATAATATCCTCACATTGTGATATATCTTGAACTTCAGGTCCCTGCAGAACCCTTGAAAGTCAGGTTCAAGCAAAACAAATCAGTAATCTCTGACAACAAAAAGCAATAGAGTCTCTTGGCATGTTAAAAACTAACAAGTTTATTATGAAATGTATTTATTGTTTAGATGTTAGATTTATAGCCTGATTTTTCTTCCAGGAACCTTAGGCAGCTTAGATCAGCCTCTCCTTTCTGTTCGCATAACAGTAACTTTCTGAGATAAATTGGATTGAGAGAGTGACTAACCCAAAGTTACCCAGTGACCTTTCCAGTGCCGAGGGTAGATTTGGACCCATGATTTCCCAGGCTTAGACCAACAGTTCAATTACTAGACTGCAGAGTCTCAATAAACCTTGTCAAGAATTAAGTTTATTGTTTAAGTTTTGTTAGAAGAAAATTTGCTTTGTTCCAAGCCACGATAAGGAAAACAAAAACAAAAACCAGAGAACACAGGTAGTTGCTGCAAGCAGAGATGAATTTTATTCCAAGAGCACAACGCAAGCTGACCACAGTTGGTCACCCTAGCCCTCCTCTACAAGCCTGTTATATAAGAAAACCTTATATCTGTGGAGATTCTCGGTCATCCATGATTGTCCCAAAGATGCTTTTTCAAGAGGCAATTGGACTTCCAGAACCTTCTTGGATGAGAAGTGAAACAAAGGAAAAACAAAGAAAATCCAGTTGTCCCTTGAAAAAGCATCTTTAGGAAAACCTTATGTTTGTTCCGTAAGGTGCTGTAGAAGGAACCGGCCCTTTAAGAAGTGTAATTGACCAGATCTCCAAAAGGGGGCATTCTAAGGTCAAGTACTCTGCTGAGTTGTAGTCCCCCCCCCCTTCATTTCCTGCTCAATTAGCATTATAGATAGAATGGCAGTCTCATGGAGGAAAGGATCTTTATTTGAATGAGCTGCCATCTTTGGTCAGGTTTAACCTCTTTGTTAAGTTTTTATTATTATTATTATTATTATTATTATTATTATTATTATTATTATTATTATTATTATTATTATTATTATTATCATTATCATCATCATCATCATCATCATCATCATTATTATTATTATTATTATTATTATTATTATTATTATTATTATTATTATTATTATTATTATTATTATTATTATTATTATTATTATTATTATTATTATTATTATTATTATTATTATTATTATTTCAAATGTAAATTCCTAATCTTTTGCCCTGGAAACAGCAAGAAGAATTGAATAGGAGAAACAGAGGGAAGATTGAATGGCAGGGAAGATTTGATTTCCTTCCTATGATTTCTACAAGGCTTTTTGTTATTCTTCTGTAGCAAACTAGCAAAAGAGTTTTCCAGAATCTGACAACTCTTTGTATTTTTAGCTGCTCAATAGTGGATTTGTTACATCAACAACATTCCAAAATTAAACACAGAAATGCTCGTCTCTAACGTTTTCATGGTGTATAGTAGGATTGAATACAGCTCAGCAGAGGTTGACTGTAACGTTTTGCTTATTATGCAGCAAAGACAGGATTTTGCCAAATGACAAAGTCCAGGTGAGTTTAATTTGTAAAGAAGAGATAGTATCCTTAGCAGGAAACTGGAAACAGGGTTTTCCCCTCTTCTTTTATATCCTGATCAAGCGGTATTACTTAAAGAATATAAAAATGACTTCTGCTGAATATCACAGATGATTAGCAAACTGAAAAACTTCACAACATGCCAACCAAGGTAAGCCCTGAGAGTTTGAGAATAACTTAAAAAGTAGTACCAAAGTTGGGAGAAGGGACATGTACCAATATGCCCAGGAGGACAGAAAACATTTCAAAAGATTCAAGTCTAAAAGGGGACTGTGACTTTACTGAGATTTAAAATCCTTGAAAAGCACATGCACGAAAAGAGTTGCACTGTTAATGCTCAGTTGCAGGAGAATGCATATGATGCAAGTGTGCTTTTTTTTTTTGTAAATAATTTCTTCCGATTTGAATGAACTCGGATTTTGGAAAATTTGGATTTGCTTATCCTATGTAAGATCACAGATCTGTGAGAAATCTCAAAGCCCAAAGTCCAGAGCAATCTTATCCAACCACCTCTGGTCTCTACGGACTCAGTAAACAATGTTTATCTCTCAGCATATTCTTTTTCACATAAAAGCCAGAATAAATTTTCAACTCAAAAGCTATTACACTCCTCCCACCCATATTGGCCAACTAGAAAAGATAAATTTATTTATTTGATGTATATGGCTACCTATCTAGTGTTGACCCGGACTAAGGGGACAGTATCAATTGTGAATATGTGCAAATGGCCCCGCTGTCTCTGTCCACTTGCAGAACCATGAATGCAAGGTCATAAAAGGACAGCAAAGGAAACACCCAATATCCTAACCCATCCGGGAACATATGGTGTCTTAGGGAAACACCTAAACCACCCAAAATGGAACATATGGTGCCTTGGGGAAACACCCAAAAGGGAACATTTTTAGCTACTTCTTTCTCCCTTCTTATCTACAGTGTGCCAGCCTTAAAGGGCAAAGTCTTTATCTTATGTGTGTCAGCTTTGCTGGGTGAATTGCTTATGTAATCAAAGAAGGTATAAAAATAAGGCTTTTCTGATATTTGGTGCTTTTTCTCTCTTTTAGAGAAGCCCGTCTTTGTTTAGCTGAATAAAAATGTAAAGCTTGAAGGCAACTTCTGGTTTTCTGTATTTTTTTATCAAGCAAAACCTCAGAACCTGCACAGCACTAGAAAAATACAACTCTAGGTTTCTCACAATACTAATGGAGGAAATAGAAAAAAATAAGGGAAAAATTGGAGGAAAATATAAGTGGCATAATAGAAATATTTTTTTAAACAAAATGCAGGTGAAAATTGATAGAGAACAGAATAGAAATAGAAAAAAATACTACACTGTTTATATCAACATCAGAAATGAACACCAGATATAACCTTCCTTTTTCCCAATAATATATCTGCAAAGTCAGAGATCAAAGAGTTAGGCCAAATTATGTGTATTATCCAATAGTTTGAGGGACCTCAACTTTTAAATGGGTCAAAGTCCCAGAATTCTTAGCCAACATCAACTTTGACTATTATGAGATAAACTAGCATTTCTTTTGATGTAAATACAAAGAGATCCTTTTGACACAGGAAAATCTAGATTGTTCAGCATTCCTAATTCCTTACATTTCTGTAAAAAAGGAATTTCTTAATTTATCTGCCATGTTTTGCTCCCAATTTCTTTCTACCCTTCTATACATTTCTATTAATCTTCCTGTGTATAAATCAGTCTGCCATTGTATTTATCTGGACAAAATGTGTCTTGTTTTCATTTCCCTGAAGATACAGGATTTTGTCTTTTTTGTCCATTTCAAATCTTTGGAAGACAGATTCTTTCCTACAGATGTGAAGTCTTTGATGTCATGCTATTTAACTTGCCCCATTAACATAGGAGTAGGTAAATGTATCCCAGCAGGGATGGAAAAGGTTGAGAATGGAATAGGATGAAAATGGAAGTTCTGAAAAGAGGCTTTCACACCTGCAATTTGCATTTGTCATAAAACTAAATGCTTATGTCAGACACCGTATAATTTCTGCTCTCTAGCCTTCAGTCACGAACTCCTCCTTTGCACTAACTACTAAAAGTAACTGTTGTTGGGTTCCTTTCATAAACCATAGGGCTTAAAGCCACCAAATGCCTTATTAGGAGATAAAAGAAGGATTGTGGGCAGGTGACAGATGCTGTTTGTTCATCCAGCTATATAAAGTTTCTTTTACTCCTAAGTAACTTACGTTCTTCATCTATGAAGAAGGACCCTTCTTGTTAGTATTGCAGTAATGTTCAACTGGCTTCTCTACATCAGGGGTCCCCAACCCATGGTCTGCAGCCTGGAACTGGGCTGCAGAAGTGGCAGGTAAGCACACATGCGTGCAAAGCTGCATTTGTGAAAGTGGCACATACACATGCATGAAACCATCCCCTTTCCCCAGCTGCTGTCACCATCTCTGCCAGTCCATTGAGCTGGAATGGTTGGGGAATGCTGGTCTACATGGTCTTTCAGTGTTGCCAGGTAATATCCTTTCTAAATAACTTTTAATAACCTTTAATAACTTTGTAACCTAGTCCTAGTCATATGTAACTGAGAGATGGTTGATGCTGCTAGTCTAGGAAAGTATTTTGTACCATAAATCTTCAGAAATATAAGAAGCAATTATCTACCAGTTGACCCATTGATCCAAATAGTTCAGTTTAGTTAACTCTGACTGACCATGATTCCTTTTTAAGGTTTCAAGCTGATCATTGTTCTAGTCTTATTTTTCTACTCCAGAGACTCTAAGGGTTGAATTTGGGACCTTCTGTAGGCTAAGTCCATGCTTTGAATGAGCCTTGATGTTTCAGGCATCTAATTAAAATCTTTTGAATGGATGTTTACTGGATTAGAACCTCAGTGATCAGTCTTGGAATTTTGGATATCCAAACCAGTTCCAGAGATGCCAAATTTTTGAAAACAAATTCTCCTGTGGGACTTTGCAGATGAAAAAAAGATATAACTTTATAGCAAATTCCTAGGTTACTACTGGCTTCATGCAGATTGCTGATAGAGGAATTCAGACTGATATCTTTCAGTTACACCGGGCAATTGCAGGTAACGTCAAAAAAAGGGCAAAATACTTTATATATGCAATGCATATATAATCTCACTTTTGAAATGACACTGAATTCTTGTCCAAAATATTGTTTAATTGTTTCTAATCTATTCAATAACTGAAGTTATCTAATGAATTTGGATTTAAGTGAAAATTTAGATACTGTGTAGAAAGGTGGCAGAATTAATAACAATTTCTGCCTATGAAAGAGGACTAAAATTGAATGCTCTTTAAGTGGTTTCCTCCCTTCCTTCCCACTTATAGCACATAAGCACAGGCATAATCACAATGTATATAACGTTTATGGATGATTGCCTCTTTTGTGGTTTTGATTGTAACATTGGAACCAAAGTGCTGATCTCAAATTTGTAGCATTAGTGTCTCTGAAGAACTCTTAATAAGGTAGATTCAACAATTAGAATAAATAACTTTGTCTCGTAATGCTATTAGCAGGATTATTAGATGAAGTGAAAGAAGAACAAATATAGATTGTAAATTAGATCCTAGAAGACAAGTGGGTTATTCAAACGTTTCCTTTCCTGCATTTGTTAAACATTTCCTAGCTTGCCTGGCAAGTAGAGTTACTTGAAGTGCCCTTGCCATTGCAGGAATCGATCAGATACATCCTTTAATGTGTCTGGGAAAGTCCCCATCTCTCTCTTTTGCAATATTTTCTCCCTTTTCTTTTGTCCTTCCTCAGAGAATTTTTCAAAATTTTGATAGATCTGTTTTGTACATCCAGTAAGAAAAAGTTATCCAAATCATTATTCTAGTTTGATACTTATATGCCCCCTTTAAGAATCATCATCATCAAGTATCAAGACACTTGAATGTCTACTATCCTGTTCTTATATTATTCTTATAACTTGTCATATTTAAATCTACAGTCATATTATTTTCAATATTATCCAGTACAGCTTGTTCTTATTCTGTGATGTTATTAGCACACCATCTATCAATGGTATCAGACTTTCTTAAAATTAATTTCTAAGTCCATTGTTCAAAAATAGCCTCCCAGACATCTACTGAAATGTATTTTGTTCCAACAAGTGGTATTTAATTATTCTTCTTTAGTTGTAATCTTTATCTTCTTCTAATTGCCTATGGTACCCAATCAAAGGCCCATCCTATCATTTATTGTTCCCCAAAGAATCCAAGCAACCACAATTTCCCATGGGAAGGATTTTTTTTATAATTTCAAATTTTTATTTCAAATCCATCTGGACATTTAGTCCATTTTTAATTCCAAAGCCCCTTTTGCTGTTTATTCCAAAAATACTTTTCCAAGTCATTAACATTATATTTAAAACATATTTAACACTTAGCTACTCAATTCATAAACCTAGTGCAAAACATTGGTTCACAATGAGCGGCTGTCCAGTGTGCTCATGGGCAATCTTAGAGGTTTGACTAGCCAGGATCCAGCATCCAGTCATTGCTTTCCACTGTAAATGCCATCCTGCTTTAGCAGGGATGTCTAGCTCACTGTAGCACTCACCAAAGGTTGCCCAAAAAATCTTCATATCTTAAGTATGTTTTATAGGCAGAAGATCCCTGTTTTAATCATTCAAATCTGCAGTTGAAGGATCTCAAATACAGCTGGGGAATGTGAAATCAGTTTGTGATTTTGATTCTTGTCAGATAGTAAATCAATGGTAAGCTAGATGGCCCAGTGATCTAACATCTTATGAGATATTTCATATGGTACTATGTTATAGTATTCAGTATACATACTGAGAGATACATGATCCAGAGAGAAGTTTACATGCAGCTAGAGATTTGCTTGCTGTATGTCATAAAAGAGCAGCATCCATAGGAGAATTACAAAAAGTAGTATTATGGCATGGTCCTACAAACTATACCTCTTTTAAAGAGCCATGGTGGCGCAGTGGTTAGAATGCAGGACTGCCGGCTACTTCTGCTGACTGCCAGCAATTCGGCAGTTTGATCCTCATTGGCTCAAGGTTGACTCAGCCTTCCATCCTTCTGAGGTCAGTAAAACCCAGATTGTTGGGGGCAATATGCTTACACTGTAAAGCACTTAGAACGGGCTGTAAAGCACTGTGAAGCAGTATATAAGTCTAAGTGCTATTGTTATTGCTATATATGTGTACAATATTACAATACATATTCAAAACGGGCAAGTCTTTGATTGCAAGACTACAAAGCTACTTTCATTATTTTTCCTCCCAGATGCCACTATGAAGGGCTTCTCATTGTTAATAGACCATTTCCTATGATGAACAACTCTATGGGAAGGGGTCAATAGGCCATCAAGTTCAATCTCCTGCTCAGAAATACAAATAGAACATCTGCAACAGATTGGCTATTTAATTCTTTAAAAAGTAGCAGATTCCACTGACCATTGCCTAAATCAAAATACCGGCTGGATGAAGTTAAACAAACTGAAATCACATCCCCGAAGATGAAGGTTCACATACTCTGAATATTTACTGAGGGAGGCTGTATTGTAAGAAGATGAGCACTGGGGGAATAAATATCACTGGAGGAAAACTGGAGGAATAAATATCAAAAACCCTGCACTGTGCTGTGGACATACTCTGATAGCTGAAAGTGTGTATTAACTGCAGACTCTAGGAATGAAAGTCAAGGAGCACAGTTAAAAACTGGACTGTAATGAACTATTAAAGCAGTCAAGAAATGTACTGCTAATTAGCATTTGGTAGGTAACGAAGGCCTTGAAGAAATAGTCAGACGCTATGATGTGATTATACCAAAAAGATCAGAAATGTGCAGGTAATGGTTTTCCTTATGAAAGGAAGCAAACAGTCTTATTTGAAAAAGCAGGATAAAAAGTACATGCTTTTGATGCTTTTGAATTTTGGTATGTGAGAAGCCCATATCAAACCATAAACAGCCAAGAAAACAAAGAGCCCATAGAACAAAATCAATCCAGAATTTTTGCTTAAGGCCCAGATGACCAGGCTCAAATATTTCATACACATTAAGGAAATATCTAGTTCTCTTGAAAAGTCACTAATGACAGAATACCTGAGTTGGAAGGGACCTTGGAGGTCTTCTAGTCCAATCCCCTGCTCAAGCAGGAAACCTTATATCATTAAAAATCTCCAGTATTGGAGCACCCACAACTTCTGGAGGCAAGGTCGTTCCACTGATTAATTGTTAGATATTGGAACACTGCTATATTGTCACCCTTAGTCTGCTTTTTCACTAAACTAGACATATCCAATTATGTTTAGGTAGAAAAGAGGATGATCAGCAGTAGCGTGGATATACTTGTTACAAAAGTGATGGGTGCCATGTTGGGACATCTGAAGGGCCTAGTTGGGGACAGATCATCCTGAATAATGTCTACCTGTACTGTCACTAAAACTTGACACAGGCGTGTATCAAGGTTATGTAGGCATAACATTAGCTCTTATGTGATTTTCTTGCTATAGCTTTTTCTTCTTTATATCTTCTTGCTAGCTTCCTTTTCTCTAGATGTCACTCTTGTACAGCTGATAGAAAATAGTTCCCTGAGTGAAAATGTGGAATTTATGTGAACAGAAAGCAAGCAGCAAACTGATTTAGTTGGCCATGGTTGTCATATCAACAATAAGGTTTCCCCAGCAACTGATGGAAGGAATTATTTTAAAGATTTTTTTTTACATATCATTTGTAAAAATGGACATTACAAATGGAAAAATCAATATTGTTTTCTCCATATGGTTAAGAGAGTAATTAAAGGAGCGTCTAACTACTATTTCTATGTTAATACTAATGATTTGAAATTAGTTTTGTTAGTGTAATTGACGGCAATGGAATTAATTAAGATTTGCTACTTACTCCAAAGTGTTGCCATTTTATATCCCAATGATTTGCATATTCCTAAAGTGTTAACTTGATTGCTGAGAGAGGAAGAGACAGAGCACATAAATTATTACTGTATGTTTATTTGACAGGATAAACCTTCAGCACTGCATTGAGTGGATTATATATGCAAATTTTGCCATGACTAAATTTAATCTATTTCACACTCAGAGCTGGAACAGGATTTTCTGAACAGGGGATACTAAATGTATCAAAGCCCATTTTGAAATTATTCCTATCTTAAATCTGAAGCTGTTGACTGAGTTTCCACAATGATCTCATTTGCATCCTTGAAGTGGTGGCAGTTTCATGGCCACTGGTGAAATTGGATCATTGGATTATCACCTGAAAAAGACCTGCAGATGAGACCAATATTTAGTTAGGTTTAGTTAATCTGGGTTAGCATGTGTCATCTTTGCAAATCATTTTAGGTCCCATGAATATCTCTCTTGATTCCCACCAACTGATGCTAACATCTCAAAATGCTGTTTCATCTGACTTGCTTTTTCTAAAATAAGTTTTTATTAAAAAGAAAAAAAATGAAAGCAATTTTGTTGCAGGGCAAAGCATCCCAGCATCTTATTATTTCCATAGCTACAGTATGTGCAGCTCAAGGTCCCATGGATATTCTTAGAAAATAAAAATAGTGATTGGCTGTTACCCAACACATTGTTTGGAAGTATGCCCATCAGTCCAGAAAAAAGACAAGAGTAACCGAATGATGGAGAACATTCTGCAATTTCAGGGAACAAGCTCATTAGCCTTTCTTCTAAGAAGCTTGTCATGGTTCCGATAGATGAGACCAGTAAAAAGAACTCCAAGGCTAAAAAGCTTCCTTAAAGAACATATTTATTTGGCTACATAATATTGGCACGGTCAAAAGTGAAACCAAAACTGAAACACACCCCCCCCCCCAAGGTTACAAAGGTTACAAATGAAACTTCCCACCCCTGTTGCATGTCATAAATCACATTCCCCAATTAACTACTTGTGCGGGCTTTCTAACGAAAGATACAACCCACCAAAATGCAGCTAGCAATGACCTTGGTTCCCACAGAACAATGTATTGTTATGGCTAAGATAAAACTCTCATCCCTCTCCTCCCCGAAAATGAAAGGAAAATGGCTTTAGCTAATTTCGTTGTAGAGTTGACAAAGCTGGCCAGACAAACAACAATATTTATGGTCACGGTGGTGACCCTGATTACCACATTGTCTATCCCTCAAATAAAGGCTAACATCAAGTCAAGTTGCAACCTGTCTTCTGGAAAGCTGGATGTTTGCCTCCATCCAATGAATTCTATTTGTTATAGATGGTGTGTGTGTATTTGATGTGGAAGGTGGCTACAAACAAATGTGATTGCCCATCATATTATTTCCTAATGTTTCTGCCCATATGGGAGTTACAATTCTGGATTTAGATGATACATTTTTTTCCTCATTCCAAAAGACCACTCTTACTAGCCTGCTCTTGAATATATAATTTAATCTATTTTTCGTCTGGATTCATCTCGCTATGTAGGCAAATTAGAAATTGATAAAATAATGCCTTCAAAATGCCCAACAATATTTTGTTAAGCAAAGAATTTGAATGCAAAACAGGACTGTTCATTTTCTCATCATTTTACTGTCACAGACACTACATTTCATCATCATCATAATCAAATAGTTGATTGTCTAATTTTCTTCAAGGGTTTGAGAAATTTGGTGCTATTTGGAAACTTGTTAAAAAGTATACATTGACTCTTGTCATGTGAATCAGTTCAGCATGCTCTACAAAACTGAAGGATGTTGCATTTCAGAGCATTGTTATCAGAGGGGGGAAAAAGCTTGTAGACTATTCCATTGCTTAGCCTGCTTTCAGCAATGAGTGTGTCAGTTGGGTTGCACTTTATGTTCTAAAGCAGGCATGTGATCTTAGCATGGACTGACTTGCCCTTAGATTGGCTCACTTTATATATTCACCATAACAGTTTTGTCACATCAAATTGTAAGCAGGAAGTGTGTCATGTTCATTTGGAACATAAGGTAACAGCTTATGTTAATCTTAGCAAATCTATAATGCCTGGTCAGTATTCTGCCTTCAGCCTGCCAATCAAAATGCAAAAAGATAGTATAAAAGCATTGGCTTGCTCCCATTAGTTAGTACCTAAAAATTCACAAGTGTACATCTAGATCTCATTGAAGAATAAAGCACTTAAAATTGGTAGAGCTAGAGTCATTGTAATATTCTAAGCCAGTGATGGCGAACCTTTTAGAGACCGAGTGCCCAAACTGCAACCCAAAACCCACTTATGCATCGTCGAGTGCCGGGTGGGCGTGGCCCATTGGGTGAGCGTGGCCCATTGGGTGGGCGTGGCTGCGGTGGTAATGGTAGACTGGATGGAACTAAAAAGTTCAATCAATCAATTCCAACTTCGCAAAATCTTTTTTTTTCCTGCGAGAAGTTGAAATTGACTGATTGAACCTTTTTTTTTTTTTTTTTTGCACACGGCGGAGGAGGCCTAAAGCGAAAAGATTTTATAAAACCCAGCTGAAGGCCAAGGACTGGGCAACGGCGTGCATGCCCACAGAGAGGGCTCTGAGTGCCGCCTCTGGCACCCGTGCCATAGGTTCGCCACCACTGTTCTAAGCTAATAATGGTTGGAAAAGTCCCAGCCAGGCAAGGAGGACTGGTCAAGCAGGGAAGTAGCCTTGTGTTTTAGTGCAGCTGCAAGAGGCATAAATCTGACATCTCCTAAGTTCCATGGGACATTAGCAAGCTTCTTCTTTCCACTATGTTTTCAAGATGGACAATGATTAATATTTATATGTATTTATAAATAAGGGTGTAGGTATGTACATATGTTGTATATAACATGTTTATATGTGTGTTATGTAGGTGTACACTTTTGAGAACAGGGAACAGAATTACATTTTTAATGTGTGCCAGTGTGCCCACATTAAAAAATGACAATAAATGTTATTGTACATTATCCCGTTTGTTCTCAAGGAAAGGCAAGCAGACTGGGGAGATTCTTGTAATATAGTAAGCTGCAATAAAGTAGCTGACTTGAATCTTTCATGAGTGGATCTGGTTGCTTGCACCTGATTCTATTCACTGTGATTGATAGAACTGAGTTTCATGAGTTAAACTCTTTCCAGCTAAAAGAATATGTTTCTCCAATTAATTATAACCTTTGCTAATTAATATAGCATTCTGCCTTGCTTGCAAGAAGTAGCTAGATTGCTTTGAATTTTTTTTTTCATATAAAAAGATCCATTCCACCATATCTGGAATCCTGGACCAGAATTTTAAATGTCCCCCAAAACACAATTGCACTAGTTTTAGTGCCACAAATTCATTGATAAACCATTATTTAGCCACTGTGTTTTACTTACATTCTTTTTTTCTTTTTTTTAGAAAAGTGAGGGTGAATTAAATTATTTTTCTCTTTCTTCCAGTATATTGGTGGATGGGCAGAGATATTTTTATCAGAAGGCAAAGAATCTAACTGGCATTTTTATGAATAAAGAGAAAAAATAATAAACAATTCTAATGGTTCAGAATCTAAACAAGTAATTAGGGATGGGAGTTAGCAAGACCTACCAAAAGAATTTTCCAGTAAGGTATGAAACAGAACTAGTTCTACTAGTGATGATTCTAAGTTTCAGAATGAGAAGAGATGGAGGAGGAAGAATGGATATAAGAAATTCTGCCCAATTCAGAAACATTGGCTAATCATCCTTCTCCATGTAAAACATAGTCTTTCATTGCTTTAGTAATAATCATCACTCCCTAATTCCCACTAGCTTTCTGTTCACTTCAAAAATCTAATGCAGTAATCATTACCTATAAAATCTATATATATCCACATGTTAGTAATTCTTTATCCTTGTCTATTTGTCTGTCCTTCTGTCTTATGAAAAATGACTCCATTCTTTTTGTTTTCTTTTCCCCCCCTTCCCTTTATATTAGGAATGGCTTATCAGAGCCAGACTACTCTACATTTTAAAACAGTTGGGTGTAAATATCTCTCCTACCACAAATAACTTTGTCATATTCGAAAGTAAGTATTTGGTTTAGCATTGTAATGCATGTGGAAAAAACTAATTGACTCCCCTCTGTTTAATAAAATCCATTTCTTCCTCCATACTGTAGGTAACTTTTATTTTTGTTTTTTAAAGTAGATTGGTTCATCTGGAGAAATGAATGAATGAATGAATGAATGAATGAATGAATGAATGAATGAATGAATGAATGAATGAATGACTTGGCACAATTTAATGCATTATTGGCTCTTGAGTAATTCTTTCAGTGACTGATAACTCATTTGGACAATAAAGCATAACTGGTCACAGAATTAATCAATTCTGTTTTATTCATCGCTTCATTATGTGTTAACTATCTTGTTTTAGGTGGTATGTATTTTTACTTTATAGATTGTAATATTTTAGATTTATACTTGCACAAGTAATAAATACACCATTGTAGTACTGTATTATTATTATTATAGAGAACCTTTGTTATGCTAATATTTTATCTCATCCATTTGATTTTAGTTTTGTGCTGCATATTTTCAAATTTTGCTGGTCATTGACTGAATAAATAGCATTTTAATATGTTGTCCTTAAAATCCTTCCATGCAGACATAACAGATAAATTAAAATACGTCCAATTGTTTCTCTGACATTTTTGTTATCATTTCCTAGACCTCAGGCTGTACCATACTATACAGTATTGTGCTATAATATACTGTACTAGCATTAATGTTACCTAGTTTTGGTAATGAAATATCTGCAGGAAAACAACCAAGCTCAGAGAGCAGCAAGGACCCCTGTATTGTACGATGCTACACTTTGTTACACTAAACTACACTACAATATACTACACTACACTATTACACAATCAAATAAGTATATCTGAAATAACATTGCCTTGCGTAGTACACTTCTTCCTTCTCCTCCCACCTCTAGCATCTTCTCTGCATCAAATTAAAATGTAATAATACCCTTAGGAGAGCCCTATTAATGAATTATAACTGCAAAAAATGATGATGATAGTATGTTTTGAATCCAAATTGTTTGTTAATAAGCTAAGACCCATTTTGAATTGTGCCTTGCCTTTTCAATAAACTTTGAGTGAGTTAGTACAGAAAAATCTCAATGATTAAGTTTGAACTGTTACTCTAGATAACTTTAATTAATTGTCAATCAATAACAGAAAAAGATAAAAGACATTTAATATATTGTTAGTAAATTGCTCTTCAGTTTAAGTTTAAACTAAACTTAAGAGACAATTCTATTGTGTTGGAGTGTGTAGATAAGAGAAAACCTGGATAGCGTAGTGTAGTATGGAAGGAAGTTCAAGGGGACTGTTCCTTCCTTTTCTAAGAGGCAGTGTGTTCTTCACATGCTTTTGTGAAGAATCTTCCTAAAAGAGTGCATAATATTAATGTTATACACATGTAAGTGCTCTTACCAAGGTCTTGTGTAGCCCAAGACCTCCTTTTTTCTTCAAGTTCTCAGTTTCAATCCAATTTTAGAAATTAGCATAGGTCAGGTTAATCAGTGTTCTGACTTATTCTGGGTTCTGTCTCATTAGTTGTTTGCCTATATTATCCATGACTTATATCTACGATATGGAAGAAGCTGTTTAATTTCACAAAATTTTTCTAAGCCTGCACATTAGTATTTCACTTCACTAGTTCAAGGCTCTTCAGCCAATTTTCAAAATCCACTTGAACACCCTTGTCCTGGAGCTAGTTACTGAAACTAGTGAATGAAATGGATTAAAGGTCATGATACAGCAAATCAAATATGCTTGCTGAATCAGGTCTAAATGTCATCTGGGACATTTTGTGATACCTTTTTTTAATGAAAAGTCCTAATTCTGCTGAATGTTGAAGATGTATTTTAGTGCCAAAATGTGACTCCTCCAGTAAACTGTTAAATATGAATGTGACAGTGGGTGTCCAACATTTGGTAAATTTTGGCATTCAGCTGCGCATACCAAATATTCTAGATAAATCTCATGCATAAATATCCAATTTCTTGTCTTTCAAATATACAAAAGGAAAACATTGAATTGGAAAGGGCCTTGCAGAACATTATTGCTCTCAGTTCTTTATGAAGACAGGTCCTTAGTTGAATACAACCCAACCTCAAGACCTCTAACAAAGGACACCCTTCCATTGCTCTAGTTACTACTTCTGAAAGAAGAATCCATCAGACATGATGGATCCAAGTGAATATTTGTAGACTAGAGGCTGCAGCTGCTGCCTGTTTGCTGCATTTAAGCATAATATATGGACTTCTCACACAATGCTTCAGTTTGGAAAACCTTTCTTAGTGAAGCATTGAAGTCTGGTATATACTTTGGAGCTATTCCATTGTTATCCTCATCAAGGAGTCCTGACAACAATACATCTGGTTGGCATTCCAATGATTTCCTTTATATAAATAGAATTCACTCTACTACCGAGTAAGCCAAACTTTTGGAGGTTCAGTTATTTATCTGGATCTTTTCTAACAGATTCTCCTAGAGTTCAATAGAATATACCCTTTTATAACCTAGATCCATTTATTTCTACCTCTGCCTTTGCTTCTACCTCTATCTCCATTTCCTTTTCTCTATCTCCATCTCTATTTATTTGTCTTTGTCTTTAAGAAATATTGCATTCATGACAAATAACAAAAGGAAGAAACTTGAAAATATATGGGCTAAAGGATGAATAATTTATAAGAAAACACTTTTCTTTAACTCATTAAAATGGCTTGTCATAGAAATTTTACAATTTTCTTGCTCAAGATGAAACTAGAACACATGCAAATGATCATTAAAAAAAAATCAAATATAGCCCCATTTTTATTTTCTTAAAAGCTTTAGAAAGAGGAAAATAAAGTTCTACTGTGAAATAGCACAGATTTCTTAATCATAAATAGCTCAGTCATCAACTTCCTGATATTTCAATTCTTAAGAAGTTTGACTAAAAAAAGAGCCTTCTCTTTAATAAATGTAAATCTTTTTTAGACCTGACATAGTAGCTGAAGATACTTATATTTGATGGTACTTGAAATGCACACTCTATGCATTTCATAGATTCGCTGTCCTGTATAGCTTATAGATATTTCATTGACTAAGTAGATGTGGAAAATGTGAAGTATATGTATGCTTTTGAGAATCTTGTATTAATCATCAAAAGCTGCACTTTTACATGACCCACAATGATACTTCTGCAAATACATTTAGAGGTCGTGAGTGGACAATGTCACCTTCAGCTTGCCTTCAGAAGTTGTGGGTGTTTTAATACTGGAGCTTTTAAAGAAGAGATTGGACAGCCATTTGTCTGGAATGACATAGGGTCTCCAGCTTGGGCAGGGGGTGGACTAGAAGACCTCCAACTCTGTTATTCTGTATTTTTATTCCTACCCATCATCAAGGTGGCTGAACGAATCTGTTCCTGCTTACATTTAAAGGGATATTTCTTAGCTTCTTCCAAATCATGAAATTAGCTTTGACATCTTAAATCCAGGTAAGGCTAGGGATTGGAGCTTGCCCTGTTCCTCTTTGCCACCTGAAATTAAAGCAGGCACAACTTTCCACTATTTTCAGTGGCCAAAGGTGTTTGGGCAGGGGAACAATCTGGGTCTTTCCCACTTCTCTTGCTAACTCTACCAGATTTGGCAGCAGTTCCCAAGGATGCCACAGGTCTAGAAGGGATAACATGGATGTATGTGTTAGGTGAAATAGCTCTTGAAATAGCTGTTTACCCAACCTTAGTGTAAAATGCCTATGAGCTGCTGGCAGAACAGCACAGCGGAGTCAAATCATCAATGCTCTGTAGCTTAAGAATTTTTAACATGTGTCCACCAGTCTTCTGGAAGATTAATGCCTAGTCCAGGGGTAGGCAACCTCGGCTCTTTTATGACTCATGGACCTCAACTCCCAGAATTCCTGAGTCAGCTATGCTGACTCAGGAATTCTGGGAGTTGAAGTCCATGAGTTATAAAAGAGCCGAGGTTGCCTACCCCTGGCCTAGTCCATGGGTATATAAGAACTAATTTTCTGTCAGGAAGAAAGGAAAGCTGACCTTTTGCTGTCAATTGTTTCATGTAGCAGAATCATCACTCCGAGATGTTGGAGAACAGGCATCCATGAGTATTAGGACAAGGTGGGAAAATGAAAGGAGAGAGTTTGGTGCCATTTCTTCCAAAGCTGCTCCCCCTAAATACTTTCCACTCCCTTCCCATAACTGGTGCATGCCAAAACTGTCTTCCTATGGAGTGATACAAAGAGAACTGACATCAAAGGAGCCAATTCCTTCTGTTTCATATCCCCACTCGATAGATTGTCAGTGAAGTGGACGAGAGGAGGAGGGGGATAAGATCTTTTTTGTGCCTATTTTTCCAATACCAAATAGATGTGTATCTCCTCCTCCCTTTGGAGTGCTGCTAAAGGACCACTTTTCTGCACCTCTCCTTCTTCCATAGGTTTGAAGAACTAGCAGAAGACTTACCTCCCTTCCTTTTGTCCTTCTCCATTTTACTCACCAGTGCATCAGGAGAAGCAATGAATAGAGAAAGGAAGGCTGGGTCTCTTATGACTTGCAACCTGGCAGTAGAAACAGGGGAAAAGATCGCTCTGTGGGACAGGAGACCTGTTTCCCATCTCTCTCATCACCTTCTCTTACAGAGAAACAGAGCCCCTATTCTGCTTTATATAAAAGACAAAATAGAGATTAGAAGTATGGTTGGCATATTTTTTTGCCTCTATGCTTTCTTTCAGTTCCTGCACTGGATGTTAGTCTTTAAATGTTAGCATGCAGAAAAAATATGTTTATTAGCTACTAAACTTTGGTTTCCAGTTCTATCATCCTGAGCTATCTGAAAATCTTCAAGGAGGTTTTTGCTACCCCAAATATGCCTGCAGTGCATCTTTGCAAATTTGCATATTTTGCCACAAATCCTTAGTAACATCAACAATTGTTGTATACCATGATAAATTGTCCATTTATCTCAGGAATATGTTGTCTAATATATTTGTCACCTTGGTGGCTACAAGATTACCTTTTAACTGGAGATACCCAAAGCTTGATTTGGATATTTTGCATGCAGTACAACTAATAGTAAATGTCCTTGGAGAAATTTAAACTTAACTCCTTAGTCCTTATTCTCAGCTGAATGGAAATTTGTCTATATATAACTGCAATTGTTTTTTAGATATCTCACTGAACTTTGGAAGAGCAGGTTTAAACCCTTGTTTAGCTGCAAGGTAACAAATCTTTTAATTTCTTACCTTACTGTGTTTTAAAAGATCATTGTAAATATTAAGAGCATTGTCTTTGTGTCAATGCATATCATTGGGATTCTAGGATAAGGGCCAAAATAAAGACATTCTATCCATGTTTAGATGAAAGTCACTATCCTTTTCAATGCTATTTAATTAAAAAACATACAACATCACCACCACATCAGAAACATTAAGTTTTTATACAATGAGATTTTCTCTTCCTTTCTCCCCATTCAATTGGTCCCAAATTCTCTGAACACTCTCAATTCCACTAATTTACACAAATATTTACATAATATTATATAGCATGTTTTAGCAACACACCACAGAATCTTTAATAGAAGATCATAATATTAAAGGCCTTCAAATTATGCATAGCTGTACCAGGTGACTTTTTTAAAAAGAAATTGTTGCCTATGAAAAAATTCTCCATTTTCGTGCACTATCAATGACACTGTAAGGACCTACCTCAGCTAAGCCACCAAAGAAAGCAGAACTCTTGAAACAAACATTGTCTCAAAAGAAAACTTTTATTAGGGGCTAGTGACAGTAGGGAATCAAGGAAAGATCTGAGAGAAA
This sequence comes from Azemiops feae, assembly GCA_023970755.1. Taxonomy (NCBI): domain Eukaryota; kingdom Metazoa; phylum Chordata; class Lepidosauria; order Squamata; family Viperidae; genus Azemiops; species Azemiops feae. Next base: position 1,968,691 of record JALGBA010004264.1, read on the forward strand.
AACCCGTGAAGTAATATATTAAAAGTAGCATTCAATACTCCTCCCCCCAGTGTCCCAGTGTTCATTTGTATCCCAGCCAATCCACGGATGGCATCGTCTTTTGGTAACTGGTCTTTTTGGTGGGCTCTTCAAGGTCTCTCTCACTTTCAATTTCTTCTGGCTCCAAGCACAAACTGTCTCTCAGATAAGGGTGAGACACTCTATCCCCTGGGGGAAGGGCAACAGGGCAACAAAGCAGACAGTGCAAAGCATCCCCAAAGGCTCCCCCCTCCCAACAGAATGGCAGGCAACAAAGAAAGCTACAAAGCTAAAATAAATGAGGATACATTTATTTGGGGCCTGACATACGGACCCCCTAGAAAAATGGGAAATCCACCTGTAAAACAAAAAGGGAAAGGGAGGAAAACGAATAAAACAGTCACATCAGTCAGACTTGTCAGGATACTTCGCATGAAATTGTTTAAGTAGTTTAGGAGCTTTAACATGCTTTTTATACACCCATTCGTTTTGCGCAGAGGGAAAGTTTTTCCAAGCTACTAAGTATTGGGTGGAACCATAGTGTTTTTGAGAGTTGAGTATTTCACATATTTCAAAATGTTGTTCTCCTTCCACCCACACTGGCACAGGCACAGGAGGGACCGAAGGCCTAAGGTTTGAGTAAACTACAATGAAAGACAGGATGGATTTGTCTGAGGCTCTTAGGGAGCTCTAGTTCCACCATCACTGGATTAATAATGCTCTTAATAGGAAAAGGTCCTACAAACGTAGGGCCCAACTTCTTAGAGGGCTGCAAGGATTGTAAGTATTTTGTAGACAGATAAACTTTATCTCCAATCCTAAAAGGTTTTTGCTCTACACTCTTTTTATCAGCTTGGGCTTTATAGGCATTTCTGGCCTGATCTAGTGCTTTATGTACTACTGGCCAGGTGTTTTGTAATTGTTTGATCCATTCTTGCAAAGAGGGGATTTCAGGTTCTTTGAAGGGTAACTCTGGAATGGGGACAAATGTCTGATCATTGGCAACCTGGAAAGGGGTATAACCAGTGCTCAAATGAACAGCATTATTATACGCCACTTCTGCAAAAGGCAACAGATCAGTCCAATTATCTTGCTGATAGTTGATAAAACATCTAAGGTATTGTTCTAGAACTGAGTTCAGTTATTCTGTCCCCCCATTCGTTTGAAGATGATGACTAGATGAGAGTTGTTGACTAGAACCCAAAAGATCTAGAAAAGCTCTCCAGAACTTAGAAGTGAATTGGACACCCCTGTCTGATATGATGCGTTGTGGGGCCCCATGGAAGCGATAGATATGTTGCACAAACAGCTTAGTTAGCATTTTGGCTGTTGGGATTTTTGGGCAAGGGATGAAATGGGCTTGTCTAGAAAACAGGTCTGTAACCACCCAAATAACTATTTCTAGAGCTTTCAGGGAGCTTTACAATAAAATCCATAGAGATCTCTCTTCAGGGTGCTGAAGGACTCACCACTGGCTGTAAAAGTCCCGGTGTCTTCCCTTCCCGTCGCTTAGCTGCAGCACACGTGGGGCAGCTCGCCACATAGTTTTCTATGTCCTTTTTCAAAGATGTAGATGTAGAGTTTTGACAAATCCAAAATGTCCTGCAGTCTTAGAATCATGCCCAGCTTGCATTATTCTCAGTCTTAAGCTTGCTGGCATATATAGTTTCTCTCCAACCCAGACCAGATCATCTTTGAATAAGCATAAGTTCTCTAGTGCTTTTTTAAAATCCTGGCACACTGTTCGATCTATTGGCTTCGTGGTTTTGCTCTGTGCTCGAGTCGTGACAGGCACTGCAAATTGCTTAGGCATAAACAGCTCAATTACTTCCGATTTAACAATGTTATATTGCATCATTCTAGATAAAGCATCTGCTAAGAAGTTCCTCCCCCCAGGGAGGTAATAGATTATAAAGTTAAATCGGTAGAAATGTTGGACCACCGTGCTTGTTTAGGGGACAATTTCCTAGGTGTTTTCATTGCTTCCAGTTTCTTATGATCAGTCCACACTTGGTATTTTGCTCCCCTCTAGAAAATGTCTCCAGGTTAGAAGGGCCCATCGCACAGCATAGGCTTCCTTCTCCCAGGATGCCCACAGCTGTTCAGTTTCAGAGAGTTTTTTAGAAGTATAAACACAGGGTTGTAGTTGGCCTTTCACATTCTTTTGGAGTTGGACTACTCCTACAGCCACATGGCTAGCGTCGGCCTGAATGACAAAAGCTTTCTCCAGGTCTGGGTGCTTTAAAACCGGCTCAATAGAGAAAAGTCTCTTTAACTTTTCAAATGTGGCTTGACACTCCCCCGTCCACTTCAGTGGCTGGCTGGATTTTGGTTTCTCTGCTCCCTTATTCTTTAATAGATTCGTGATGGGGAGTGCGATTTGCGCAAATGAGGGAATGAACTGCCAGTAAAAATTTGCAAAACCTAAAAAACTTTGTAGCTGCTTTCTAGTACAAGGAGGAGCCCACTCTAGTACAGCTCGTACTTTCTCCGGGTCCATTTCAACCCACTTACTGGAAAAGCAGTAACCCAAATAGTCAATACAATCCTTGTGGAATTCATATTTAGAGAGTTTGGCATATAGCTTAGCAGAATGCAGTTTATTCAGTGCCGCTTAACTAATTTAACGTGTTCTGCCTTGGTTTCCATGTAGATCAAGATGTCATCAAGGTAAACTAAACCCCCTTTGTAGAGGTGCTCATGCAGAACTTCATTAATTAATTGCATAAACACAGCAGGGGCCCCTTGCAGTCCAAAAGGTAGCACCTTAAATTGGAAACAACCTATGGGGCAATTAAACACAGTCTTTCATTCATCCCCCTCCCTTATTCTTATGCGGTAATATGCCTCCCACAAATCCAGTTTGGAGAAAATGTTTCCTTTTGACAGGTGTGCTAACATATCCTTCATGAGGGGGGAGGGAGTACAGGTTCTACACACACACACAGCGTTCAGGCCTCTGACTTTCTCTCCATCCAGTGGCAGTGTTCTTCCATATATCTGCATGTATCTGAACACTTGGGCCAGGAAGAACCCCAATCTTTTGGGATTTCCATTGAATTTCACCCCCAATGGAATTGGCTTCATCTCTGCTGGTTGGGATATGGCTGCTCTGGGTCTTTGGGGTGGTCTGGCCTGTCGTGCTGCTGCTGCATGGCGGGGGGCGCCGCTGCCATCGCCTCAGGTGCCGCCAACTCTTCTTCCTCTGCTTCCTCCTCTACTTCTCCATCCGATTCCGATGGCTCTTTCAGCTGGGCTTTCAGTTCCTTGAAGGATTCTTGCACATATTCCATTGTGTGCTTTAAGATGGCTTTCATAATCTCGGAATTCGGATCCACCAGTCCCCTTTTAGGAGGGGCTGGCTCTGGAGCTTTCTTCTTCACCTTCTTCTTTCCTCCACCTCATGTGAGAGTTACTTTCGGAGCCTTTCCTTCCCAGTCCTCTTTTGTTCTAACCCTAAGGGACCACCTGGCTCGGTTGCCTTCTGCCATGGGTTCTTCCACTCCCAGGTCCCTGGGTTCTTCCACTCCCAGGTCCCTGGACGTTCCTTCCCCAGGGTCTGCCAGGATGATATCTCCACTCCAGCTCTTCAGTACACCCTCTTCCATATCGCTGCTTCTCTGGGCGACCACCGTAGAGGAGGGCACTCGTTGATCGCGGAGGGAGCGGCGGCTCCCTCTGCGGTCCGAGAAAACCACCTTTGGGCCGACGGGGAAAAGATCGGCCAGTAACATGGCCGATCACTCAGCTGCTCCAGCCGAAAGTCACAGCAACATCTAAGCGAAAAGAATCACCGTGGAAGATCCGGGTGAGACCTTTCCTTCCCTCTTGTTAATTTACCTTCTTCCCTGCTAACAGCTTTAAGAACTATTTCCCTATTTTGAGAAAGCAGCGTTTGATTGCTGGGGAAAACGGGCTTTGGAAAAACAATTATTGTTTTTTTTTACTATTTTATTTTGTCTACATAAGCAGTTGGAACTCGAGCATCCGGATTATTGTGACTTTCTCTTTTGGCTTGTTTATCTTCAGTTTAGGTGAAAATCCTTAGGGAGGGGGTGGAATGTTCTTTGTTTCCCCCCCCCCTCCTGAACAGTACTGCCTAAAAAACTTTTTACTCTCTGGGCGGACTTATGTAGATTATTTTGGATACAATGCATCCTGGGACTTGGCATGAAGCCCAGAAACGGACTGATACAATGTAACTTGCTCTTTGAACTCCCATTTCCTGATTTTGGCCTGATGCCCAGACTGGATTACAATATAACAACTGACTGCCAGTTTTTATCTCTGTGCTGGTCTTGACTATTGGGTTGTTTTTTCTTTCCTCTATCTTTCTTTGGAAATATATTTCTGTCTGCATTTTATATTTTATAACGCTGCAATCTATTTTTTAAGCTGAACTTCTCTAAAAAAAAAAAAAAAGAAGAAGAAGATGGAATCCTACTCACAGATTAATTATGGACTTATATTAGAAAAAATCTTAGAAGCAAGACTGGAACTTAAAGAACATATTAGATCGTTTAGATTCAAGGAGGACTCAGAATTAAAAATTGAAGCTCAACCTTTGATTGACTATGATAGACAATCAGATCTACAACTTAATGAGATGGATGGAATACATTTACAATCTATTGAATCTACTGAATTTATTGAAGAGGAAGAGGACACATCCTACATGATGGATTTCTTTGATGATCAAAGGCAGAACTCAACTAAAACATTTACAACTTTAAAAGCAACAGGATTGGACTTCCAAATACGAGGCACAAAAAACGTTGACAACATGACAGTACAGACAATACTGGATAAAAGAGAAAAAGAATATGATTGGACTCAATGGTGGGAAAAGGCCTTTAGCCAGTTACTAAGATGGGAGGACTTAGAAGCCCTGTTGTGGAAACCTACCTGGCACAAAAAGAAAGCTAGAATTAGATTTAAAAATAAGAGTTAAAATTTTATTTGATGGGTAAAAAGGGCTTCTGGACATTGATTGAACTAATATTTTTGAGATCTTTAAGGTCACTTTGGTATGAGTCAACACTAGATTTAAATTATGGATTTGAGTATGATTTGGAATGGCAATAAGAATAATTGGAAAATTTATAATTAAAGGAGTTAGATTGAGATTGAGACTGGTGAAATATTATTGATATTTTTATTTATAAGAATTGAATGGTAATTAGTGAGATATTAAATGGATTAAACTGAAACAATTGAGGAATCTTTTAGGGACGTGGATTGATCTATGAAAATATTGGATAGAATATATGAAATAGAATATAGTTGAGAAATATTAAGATATAATAGTTATATTACTTGTTTATGATAGAAATAATTATTGTCCTATTATTATTATTATGATGTTATTATATTACTATGTCTAATGAAATAGTTTTAAAATATATAAATTCATGTTTATTTACATAATATGTATGTGAAATATAATAAGAGATATAATTTGATTGAGAAATATAAATTGAAATTGGAATAATAGATAGAGGTGAGAAACAATTTATATTTTAGGAATGCTCGAATTGTATACCATAAGAGGGAACTTTTAAAGTAGTAGTTTAAACTGTATATGTATGACTGTATTTTTTGTTGTGTTCTCTGGAGTGCCCTATCTCCACGATGTGTTACAAGCACTTGGCTGTAAAACAAACAAAAACTAATAAAACTTGTTATGATAAAAAAAAAAAGAAATAGATTCTGTGCTCATTATCATAAATGATATAATATATACAGGGATGGACCTAAATATATCATGCTCAGAACTCAGTGGGATGTAAATGAGTAATTAATGTAGCATTAATTGTAATGGGTTTCTGAAAGCATGCGTGTAAGCTTATGCATTTTATTCTATCATCCTATTAACATACATTGGATTCATTTTTATTTCCATTTATAAACTGTGGGCATACAAGTACTTTTTTTTTTAACAGAGGGACTTTTTCAGGCTTATGTTATTAGCAGCTGTTATCCTAAGATCATTAATTCTTTGGGCTGCTGGGAAATTCTTTTCAAGGAGAAGGCACCCTAGCTACATTGCCCAATTCTGTCCCAATTTAAAAGATTGGATGAGAAATTATTTTACTTTCATTTCCGAAAAGGGCATTCTTGTTGTACTTCATTAACTTTTGTCTTTGCAATTCCACATTACACTCTTTTTTAAAGAAAATAAATCTGGCTATCGATTTAATAACTACCTGTCATTTCTAAATTAGCTGAAGAATTTTTTCAAGAACTTGGACAGCATCTTCCCAGCTGGCTGCCAAGGCAAATGCTTTGATGAAAACTGTCAGTGATGCCTGAAATAAAATTATAGTTTCTGTATATTTCTAACATGTCTTGGAAGAGAAGACTAGATACAATCTTAATGTAATGTTAATCTGAGATTTCTGAAGGTGGCTTGGGTTAGATCAGGCAAGAAATGCTGGTGGCATAAATACATTCTTAAAGTAATGTTAACCTGTGATTTCTGAAGGATTAGATCAGATAATGAAATGTTTTTGGTGGTTCTACATGATGGACACTATAGATAAAAGTATCAAAAGTCAGGATTTAAACATCCATGATCAAGAATTGTCTAAGGAGAAGTAAGCCTCTGTCTTTCTAAATTTCTACATTGATTAGAAATACAGTTGGTTAGAGGCCAACACTTTTAAGTTATAAAATATGGGGGGAAAGGAGTGCCATAAAAGTAAGGATGTATGTAGTAGTAAGAGTTTCTCCACTCTTTAGCTTATTCTTTTGTTTCTGTTTTCATCTGCTATTTCCCTTGCTATCCAGGAAATATTTGCTTTTGAATTTTTTTGAGGGCAAAAATTTATGTTTAAAAAAATCTCAAGTTTTTTTTTAAACATTCTCCAAAAAAGTGAAAGCAAATGTTCCTTTTTCTTTAATAAACTGTCTAGAGTTTGCCCATTATTAGAATTTGTGCGGAATGATCCTTCCTTTTGTAGATTCTTTAGGGATATCCTAAAGCTGGAAACTTCAGTTGCACAGCAATTGAAGATTTAAAAGAAGAAACTGGTTAAAAATAGTTCACGTTCTGGCCTTGTGTCAAACTAATTTACTGAGGTAATGTAATTCTTCTAAAATGTGCAAGAGCAAAAAGTAATCAGGTTTGTGCTTTTGTCACTTCTCTAATACTTGACTCAGTGGAGAACAAAAGCATGTCTATATTTATTATATATCTGTTCATGTATGTATATTTGTATGTATATGTGCACATGTATGTATATGTATGTGTATAAATATATATTTGTGTCTTTGTTGTGTGTATGTATATATACTGTATATGTACACACACACACACACACACATACATGTATACTTGATGACAAAACAAGTAAGTCAGCTAATTAATTTGTCTATACCCTGGTTAACTTTGCAAAGAGCTGGGAGAATTAGATTTTCCATGTTAAAAATGAAGGTAGAATTATTTGCTTTGTAGAACAATGATGTTACTTCAGCTTTCATAAAAAAGATGAACAGCTTAATTATACAAGCTTTATCATTTTTAAGAAATGACTAAAAATTCTAGTCCATTACAGAAAGACAACTACTGGCATTATTTTTTTCTACAAATTTGAGTTCAATTTGATGAAAGCATTTGGTTTAAAAGTAAAAGTGACTGAAATTTTTACATAAAGAATGGAGAGTGTTCTTTCATATATTTAATTTTGGGTGGTACAATTATTAAAATACTATATCTTTTCACTGGTTTGTCACGTCCCTGGCATCCTTTGCTTCTGATGGATCCCACGTGAATACATAATACAGGAAAAACTCCCCTTGGGCTTTTTGAGTGTAGGAAAAGTGGGCAGCCAGGATCCTTCAGAATGATAAAAATAGGTGTTGCAGAAGAAAACCCCACTACACACAATAATAATATCTACCATCAAAATAACAGAGGACAAAAAAGCCACCAAGTATAATTACAGAACTTCTTAAGCAGCTTGACAACAAGCAAAGAAATGGAAACCATTTTCATAGCAGAAGAAAACTCTTAAGAGAAGACAAAGCAGTTTTTGGCCTGGCATTAAAAAAATAGAATTTATACATTGAAATATGTATAAATGTATAAAGGTTTGAGCCGTAAGAATGGGGACATCGACTTAGATGAGGTAAAACACTATTTGTTTTGTTTCTGTTTAAAATTTCTTAAATCCAAAGGTAAAAACTCACCAAGTGTCAAATTAAGCTCACCATTTTGAAGGTTTCTCATATCAATAAAGTGGTTCAATTGAACCCCTTTATGGATATTAAATTCAATTGAACTTTTCCAAATTTGATTAAAAAGTGAGTTCCACTGGCTTAGTGTCCTTTACCACTATTGAGAGCAAAGGTGAGAATTTGGGGAGTCTTCTAGGATTTTAAAAATGTGTTTCATATTTCCATTCATTTATCTTCAAATCCTTTATGTATTTGAATTAGACTTCTTACTTCCTACACTTGAGGAGTTTTAGTTGAGAATTAGTAATCTAATAAATTAAAAAGTACCTAATACATATTGAAAGCGGAAGATAACCATATTATTCCATAGTAACTTAACATGAAATTCTAATGATAGGCTAGAAAACAAGAAAATTCCTTACAAGATCTTTAGCATAATGGACAGGCTTTTAAATATTTTCAGTCATAAATAATAAAATAATGGCATCATACATACTAAATCTAACAAAATAATTGTGCCAACATGAAAACCATCAGAATACCAGCCAACATTAAACTGTTGAGCTTGAATGAAAAGATCTTAGAAAGTAAAAGTTTTTTAAAAAAACCACATGCAATTTCTCAGAGGATCATCCCAGAGCAGGTATTAAAGATAACGGGGAAATGAACACCATCTCTCAATCACACGAAAACACACAATTTGATTATTTACTGAAGTGTCAAAGTGTGACTAATAGACAATTGATATAGCACTGCATGTTTTAACTAACTTGCCAATCAGCATGTATTAGTATAATCAGCATTTTGTTGAACAGAAATAAAAGCCAAAAAATCCTTTGATTTGTAGCACACCACTTGTGTGCTTCATCCATGTATTTCTTGACTGTCAATTTATGTTCCCCTCCAATGGAGGAAAAAAATATACAGGTTATTGGTTTGAATTAAATTGGCACAAGCCATAGATAGAGATATCTAAGGATTCACATAGAAATGTTATTATGTCATAATAAGGAAGACTAAGCACATTCCCTGTGTGCCTGCTCAGACTTCTTTCTAGGTCCTAATTTCAAGAAAATTGATTTCCCTCTTTGTGGTCTTCTCATTAATTCAGACATGGCTGGATTAGTCTTTCAAAAAAATACTGTCAAGTAGCCATTTTAGACATTTCAAAGTATTCCGGGAAGACACATCACCATTTCAGCAGTTCATCTGAAATCTCCCTGCATTATATAAGAGATTTGCTTTGTCTGCTAGCATTCCCACACTTCACACTAATGAGACAGAATCGGGCTTTTCCGTCAGAGAGACCCATGCATGAAAGTTTGTAAACAGGAAGACGATAAAGCAGAAGCTTGACCTTATCTATAATTATTTGCCTGATGTGCTCTCTTGTAAGGGAGTAGCTACTGAAGTTTCTTCTAATAAAAGAACTAAGAGGTTCCACCAAAATGAAGCAGCTACCTTCTTTCTTTCAGTAGCAACTACCAAAATAAAACAGCTACCTTTTTTCTTTTTAAAAAAAAAACCTGGAACCGGTAGTTTCTGATCTTCCAAATACTGAATTGAAACTTTAACTGTTTCTCAATTCTGGGTGCATTCGATAAATGTGATGGAATTGAATGGCATATTATGAAGAACTTATTTCTGTTTTTTTGGTATGATATCTGAAAATTTGAAGTGTGTATACAGGTAGACCTCGATGTACGACCACAAGTAAGCCCAAAATTTTCGTTGTTAAGTGAGACGTTGGTTAAGTGAGTTTTGTCCCATTTTACTACCTTTCTTGCCTTAGTTGTTAAGTGAATCACTGCAGTTGATTAGTTAATAACCTGCTTGTTAAATGAATCTGACCTCCCCACTGACTTTGCTTGTCAGAAGGTCACAAAAGGTGATCACATTACCCCGGGACACTGCAACCATCATAAATATGAATCACTTGCCAAGCGTCTGAATTTTGATTACATGATCATAGGGATATTGCAAAGATCATAACTGTGAAAAATGGTCATAAATCACTTCTTTCAGTGCCTTTGTAACTTTGAGCAGTCACTAAATGAACTGTTGTAAGTCTAGGACTACCTATATTTCTCTCTGTGTGTATGTCTGAGCCCCCCCTCTCCCGCTCCCTGAAAAAAAGTCTGAGAGATTTTTCTACTGGGTCTGCATATTTTAACTAAAATATATTGGTAAAGTAAGAGTTAAGGTATTTCCCTCAAAAGACAAAAAAAACCTGAGAAATGCCAAGGAAACTCAAACAAAATTCAATCTCTTGGGAAATTTTTCACACATCTGCACTCTCAATTTCATGAAGATAAACAGGAAGTATTTTTAAACCTTACTGCTATACATCAACTCCTAATTATATGAGGAGTTCATAAAAGCAACAAGCTATCAAGAAATGTAGGATGTAGTTCCTTAGGGATTTTCAAAAATGATGTATCTTAGCAAAGCACAAAGAACAAAAATTACCAATGTACCATAAATGAAGTAAAGCGTTAAATAGATTTGACAAACTTCACAAGCACTGCAAATATGAATTAGTGTAGCCAGAGAAAATTCATGAATAAACTACATTTGATTAGAGAATGCCAGGTACCCACTTTACTGGAAGTTTAATTGTAACCCCACAGAGAAGAGTATTACTAAATCTAAACAGGATGCATCATGCATTTAAAGCGCATAGAAGCTGGTACATATACCACCTGTTTCATTAAATGAATCAGAAGAAAACAAGATGAGCTTTGTGCTAGCTTTTCCATCTTTTCCTTCTGGTTTAAAACAGCTTCTTTGGCTTAGGAGTGCCAGATTCCTATTTATTGTCCTGGATCCTAATAGAGCAGGGAAAAAAGAGGGGAAAAAGGAAGAGGTTCTGCAAATTTTTCAAAATAATTTTGCAACAAAAATGTAATAAGTCATTTAGTATTCCATTATAGAATACTGGTGGAAATAACAACCAACATTGTTTATATGAAGGGAGGGAAAACTAGAATATAATCATATTTAATATATTTCTGTATTCCTTTTCCATGCTTTAAATAGCCTTCCCCAACTTATACCTTACCAGTATGTCAAAATCGCCACTCTTGGCATTCCAAGTACTTTTAAAGAAAACTAAATTACTATCATGCTTGTACCTAAATGATACTATAATTGTCAAACATCAGCCATGATTCTCAAGTAATAAAATAGTGCAATTTAAAAACTTCTGTTATTTATACTGACAAATTATATTGACAAATAGGTCAAGTTAAGAGTGGTGTTATGCTCTTCAGTTTTAGTTTGTTTGACCTGAAGTGTAATGTCTCTTAGTCTCTGCGCCCAGTCTGAATGCAGTTTTTAATTCTTTCATTCTCCCCGCTCCTTCCAGCCTCTTTTTTTTTTTAAGGTCATCTTTCTGCTCCTTGTCTCTTCCTTGTCTTGAGTGACTCTTCTTGCATCACCAACATGCTATTGGATTATTGGATTCACTACAGATTCTTTTTTCATATTACAAAGTAGTATATATGCAATGCAGATCAAGTACACAAAGTCCTAAGAATATGTTTATAAACTGCTATTCAAGCAGCAGGTGACATATCATTCCAAAAAGACGGTCTAAAGATCATGCAACTGAGCTGTGGCCTGCTATTCAATATTTTTTCAGAGGTGGTTGGTTATGAAAAATATATAGTAGAAAAGAGTAGGACCAGATCATCCATGTGCTTATTGTGTCTCTGGTCTTAACTACTAACCCCAAAAAGATGTTTTGAAGTCCTCATGATTCAGGATTTTTAAGCAGACTTGGATGGTTTAATCTTCAAACAGAAGATTATTCTCTACATGTAGAGAATAGGCACAGCCACACTTCTCTGTGCATTAATGATTCACCTGTGGAGATGGTTACCAGCATCAAATTCCTGGGTGTGCAGCTAATAAGTAGGCTGGCTTGGTCGCTCAACAGCGAGACACTGGTGAAGCGGGCACAGCAGCACCTGCATTTTCTGCATCGCATGAGAAAAGCATATCTTCCTTCTCCTATCCTTACCACTTTCTACAGGGGGATGATCAGGAGCATCCTGTCATACAGCATCACAATCTGGTTTGGAAGCATCACTGCTTCAGACAGGAAGGCGGTGCAGAGAATGGTGAGAATGGCTGAAAAGATCATTGGCAGTCCTCTCCCTCCCATCCAGGACATAGCACAGAAGCGTTGCTTGAGCAGGGTCTGTAAGATTATCTAGGACACTACACATCCTCTTCACAACCTGTTTTCCTTGTTACCTTCTGGAAGGAGTCTTTGTGGTATCCGCAGCAGAACATTCAGATTCAGCCATAGTTTCATTCCATACAGCATTAACCTTGTGAACTCTCAAGCTTCCTCCTTCCGTTATATATTCAAGATGGACAGTATTTAATATTTATTTGTTATGTATATGTAGGGGTGTGGGTCTGTACATATGTTGTATATAGTATGTTTAGGTGTGTGTCATGTATGTGTATGTGCCCACAGTAAAAAAAATGACAATAAAGGTTATCTTATCTTATGTAGGATACATGATTATTTTCTTTAAACTGCATATGGACTTAATATTCCAACAACTAATTGAGCATTTAATTAAAACAATTGATATCTAACAGACAAAAACTAAATAGGAAGTAACTTAGTGTGTCTCCTAACTTCAAACATATTTGAAGGGAGCCTCTGTCAGCCCTCCAAAACAGAGCAGATTAAGAAATAAATGCCGAGTACAGCAGGTCTGGACTGCTTTCATTGTAATAGCTATAGTAGAAGAATCTTGTAAAGCTGAATGTGCTTTTTTCATCCCACACTTTATCTTCATTTGAAGAAGTGAGCAGCTTGCATGAGATAGTTTTTTAAATTATTTTCTTGGCTCAGACTCAAGAATCTCTTATCTCACGGTTGCTCTGTAGCGGGTCTTCTTCCTGTCCTTCAGAAGCATTTCCTATGCCAATGGTGGCGAACCTATGGCACTCGTGCCAGAGGCGGCACTCGGAGCTCTCTCTGTGGGCACGTGCACTGTCGCCCCAGCCCCGCCTCCCCCCATGGCCTTCTCCTCACCAGCAGCCCCCCTGGAGGAGAGTTGCCTGCACGGAGCAGCACAGCCAAGGACATAGCTGGGCAACAGGGACAAGACTCTGCCCTCGCACCCCATAGTGTGCAGATGATGATGTAGGGTGTGGGCGGAGGGCATGGCTGCCATGGTGCTGTAGGGCTGCCTGGGCGATCTGCTGCGGTGGGCCATGGAGGCGGTGCGTGGCCCTGTGGGCAGGTGGGGTAAGGGGTGGGTGGGGGTGGAGCAAGCAGGGCGGGAGGCGGAATGGGGGCGGGGGTGGTTCTGGGGCACTCGGTCTCTAAAAGGTTCACCATCACTGTCCTATGCCCTTTTCAGCCTGCTCCTTAAGGATCTTGACCCAGTACAGAAAGCAAGCCAGGCCTACAGTCCAGTTTCCCATTCTTCAGAATTTAACAAAGCCAGTATTTCTATCTGTGATTCAGAAGGATGTCATATAGAGTGTATCAAAAATCAAAGGTTTTATTTCTAAATGTACTCAAAATGATACATGAAAGCATATTCAATGGGAAAAATGGAATACAGATTGCAAAGGAAGATAACACAGCTCCAGTCTCTCTGGATCTCTAATTTATGCTATCATTTTCTGTATGTTTACTTGCATGTTTTTAATGTAGCAAAAAAAAAAAAAATAATCTCAAAATAATTAACAGGCTCGGTTCCTGATCACTCATCTTATTTGAATGCCAACATGGAAGAAAATTTAATGTTGACAAATTTACCAATTTGTTTTTTAGATACCTACAGTATATTTGCTGTTGGATTACTGTATTTATTTTAGATTCAGGAGGCAAAGAGATACATGGTGCCTGAGCATTCTTTGAAAATGAAAATGTTGTTCAGTGCACTATAATTGTTTGGATTTATATTGTCAGGATTGTGCAGCTAATATCCATCATCATCATTTTAGCCATTGTCTATCCATTGCAGGAGGAAGTCCTCTTCTGCATGTTTCCAACCAATACGGTCCTGAGCTTTCTTTTGCCAATTGGGCCGGCAATACTTGCTGATGTCGTTGTTCTGTCTTGTTTTAGGTCTCTTTTGTGGACACTTAACAAGTTATGCAGAATGGAGGGCAAATTATTAATGTGTTCTGGTGATTGTTGTTCTGTTCCTTGGTATGTGTGCAATTGCTCAGTGATAAGGAAATGATACTAGACAGGTGGTTATTAATTCACACATTCTGAGAAAGACAGAGGCTACATTTAAATGTGTTCCAGCAGTGCTGGTTAGCTCAGTTAAGCATCTATAGCAATTTGGTGTAGCCCAGGCACACTTGAGAGATACTACATGCTGAGATACAGTATGGTATCAATATCATTTTAATCTTCAAGGCTTTTTTCTAGATTAAGCATGTTCCTCTCCCCTTTTTTCTTCTTCTTGTTCTTGTTCTTCTTGTTCTGCAAGAGTGCTATGCTGATAGTTCTGTGTTTAAGGCTTACATGTGTTGAAGAACTCAATCAGAACTGGAAAAAATAATGATTGTATTGTCGGAGCAGGTAATTGTGCAAATATTTATTTGTTTAGTATTTAATGGTCATCTCACTTTGGCAAATAGGGTGAGGATATTCATTTTATCTTCAATGCAATTCTGGGATATATAATGACTAACCCTAAATCTCCTGTAGAATTCCCTGGTTGGGTGTAAATTTCAGCCTAGATCTCCAGTTTAAACATGACTTGCAATTTTTTTCTGCCTTATCTAAAACATATTCAGGATCCTTTAAATAGATTAGAAATAAATGAAATGTCTAAAACAGCAATATCTAAATTAACTAACCCCAATCCAATTGCCCTTCAGGTGTGCCCAAGTCCATCAAGGCCCAGGTACTCCCACAATTGAAGTTACCATAGAATTTGGTGTCTAGAAATTGTAATCTTCACAGATCTAGATATTATTAGCTCAGAAAAGCTAATTTAGGAACTGAGGAAAGACATGTCAACATCTACACCCCCCACAGCATTTTATTGATGGAATTAAGACTCATAATGACAAGAGTAGAAAATCTAGATAGTCTAATATCTGCTTGTTTGCCAACTGTTTCTGAATTCAGAATTATTTCACTTGGCTTCTCAATATCAGAAAAACAATATGAATGTCTCAACACTCCGTGCTCTCCTATGTTCCTTGCGTGTCCTACATGGACTTGATGTTTCACTGCCAGAACAAAGGAAGTCATATTACAAAAGATTTTGATTGTTCTTTTGTATTTTAAATACATTGATTTGAATTCAGACTAGATTACTTGCATCAACACATCCGTTTTGAATATCCACTATGTATATTTATTTTTGTTTATAATTGAAATGTTTAGGCTGCCCATCTCACTATTGAGTTTTGGAAGCCTAAAACTGCATCCAACTGCATTTAGATCCCATGGAAATTTATTGGATAAGTGAGTCATAGCTTAAATCTCTTGGGGAACTGCAAGGAATTAAATTAATCTGCCATTCTATAGCCCTGCGTATTGGCACCTGAGACGGCGGTCTTTAACCTGTCTAAAATAAGAATTTCGTAGCTTTAGATGACATGTGCAAGCAGCAAGTTCAATTTCATGAGCTATAGCATCCCTGTGCTGAAAATAAGTGTTCATTTTGCAAGGGCTTCACCTCCCTGGACATGAGTGTTACATAGCTGAACACTGAATGCTGTTAATTTGAGGAGGGAGGGAGGGAGGGAAAGAAAGAAGGAGAGAGGGAGGGAGGGAAGGAAGGAAGGAAGCAGAGAGGGAGAGAGGGAGGAGGGAGACACAGAAAGAGAGCCTTTGGGGCTCTCATAAAATCTTCCCCCAATGAAATCAACTTCCTCCTAGCCTCTCCCTCCCCTGATTCGAAGGATTTCACTGTTCTATGGGATAAGGGACACTTTACATAATTACCTAGGTTGAGAGTCCTCCACTTTCTATAACACAGATAAACAATTTTCAGAATGCAGGGAAATTGTGGCACATCAATTTCAATAGATAGATATTTTTCCATACCAAATATGGAAAATATGGAGTCATGGTGGTGCAGTGGTTAGAATGCAGTATTGCAAACTAACTTTGCCCACAGCCTGGATTTCAGTCCTGCCTTCCATCCTTCTGAGTTCGGTAAAATGAGGAACCAGATTGTTGGGGGCAATATGCTGACTCTATAAACCACTCAGAAAGCACTGTAAAGAACTGCGGAGTGGTATATAAATCTAAGTGCTATTGCTATTGCTAAGTATTTTACACCAATATTTGGATATGAGGAATAAGGCCTGAAGATGTTCCACATTCCAGAGATGGGCTTGCTATTTCTACATGCTTTAGCCTGTTCCATTTGTTTTTTTCCCCCCAAAACAGCTATATCATTCAGAAGTTTGGTTTCCTTTTCTAGCAATATATGATATGGCAATATTATTGATCTCTTTGCTCAGCACACTGCAAACTTTGAAGAAGTTGAACTTTAAAATATTGGAATAGCAGACAGGGTTATATATGAAATGCTTGAACTCAGTCATAAATATGGGAGAGATGTAAGCTATCCAGTGAAGGGAAGTTTATGACTTAGCTCACAACCATCCATCTCATCAAAAGCCAGATTTGGTGCATGGTTTCATATTTCAGTTTGACAGTATGATTGTTTGATGCCAATTATGGAGCATAGCAGAACAGAATTGTGTCTTTGACTCAAATTATTTAGAATACGTATAATGTTCCATTTCAATGAAAAGTTGACTTACTTGAATGAAATTTGCTCTGAAGCAAGGCTAGATATGCCAATATAGTTCACAATTTGGGGATCAGCAATCCCCAATTTATTAATCACTGATGGGAGTCAATGGCAATATCCAATTTCTTTGTTGGAGTCTTTGCACCTAGACATCTTTCTTTGTGAGCTCATGATCTGATCTCCAAGAGAGAAGAAGAAGGAGAAAGAGGAAGAGAAGGAGATGGAGGAGGAGGAGGAGGAGGAGGAGAAGAAGAAGAAGAAGAAGAAGAAGAAGAAGAAGAAGAAGAAGAAGAAGAAGAAGAAGAAGAAGAAGAAGAAGAAGAAGAAGAAGAAGAAGGAGGAGGAGGAGGAGGAGGAGTTAGGAGGAGGAGGAGGAAGAGGAGGAGGAGGAGGAGGAGGAAGAGGAGGAGGAGGAAGAGGAGGAGGAGTAGTTTCAGAATCTTTGATGCTAGACCCCAAATGGAATTCAGAATGAGCAAGTGGCTTCACTATTCCTGTCCTAGATCCAGAACACTTTGACCCAAGCTAGGAACCTCCTCAGTCTTCAAAAAGAGTGGCAGCTGGATGAAGAACATCAAAGGCAGGAAGGAGTAGAAGATAAATTGACCTGGTAAAGGACAATAGTAACCTGATGAAAGATAATGCTCCTGGTTGCAAACATTTCTCAGATTTACTGGACCTGATTTTGATTTTTCTGCTCTCTATTCTTCACTAATACTGTTTTTTCAGTGAGTCAGCTTGTGTGTCAAACTTAAATTGATTGTGTATTAAACTTTAACTGATTGTGTGATTTTGACATAAGCCCCTCAGATTTACAATAACCTTGATCCTGATAAAAGCTGCATTTTATCAGGTCCAACTGGAGTAGCAGCTGGATTGGGAAGCCATTCGTTTGCCAATGTAACATCAGGATGATTTGAAAAGTGAAGTGGCTTCTTAATTCAGTTCAGCCCCAACCACCAGAAAACATGCAAATGTAAAGTTCTTGCATCTGGCACATTGCAACTAGAAAAGATACCTGCAAATTGGTTATTGTTGGACATCTTGATGATGCTTCCATTCTGAACAATCGGAAGGTTGCATCTGTACTGTTTCAAAGAAATTATTCAAAATCTAGAACCTTATGATACAATATTTCTGACTAACGTAGTAATTCTAAACCATGGCTGGAAAGTGGGAAAGATACCAGAGAAAATGTTAATTTGCAAAGTAGTTATTGAGTGCAGAAATGTTTTTTTTTTTTTATATTTGTTTATCAATCATCCCATCTTGAAATTATATGTTAACATATCTTTGGAAGAAAAGCATAATAGTGATTTAAACCTGAGTTAGTCACCCTTAGGAAAGAAGCTCAACAGAATCTAAAGTAATTGTATCTAAATGCACTCTCATAGATGCTTCTTTTTGAAACTTGGAAATTCATTTTAGAGGTATCCATTTTTTTAGAAAGAAGCAATTCATACTCCTGAACAGATAAAACATTTATAGCCGTGGATTCAAATTATAATAAGAATCATCTAGACCAGTGGTGGCGAACCTATGGCACGCGTGCCAGAGGTGGCACTCAGAGCCCTCTCTGTGGGCATGCCGTTGCCTCAGCAGAGTTCGTCAGAGTAGCGAGCATGTGACGTTTGGAAGCGACAGGGCAGGAAGTGAGCGAGCAAGTGGTGTTGGCCCCCCCGGGATGCCCTGGAGATGGTGAGGGACTGGCCCCAGCCATGCTCATCCAGTCTGCTGTGACCACAGCAGCCATGCTCATCCAGTGGGCCATGCCCCCCCTGAGGGCACCACAATGCTGATGCAGCCCTGGCACTTTGCGATAAATAAGTGGGTTTTGGGTTACAGTTTGGGCACTCGGTCTCTAAAAGGTTCGCCATCACTGATCTAGACAGTCTGTCATGGCTAGAAACAAGTTTTTTTTTTAAAAAAAAGCATAATCTGGAGGATTCCTGTAGAATAAATATTTTATTGATCTTTGCAGACATTTTATGAAATTTAAACCAAAAGACATCGTATTCCTAAGAACATATTGCCAGCAGCTCAATAAATATTTCCATACCTCCCTGAACAGACTGTATTGTGGCAATTACCCTCTTTTGATTTCTAGAATTCAGGGAAGTTTCACAGGTAGATGTATAGTATTTGTGAAATTTTTATTGGATGATGGAATGGCTAATTGAACGAGTCTAACATTTTAAACCCCAGAACAGTTTATTCCATCCCTTCCTTCTCCCTTATATTAAAGTTATTTTTCTTTGTTTGTAAATGTAAATGTAGATCATTGTGAAAAACCAACAGGAGAGAGAGTTAACTTTTAAAGATATA
Organism: Azemiops feae; assembly: GCA_023970755.1. Taxonomy (NCBI): domain Eukaryota; kingdom Metazoa; phylum Chordata; class Lepidosauria; order Squamata; family Viperidae; genus Azemiops; species Azemiops feae. Next base: position 1,987,983 of record JALGBA010004264.1, read on the forward strand.
AGGAGCCTTATAATTTAAACTGGTCACTAGAGAGGACTAAATTCCTGACAAAAAGGGTGGAAAAAACCTTGCCTTTAGGACTGGGATTTATAAAATGACACAAATTATTATAGCATTTGAAATACTAAAGAAGAACTTCAAAGAACAGGGCCAGAAATTAATAGCCATAATATCAACAATATCAGTAACCATCTCTGCTTCTAAGGATACACTTTGTCTAAAACATGTTAATGAAAAAGTAATAGATGTGAAACAAATGTTCCTAAAAATAATGTAGTTTATAGCCTATCAAAAATGCTACATTGATCATGTTCCAACTTTACAATCCAAGAATCAATAGGTGCTCTTGCTATCTCTTAATATATTGAGTGGCTAATTTTTGGCAGGGAAAATACATAATTATTATTAGAAGTGTTGATATACGGATATGCTAGAATATCACCAACACATGTTTAAGAGAATGCCTTAATTTTTGTCATTTTCCCCCCTTAAGCATCCATGAAAAGTAGAGAAATTATCAGATATTTCAAAGGGGTTAAAAAACAAATAAATATTGATTTCGAGCAAATGAACAAGACACACTGATTGGCAAACTAAGTATAGAGTTTCCAAATATATCTGTGCAATTCTTTCAAAAAAAAAAAAAGAGCTCCCACAACAGATACTAGTTTCTAAAAAACAACATAAACTGAGGACAATAAAAAATTATGCATGCTGTTACATTTATAATTAAGAAAGATTTCCTGTAGAACTTAATATTTTAGTCTTTCTTTTATATGGAGTGAGAATGGTGAAGCTGATAGTGGAATCTATTAAACAAGTGTGTCGTGATAATGAATATTCCTTTAGAGAAAGATCCAAATGCAAGTTAGGCGAAAACAAAGAAACTAATAACCTTTAGCAGAGAATTAATAAAGGCCGATAGAACAGAAAAGTAGCTTATGCAAATTATTTATCATGCAGAATTGTGGAACATGAGAGCTTTAATTGCATGAAGTGGGGGCTGAGAGAGCATAGGAACTCTAAGTATGCATGGAAATATTCCACACTATTAATCATAGCAAAAGTCTTAAATTAATATGGTTATGCAGTGTATTTCTTTTATTTATGCAGCATCTGGGCTAAGAGTTTGGCAAAGGAGCAAAATCTTTGGAATCTAATCTGTAATACCTAAAACCCTCACTTGAAATTTCAGGAGACACCATGAAGATTCATTATTAAGTGATTGAGAATGTTATTATAGAATTAAAGTTTGGAACATAAGCATGAATGACAGGATATACAGCTCTGCATATGAATTGGGTTTAATAATATGGCTTTCTTAGCTGCCAGAGGCTTATAATGATTCCACACAATCTTTAACAGCCTTGTTGCTCCCGTTTTTTTTGTCTGAGGTAAGGATGTAAAAATTAAAGGAAAGAAGTGTCTCTTGTGTAATCCGTTGAAATTAAGAGTGCAGAAAGAGAGCAGAGTTTGCACACTGGCCTGTAAATTTGAGAGAATTGGAGAGTGTGAAAATCAGCAGGGTGCCAGGACATTTTCACATGTTTCTATGGCTAGGAAAAAGCAACAACAATGTTTTTAATGCCACAGTTGAGTTTTTCCCTCCCCTATATTCTGTTCTAATTAGTACTAGCAGGGTGTCTCCAGTCCTATAAGACATTTTTTTTCACATATTGCTCTCTAAGTTGGGATTTATTTATTTATTTAGTGTATGGCATAGAGTACATGGATAACAGTAGTAAAATATATATAAAAGAAGCACATATTACTATGGTACACATATATGATGGAAGCATGTAGTCAATTTAATAAGGTATGAGGAATTCAAGAAGTTATATATAAATTATAGGTTGCATTTTGAAATATGTTGGCTCATGAGGATGGAATAAGTGTTCTATATGTTAAAGCTAGGCCACTTATCCAATTAAAGGCAGAATCACAGAATAACAGAGTTGGAAGGGACCTTGGAGGTCTTGTAGTCCAACCCCCTGCTCAGGCAGGAAACCCTGTACCAT